>JAFJYJ010000001.1:24132500-25382500 GCA_019022615.1 Acacia melanoxylon | reverse complement strand
GGATTTTTATTTCGATTCAGATTTGGATTCTCTTGTGATGAGCACAAGCCCAAAGGGAGAGCCCAATTCCCAAAAGCTAACCTATGAGGAGGGAGAACCTAATGGACTTATAAACCTCACTCCAAGAGCTTGGCTCCCTGATGTGGGATTCATTACATAGTCACCCCTTCAAAAGCTGACGTCCCCAGCGGCTCCACTCCATGGCACTTCACTCGGCCTTGCCAGTCAGAACCCCTCCATAGGTATCCCTCTCTGGAACACCGACTCTCAATGAAAGTACCAATGTGATGAGCACAAGCCCAAAAGGAGAGCCCAATCCCCAAAAGCTAGCCTATAAGGAGGGAGAACTCAATGGACTTATAAGCCACACTCCAAGAGCTTGTCTCCCTGATATGTAATGAGTCCCACATCGGGGAGCAAAGCTCTTGGAGTGAGGTTTATAAGTCCATTAGGTTCTTCCTCCTCATAGACTAGCTTTTGGAGATTAGGCTTTCCCTTTAGGCTTGTGCTCGTCACATTGGTGCTTTCATTGAGAGTCGGTGTTCCAAAGAGGGCTACCCACAGAGGGGTTCTAATCGGCAAGGCCGAGTAAAGTGCTGTGTGCGGAGGGTTCTGACCGGCAAGGCTGAGTGAAGTGTTGTGGAGTGGAGCCACCGAGGACGTCGGCTCATGTGTAGGGAAAACCCAATAAACTTATAAACCTCACTCCAAGAGCTTGGCTCTCCGATGTGGGACTCATTACATATCCAACAGGGCAAAGATTTGAAATAGCCTCATTGCTTAGTGAAGTTTTTGCTCTCACTTAGTTCAAATTTATGGGTGATTTATTTTGTTTGTGCTATGAAACTAAAAGAAATCTAGGATTAAATAGCAAGAGAAAAATGAAGAGAAAAAATATATAATAACTCTCACTCAATTTCTTGTATGATCACAATACAATATCTTCGGTGTACATTTGTATGGGAGGAAGAGAGAATTTATAATGGTTGGAGAGTAGAGAAGTTTTATGTAACTTCTATTTACTCCCCACCATAAATATAATGGGCGACCTGAATACCCATAATGGGCAATTTTAATGCCCACTACATAATATTATATAATATTATAATATAGGGTTAAATGCCTAATTTGCCTCGGAAGTTTTTTTGGTACCAAATTTGCCCCGGAAGTATGAAAAAGGTACCAAATTTGCCCCGGAAGTATGAAAAAGGTAGCAAATTTGCCCCTCTGTTAATTTTCACCGTTAAGTTTAACTGAATGTACACATGGCATGCCACCTCATCAACCTAATAAGAGTTAAGTATCATTTTTGCCCTGAAAGTTTTCATTGAGGAGCAATTTTGCCCCTAAGTTTTCATTAAGGAGCAATTTTGCCCCTAAGTTTACAAAAGTAGCAATTTTGACCTTCTTTCTCCCAATATTAAATTTGACTATTAAATCAGTCAAAGACCACACATGTCATGCCTTGAAAAGCTTGAACTTAGAGTCAAAGAAGGAGATCCTTGAGATGTTGAGCTCAAGGCGGCCAGAATTTGTGAAGCTGAACTGGTCACAGGAAGCATCACTTATGATCTAAGCAAATGATCAGTCTATACAAACGTAAATATTATCACTATTGATTTGTTTTACTGAACCAATTTTTTGAACAATTCATTTTTCGTTTTGCGTTTCATTTGCTTAGATTATAAGTGATGCTTCCTCTGGGTTTTGCGACGTAGACCTTTCGGTCCACTGTTAGGCGGGAAATCGGGCCGAGCCCGTCGAGCTGGCCCGTTTAAGCCCTAGCCCTGCAGGGCTCAGGCTTGAAAAATATGCCAAAAATGTGAAATTGGCCCTGCAGGCCCGTTTAACTGTAGCTTTATTTTTAAAAAATAATTACTTAGACTTCCACTTAATGAATGTGTTTATTTGTAATTACTTAGATTTTTTTAGTTTAAACTAGAACCCTTTTTATGTTTATTATTATTCTGTATTAAAACACATAATTAGTTTTTAAAGAAGTGATGTTTTCATATTAAATAAACACATACTTTGGTATTACAATATTATATAAGTAATAAATTATAAATATATTTGGTGTAAAATAAGTATAATTATTCGTGCCCCGGCCCCGGTACTATCGAGCCAGGCTTTGAAAAACATATGTTTTCCTTACTCCAAGCCCTATAGGGCCGGCCAGTGGGCCCGGCCCTGTCCGGGCCGGCCCGGCCTAATTCCCAGCTCTAGTCCCTGTGACCAGTTCGACTTTACAAATTTTGGCCGTCTTGAGCTCAACATCTCAAGGATCTCATTCTCTGACTCCAAGTTCGACCTTTTTAAGGCATGACATGTGTGGTCTTTGCATGATTTAATAGTCAAATTTAATATTTGGAGAAAGAAGGCAAAATTGCTACTTTTGTAAACTTCCGGGGCAAAATTGCTCCTCAATGAAAACTTTCGGGGCAAAATTGCTTCTCAATGAAAACTTCCAGGACAAAAATGATACTTTTGATTGATGAGGTGGCATGCCAAGTATGATGAGGTGGCATGCCACCTCACATTTTAACGATCTACGTGGACTTCCGTCACTTTTGGGTAAATTTGATACCTTTTTAATACTTCCGGGGAAAATTTGGTACCAAAAAAACTTCTGGGTGCTGAGCGCCCCCTTAGCAAAACTTCCGGGGCAAATTAGGCATTTAACCCTATAATATATAATATACCCAATTGATTTTCATGAATTGTGACAGAATGTGGAAAGTTAAGAGTCAATGGACATCCCACAATTTAATATATTCATAATAGTTTGATCTTTTTTCTACTTTCTATTTATATTTTTTGGGTTCTTCATTGGAAGGGAGGGGATGGAGAGGGAGAAAAATGAGCCCCTCCACTGATTTCATTTCAAATTTTTGGAAGGGAGGGGAAGGGACCCCATAGTTCCCATCCCCTCACCTCCAACACCCCAATTTTGGCTCTCCTCAAATTTCAATATTAAAAAAATTTCTCAATTTATTGTAGCTAATACACGCGCATGTATAATACAAGTTTTAGAGGATAACTTTAAGACTCTAGAGTAGCTTTAGAGTAGTAGTAGGGTAACTATGGAGTATATTTGAGAAATATATTAATAGATATCCATGTTTGTAACATTGTAGCCTCTCATTGAGAGCTTTGAAGTAACTCTTGTGTGATTACCTGTGACCTAAGGAGTAATAGGTAACTCTAAATATTCTTTTGTATACTTGTTAATTATGTATGATCATAAACTATTATCTTTTATTAGAAAAATAGACTGAATTATATGTATATGTATATGTGTATGTATTGTAATTTCTATAGTAAGTAATGTTACCGATAGATTTCTTTACAACTCACTTTATTCACATGGTTAATAATTTAATTATAATTAATGTCTTGTTGAATTATTGTTTTCTTTTTGACATATTTGAATATGTGATGATATTCGATATGAATGGAAGCGTGCTTTATCATACCTTGTATTTTAATGATATTATATTTATTGATAATTGAATATAACTATCATGGCGGTTGCATTTGTGTTGGGTTGGAGTAAGAAAGAATTGAAAGACAGAATATCACCTAAAAGGGAGGTGAATTGGGTGATTTAAAAACTTTCTGATTTCTCCTGAAACTCACACACTAAACAAAGTATAGAGAGGGAGAAAACTTGACACCAGAGATTTATACTAGTTCGGTCTAAACTCTTGACCTACGTCCAGTTCCCAGACTCTGGGTATTTCACTATCTCTTCAAATGATTACACACTCTGTACTCGAAGTAATCCTCTCTCTAGGATTCACTCCCCTTTACAAGTTGTAATCAATAACTCAATCTCAAAGTCCCACTACCTTGAGATTCTCTACAAAAATGATGAGTATAATTTAATCTCTAAAAGAGCAAATAGATAAACACTGAATATTAGATATCTGAAGATATTACACAATGAATAAAATAGTAAAATGTGTATAGTTTGTTTGAGTGTTTGTGTTTACGGTGGTTGGAACGTATTGAATGCTTCTACTTATATTTGGTGAAGGTAATTAATGACCGTTGAGAAGCTTTTAATGAGCTGTTGAGAGTAAGCAATATAGCCGTTAGTCAATGAAGCTCTTCCTTTACTTACAACGTTCGATTCTACAAATGAGCACCGTTATTCGCCACTTAGACATTCCTTCTGTTCTTCCCGTTGGATGTTGAAACTTCTAATTAAGGAAAGAGGACAGGAATGTCTGTACATTTGCTTAGAAAGTGATTGCCACATTCATGCTTCGTTTTCCGGAAACACATTTAATGCAACTGACGTAATCAATGCTTTTTGATTAAACTACATTTAATCCTTCACCTAATCATCTGAAACTCATTAACAAACTGATTAAACATAGTTAGGAACAATAATGAATGATGATAAGAAGTAATCAAATCACAATCACAGATTTAAGATTTACGGACTTGGTGATTTGTAATATAGAGCAAGATTAACTCGAGTTGAATTTCAAGCACACTCGAGTTGACCATTCCACACTCGAGTCACAGTTACATCTTCTTTGAAAATATGTTTGAAAGAAGTAGAAAGATTTCTTTGTATGACTTAGCTTGAGTCTAAAATGTTCACTTCAAGTGCATGACTCGAGTCACACAAATATCACTCTAGTCAAGCGTCATTTTCACAAATGTTCTTTAAGATAGCTTATGAAAAAATGATTTGAACATCGAGCTAACTCGAGTCATTAAGTAATGGTTCGAGTTATCAAAATACATTTTGAAAATAAGTTTCAAAGCTACACTTGAGTCACACAATTCTTGCTCGAGTCATATTTTGACTGTTATAAATATTTTAAAAAATAAATTTAAGTTCACAAAGGTCAACTTGAGTCACATAGTCATTGACTTGTTAGTTCTCTATGTGTTTTGATGATAACGACAATTGTAAACTTGAGTGAAGTTTGTTTTGGTTAAATTAAAAATGTGTGAAAGTCGTTCAAACTTAACCAGAAATTTACTCTCAAAGACAAACTTGAGTCTAAAGTTGTCAAACTCGAGTTTGCACTTGACAGAGAGTCGGTCAAGTTATTTGAACATGACTCGAGTTACTAAATGGAAACTTGAGTTTAAGCCTAGCCAAGAGTTTTTTCAAAGGTTCTTAGTTTTAAGAAAACTTGAGCCTACTGATGTTAAACTCGAGTTTATCCTTGGCTGAGAGTTCTTAAAGGTTTTCATTTTTAAAGTAAACTCGAGCTTCTATTGATAAACTCAAGCTTAGGCCAAATTGAGAGCTTTCTTGGATTTTTGAACTTAAAGTGACTCGAGCCTATTTCTTTAAACTCCAGTTTGAGTTTTGTGGACTTAACTTATTTTCAAATTAAAAAGTTCCAAACTCGAGTTAGTCACTTAATGACTCGAGTTTCTGCAATCTTAAAATGTTTTCAAATACTATCGCGATGCTCATTTCGAAAGAAGATCTAAACTTGATTTTTGGTAATTAAACCCGAGTCAAACACTTGAGTAAAATATTTTAAACTCCAGTATCAGTTTTATAGAGACATCTCCATTTAAACTTCAAATCTTTTTCAAAGAAGATGTTCATGAGACTTGAGTTTGGAAGGCTAAACTCGAGTTATGAACGCGTCTCTGTTTTGAAATCATCTTGCTTGAATTTGAAAAATCTTCATATATGATCTATATACTTCATATCATTTTTCATTACTATTCCTAACTATGTTTAATCAATTTGTTAGTGAATTTCAAGTAATCAAACGTGTGTTAAAATGAGGATTAAGCATAAAGCAAAAGATGACGTCAGAACATTAAATGCTGGCCTAGAAAACTTAGCACCCTTTTGGAAAATCATTCTCTGCACATTCCAAAGGTTTAAATGTTTTCTTTCCTCATCTAGAAGGCAGATCATCCAACGGATTTATTTCAAGGGAAGTCAACAAGAAAGTCTAGGCATCTGGATTAAATCAAAGTATGAGTGAGAATGGAGCAGGTCTCAACCTAACAGCTTCATTAATGTCTCCAACGTTCATTTAATGCTTCCATCGTATATAAGCTGAAGCATTCAATTCTCAACTACAACCAGATTACAGAAAACGAAAATCTATCAAAGTGTCAATTGCATTTACTGTTTTCTACTCATCTATAAAGTATCTTCTGATACATTGAACTTCAATGATTATTCATCTGCTCTTTTAAGAGAGTTCTTTTATCGATTATGATTTATTGTAAAAACTCAGAATTGTGGGACTTTGAGATTGAGTTATCAGTTTACAACTTGTAAGGGGGAGTGTATCCTAGTAAGAGGATAACTTTTGAGTACAGAGTGTGTATCTGATTATAGTGATAGTGAAAATTCCAGAGAGTCTGGGGACTGGACGTAGGTTAAGAGTTGAGATCGAACTAGTATAAATCTTCTTGTGTCAAGCTCTCTCTTTCTTTATCTCTATTTTACCCTGTTCTTCATCAGCTGATTGGGTGTTTCGAAATGATTTTTTAAAATCCCCAATTCACCCCCCTCTTGGTGATTTCCTTCATTTACATTTGGTATCAGAGTGAAAGACCTGGCTATCACCCAAGAGGGGGGGTGAATTGGGTTTTTAATAAAACTTTTGGAAGTTTGAAATTCTTTTCACAACTTATTGAAAGCAGTTTGAATGACAATAATAATTGATAAAAGCAACAGTCAATCATTCAAACATGTATGGACATTCAGATATATATATGTTGGAAATATAAGAGTTAAGGGAAGAGAACATGCAAACGTGATTTATACCGGTTCGGCCCAATCCTTGACCTACGTCCGTCCCCCAAGCTCCGCTTGAGATTTTCAATCCACTATCTTCTTGTAACTTGATTACACGTTTTGTACTTGGAGTAATCCTCTCACTAGGATTCACTCTCCCTTACAAACTGTAATCAATACACTTGCTTGATCACACACTCGTACTCAAGTAATCATCTCCCTAGGATTCACTCCCCTTACAAGCTGTAATCAACACAATGTGTTTCCTACTCAAGATCACCCAATCTTGAGTATCTCACAGATAGATGTTGGCTCCTTATGTTTTGATGATAACAAATGTCTCAAGTTTTGAAACTATAATGAATTTGGATTTGATATGTTCAGGAATGATTCTCAAGAATTGGCTCTTGAATTCTTGAGAATGGTTGCAAAACTATGTTATTATGTTTTACTTGATTTCCATCGCAGCCAAGCATTCTCGAGAGTGGATATTGGATTCTGGAGAATGGTTCTCGAGAATGCCAAGTAATTCTCGAGAATGATCGGACCGAATCGAAACGGACTTTGTCTATCGAGTGATTCTCGAGAATCAGAAATTGACTCTCGAGAATGGTCGTCGGTCTCCAACTGATATATTCTGTTTCTGAGGTAGTTCTCGAGAATTAGAACTAATTCTCGAGAATCCAAATCGATTCTCGAGTATTGTCGAAAGCTTCAGTTCCGTCCTCTCTGGTTTTCAAATGACTCTCGAGAATTGGAAAGTAATTCTCGAGAATAATTCTCAAGAATAGGAAAACAACTCTCGAGTATGCACGATCACATTAACTGATGTCTGCTTCTGTCTACTGGATTCTCGAGAATTGGAATGCAATTCTCGAGAATGGTTCTCGAGAATCGATGGGTAATTCTCGAGAATGAACGAGAATTGTTCAATCTGCGTTGATTCTTTGAGCGATTCTCGAGTATGGCTTCAAAGACTCTCGAGAATTGATCGACAAAGATCGCTCGACGAAACCGATTCTTTGTAAATCTTATTTAAATCATCCAGTTAATAGTTTTTAGCTTCAATACATCTTTATATATTAACTGTGATATTATTGATCATCTACCTAAGTGCTTTACAGGTTCATAACCAAAGTTGACAAGATCAGACGAAGGATACCAAGAATGCTCATTATGACTTAATTGCTTATCTGAGATTTATACAATATGACATACTGCTTGCTATTACTGATTTTAACTATGTTTAACAAGTTTGCTTATGAACCTACGAAGTTCAAAGTTTTGTTTTTCTCGAGCTTAAGTTCTTGACAGTCAGGCGCATTAAGAATATCGCGAACGGCGAGCCGACAAAAAGAATCTTATCATAATGGTGCCCATACAAAGAAAAAGCTTCCGAATCATTAAACTATGCTGATCTCCATCCAAGAACAAGTGAGTAACATCTTGTAAAGACATTCTACTAAGCAAACACTCAAACATGGGCAAGCGAGGTTAAGGCGCGAGTGCTCCATTAACGGACATATTCAAATATCCCAACGGACACATTCAAATTCTTCAACGGTCTTCAACTTCAATCAGTACATATACACGAAGGATTGAATTTGACAACAATGAACCAGTGCATACATTGATAAAGCTTTAAAATAGTTCAAATTGTATTCTGATTATATCTTCGGACATACTAAGCTTCAGTGTTCATCATTCTATTTACTCTGTGAGAGAGTTTTCTACAACTTGTTTTTACAATTGTTCAAATTCTCAAGATAGAGGTATCTTGAGTGTGGGTATATTGATTACAACTTGTAAGGGGAGTAAGTCCAAGAGTGAGAGGATCATCCTTCGTTTACGAGTGTGTAATTGTATTTGTAAGATAGTGGAAATCCCGGAGCGCGTCGGGATCGGACGTAGGTCAAAGAGTTGGACCGAACCAGGATAACTTCTCTGTGTCTGTCATCTTTACTTCTTTACTGCCTTCTTTGTTTATCTATCATACAGTCAAAAGATTTTTGAGATCACCTATTCACCCACCCTTTAGGTGATATTCCACCTTCATTTGGTATCAGAGCAAGGTTTCTTAGTTGGGCTTAACATCCCGAGAAAGATCATGGAAGGAATATTACCTGATGGTGCCTCAATTAATCGACCCCCAGGATTCAACGGTGAAAACTACTCCTTCTGGAAAGGAAAATTCAGAATATTCGTAATGGCTACCGAATATGGTCTCGGGAAGTAATAGAAATCGGAGATTACATACCTATAAAGATTGAAGGAGGAATCTACTTGTTCCAAAGACGAAAGCTGAATTCGACGAGAATGATAAGAAGAATGTCACTCTCAACGGTAAGAAGGCAATTTTGATGCTTCAAAGTGCTCTTAGTCAAAAGGAGTACTTTCGAATAAGCAATCTATCAACTGCGAAGGAAATGTGGAAGGCACCGGAGATTGCATATGAAGGTACTTCCGCATCAAAGAAAATCGTATTAATACTCGACCACCGAGTATGACTTGCTGCGAATGAAGTCGGGAGAAACCATGGCCAAGTTCCAACTAAGATATACTCATCGACAAATCAATTGGCGGCTTTGGGTAAAAACTATGATCAAGGTCCTCGAGTCGAAAAGATCCTCAATGTTCTAACAAAAGACGGGAAGCTAAAGTCACTGCGATAGAGGAGGCTCGTGAAGAATCAATGGCTTCGATTCTTTGCCTTTATTCGGAAGCTTTGTCGAATATGAGAGCAAACCGAGATTCAAGAAGGACCTAGACAATGTTAACAGCAGTCGGAAACAGGGAATTACTCTTAACACTGTAAAGGAAAAAGAAAACGAAGAAGATGAAGAGGACGATGATGAGATGGCCATGTTTGTTAGAAGATTCAAGAAGTTCTACAGAAAAGATAGAGGCTTCGAAAACATTCCAAAAAGGAGACACAAGTAACGACGTGAGTTCGAGGGCAAAGAACAAATCATCTCAATGAATGTGAAAAGCGGACATTACAAGTCGAATGTCCTCAACGAAAGACAGCGACAAAGAGAAGAAGAAGCACTATCAATTCAAAAAGAAGGCTTATGTGTTAGCAATATGTGGAGATGGTTCCTCAAACGAAGAAAGTGAAGAAGAGAAAGAGACTGCCAACGTCTGTCTGGTGGCAGAAGAAGAACTAGCAGAAAATGACAATGAGGTACATGATTCGCAACCAACCTATGATGAATTATTTGATGAATATAATGAAATTCAATCTGAATTTGAAAAGGTTGTTGATGAATGTTTTGCCCTGAAAAAGGAGAACATAACTCTCAAACTACGTGTTCAAAACCTTTCGGATGAAAATCTTATCTGTGATGAATGCCTGGATTTAAAGAAAAGAAACCTCCATCTTACGAAAACACTTGAGAAATTCACTAAGGGAAGTGAAATGCTTAATGTGATTTTGAAAACTCAAAGGTTTACAAATGATCGATCGGGCATAGGATATAATCCTATCTTTGACAAAAGGAAAGGCAAAAAGAAAAAAGCTGGTGGAAAGTCTTATTTGAACTACTTCCGAAATCGGTTCATATTTCAAATCCGTTTGCTCATTGTAACTATTGTAATCGAAAAGGACACTCTACTTCATCATGCTTTCATAGAAAGAATCGAAGAGATAAACCTATTGGTAATTACCAGTGGGTACCTAAGGGAACTCATACTTTCCCTAAGGCCCGAGCTAACCCGAAAGGACCCAAGAAACGTTGGGTACATAAAGCTTGATCTTACTTGAATTACAGGTTTTTCTGAGAGCATCAAGAACCAACAAGTGGTACATTGACAGTGGATGCTCCAGACATATGACGGGGGATCAAACCAAATTCGTTGCAATGAGATCAAAAGATGGTGGCAAAGTTACCTTTGGAGGAAACCAATCTGGAAAAATCTCTGGAATTGGAGAGATTGGTACAAAGGATGGACCTCAGATCAAAGACGTATATCTTGTTGAAGGTCTCTGCCATAACCTCTTAAGTGTGAGTCAAAGTGCTGATAAGAACAACTGGATTATCTTTGACTCATAAGAATGTCTCATTGTCAACAAAGATGATCTCCCAATTGATAAAGGTAAACTGAAGGTATTGTTTAAAGCTCCTCGAGAAGGAAAACTGTATACATTAGATTTACCTAAAATTGATTACGAAAAATGCTTTGTTAGCAACTTAGAAGAAAGTTGGGCGTGGCATAAGCGTCTAGCTCATGTAAACATGTTCCAACTGGATAAGTTGCTAAGGAAAGATTTAGTAATTGGTTTGCCTAAACTCCGTTTTACAAATGACATGATTTGTGATTCCTGTCAAAAAGGTAAACAAACTAAAACATCTTTCAAAAATAAAACTGAAATCACAACTAATCGACCTCTTCAATTACTCCATATGGATTTAGTTGGACCAAATGAAGTTAAAAGCCTTGGTGGCAATTTGTATACTCTAGTCATTGTCGATGATTACTCTCGATTCACTTGGACTATCTTTTTATCTTCCAAGGATGAAACCTTTGATCTATTTGTTGTGTTTGCCAATAAGGTGCAAAATGAGAAAGGTATATGCATTACGACCATTCGAACGGATCATGGAGGAGAATTTGAAAATCAAGCATTCGGAGAATTTTGTGATGTTCACGGAATCGACCATAATTTCTCGGCTCCAAGAACACCACAACGAATGGTGTGGTTGAAAGGAAAAACCGTGTACTCACAAAAATGGCTCGTGCCATGTTGAATGAAAATCAGACCTCACAAGTATTCTGGGCAGATACAATGAGCACGGCCAGCTATATTGCCAATCGAGCGTATCTCAGAAAGAAATTCAATAAGACTTCGTACGAACTCTACAAATGAAGGAAACCAAATTTGGCTCATCTTCATATCTTTGGCTGTAAGTGCTTCGTACATAACAATGGTAAAGATAATTTGAGAAAATTTGATCCCAAATCCGATGAAGGTATTTTTCTTGGATATTCAAATAGGAGTAAGGCATATAGAGTTTTTAACAAACGAACTCGCATAGTTGAAGAATCAATACATGTTGTATTATGTGAATTTAAATTAGATAAACCTCTGGATGATGATGAGGAAAATGTTTTTAAGAATCAATTCTTTTCAAAAAATACTTCTGCCTCTATTGAAAATTCTGAAGATGTCTTCGAACCTAATTCTCAAAACAACTTTGAAAATCTGATCAATCTCGGCCTAGAGCTTGGAGGTTCATTAGGAATCATCCCCTGGACCAAGTAATAGGTGATTTAAATCAAGGTGTAAGAACTAGAAACAAGACCTTGAATGAAGTAACATTCTTTGCCTTTATATCACATATAGAACCCTCTAAAATAGATGAAGCCCTTTCAGACAATGATTGGGTGATAGCTATGCAAGAGGAGTTACACCAATTTGATAGGAATCAAGTTTGGGATTTGGTACCTAGGCCTAAGGACCATCCGGTCATTGGCACTAAATGGGTATTCAAGAACAAACGAGATGAATCAGCAATCATAGTCCGAAACAAGGCTAGGCCGTTGCCAAAGGCTATAATCAGGAAGAAGGGATTGATTATGAGGAAACATATGCTCCAGTAGCTAGATTGGAAGCAATACGTGTACTCTTAGCCTTTGCGTGTATCAAAGGATTTAAGCTCTATCAAATGGATGTCAAGAGTGCTTTTCTAAATGGATTTATTCAAGAGGAAGTCTATGTTGAACAACCTCCGGTTTTGAAAACGATCATCATCCGGATCATGTTTTTCGCTTGAAGAAAGCCCTATATGGTCTCAAGCGGGCCCCTAGAGCTTGGTATGAAAGATTAAGTAATTTCTTATTAGATCAAGGCTTCATCGGAGGAAAGCGGATACAACGTTGTTTATTAAGACCAACAAACTTAATGAGACTTTAATTGTGCAAATATATGTGGATGATATTATTTTTGTGCTACTAAAGATTCTCTCTCGTGAAGAATTTTCCAAGAAAATGCGGGGTGAATTCGAAATGTCTATAATGGGTGAGTTGAACTACTTCCTCGGTCTGCAAATCAAACAACGGAAAGATGGTATATTCATATCTCAAACAACATATCTCCGTGATTTGCTCAAGAAATTTGGAATGGAGCATTGTAATGGAGCCGACACTCCAATGAGCTCAACTGCCTCTCTAGATGCCGATGAAGAAAAAGGAAAGACTTCAACATAACCAAGTATAGAGGGATGATTGGATCCTTACTATATTTGACTCGCTAGCGAGACCCGGACATTCGGTTTAGTGTGGGAATGTGCGCAAGATTCCAATCGGCTCCTAAAGAATCACATGCGGAACATGTCAAAAGAATTTTTCGATATCTTTCGGACACCAAGGAATTGGGTCTACGGTTCCCTAAAGGTCAACAAGAATTTCGGTTGCATATTCGATTCGATCATCTTGGATACAAGACCCCGACGAGAAAAAGTACCGAGTGGACGGTGTGAATTTCTTGGAGGATCACTTGTATCATGGTTCAGTAAGAAACAAACCACTGTGGCCGTATCCTCAACCGAAGCAGAATATGTAGCAGCATCAAGTTGCTGTGCTCAGGTTCTGTGGCTCAAGCAACAACTTCAAGACTTGGGAATCCATCTAAAAGAGATTCCAATCCCCTGTGACAACACTAGCACAATAAGCTTGGCAAAGAATCCAGTTCAACACACAAGAACCAAACACATTGATGTTAGACATCATTTTATCCGAGATCATGTCCAAAAGAAAGATGTAAAAGTGATGTTTATCCCTACTCATTTGCAACTTGCTGATATCTTCACCAAGCCACTGGCAAAAGAACAGTTCACATTCATTCGAAGAGAATTGGGAATGGTAAATCCCAATGAATTGTAAGTAAAATGTTAGCTCAATCTTGTCGATTATATTTTGATGATGTTTGAAAACTAACTTAAGCATCGTAGCTTCTAGATGATGTTTTTGCAGGTTCCAAGTTGCAAAAACTGATATAAAACTGATAATTCTCAAGAATGAATTTATCATTCTCGAGAATTGATAGGTGAGGTTCTCTTATTCTTCCCAAGCATTCCCGAGAATTGGAACCAATTCTCGAGTAATATCGATTGTGGCCTGGTGAGTATCAATTCTGGACTTATCATTCTCGAGAATACAGGGTCATTCTCGAGAAATGTCGGGAATTCTTAGATGTTCGAGCATGTTTTTACTTATCATTCTCGAGAATCATGGAGACATTCTCGAGAATTGCAGCAGAATAGAGTATTCTGCTGATCGGATTATTCTTCTTTTCTGAGAGCATTCTCAAGAATGAAGATTCACTCTCGAGAATCAATTAATCATTCTCGAGAATTGTCGGGCAGGAACTCTGGCGTCGCCATGCTTCATGTCGTTTCATTCTCTCGCCTCCATCGTTTTTGACCTTTCGTAATTAAAATCTCCAATTGACTCTTCAGTTTCCTCGTTTCATTCCCTCTAAATTCCCGAGAACCCTAAGTCGACAGTTCATCCACTCCATCTTCTTCATCATCATTTCTTCTGTGATTCACTCTCTCGCCCTAAAATCTCAGTTAGCCATGACAAAATCTTCATCTTCTAAATATCCTAAACAACCACTTAGGAAGAAGCCGCGCACCAAGTATCGTCCTAAAGTTCAAGCTTCTGAGAAGACTGAGCCATCGAAGAAGAAGGCAAAATCGGTGTCAATTACTGACTCTCCTCATGTGACTCGTTTCAAAACTCACTCTCTGCCATCCGACAAGGGCAAAAGCAAAGAAAGCTCTCACCTCAAATCTCCTTCCGTCAGCTCAGAGGCGAAGAAAGATTCCAAATCCAAGTCTTTCTCTCAGTCACAATCCAAAGCCGTGAGTTCTGCAATGACCAAGTCGTCCAAGCCTTATTCAAGCTCAAAACCACATTTTTATGAAAGAAGAACTAAGGAAATTGAAGAGAGGATTCAGAGACCTCCTCGCATTCATCATGAGATTCCTCTTTCAACTCTTCCTCCGTTTGCTTCCAAGCTAATTGGGCAACTCAATGTCCTTGATTGTCCACTTTGCTTCAAGATCCTCTCGGTAATCCCATCCGATCCTAATTTTGTTCTTTCATATGAAGGAAGACCTTTTTGTCCTCTTCTGGTTGAATCTAGATGACTTTAGGAGGGAGTGTAATTTGGATCTTTCACCCTGGTTGAAATCTTATATACCGTTGCTAGATATCCAGACCCCATACTCTCCTCAGGTTGTTAACATTTTCTATTTTAATATGGTTGAGGAAAAGACTAAGGATGGTGAGATTGTGTTGCACACTCAGGTTAGAGGCAAATCCATTAAGATCACAGCTGATACAATTAACTCTTTCCTTGGTGTCATTGATCCCCCAGAAGATCCTCCCATATTATCTGAGCATGAATGCTTTAGGTTTCTTCTACCAACAATGCAATATGATGGGAATCCCTTGCAAGTCAAGCCATCTGACATGCCAGACACCACCAGAATCATTTGGTACCTTTATAGTCGCAACTTAGTAAATAAAGGTCGAAGTTTTACACACTTTGTGACTAAAGACTACCAGTTGATGGGATCCATTATTGCCAAGCAACCCCAAAATCTAGGCAAATTGGTCATTTCTGAGATGTCCAACTTTCTATCCAATGCTGGAACTTCCAAACAAAATACCATTCCATACCCCAACCTAGTCTCCAGGATTTTAGGCTACAACAATGTTTGGTACCTTCTTGATAATGACAAGACTGTCTTTCCAAAAAAATTTGGCCAAACACATCTACGGTACATGAAGATTTCATTTACTGAGGCAACTGGGAAGAAGCAAGTCAAGTCCACCACTGATCCTAAGCCTTCTACATCTAAGCAGCAAGATGAAGGTCAATCTTCACAGGCAGCACCTGCTTCAACCTCTGCCCCTTCTTTTGCACAGGCTGCAATCCAAGCTCAGATCAACTCTGCCATTCAGGATGCTATGGCTCCTGTGATACGTTGTTTAGACTCTTATGGCAAACTGATAAAAGAGTTGATCAAGGCCATCAATAATGAGATGATAAAGGTGGATGCCCATCTTGAACAACATGTGAACTCAGCAGTGGAAAACCTCAAGAAAGAGATGCACCTGAATTCTTCTATCCTCTATGATCAACAACAGGAAATTAAACAATCAGTTCATCAAATAGAATATTCTCTTGGTGCCTTCTTGACGAGTCTTAAGGCACAATCTCAATCCTCTACTGTGCCCTCTGAACTTGTTTCTGATATTTTTCCTCAACTTGCTCCTGTTATCCCTGACTCAGATACTGTTCCTCCTCCTCAAGTCACTGATCCTGTCTCTGCTTCTCACCCTGTTCCTGACTCAGTGACTACTCCTCCTATTGATCCAGATATCTTGGATCCTGAACCTCCTTCTGTTCCTACTATTGCAGCAGCATCCTCCTCTTTGATGGATGACAAAGGGGGAGAAGAAGGAGAAGCGAATTGATTGGAGTCTAGTTGTTTTATTTTTTGAATGTTTAGACTCTAAACATATCTAATTTTTTTAATCCATTCTGATGTATCTCTGTCTATGGAACTTGATGAAATTCATTTTTGTAGTATGTTATATATTATCTATGAATACATCAGTTCTTGCATTTCAGCAAAATTCCTTTGTATAAAAGTTTTCTTGAAATTTTGCTGCATTCTGTATTCATTGAAAAATGCTTCAGCTCTTATATTCTCTGTCACTATACCAATCAATAATCTCTTTTTCAAAACTTCAAAATGATTTTCCTTATATGTTGTCATCATCAAAAAGGGGGAGAATGTTGGCACCTTATGTTTTGATGATAACAAATGTCTCAAGTTTTGAAACTATAATGAATTTGGATTTGATATGTTCAGGAATGATTCTCAAGAATTGGCTCTTGAATTCTCGAGAATGGTTGCAAAACTATGTTATTATGTTTTACTTGATTTCCATCGCAGCCAAGCATTCTCGAGAGTGGATATTGGATTCTGGAGAACTAATTCTCGAGAATAACTCTCGAGAATCCAAATCGATTCTCGAGTATTGTCGAAAGCTTCAGTTCCGTCCTCTCTGGTTTTCAAATGACTCTCGAGAATTGGAAAGTAATTCTCGAGAATAATTCTCGAGAATAGGAAAACAACTCTCGAGTATGCACGTCACATTAACTCGATGTCTCGCTTTCGTCTCTGGATTCTCGAGAATTGGAATGCAATTCTCGAGAATGGTTCTCGAGAATCGATGGGTAATTCTCGAGAATGAACGAGAATTGTTCAATCTGCAGGTTGATTCTTTGAGCGATTCTCGAGTATGGCTTCAGCACTCTCGAGAATTGATTAGACAGCATCAGCTCGACAGAAACCAGATTCTTTGTAAATCTTATTTAAATCATCCAGTTAATAGTTTTTAGCTTCAATACATCTTTATATATTAACTGTGATATTATTGATCATCTACCTAAGTGCTTTACGGGTTCATAACCAAAGTTGACAAGATCGAGACGAAGGATACCAAGAATGCTCATTATGACTTAATTGCTTATCCGAGATTTATACAATATGACATACTTGCTTGCTATTACGATTTTAACTATGTTTAACAATTTTGCTTATGAACCTACAGAAGTTCAAAGTTTTGTTTTTCTGAGCTTAAGTTCTTGACAGGCTGGCGCATTAAGAATATCGCAGAACAGAGCCGACAAAAAGAATCTTATCATAATGGTGCCTATATAGCAAAAGCTTCTGAATCATTAAACTATGCTGATCTCCATCCAAGAACAAGTGAGTAACATGCTGTAAAGACATTCTACTAAGCAAACACTCAAACATGGGCAAGCAGAAGGCTCGAGTGCTCCATTAACGGACATATTCAAATATCCCAACAGACACATTCAAATTCTTCAACGGTCTTCAACTTCAATCAGTACATATACACGAAGGATTGAATTCGACAACAATGAACCAGTGCATACATTGATAAAGCTTTCAAATAGTTCAAATCGTATTCTGATTATATCTTCGGACATACTAAGCTTCAGTGTTCATCATTCTATTTACTCTGTGAGAGAGTTTTCTACAACTTGTTTTTACAATTCCTTCAAATTCTCAAGATAGAGGTATCTTAAGTGTGGGTGTATTGATTACAACTTGTAAGGGGGAGTGAGTCCAAGAGTGAGAGGATCATCCTTCGTTTACAGAGTGTGTAATTGTATTTGTAAGATAGTGGAAATCCCGGAGCGCGTCGGGGACCGGACGTAGGTCAAAGAGTTGGACCGAACCAGGATAACTTCTCGTGTCTCATCTTTACTTCTTTACTGCCTTCTTTGTTTATCTATCATACAGTCAAAAGATTTTTGAGATCACCTATTTACCCCCCCTCTAGGTGATATTCCACCTTCATTTGATCTTTCTCGGGATAGAATGATAGGATGTTTACAATGAATCTTCTCTCTCGCAGAAGTGAATGAGTAAGCACTGAAGCACAATTACAAGTCATCTCACTCTCTATGATAAGCTATGTAAACATTAAGAACAGAGAGTAAATGATATGAGAATCAGAGTATTAACATCTTGAAGATGTCAGCTTGTGTCTCTGTGTTTTGCTGCTTTGTGTACTCTGTGTTCTGTATTGAGTCTTCAAATCTTCAGGTATTTATGCTAGTTGAAGTTTGTGAACGTTATAGATCCGTTGAGACTTGAATCAGTTCGAAAATCTAGCTGTTATGACCATAACTATTGAATATAGCTGTTGGGAACATTTGCTGATTTGAATTTTGGCTCTTCAAGAATGTGTCTCATGTGGTGTTGTTTGAGAAATGATAATGTACAGCTTTGGTTGGTGGAAGCCTTGTCTGTATTGAAGAATGGTTGGTCTTCTTTCCAGGCTGTCATCCTCTTGCTTTGTTTGAGAAGATATATTAAAATAATACAAGTGGCTCATGGAGTTGCTTTATTTGACTTTAGAGCAAATTCAAATCTTCTCAAATCTGTAGTTAAGGATATTGAATATTCGAATCCATTGAAGAACATTACCGTTCAGCATTAAACGTTGCTTCTTCAATTTTCTCATTCAATTCTGCCTTCTTTGCTGTTTCTGAAAATCTGCAGCAACCTTCATCTTCAAGCTTATGGCAGATTTTGGTTTTTGTCAAGTTTGATGTAATCTCAAACTTTAATCACCTGAAACTTATCACAAGTGATATAAATGATGTTAAGAAGTAGTATAAGTTGTTTGAGCAATCATCTGGATGTTATTGATGAGAAACAATATTTCAGTCATGGTGATTTTCCTGAATCAGATGTGTAAACTCTGTTCTGGAGTTCCAAGCTCGAGTTTATATAGGTAAGCTCGAGTTTGGTCTTCTTTTGAACTTTTAGTTTTTCCTCTGGAAGTCTCAAGCTCGAGCTTATAACTTATAGACTCGAGTTTGGTGTTTATCGAGACCTGCTTGCTCTCTGTCTGAGCTAAACTCGAGTTTGTTCACTTATAGGCTCGAGTTTGGCTTTTTCCAAAAGTTCATTTCTTCTCTGGAACTCTCGAGCTTGAGTTTGTAGCTTCAGGCTCGAGTTTGGACTTCTTCAAAATCAGCATTTCCACTCTGTAACCCGTAAACTCGAGTTTGCTACTTGTAAGCTCGAGTTTGCTACTTGTAAACTTGGCCTGGCTGATTTTGGACTTTGTTCAGCGAGCTTGCAACTTCATCAACTTTGATAGACCATAGCTCCCTGGTCTGAACTCCGTTTAGGTCCGTTAAACCCTTGATGGAAATCTCTTTGAGTCTACTTTCAAATGCCACTTATTTCAGCTCAATTGGATTTGTAGATTGAGAGTTACACGCAAAACATGGAGGCTTGGTTTTATGTGTGGCATGGATTTCTCTGTCAACTTCCAAAATTTATAGCTCCGTGATATGAACTCCTTTGGGCTTGAATTTTATATCACAATGACGCATTGGGAGTATAGTTTCATATGCCACTGGTTTCACCTCAATCGGATCTCTGGTTTGGAAGATATCATCAAATTACCAGACGTTGCTGTCTTTGAACGTGAAACGAATTGATCACCGCTGTAAACTCGAGTTTGTACTAATGAGCTCGAGTTTGCCTAGTCCAGAAACACCAAATCTGCTGAAGACACTTATAGACTCGAGTTTGAAGTGCTAAGCTCGAGTTTGCTCATATCAGATAGGCAAATTACTTCAGCAAGGTAGTAAACTTGAGTTTAATACTTGGAGGCTCGAGTTTGCTCATCCAGAACCTCATATTTGCTTGTTTAAACTCTGAATTGATCCATTCCAACTTCCATTTGATTGTGGAGACTTCTAGGACCAATCTTAGAACTTGGATATTGATGTCTTCATTTCATTCAGCAAGTTCTTCATTCTCCCATCTCCCAACTTGATGATTCTTCATCATTTAACTTAGCATCTAGATTAAATATGAGAATTAGTCAAAGTAAAAGATAAATGTAGTATGCAACCTTTTTGCTCTCAAGAATGACATCTATATAAGACATCATCAAAACTAATCAAAACCAACACAGAGAAATTGATTATCTACTTAAGGATTAACAATCCTAGATTCAAGATCCAATTGAAGGAATATTACCTGATGAAGTTTTGATCAACAGACCACCAGGTTCCAATGGTGAGCATTACTCCTTCTAGAAGGCTAAATTCAGAGTCTTCGTAATGGCCACCGAATATGGCCTATGGAAGGTGTTCGAGAAAGGAGACTATGTTCCAGCCATAGTTGAAGATGGTGTTAGAACTTCAAAGCTAAAAGAAGGATATGATGAGAATGACAAAAGGCAAGTCACTCTCAATAGCAAGGCTATTCTCATGCTTCAAAGTGCTATAGGTCAAAAAGAGTACTTTCGTATCTATACATCATCATCTTCTAAAGCCATGTGGGATGCGCTTGAGATTGCTCATGAAGGGACTACCGGGATCAAGGAGAAACCATGTAAATGCCTTGATGACCGAATACAATTTACTTCAAGGATAGCTCCAGCACTGAGCCAAAAAAGCCAATCATATGCTACAAATGTGAAAAGCCTGATCACATTAAGGCTGAACGTCCCCAACTGAAGAACAAAGAAAAATAAAAGAAGAAATTCAATAAGTTCAAGAAGAAAGCTTATGTCTCAGCTATATGGGGAGATAGCTCATCCGATGAAGATGAAGCTGATGAAGAAGAAAGAGTCAATATCTATCTTGTGGCTCAAGAAGAAGGATCAGAGAATGAAGAGGTAAACGACTGTAATTCATCTTTTGATGAATTGTTATCTGAATATAATCTCTTCATACTGAATTTCGAAAGATTGCAAAAGAGCTTCTTGTTTCGAAAAGGAAAATAAAATCTTTAAAAGAACAAGTGAAGAACCGGCTGAACCCAAGAGGGGGGTGAATTGGGTGAAGATTAAAAACTTGAAACTTTGAAAATCTTTTCGCGTCTTTTAAATTAACAATTAGATATTCGAATAAGCATATATTGGAAATATAAGAGATAAGGGAAGAGAATATGCAAACTGTGATTTATATTGGTTCGGGCCAATCCTTGACCTACGTCCAGTCCCCAAGCTCCACTTGAGATTTTCAATCCACTATTCTCTTGTTTAACCAAGCACAAGAAAAGCCTATACAAACACACAAGTTCACCCAGGCACTTGTGAAGCCGAATCTCTCACGAGATACACCTTTTAATCAGTTACATACTTTGTACTTGAAGTTATCCTCTCACTAGGATACACTCCCTTTTACAAGTTGTAAACTGATAACCCAATCTCCAAGTCCCACGACTTGAGATCTTACAATGATTTAATAATCAGAAATGTTCTCTCTAAAAGAGAAGATGAATAAACACTGAAGTACAATACAAATCATTTCACTCTCTAGTATAAACTATATAAACATTTAGAAACAAAGTGTATGAAATATCGACGATGAAGTAGTAACATCATTTCGTTGGGTTTGTCGATTCATTCATCAATCGTCACCTCTTCCGGTTTAAAGACTTCGCAATTTATAGGTTTTTTGACCGTTGCAAGCATTCGACTGTTGCAGATCAATTGGAAGTAGTCGTTGAAGCTTTTGTTGCTTTTTTCCCGTTGAGCTCTAATCCGACTTTAATCATAAAATGTTTAACATTGACTTCGTTAATGCTCTGTCTTGAAAGTTGAATTAATGGCCATTGGAGAAGCTTAAAGATTAATCATTGTGACTCATGAATATAGCCGTTAGACAAATGAAGCTTCGTTGGTCACTTTCACCGTTAATGATTTTGGTCTTCGCAAACATTTTTCATTCCTTTTGTTTTGCCCTTTGAGAGATAGCATTTAATGTGCGAGCGGAATATCAACAAATGCTTTACATTGATCAGAGAGTGGTTGTTGAGGATATCATTGGTTTTGGCAACTACATTTAATGCTTCTGTCAGAACTTCTACTTTTCACCTAAACAATGGTTAATAACCTGAAATACACTTAAATGATGATTAGTATTTAGTCTAAATAACTTTGAGTGAGATAAGAGAAGTATTGAAGATAACACAATGGATTTGGATTTAAAACTTCTCGTTTTACTGAGCAGAGGATGATCATGCTCGAGCATGACTGTTAGTATGTTCAGGCAACCAATAGCAAAAATACATTGGAAGAGTAGTAGATCATCCCATGCTCGAGCAACATCGAGCTCTGCTCGAGCACTCAACTGTGCTTGCTCGGGCATGCTTCAGAAGTAGTATCTAGAATCCTCAATCATCGCTGATGCTCGAGCAACTACGTCTTCCTGCTCGGGCATCATTGAGCCAGCGTCTTCAATGCTCAAGCATCCAAGAGATAATGCTCGAGCATAAGCCATACAAAGGCAAGGATGAAGAAGCTTATTGATACTGCTCGAGCATGGTTTTTCCTTTGCTCGAGCATGTCATAATCATGCTCGGGCACAAGTCATTTAGAGTCAAGAAGTGAAGAGTATGTTGATGCTGCTCGATCATGCTCGGGCACCAAAACTGCCTTGCTCAAGCAGGCTGCTCGAGCGTTACTTAATTGATGCTCGAGAAGGCTTTGACGTGCTCGGGTACACTTCTATTCTTGAAGCTTTTGATCATGCGTGAACAAGCATAATTCTCTCCAGTACAAAGCTCAAGTTCTAGAATGTAGAGACTTTCAAGAAATACGAGTGTTGGTAGAACAATAGCCAATTTTTAGTGAGCGTAACGTCTTCGATATGGTTCCAAATTTGGCAAACCACCCATGCTCAGAAAATCTCTTTAAGTCTTCTTTCCAATACAAGAAGAATCAGCTCCAAACTCTTTGTATCTCGTCCGTTATCATCAGATGAATGGAGGTTGTTCTTGACCAGCATTTTTTGCAACATCTTGAACTGACCATAAATTTCAAAACATCAGATCTCCTTCAATTGATCTTTTTTTTTCATGATTTTGATGTTTTTGGAAAGGTACGTGAGTCTAGTTTCAAATGGCACTAGTGTCATCTCAATTGGATTTGTAGATTGTGAGATACACCCAAAATACCAAAGCTTGGTTTACTGTGTAGCGTGAATTTCAGTTCCAACTTCTACAATTCATAGCTCCTTGATTTGAACTCCTTTGGACTTGAATGTTATATCAAAATGACGTATTAGGAGTCTAGTTTCATATGCCACTAATTTCACCTTAATCCTATCCTTGGTTTGGGAGATATCATTGAAGTCCAGACCTCGCTTAAGCTGAATGTGAACAGAGGTGAACAGAGTACTGAAAACAATGTTGCTCGAGCAAGCACAGTTCTTTGCTCGAGCACGCTGCTCGAGCATGACACTGTTTATGCAAGAATAAGAGCTGGAATTGTAGCAATGTCATGCAGCAAAGTAAGCTGCTCGAGCATGGCATTTTTATGCTCGAGCATGACCCTGTTTATGTGAAAATAAGAGCTGGAACTGTAGCAATGTCATGTAGATCATCAAGAAGCTTGAACTTGCTTATTTTAACTTCAAACTGAGCCGTTCCAACTTCTGTTTGATCACAGAGACTTGAATATGGATATTCTCATAATATTTAACAAGTTCTTCTTTCTTAATCTCCATTCTTGATCATTCTTCATTGTATTAAACATCACATCTACATTAAATATAAGAATTAGTCAAAGTAGAAGATAAATGTTGTATGTAAAATTTTTGCTCTAGATAATGGCATCTATATAAGGCATCATTAAAACTAATCATATCCAACAACAAGTTCAAAATATCTCTTCTCCAATTTCTACCTATGAAAATATTTCTGAAAAGGTTTGTAAAAATTGTTGTGTTTTAGAGAAAAGAAATGTCTATCTTATGAAAACACTTAAGAAGTTCACTCAAGGTAGTGAAATGCTCAATGTCATCTTAAAATAGCAAAGGTTTACAAATGACAAATCAGGAATTGGTTATAAACCTGATTTTGATAGAAAGAAAGGCAAAAAGAAATCTGGAGAAAAATCTTATATGAACTATTTTTGAAAAATGGTCCATTCTTCTAATCTTTTTGCTCGTTGCAATTATTACAATCATAAAGGTCATACTACCTCTTCCTGTTTTCATAAAAAGGAAAGAAAGAGTAAGCCTGTAGGTAATTATCAATGGGTGCCTAAATGTTCCTATAAGGTTCCTAAGACAAACTAACCCAAAAGGACCCAAGAAAATATGGGTACCTAATGTTGGTTTTGATTAGTTTTGATGATGTCTTATATAGATGCCATTCTTAAGAGCAAAAAGGTTGCACACTACATTTACATTATACTTTGACTAATTCTTATATCTAATGTAGATGTGAAGTTTAATGATGAAGAATAATCAAGAGAAGAGAAGAAAGAAAGAAGAACTTGCTCAATGGAATGAGAAAATCATTATACAAGTTCTTAGATTGACTCTAGAAGTCCCCACGATGATACAGGAGTTGGAACGGCTCAAATCTGAGTTAAAATAAGCAAAATCAATGAGCTAACTCGAGCCAGGTAGCTTACCTCGAGTTAGAAGGCTTATCTACAGTGTTTTGGGCATCTAGGATGATTACCTCGAGTCAAGAACATCCCTACCTCGAGTCAGCACCTTGCTACAATGAATTTTGCCTCTGGAACAAGTTGCCTAGAGTTAAAACACTATTTGCCTCGAGTTTCCCTATTTACCTCGAGTCAGGCTTCTGTTAACTCGAGCCAAGTGAACTTACAGCATACTCTGTTCAGCTCTGTTTCAGGCGACATCTGGTAATTCAATGATATATTTCAAACCAGAGATTGGATTAAGGTGAGACCAGTGGCATATGAAACTAGACTACCAATGCGTCAGTTTGATATATAACTCAAGTCCAAAGGAGTTCATATGAGAGAGCTATGAATTCTACAAGTTGGCACAACAATCACCGTCACAGTCCAGACCAAGCTTCAGTGTTTTGAGTGTAACTCACAAACTATAAATCGGAATGAGCTGAAATTGGTGGCATATGAAAGTAGACTCACGGAGATTTCCATCAAGAGTTTAACCAACCAAAACAGAGTTTGGACCAAGGAGATATGTCCCTCGAAAGTTGACACATGTGTTTCTGGAATCAATTCAGCATAGCTTCTGTTTTCCTTCCAAATCACACTTTGAGAGAGCTTTTTAACTCGAGTCAAAGAGTGTACCTCGAGTCAAATAGCCTTCCAGAGAGTTTGAAGAATGGAGAGCAGTTATTAACTCGAGTCAGAAGTGTTAACTCGAGTTAGCGAGACCCGATACACCACGAATGTGCGGGAATTCACTCGAGTCTCTTCAAATACTACCTCGAGTTGATTAACTCGAGTCAATGAAGTTTATGCCTCGAGTCAGATAGCTTTTTCCAACGATCATATTGATCTTAATGATGCAAAAACTCGAGTCAAGAGTTTCTTCACCTCGAGTCAAATGGCAAACAGAAAGTTAGAAGAATAGAGAGCAGCTTTTGCCTCGAGTCATTAATGTTGCCTCGAGTCAATATCGCATCGTACATGTTTTTGCTTTGTCATATTACCTCCGAGCGATCTTTGTAACCTCGAGTTAGCCAATTAAGATTGCATTGACGAAATTGGGAATTGCCTTGAGTCTCCAAGTATGTTGCCTCGAGTCTGTGAACTCGAGTCAAGAATCTATTCAACCTCGAGTTATAGCTTATCAGAATCACATTCGATCAATGTTCAAGTGCAATGAACTCGAGCCTACAGGAAGTGTGCCTCGAGTTGATTACCTCAAGTCACAAGAAATACTGCCTCGAGTCAATATCTCTTCTGGATCACTCTATTTGATTAATTATCAATTGACTAACTCGAGCCAACGAACATATTGCCTCGAGCCAAGATAGCCTCTGTTTTTAACGAATAGTTCTAACTTCTCTGAGCTACTCAAATGATTAATTTTTGTTTGAATTGTGATGAGTTGGGAAGCACCAAGGAACAAAGTCGACGGGATGAAGGATGCCCATAACGTCAAAAGCAGCTGAATATTATTTTAAGTCATCCTCCGACCCGACCACACAAAATGACAACAACTCGAAGCGACAACGTCTCCGAGAATTCCGAAATGATTCTTATCAATTGATTTCTTCTTGCTATACTTCTCAATGCTATTAATCATGTCTGTTAGCAAGTTTCAGATAATCAACCGTTTGAATATTGATGAGCTGTCAAACACTAAGAGAGACGCAGAACAGAGACAACACGCATACCCAATTAAGGCAACACGTAAAACCCAATGAAGGCTATATACTCTGCCAAAAGTATTCTTAATTCAAAAAGCACGTGAGTGACAACTGTAAAAAAGACCCAATTAAACGGACACTCGATCATGGCTAAGCAGAAGGCGCAGATGTTTGAAGACTTCCAACGGACATATTCAAATATTCAAACGGGCATATTGAAATCCTTCCAACGGTCCTCAAGCTTCAACTTATAAATACCCGAAGGATTGAATTCATCAAGTGAAAGAGAGAACACAGAGTCAAGAGCTTACATCTTCAACATATGACAATACTCTGATATTCATTTACTCTCTGTTTCTCAATGCTCATATAGTTTACTGTAGAGAGTGAAATGATCAACTTTGTACTTCGATGTTTATTTATTCACTTCTGAGAGAGAGAAGATTTATGTGTAAACATTCTATCTTAGAATTACTCAAGATTGGGTGATCTTGAGTGGGAAACACACTGTGTTGATTACAGCTTGTAAGGGGAGTGAATCCTAGGGAGAGGATTACTTGAGTACGAGTGTGTGATCAAGCGGTGTATTGATTACGGTTGTAAGGGGAGTGAATCCTAGTGAGAGGGTTGCTTCGAGTACGAACGTGTAATCAAGTTGAAAGAAGATAGTGGATATAAAATCTCGGGGGAGCACGGGACCGGACGTAGGTCATCGTGGATTGGACCGAACCAGGATAAATCACGGTTGCATATTCTCTTCCCTAAACTTTTACATTTCCGGTATATGCTTATTTGAATATCTAACTGTTGATTTGGAAGTTGCGAAAAGATTTTCAAAGTTCCTAAAGTTTTATCAGACACCCAATTCACCCCCCTCTTGGGTGATAGCCAGGTCTTTCACCTAAGACTTGATCTTTTTTGTCTTGCAGGTTTATCTTAGAGCATCAAAATCCAACAAATGGTACATTGATAGTGGATGCTCTAGACACATGACGGGAGACCAATCCAAGTTTGCTACAATCAAGCCTAAGGATGGTGGCAAGGTGACCTTCGGTGGAAACCAATCCGAAAGGGTTACTGGAATTAGAGAAGTTGCAAACAACTAAGGACAACAAATCAAAGATGTCTACCTTGTGGAAGGCCTATGCCATAACCTCCTCAGTGTGAGTCAAAGCACAGATAAAGGTAACTTGGTTATCTTCTATTCTGAGGAATGCTTGATTGTGAGCAAGGATGTTCTCTCCTTGAACAACATTAAATCTAAAGCCTTATTTTGGTCTCCTAGAGAAGTTAATTACTATACTCTTTATCTCTCTAGAAATGGTCATGTTTTTGAACATTGTTTTATTGGTAACTTGGATGAAAGTTGGCTATGACACAAGCGATTAGATCATGTCAATATGTTCCAACTTGATAAGTTGCTGAAAAAGGATTTGGTTATTGGTTTAACAAAACTTCACTTTAAAAATGACATGATTTGTGATGCTTGTCAAAAGGGTAAACAAACCAAATCATCTTTCAAATATAAAAATGAAATTTCAACTAATAAACCTCTCCAACTACTCCATATAGATCTAGTTGGACCAGCTAGGGTAAGAAGCCTTGGTGGCAATCTTTACACTTTGGTCATAGTTGATGATTTTTCTAGATTTGCATGAACTATATAATTATCTTCTATAGATGAAACATTTGATCAGTTTGTTGTTTTTGCCAAGAAGGTCCAAAATGAGAAAGGTTTCTCTATTGCAGGAATTCGTACAGATCATGGTGGTGAGTTTGAAAATCATGCCTTTGGTGAGTTTTGTGATAATATGGGCATTGATCATAACTTCTTAGCCCCAAGGACTCCTCAACAAAATGGTGTTGTGGAGAGGAAGAATATAGTTCTCACCGAGATGGCAAGGGCAATGTTGAACGAGAATCATACCTCCCAAGTGTTTTCGGCTGATGCCATGAGTACGGCTTGCTACATCTCAAACCGGGTATATCTCCGAAAGAAGTTGAACAAGACTCCCTATGAACTATATAAAGGAAGGAAACTCAACTTAGCACATTTGCACGTTTTTTGTTGCAAATGTTTCATCCACAACAATGGTAAGGATAACTTGGGAAAATTCGATTCCAAGTCGGATGAAGGTATATTTTTAGGTTACTCAAATAGAAGTAAAGCTTATAGAGTCTTTAATACTCATACTTGTATTGTTGAAGAGTTTATGCATGTTGTGTTTTGTGAAACCAAGTCTGATAAGTCCTTGGATGATGATGAGGAACTTATTTTCAAAAATCAATTCTTTTCAAAAACTACTCCTGCCTCTATTGAAAATCCTAAAAATGTTTTTGAAGTTGAACCCCAAAACTCTTGTGAAAATTCTGGTCAATCTTAGCCTAAAGCTTGAAATTTTATTAGGAATCATCCTTTGGACAAAGTAATAGGTGATGTTAATCAAGGTGTAAAAACTAGAAAAAGTACTTTGAATGAAGTTACATTTTCTGCCTTTATATCCGAGATTGAACCCTCTAAGATTGATGAAGCCCTTGTTAGTTCTCAATGTGTTTTGATGATTAATAACAATTGTAAACATGAAAGAATGATTTTTGTTAGAAATTGGTAAAACATGTTGTTTGCAATTCAAAAACATTTCTCAAAGACCAAACTCGAGCTTGGCTCTCCAAACTCGAGCTTGCCCCTTACGAGAAAGTAAACCAAGCTATTTTGCTTTTTCTAAACTTGAGCTTGGTCCATAAACTTGAGCTTGAATGTTTTCAAAGTTTACTCATATACTGAGTAAGCTCGAGCTTGCACCTGTAAACTTGAGCTTACGAAGGTTTGAGGATTTTATCAAGTTACTCAAATTGCAAACTCAAGCTTATTAGTTTTAAGCTCAAGCTTGCCTCTTCCAGAGACTTTTCTCACTAAGTTTACAAATATGTAAACTCGAGCTTGCGCTTACAAGCTCGAGCTTACCTCTGCGTAATCCTCTAAACTTGAGCTTATCATTTCTTGTAGAGTTTGTGAGTTTACAAAAGTTGTAAACTCAAGCTTGGCATTCCAAGCTCGAGCTTGCACCAGTGCGAAAGTTTTCCAGTTTTCCTTTCAAAAAGTAAACTCAAGTCTGGGGTTGTAAACTCAAGCTTATGTCTGACAGAAACTTTTCAAATCTTTTATTCTTTAGCAAACTCGAGCTTGCCCTTGCAAGCTCAAGCTTGGGTCAGACAGAGAGCAATGTCATATTTTGAGCTTAGCAAACTCAAGTTTACACCTCTAAACTCAAGCTTGCATTTTGTGAACTAAAATTATTTTTGACATAAATAGTGCCAAACTCGAGCTTACTCACTAATAAGCTCAAGCTTGCGTTTTTCCATTTTGGCTCTCAAAATGATTTCAAACATGTTTCCCGACAAATGCTAAACTCGAGCTTACACACTTACAAGCTCGAGCTTGAGGCTTCCGAGGCAAAACTCAAGTTTTAAATGAAGACCAAACTCGAGCTTGGTATAGTAAACTCGAGCTTGGAACTTCGAATGATGAACGCATCCGGGTGTATTTTGTTCGCTTTGATTTATGCTTTAGCTTGATTCTCGCGAATTGGTTGTATATGATTTATATGATTCATATCAATATTTCCTAACCAAATTTAACCGGTTTGCTTATGAGATTTCAAGAGATCTAGGTTTGTTTTAAAGAAGACTTGAAGACAACAACTTGTGCAACTTGCAATATAATATTGTATCTCTCATCCAAAGCAATGGTTTACAACCTGGAAAGTAGGACAACCATTCTCCAAGAAAGAAAGCTAGCATCCAAACAAATGGACAACATTATACAACTACCTCCACTAAACATAACAGCATGGGAACACATTCTTGAGGAGCCAAATTTCAAATATTCAAATCTGCAACAACCATATTCAAACATTTGTTCACAACAAACTAGATTCATGGAGACACACTCACAACAGCTATATTTTCGAATTAGATCAAGTCTCAACGGATCTACAACGTTCACAAGCTTCAATCCAAGTATAAATACATGAAGATTTGAAGACCGAAAGCAGAGAAGACATACACGTAAAACGCATACAAAGATCTCGCCTTTTTATCGCTTATATTTCTCATTTGTATCTTTGATACATTGTGCTTCAAATGCTTATCTTTATTCACTCTTTGAGAGAGTTCATTTCGTAAATCATTCTTTATAAGAATCTCAAAGTTGTGGGACTTTGAGGTTGGGTTATCATATTACAACTTGTAAGGGGAGTGTATCCTAGAGAGAGGATAACTTTCGAGTACGAGTGTGTATCGATTTGAGTGATAGTAGAAAAACCCGAGAGTCCGGGACTGGACGTAGGTCAAGAGTTAAGACCGAACCAGTATAAATATTTTGTGTCAAGCTCTTCTTCTCTAACTCCATTTACCTTGGTTAAGCATCTGTTGTGTGGGTGATCTAAATACTTGAAGAATTTTTAAAATCCCCAATTCACCCCCCCTCTTGGTGATTTCCTTCACTTTCAGCCCTTTCAGACAATGATTGGGTTATCGCAATGCAAAAGGAAATACATCAATTTGATAGAAATCAAGTTTGGGACTTAGTACCTAGGTCTAAAAATCATCCGGTCATTGGCACTAAATGGGTATTTAAGAACAAACGCGATGAATCTACAATCATTGTCCCTAACAAGGCAAGATTGGTTGCAAAATGCTATAATCAAGAAGAAGCAATTGATTATGAAAAAACTTATGCTCTTGTGGCAAGATTGGAAGCTATAAGGGTTCTTCTAGCCTTTGTTTGTATCAAAGGATTCAAGCTATATCAAATGGATGTAAAAAGTGCTTTTCTGAATGGTTTTATTCAAGAGGAAGTATATGTTGAACAACCTCCTGGTTTTCAAAGTGATTATCATCCAGATCATGTTTATCGCCTTAAGAAAGCCTTATTTGGTCTTAAGTAAGCTCCTAGAGCTTGGTATGAGCTATTAAGCAAATTCCTTCTTGATCAAGGGTTTGTTAGAGGTAAAGCAGACACAACTCTCTTCATAAAGAGTAATAAGCTTAGTGATATATTAATTGTTCAAATTTATGTTGATGATATCATATTTGGTGCTTCTAATGATGCTTTATGTAAAGAATTTGCTAAGAATATGAATGAAGAGTTTGAGATGTCCATGATGGGAGAACTCAACTATTTTCTTGGTTTGCAAAACAAGCAACGCAAGAATGGCATCTTCATTTTTCAGACTAAATATCTAAGAGATTTGCTGAAAAAGTATGGTCTGAATGAATGCAATAGAGCTGACACACCGATGAGCTCTACTGCTTCCTTGGATGCTGATGAGAAGGGAAAAGATTTCAACATCACAAGATATAGAGGGATGATTGGATCATTGCACTATCTAATAGCAAGTCAGCTTGATATCCAGTTAAGTATGGGCATGTGCGCTAAATTCCAATCCGCTCCCACAGAGACTCACCCTGAACATGTGAAAAGGATATTCATATATCTTGCTGATACAGAGGATTTGGGATTGTGGTTTCCCAAAGGTCAACCTGAACATTTGGTGGCATATTCAGATTCAAATCATGTCTGATATAAGACGGATAGAAAGAGCACAAGTGGCCAGTGTCAATTTCTTGGTGGCTTACTTGTCTCCTGGTTCAGAAAGAAGCAAATAACCGTCTCTGTGTCATCAATTGAAGCTGAATATATTTCCGCATCAAGTTGTTGTGCTCAAGTTCTATGGATCAAGCAAAAACTTCAGGATTTGGGAGTTCATCTCAAAGACATCCCAATTTTGTGTGATAACACCAGAACAATAAGCTTGGCAAAGAATCCAGTGCAATATACTCAGACCAAGCATATTGATGTTAGGCATCACTTCATAAGAGACCATGTTCAGAAGAAGGATATCAAAGTGATGTTCATTCTAACTCATCTTCACTTTCTGATATCTTCACCAAGCCACTAGCTAAGGAGCAATTTACTTTCATTAGAAGAGAATTGGGAATGGTAAATCCCAATGAGTTGTAAGTAACCTTTACTTAATGTTAGTTACGTTTTTTATGATCATTAGTTACTAACTTAAGCATCGGAGTGTCTAGTTGTGTCTCTTGACGGATATCTGGTGTATCTGTCAAACTACTGAAGTTTGCTGTCAAAAGAAGCAAACTCGAGTTTACAGAAGGCAGAGAGCAAACTTTGGTTTTGGAGAAAACCAAACTCGAGCCTGAAGGTGGCACACTTGATTTTAGTTCAGACAGAGAGCAACCCTGCTTGCCAAGACAAAACGAAACTCGAGCTTCAACATAGCAACCTCAAGTCCATATGAGACAGAGAGGAACTAAGGGCAGAGCAACTTCCAAACTCGATTTTGTAAGTATTAAACTCGAGTCAACAAAATATTTCAAGTGTTCACATATACACACTTGAAGTTCAGGTCAGTGTGTGTTTATCCAAACTCGAGCTTAGACTGATAAACTCAAGCAGGTAACTCGAGTCTATAAGTAGAAACTTGAGTTTGTCGTGCTTTATATATATCTAGAACTCGACCGTTGCTCTTCACTTCACACTTCCCTCGAGTGTAACCTTAACTCTCTCTGAAACCTCCTTCTTCTCTCGATCATAATTGATCTTTCCCACCGAAAATGCCTCCCAAACATTCCGCTAAAGCTGCAACCATTGATCCCGACTTTGAAGGGACTCAATATGCATCTCCTCCTTCTTTGAAACGACCTAAGAGAGAGAAACATGTGCCTAGACATTACAAATCAAAGGTGGCATTCAAAGAGCCTTCTCCCAAGGCTAAATCGAAGAAGATTGTGTTGGAAGAACCTACCGAGACTCCCAAGAGGAACCCTATCAACCCAGAAACTGCTACACACAAGGATAAGGATCAAGCTCCTGAAGTTGCTAAACCATCGAAGAAGAAGAAGAGGACTGTTTCCTCATCTCAGTTCAGAGGGTCTCTTGCTGGTACTTTTGACTCTCAACCTAGAAAGCAATCAAGTTCAAAGGTATTCGAAGAAATCCCAACCCTTCTCGATATTTACAATCACTCTTCTATTCCTAGTGGTTTCTGCAATCAGCTTATGTTATTTCACAATATTGATGCTAGATTCTTCAGAGAACGCTATTATCATAAATCCTTTTGTCCTATTCTCTCTGTTAATTTTGCTAAGCTAAAGGAAGATTGTAATCTCGATCTTTCTCCCTGGCTGAAGTCTTTTGAAAATCTCATTTCCATTTGTGCTTCGTATAGCCCTGCGATTGTAAAAGCCTTTTATTTCAACATGCAATGGGAAAATCAGCTGGATAATGATGGTAACCTCTTAGAGGAAAGAATTACCACGAATGTGAAGGGTAAAAGGTTTGTCTTAACCTCTGACTATATCAATTCTATACTTCAAGTTTCCAATCCTCCTCCTGTAGCTACTCTGAACTATGATGACAGTGAAATTTTTGAAATCCTTAGACCTAATGTGCCTATTCTTGATGAATTAGACATCTTAACCTTTCCCCTTGCTGTCATGCCCCCTGTGCATATAGCTATTTGGTACATTTATGCCAGAAATCACTTGTAGAAAGGTGGAAATTTTACACATTTTTCAAAGAAGGATTACTTTATCTTTACTTCTATCATTGATAAAAAGCCTCACAATGTTAGGTATTGGGTTCTTAGCTGCCAATGAGAAACCAGTAAAGCCTCATATGTTTGGGAAACATCACTTGAATTTGATGAGGATCAATGTTGAGGAAGGGTCTGGTCAGTCAAGGACACCATTAAGGTCTAGAGAAACTCACTCTCGAGCTCAAGAAGCCCAGTCAGCTCCTCCACCAGCTCAACCATCTCAGCTTTCTAATTTGGATGCTCGAATCAAGGCTATCGTTGATAAGGCTATATTAGATTTAACTGATAGGATTGAGTCTGAGGTTGGACGCATGGTATCTGAAGTGAACAAGGGTCACAATTCTCTTGTGGATACTCAGGATGAGTTGACTGAAAAGGTAGACAACCTCAGTGGTCACTTTGAAGACCAGGCTGCAAGCATCTCAACTCTTAATGTATTGATGATTAGCCTCAGTGACAAGATGAACATGTTGGTTATGATTAGTTTTAATGATGTCTTATATAGATGTCATTCTTGAGAGAAAAAAGGTTGCATACTACATTGATCTTCTACTTTGAATAATTCTTATATTTAATGTAGATGTAAAGTTTAATAATGAAGAATGATCAAGAAAGAAGAACTTGCACTATATGTGATATTGGAAGTCTCCATGATCAAATAGAAGTTGGACTGAAGCTTCATCATATTTGAGCTACAATGGACTACACATGAATAAGTGTTGATACAGAAAGCCGACACAAGATATTCTGGAAGAAGTTCGAATAGGATCGACTTTCTCGGATATTGAAGAAGGTAGAAGCTGCAGAGAATAATGAGCCCAAGTTAAATGATAAAGAACGATCAAGTTGGGAGATGGAAGAAGGAAGAACTTGCTAAATGGAATGAATATTTCATTATTCAAGTTCTAAGATTGATCCTAGAAGTCTCAACGATCAAACGGAATTTGGAATAGCTCAATTCAGAGTTAAAGTAAGCAAATATGAGGTTCTGGACGAGCAAACTTGAGCCTCCAAGTATTAAACTCAAGTTTACTACCTTGCTGAAGTAATTTGCCTATCTGATATGAGCAAACTCGAGCTTAGCACTTCAAACTCGAGTCTATAAGTGTCTTCAGTAGCTTTGGTGATTCTGGACTAGGCAAACTCGAGCTTACACTTTCAAACTCGAGTTTACAGCGATGATCAACTCTGTTTCACGTTCAGCACAGGCAACGTCTGGTAATTTGATGATATCTTCCAAACCAGAGATCCGATTGAGGTTAAACCAGTGGCATATGAAACTAGACTCCCAATACGTCATTTTGATATAAAATTCAAGCCCAAAGGAGTCATATGAGAGAGATATGAATTGTGGAAGTTGACAGAGAAATCCACGTCACACAGAAAACCAAGCCTCAATGTTTTGCGTGTAACTCACAATCTCCAAATCCAATTGAGCGGAAATCAGTGGCATATAAAAGTAGACTCAAAGAAATTTCCATCAAGAGTTGAACCAACCAAAACGAAGTTCAGACCAGGGAGATATGGCCTTCGAAAGTTGACACAGTTGCAAGCTCAGCTTACAAGTAGCAAACTCGAGCTTACAAGTAGCAAACTCGAGTTTACGGGTTATAGAGAGGAAATGCTGATTTTGAAGAAGTCCAAACTCGAGCCTGAAGTTACAAGCTTGAGCTCGAGAGTTCCAGAGAAGAAATGAACTTTTGGAAAAAGCCAAACTCGAGCCTATAAGTGACCAAACTCGAGTTTAGCTCGGACGAGTGCAAACGGGTCTCGAAGAACACCCAAACTCGAGTCTATAAGTTATAAGCTCGAGCTTGAGACTTCCAGAGGCAAAACTCCAAGTTTAAATGAAGATCAAACTCGAGCTTACCTATGTAAACTCAAGCTTGGAACACCAGAACAGAGTTCACACATCTGATTCAGAAAAACATCATATCTGAAACATCATCAAGAACATCCAGATGATTACTCAAATGATTTATACAACCTCTTAACATCATTTATATCATTTGTGTATAAGTTTCAGGTGATTAAAGTTTGAGATTACATCAAACTTGACAGAAATCAAAATCTGTCAAGAGTATGAAGATGAACTTTGCTGCAGAAACTCAGAAACAACAAAGAAGGCAGAATTGAATGAGAAACTTGAAGAAACAATGTTGAATGCTGAACGGTAATGTTCTTCAATGGATTCGAATGTTCAATGTCCTTGATATTCTTTAACTACAGATTTGAGAAGATTTGAATTTGCTCTAAAGTCAAATAAAGCAACTCCATGAGCCACTTGTATTATTTTAATATATCTTCTCAAACAAATCAAATGGAAGACAGCCTGGAAAGAAGACCAACCATTTCTCAATGTAGACAACAATGCCTCCACCAACTAAAGCTGAACATCATCATTCTCCAGACAAGACCACATGGGACACATTCTTGAAGAGCCAAAATTTCAAATATTCAAATCTACAAAAGTTCCCAACAGCTATATTCAAACAGCAGTGGTCATAACCGCTATATCCATGGAGAAACACTCATAACAGCTGCATTTTCGAATGGGTTCAAGTCTGAACGGATCTATAACGGTCATAAGCTTCAACTAGCATAAATACCTAAAGATTTGAAGACTCCATACAAAATACAGAGTACTCAGAGCAGAAAAACGTAGAGACACAAGCTGACATCTTCAAGATGTTAATACTCTGATTCTCATATCATTTACTCTCTGTTCTTGATGTTTACATAGCTTATCATAGAGAGTAAGATGACTTGTAATTGTACCTCAGTGCTTATTCATCTACTTCTGAGAGAGAAGAGAGTTATTGTACACATCCTATCATTCTATCTATGAGATACTCAAGATTGGGTAATCTTGAGTGGGAAACACATTGTGTTGATTACAGCTTGTAAGGGGAGTGAATCCTAGTGAGAGGATTACTTCGAGTACATAGTGTTTAATCAAACAAGTGTATTGATTACAGTTTGTAAGGGGGAGTGAATCCTAGTGAGAGGATTACTTCAAGTACAGAACGTGTAATCGTGTTGAAAGAAGATAGTGGATTGAATATCTCAAGTGAAGCTTGGGGACTGAACGTAGGTCAAGGATTGGGCCGAACCAGTATAAATCAGTTTGCATATTCTTTTCCCTTATCTCTTATATTTCCAGCATATATATATGAAAATCTATACATGTTTGAATGACTGACTATTACTTTATCAATCATTATTATTGTCATTCAAAATGCTTTCAATAAGTTGCGAAAAGTTTTTCAAAGTTCCTAAAGTTTTAACAAACACCCAATTCACCCCCCTCTTGGGTGATAGCCTGATTTTTCAGGACAAACTCTTGAAACCTCAGTTTGCAGCTAGCCCTAGTCACAGTGGTTCTGGTTTTGGCACTCCTTCTTCCACCCCTGCTAGCCCTAGCTTCAGCATTCCTAAAATTGAACCCTCCTCTTCATCACCTACTTTCACTTTCTCCACTCAAATCATCTCTACCACTCCAGTTGCTGATTCCACTCCAGCAACTGTCATAGTTCCTCCCTCTCACACCTCCACTGTTAGGCTTTCCCCTAATTCTCCTGACTCTCCTCCACGCACCTCTTTGGTTAATCTTCAACCTGAGGATCCTCCTGCTACTTCCTCTAATCCACCCTTGTTTGGTGATGACAAAGGGGGAAAAGAAAAGTGAAGAGTTTAGCTAGTTTTAGCTTTGAGCATTTCAATTTATATCAGATATGTTTTTGCTATCATTTTGTTGTACTTCATTCTGCTCTTAAAACTCTGATGTATTTTTGAATGAATGAATGGCATAAAAACTCGGATGTACTTTTGGACTGAATGAATGGATGGCATGTTCTGTTTTGGCTCCAATTTTTTTAGTTCTATCCCTTTCATCTCTTTCATGCTCAAATCCTTTTGAATCTCTGATAAATGGTTTACAAGTATTATCATCGTCAAAAAGGGAGATAATGTTAGTTCTCTATGTATTTTGATGATAACTAACAAATTGTAAACTTGAATGGAGTTTGTTTTGGTTAAGTTAAAAGTGTTTGAAACTTGTTCAAACTTAACTAGAAACTTACTGTCAAAGACAAACTTGAGTTTAGAGTTGTCAAATTCGAGTTTGCATTTGACAGAGAGTAAGACAAGTTATTTGAACTTAGCTTGACTCAAGCTTGGACATGGAAACTTGAGTTTGAGATTGGCCAAGAGCTTTTCAAAGAATCTTACTTTTAAACAAACTCGAGCCTGTTCTTGTTAAACTCAAGTTTATCCTTGGCCGAGAGTTCTCAAAGTTTTTCATTTAAAGTAAACTCGAGCCAGTATTTGTAAACTCGAGTTTCAACCAGACTGAGAGCTTTCAAGGTATTTTGAGCCTAAAATGACTCAAGCTTGTTAGTTCTCTATGTTTTTGATGTTTTGATGATAACAATTATAATGTAATTAAATTAATAGATTCAAGGTTAAATCATGTTTTATATAGTTAACTTGAATCTATATTGATTTGAAATTTTTGCCTTTGGATGCCTCGAGTTAAGTTCTGCATGCTTCAAGTCATGTGGTGTTATTATTTAAAAGAAAAATGTTTTGATCTCATATGCCTCGAGTTAAAATGCTTTTGCCTTGGAGTTAATAAGTTGAAGTTTACATGTCTCGAGTTAAAGCCGTGGATGCCTCGAGTTAAATGATGGAAATCTTTTTTAAATAAACATTGTTAACTCTAGTTAAATGTTTACCTGACTTGAGTCATCTGTTTGATCTTACGTTTTTGGACCCATTGTTTTTTACTCTTGAGTATCAAGTTAATGCCTCAAGTCATTGACTCAAGGCAATAAACTTTTTACCTCAAGTTAAATGTTCAACTTGCATTTTTCATAAAAGTATCGTTCTTAACTTTTGCATATCAAGTAAAGGCCTCAAGTCATTGACTCAAGGCAATTTTTCATTTGACTCAAGGTAATTCTGAAGAAAGAATCCTTGACTCTTGGATATCAAGTGATTGCCTCTAGTCACTTACTCGAGTCAATTATTTCTTACCTCAAGTCAAGTTGAAATTTCTTTCATCTTGCGTTTTTAACTCTTGGAAAACGAAATTGCCTCCAGTCAAAATATCAAGTTAATCTCTTCTGGACTTTAACTTTACTTTAAAATCAAACTTGACTCGAGTCAAACATATTCTTACCTCGAGTTACTACCTCAAGGCAAGATCTTTTCACTGGAAGTTAATCTTCTCTGTTTTCAAAATCATCGTCTTCGAAAATCTCAAAACACTTGGTGTGATTTCATTTCTCTATATATTCACTCATTACTATTCCTAATTGCTTTTAATCAGTTTGCTATCGAGTTTCAGATAATTATACGAAGGATTAACAACAAATTGTTGTAAAGCAATCTGTGTGTAAGAACGCATTAAATGCACTCACCATATCAAGACACAATCACAGTAACCATTCCTCTGTACATTTGAAAGACATTCATGCTATTCCTATCTCGCAATAAATGCTATTTCACAACAGGCAAAACAGAAGGAATGAAAGAATGTTGTGACGGTACAATCTCACCTGACGTTAACGGCGAAAGTAATTACCAAGCTTCATCTGTCTAACGGCTATATTTAAGAGTCACAAAAGCTAATCTTCAAGCTTCGCCAATGGATTGGGATGAGCTTACTTAACCTCTCATACCAAGCTCTATATTTATCCTTGGCCGAGAGTTCTCAAATTTGATTTCTCAAAGAAAGCTCTATATTTAACCTCACAACGGCTAGAATTTGCGAAATCTTCATGTATGATTGTTGGTCGATTTCCTTGATGGCAAGTGAATCAGTTGAACAAGTAATAAAGTGTAAGTAGAGTATCGTCCCACAGAGACTGAGATACCGAGAAGTGACGCTCAACTGCTGTAATAGTTGCGTGAACAGAAAGTAAAATCTGATTGGGTTGAAGGTTTTTGTGATTACGCTAAATAACAAGAATGTAAACAGAGTGTTGAAGTCGTAAGAAAAATCAGTAGGAGAATAGGCTGAACTCGGAATCATTCTTAAGCATATCAATCCCCCAGTTGCTTCACACATTGCTATAGCATTTATATTGCACAGCTTCGCAATGCTACAGCATAGATGCTATTTAAACTGCTATTCAGCTAACCCACCACTATAGTCTATTGAAGCTTCCGCATCCGATACATGTCATACTAACTTTACTTCTCTCATACGCCTATGGCAGTTTTCTAGTTAGATCAACATTACAAAGCAAGGTGCTATGGATATGAGCGATAGACCCATTCCTAAAGCCTACAATAATAGGTCAAGCCTTGCACTAACCTGCCTAGCAATCACTATTTCTTAGAGGTCTAACCTCGACTCCTTTCCAGTAAGCCGAGGCCATTAATCTAGCCCTTAGCTTCCGCTAATCGACAAGAATTTAAATCACTGATAAGCAAACTAAATTATTTAATTAAGAACTAGCAACTAGGTTCATTCCAAACTTAAGAAATCATCATTGCTCAGCCATAGGAAATTTAGTTCATGACTGATGAGGGAAACACAAAACAAATAACAACAAAATGACCCATGATCAAAAGATTAAAATGAAAGAAACCAGAAAGCTTGACAAAGTTTCCGACGGCGTGGAAGAAGCCTTGTCACGTCACCACTCCACGTCTTCTTCTCTCTGTCTCATTGCAAGAAGCATGCTGGGTTCTCTTGAGAGTTTCGTGCCTTGTGAACTCTCTCTTTCTTCTTCCAAGTCTGGCCGGATATGAATAGGATTAGGCTCTCAGCGACTCGACGACCTCCTTAGGGTTGGCTTGTTGTTTCCTTATATAATCAGGCTTTCTTGCGGCGTAAGTTCCAGCAAGTTGGGCCTTCCTAATCTGTCGAGGTCCGATCGTATCTATCTTCCAATTTGTGATAGATTGATTCTACTGATTTTGCAGGATTCTTCAAATCTTTTAGTTCCGATCCTCCGCATCTTCTATTTCAATACATCATTAATCTACCTTTTATCCTCGACCTGCACTATACTTCCTGAAACAATCTTGACAAAAGATCATAATATATACCGCATAGCACTGCGTCACTTACTATGCTATAACTTCAGGGATGCATTGTATTGCACTTCGATAAGGCTGTCCTGATGCTATAGCACAGCATCGGCTATGTTATGCGACTTCCTTATAAAACCTCAAAAGTTGCTCCTTTCTTAGCACATGTTTAGGATGTAAACAGAATTCACTCTTAAGTTCCCTATACAATAAATAAATGCCTTTTTTCTAGGATTACATGCAATTAAGATCATATTCACCAAACAATTCAGTCATAAAATACAGGGAAAACATGGCATAAATCATGTTCATCAGTTAGCCTATGACTTCAGTCAAGGGAATAAGGATTTTCAATTATATAAGGGATGTTGTATATTGCATAATTGTATATTACATGTTGTGATGAAAATGGTGATTGACACAATGCTAATTAATTTGAAATCGTTTTATACGAGGATGGTGATATATGAAAATATACATATAATCAAATCCCTCTTTTAAATCATGTGGTTTGCTTATGTATAGTAGAAACTTTAAGTAGTTACTGAGACGTGAAATATCATCCCATTATATTAACATTTTTCAGGTGAATGTTATAATAGGAAGTAAAGGAAGGCACATGTAGAGTAAACCTTGAAGGCCCTGTCATGCTCCTAGAGCACATTATGCCACTTTATATTTGATTGTCATGACTCAAGGTTTATATTTGTTATATAATCCTTTTATCAATAATTTTTTTAAACTAAATCTTTCAAATAATATTTCGAACTATTTGGTAAATATCTTTTGGACTTTTATATTAAGCACATGGATTTATAAGAATGAGGTGTTACACTTACACCATTTGCATTGATTTGATGAATGAGCTTAATAAGGCGGGTTCTGAGGTATGTGATAAATGTTGTGTTTAAACCATGGTTATTAAACCCGGACCAAACCAGACGGTGAGGAATAACAGATCTGGGTTCTGTGTGAGGCTTCAAGCCGGTGTCTTTGCACTGTGTCTCGTCGCGATCTAGTTTAGTGGAGGGATTGGAATTCCTCGTCGAAGATCGAACTCAGTTCTCACTCTTTCTCACTCCCTGCTCTCTCCCTTTCTCTGGTATGAAGAAAGGCTGAAGAATGAAGATGAACTATGAGAATTTCAAGGAGTTATATTTTATTCTCTTTACACACATTTGACCTTTGGGCAATTGGGGGAGCTGGTTCTTGTCACTAAACAGTAAACACGCTTACACGCATATGATTTCTCTTTTCTTGTAATACTTTTTTATAATTTTTTAATATTGTAAAATTTTAAAATCATTTTAGCATGAATTCTAAGAAAACTGAGTTGGGGAGAAGCATTGGGCCCACTAAATTGACCTTTGGGGTGATAGGTCTTGTCAATCAACAGTTTCAAGTTGAGTCTCGCATATACATTCCTTATTTGAAATTTGAACTTCCCTGCATTCTTTCATTTTTTTAATGTTGTTTTTACAATTTCATATTAATAATCCTAAAATTTTCACTTTTTCACCGGTGTAGCTCCGGTCTGACCCACTAACCCTTGACCTAGTACGCCAACCGGTTCAATGACCAGTCCAGTTTTAATAACCTTGGTTTAAACTGTTATATTAATGATAAATGTATTAACCTCATAATTATTTCTCTCTACATTGACAGTTTGACGACTCTGTTGCTTTATTGAATGATGATGTCAGCTGCTTTTCCATTGGGAAAATCCATATATGGGCCCTTTTAACCCAAAAAAGGCCCAAAGACTCTCCAATTCCCAGAAAAGGCCCCAGGGCCCTTATGGGTATGAAGTTAATAAAAGAAAAGACATTAATACCACTATTAAAAAAGCAAAAAGGAAGTCTAGAAGAAAAAGTAAACAGATGATCTATTTGTTTTGGCGCCTACACGAGGAAGAGAGGAAACGAACGTACAACACGAACGCGAGGGAGAGAACGCAAGTCATAATCCTGAACCTTTGTATTTGCTCAACTCAATGAGGGAGAGAACGTTTATATTCCCAATCATCCACTGCGTTATAGGCTAAACCCAACAGGTTTAAATTTGCTGTTCCTGAACGTTTTTTTTTCAGTTAGAAGGTTGGGTGGCTGAAAGGTTGGAGCTTCACCAAATTTATGTTATTATCATATAGGAAATAGGTAAGAAATACTAAGATTTTTCTCAAGATATCATTATCATTATTCTAGTTGGTCTTTAATCATTGGAGGGTAGGGTCGAAAAAATGTTGCTCTGTTTTTTGGCATGAAAACATAGGGAAAGGTTTAATGGGTTAATGGGATGAAGCTACATTTGGTTCAAAAACGTTGAAATGGGATAGTTGTTAATACATATTGTTTTAGTTGTTAATATGACTGATATAGTTGTCAATACGAGCTGAATGTTAAAACGTTGTAGGTTGCTCTGTTTTTGGGCATGGAAACAAAGGGAGGTCTATTTGTTAGGGGAAATGAATGAATGTGAAAACATTGAAATGATATTGTTGTTAATACCTAAAGTTTTAGTTGTTAATGTGACTGTTCAAGTTGTTAATACTAACTTTATGTTGCAAATCATAATTACAAATGGCTAGTACTTCAGGGAAGAACCTATTATGTTTCTTCCATGTGGGGGGTAAATTTGTACATGGGGGAGGACAAGAAAGAGACTATGTTAGTGGAATGGTAAGAACAATAAGCATCAAGGAAGGAACAACATACGAGGAGTTGCAAAGAATCATAGCGTCTTTAATTGGGGAAGAAAATACTGAAATTTGCGTGAAGTTCAAACTTAGCATGGATACATCTACATTTGTTGATCTTGTAGATGATGAAGGGGTAGAACATTTAATAAGGTATAATGAAACATATTGTCATGTGTACGTTGAACAAAATGGGAATAATGACAATAGTCCACAACGAATGAATGTTCAAATGGAAGAACAAGAAGTGTAAGTTTTGTTGTGTTAAGAAATGCAATTTGTTCCTATATAAATTGTCATTACTTGGTTCTCATTACTTGCACAAATAATTGTTATTTGTCGCAGGAGAGATCAAGTCTTTTGAGGTGCAGCTGGGTTGTCTATGTCTCCCCCTCAAGTGTTCAATGAAACTCAAGACTTGCTATCATTGTTGTGTTCTTCGCAAAGTGTACCATTAAGCATGCCTAAAATGAATCATTCGAAATGGAAGGATTTGATAATGAGAGGACAGATTTTTGCGAATGTTGTGACCCTCCGTTAAATGTTGTACAAATACAGCATTGCACACAAGTTTTCCTACAAATTTGTGAAGAACAGGCCAAAGAAGATAATAGTGAAGTGCAAGGTTGATAGTTATCCCTGGTACATGGGTGCATATTCAGCGGGAGAACGTCAAGATACAGAGTTCCTAACCATCAAAACATACAGAAGAGCACACATACACCATACACAGGATAGCCTTATTGTATCTCATCCACCCAAGTGTAGGTTGACATCATCTCTTGTAATTGATGGTTTGAGAAATAATATTGAGAAGACAGCGAATGAAATTCGAACGGACGTGTATAGCGAGTATGGGGTACGACTGAACTATCGTCAAGCATATAGGGCGAAAGAAAGAGCGGTGAGCCAATTACACGGACGAGTAGAGCACTCTTATAAGGTGATTCCTTGGATGTGGGGCAGACTCATAAAGAGTGATCCTGACACAATGGCAAAATGGGAAGAGTCAGCTGATAACAGATTTGTCCGCTATTTATTGCATATGGTTGATCTATTAAAGGTTTCGTAGATGTTTATCGACCAATATTTTATATAGATGGATGTCATCTGAGTGGCCCTTATAAGGGTACAATGTTGTTAGCTTGAGCGTATGATGCAGACAACCAAATATTTCCCTTAGCATATGGCATTGTTAGCGGTGAGACCTATGATGATTGGGCTTGGTTTCTAAACAATGTAAAACATATTATAGGATCAATGATGATAACAATTGTGTCTGATCAAAATAATTCCATTATTGGGGCCATAAGAGATATATTTGGCACCGAGAGACATGCATTTTGTTACAGGCATGTTAAGGAAAATTATAGTGCAGAGTTCCTCAAAATCATGAAAGGGATGCCACGTACCGCTGGGAACAGCAAGGATACTGCATTGCACCTCCTCGATGGAATTGTGTATGCAAGGCTAGTTGAAGAATTCATTGTTGCGATAAGAAAATTAAAATTGTTCAATCTGAAAGTGGAGCTTAATCACCAAGAGGGGGGTGAATTGGGGATTTTAAGAATTCTTTCTAAAGTGCTCTACTTTCGAATACTAAAACAGAGTAGAACAAAGGATAGAGAAGAATAGCTAGACACAAGAGATTTATACTGGTTCGGTCCAATATCTTGACCTACGTCCAGTCCCCAGACACTCTGTGATTTCACTATCACGATTGATTACACACTATGTACTCAAGAGTAATTCTCTCACTAGAACTTACTCCCCCTTACAAGTTGCAATCAATGAACCCAATCACCAAGTCCCCTGACTTGTGATTCTTTACAATAAATGATTTTCAAGTAATAAACTCTCTCTAAGAGTAGATAATGTTAAACACTGAAACTTAATGTATCAATAGATACTTTACACAAGAAAACTCAAGAGTCTGCAGTCTTGGTTGTTGAGAGAAATTGAATGCTACTCTATTTATACTAAGAGTGCATTAAATGACTGTTGCTAACTCCATATATCCGTTGAAGTGTTAATCTAGTCAGTTGGAGGCGCTTTTGGTGTCTTCTCTCACTAATCCTCACTTAATCCAAATTTGTGCGAAGTTCGAGTTGACTTCTTGAAAATAAATCCGTTGGAATGGCAACTGCTTTGGATGTGGAAGGCGACATTAATCCTTTGTAAGCGTGTGCAGAAGGATTACCCAAAAGTATGCAACTTTCTGGGTTTAGCATTTAATGTTCTGACATGCTTTTTACTTTTGCTTTAAACCTTCAATAAGTATTTTCTAATTTATCTGAAACTCACTAACAAAGTGGTTAAACATAGCTAGGAATATCAGAGAATAATAATGACAAGTATTGAGATCAAACAAAGAGGTTTTCATAAATTCGTTCAACTTGATTTTCAAAACCCGCGACCAATACTCGAGTATGTTCTTCAATACTCGAGTATGTCACTGTGCACTAATATGAATACTTGAGTATACACGTCAATACTTGAGTATTCATCTTCCAGAGAGGTACTTCATGATTTGAGCTTTGGACCATTTCTTTGAATAAGACCAATACTCGAGTATTGGAACCAATACTCGAGTTTTGAACCTTTTATGTGAAAATAAGTTTAAGTCAAAAACCTCAATATTTGAGTATTCTAATCAATACTTGAGTTTTCAAAACATTTGAAAAAAGGAGCCAAGCTCTCTGTATGCCCAATACTCGAGTATTCCAATCATTTGGAAAACTTTGTGAAATCTTTTCCAACTCGATACTTGAGTATACTCTTTAATACTTAAGTATTCAAATCACTGGAGAATAGCAAACCTTTCTGTATGGCCAATACTCGAGTAATCAACTCAATACTCGAGTATTGAAATATTTTCAAAAACTTTGTGAGGTCTCTGCCAAGTCAATACTTGAGTTTCCATTTCAATACTTGAGTATTCATAAACATGTGTAAAGTTGAAAACTTTTTATTGACCCAATACTCGAGTATCCAAACCAATACTCGAGTATTCACATATTTGAATACTATGGTGACTTTATGTATAACCAATACTTGAGTATCCAAATAGATACTTGAGTATTGACAATTTTGCCTTTTAGTGAAAAAGTCTCTGTATGGTCAATACTCGAGTATTCATACCAATACTCGAGTATGGCTCCTGGTGAAAAACTTGGAATGCTCTCTGTAAGCTTAATACTTGAGTATTGATGGAAATACAAGAGTATTGCTCATCTTTGTGAAAATGAGTCATTCTCTGTCAACTCAATACTTGAGCATTGAAACCAATACTCGAGTATTCACTTGACAGTAGGATTTTCAACTTACTAAGACAAATTTTTGTTGGTTATGATTAGTTTTGATGATGTCTTATATAGATGTCATTATCTAGAGCAAAAAGCTTGAATACTACATTTATCTTCTACTTTGATTAACTCATATATTAATGTAGATATGAAGTTTATACAATGAAGATTTGATCAAGGAAGATGAATTGGCGGAGTTGAATTAAGTCACAGTTGGATTCCTGAAGCAATACTTGAGTATATCAACTTAATACTCAAGTAGGGTAATGAATTGGTGAAGCTCAAATAGGCTACAGATGCATTCATTAAGCAATTCTCGAGTACCAAGCATCAATACTCGAGTATGATACTTAAACAGCTTCAATTCAGGCCAAAATCCCGTCAATACTTGAGTATGTCACTTAAATACTCAAGTATTGGACTAATACTTGGGTAGAAAACTTCAATACCCGAGTAGTGTCGTGATTTCCAGCTGCTCTGCTCAACTCTGGTTCTGGCGACCTCTGGTAATTTGATGATATCTCCCAAACCAAGAATCGTATTGACATGAAACCAGTGGCATATGAAACTAGACATCCAACACGTATTGTTTCCAAAATTTTAAGTCCAAAGGAGTTCATATGAGAGAGCTATGAATTTTTCAAGTTGGTACAAACACCACCGTCACAGCCCAGACCAAGCTTCGGTAATTTGAGTGTATCTCACAAACGAAAAATCCAATTGAGCTGAAATTAGTGCCATTGGAAACTAGACTCAACTACCTTTCCAAAAACATCAAGAACACAGAAAAAGAAGATCAATTGAAGGAGGTATGATGTTTTGAAGTTGACAGTCTGTTCTGGATGCTGCAGAAACGCTGGATAAGAATAACCTCCATTCATTTGATGCTAATAGACAAAATACAACTAGTTTGGAGCTGATTCTTATTGAACTAGAAAGAATACTTAAAGAGCTTTCTCAGATGAGGTGGTATGTCAAATTTGATTCTATATCGAAGACGTTATGCTCACTGGAACTTTGCTCTTGTACTGCCAAGGTAATTACGTTTTGAAAAGATGATGTCTGCACAACAACATAATATATGACAGCAGGCAGTATGACATTCAAAGATGAATACTCGAGTAGAAGGTGAGACATACTCGAGTAATGGAGAGACAGAACCATTGCTGAAGTTTCTTATCAAGCATACTCGAGTATCCTAAAATACATACTAGGGTAATGTCGAAGGAGCCACTGAAATGAGCAGAATTGTTCATATGATTCTCGAGTATATCTCAAGTAATACTCGAGTAGTAGCAAGGCAGAAACAATGCTGAGTCAATCAACATAACAATACTCGAGTATCTTCAAATCACTACTCGAGTAATATCGAGCCCGAAGCAAACGTCTACATATCAGAAGTCTATCATACCCGAGAGGATAAGTGTAATACTCGAGTATGTTCTTTCCTGATTCAAGTTCCCTGAACTCTTTCAGCAGTTTACTTGAGTATATGAAATGGGCTACTCAAGTATTGTCGAGAAGGAGCATCTGCAATGAATACTCAAGTATTGGATATAGGATACTCAAGTATTGAGTTTGGCAACCCAAAGATCTCGTGAAGAACTTCGGGAATACTCAAGTATTCGAGAAAATGCTCTAAAAGTATTTACAAAGTATTGACATTGAAGTGTCAGATATGAATATGCTGCAACAATACTTGAGTATGGGATATAGAATAATCAAATATGAATATTGAGTTTTACTACCTGAGTATCAATGAAGGAAATGCACATCTGTGAAGAAGTTATGGAATACCCAAGTATTCAAGTTCAATACCCAAGTATTGACGAGATATGAACTTCTGTGAATTGATTTTGCAAGGGGGTACTTGAGTATTGCGAAAGTATTCACGAAATTATTCCGGAAATATTCAGAAAGTATTCCAAAAGTATTCAGAAAGTATTCACGAAAGTATTGAGGAAATATTCAGCAAATATTCAGGAAGTACTCAAGATTGAATATTGCAAAGTCTGGTTATATCTGAACTGCATGAGTACTCAAGTATTGAGCATAGGCTACTCAAGTATTGATCAGAATGAAGCATCCGTCTTGTGTCTCAGCAAGAGGATACTCGAGTATATAAGTCTGGATACTCGAGTATATATCAGCAAGCACATATCTTCTGCAACATCAATCGAATGATTTCACTAATTGATTATACTTTCCAAAACATCATTCAATATTATTTGTATTATGATTAATCATCTCTCTGAGTCATTTTCAGATGATTAATTGCTGTTTGAATTTCAATGAGTCGTGAACCACCGAAGCTGACGGAGACACAGAGCCGACACGATGAAGGATGGCCCATACCGTCAAAAGCATCTGGATCAATATTTGTTAAACCAAAGTTTGAATTTTGATGAGCTGTCAAACACTAAGAGAGACGCAGAACGAGACAACACGCGAGACCCAATTAAGGCAACACGCAAAACCCAATGAAGGCTATATACTCTGCCAAAAGCATCCTTAATTCAAAAAGCACGTGAGTGACAACTGTAAAGAACACCAAATTAGACAGACACTCAATCATGGCAAGCAGAAGGCGCGGATGTTTGAAGACTTCCAACGGACGAATTCAAATATTCAAACGGGCATATTCAAATCCTTCCAACGGTCCTCAAAGCTTCAACTTATAAATACCCAAAGGATTGAATTCATCAAAAGAAAGACAGACGAATACACAGACAAAGCATTCAAAGCATCAATTTATAGTCTGTTTATATCTTCGGATATTATTGAGCTTCAGTGTTTATTTATTCACTTCTGAGAGAGAGAAGATTTATCTGTAAACATTCTATCTTAGAGTTACTCAAGGTTGGGTGATCTTGAGTGGGAAACACACTTGTGTTGATTACGGCTTGTAAGGGGAGTGAATCCTAGGGAGAGGATTACTTCGAGTACGAGTGTGTGATCAAGCGGTGTATTGATTACGGTTGTAAGGGGAGTGAATCCTAGTGAGAGGGTTGCTTCAAGTACGAACGTGTAATCAAGTTGAAAGAAGATAGTGGATTGAAAATCTCAGGAGGAGCCTGGGGACTGGACGTAGGTCATCGTGGATTGGACCGAATCAGGATAAATCACAGTTTGCATATTCTCTTTCCTAAACTTTTACATTTCCAGTATATGCTTATTTGAATATCTAACTGTTGATTTGGAAGTTGCGAAAAGATTATCAAAGTTCCTAAAGTTTTATCAGACACCCAATTCACCCCCCCCCTCTTGGGTGATAGTCAGGTCTTTCAATTTTAACTTGTGTTTACAATTGCCAGTTATCATCAAAACACACAGAGAACTAACACAATCCACCATTGGCACAATGGGTTGAGACTCATAGGGACGTTGATCGATGGGCTATGAGCAACTTTCCTTTCTAAAGGTGGGATAACATAACCTCTAACATTGCTGAATCATTCAACGCATGGATGGTGAAAGAGAGGAAGCACACGGTGTCAATGTTAATACATGAGCATAGGGAGAAGTTGGCTGCGAAGTTGCTTGCAAGCAAGATGCTTTGGTGAATTGGGAAAATGGTGTAGGAAAAAAAAACATTTGTTGCAACATGTGAACTTTGCAAAAAAAATATGCATGCTAAATATTATGAGGAGAACCAGTTTTTGGTTGAAACTAGATGCGTTGATGCCTTAATTTATGTGACAGTTGATCTGGTTACAAAAGAATGCTCTGATTTAGCATGGCAAATGAGTGGACTACCTTGCCCACATGCATGTGCAACAATTAAGGTATTTATGGTAATGTGTACACATTTGTGGATGATTGCTTTACACTTTCAACACAAGAGAAAATTTATGCACATAGCATGCGGCCAATTGCAACACATGATTGTCCACTTGTTGATGCGCCCACGGTGACACAAATGCTAACAAAGACTTTCTTGGAGCCCCCAATTACTACAAGGGCGGCAGGTAGACCGAAAAGAGAAAGACGGGAATCTCAGTTCCAAAACAAGAAGGTTTATCATTGTGGTAGATGCCATGAGCCAGGACACTCCATCAAGACTTGCAAGAATCCAAATCCAAGTTGATCATCGATGGTGCCTTGGGTGTTTCTTTTTGGGCATTGCGTCTCACACTCTTTTGTTGTATATGGCTTTAGATAGAAATCCACACCATATTATTTTTGGAGATGGTGTGTGATGTTGTCATTATGAATTTGTAGATGCATTTGGTGTTGTAAATGAAGGTTAGATATTGTTGTCACAATTGCATCCAACTATCATTTATGTACACATATTCATATTTTGTTACAAAGGTAAATGACATTGAAAAATATATGCAGCTGGATATTGTTGTTATTAGGGACTGATATTGTTGTTATTAGGTACTGATATTGTTGTTATTAGGGACTGATATTGTTGTCATTAGGTACTGTTATTGTTGTTAGCACCCATGTTATTGTTGTTAGTGCCCCCTGATATTGTTATTAGTGCCCCCTGTTATTGTTGTTAGTGGGTATTGTTATTAGGTACTGATATTATTGTTAGTGCCAACTGATATTGTTGTTATTAGGTACTATTATTGTTGTTAGTGACTCCTGTTATTGTTGTTCGTGCCCCTTGTTATTGTTGTTAGTGCCCCCTATTATTATTGTTAGTGGGTACTATTATTGTTGTTATTAGGTATTGATATTGTTGTTAGTGCAGACTGATCTTGTTGTTATTAGGTACTGTTATTGTTGTCAGCGCCCCCTGTTATTGTTGTCAGTGCCCCTTAATATTGTTGTTAGTGCCTCATGTTATTGTTGTTAGCGGCCCCTGTTATTGTTGTTAGCGGCCCCTGTTATTGTTGTTAGTGCCCCCTGATATTGTTATTAGTGGGTACTGTTATTGTTGTTAGAGCCCCTGTTATTGTTGTCCTTTCTTTTGCAGTTCTCATTCCATGAACACATCAAAACAGAAGCAAAATTTCTGTTGTCGTTGAATAAAGATTTTCAAGTTAGCATTAGTACACAATTTACAAAATAATAAGTTTTAATGTCATCCCCATGAATACAAAGGAGTCATAAATACATGTGTTCTAACAACTATGCCCCCTAATGTCTCTTCTTTTGCTTGTGGTGGTCCTCAATTAAAGACAACATTTTCTATCGATGGTTGTTGTGAGGGTGGAGGGAGTAATAAAGTGTTCTACAAGTTTTCTCATTGCAGCTTCAAGTCATATCACTAACCCATTAAAACACAAATTTCTTGATATGAATAGGAGCACAATTAAAAATGTGTATGGGCATAAATGATAGTGAAAGATTGGAATCTGGAATAGTGTCCTCACAAGTAACTCAGTGATAAAACACACATTTGAATTGGCAAGGAATATCTTCACATTTCTGCTGATTCTGTTCAAAATCTCAATACAAGGGAATCTCATCCATTTCCAGAAATCTAGTTTACATGCAATTTGAAACTAGTAATATGTTTGGTAAGAAGGAAATGGAGTGAAAATTTTAAAAGTTCGACTTAAAATAATTGGAGAAGTTGGGCTAAAATATTTTAATTACTTGTTTTTACTCTTTAATCTTACACCTTCTCTTTATTAGAATTTTATATCCTCATTTCTCCATTTCTTTTAAATTGAACTCATTAGCTTTCCCTCCCCTTATACCAAACAGAAACAAGAACATTTACATAAGCTTCTCACTACCTTCCAAGTAACAGTTATATGCTCATTTATTAGAAGTTAGATTTATCAACTTTTTGTAAATCAACTTACATCCCAAAAAGAAAGCAATTTGAGTAACAAGGAAGTAACAGCACAGTATCTTCCACCACTATTGGCTGCCTGAATGGATTCAATTGAACCTACATGACATAACAGTTCAATGCTTCGGTTGATATCAGATAAATGGTTAAGAAATGTGAAAATCTAGATAATTATCAAAAGAAATACAACTTTCAAAACAAGATGACAAGCTTACAGGCAATCCAAGAGAGCGGCCAGTTACAGACTCAATACAACGTGCTGCAAGATGACAAGCTTCCTCACAATAGTCAGTGAAAACAACCGGGATGTTCTTCTTTACCATTAGCTCCTGAAATTTTCATCAAGCAAAAACGAACAATAATAATGAGAATACAGGCAAAAAGTACCCGGCATCTCAAAGACTTATTATTACTACTTTTAATTTAATAAAAAGATAGTAGTTCACAAATTCAAAGCAACAGCAAAATATAAAAGAGGGCGTACAATACTGGGTAACCAACTAGTATAAGCTGCAATGCCAGTATTTGGGGCTATGACTACATGTGGGAAGGAATCCCTATCCTGTTAGGGGAACAAAATTTAAGATTAAATTGCTGAATTGAAGAATCAGACATTTATAGTTAACTGAAAACAATGATAATTTGAATGTTGATGATCAGAAAATTAAATACCTTGACCATATCACCATATCGGTCATGATAGAATCCTTGCCAAAGCTGCAATGTCACTGCTGAAGTGGTGTCAGATTGGGTTTTTAATATCACATCATCACCTGATAATTTGCATGAACACTCATTGCTATTGCAGCAAGCATACTGAGAAATACTGATCTTCTCTCCATCCCTGTTCACTGGGAAACAAGAAATGTATGCATTTAGAGCAAGCTGTGACCATTATTAGGACAGAACATGAATCACAAGAACTTCAACGGACCTGTGTGGAGGAATCGCAGGCCCAACAAGTTCTACATGAATACGTACACCAGGGAAGAGTGCCTGTAATTCCCCAAACACCGCAAGTTGTAGAAGCTCTTTCTCAGGTCCTTTTAGAGACAACATCATGAACTATAAGTTAAAAGCTGAGGGATCATATAAATTACTAATGTCTAAGGGAGATGAAGATGCAAAGCCCAACGATTCATAAAAGTATACGTTTCACTACTGCTAAAATGACATAACAGATAAAAATGAGGAAACAGAACATTTTCTAAATTCACAGAGAGCATAAAAAGGAACCCTCTGGGCCAAAAAATGGGAGAAAAGAATCCAAATCAAATTAAAATAATTAAGACAGATTTTTTTTTGGGCTACATAATTCAGAGAGAATTTGAAAGCAATAGTTTACCAAGGTAATGTATGTACAACTTATCATTGATTTCAGGATTCAGGATCTTGATTCCAACGAGTTGCAAAGCATGATATACTGTAAGTGGCTGAAAAAGAAAACTCGAGAATATAAATAGATAAATAATCATCAGAACAATATCTGTTCAAACATGTGTATGCTTTATGTAGTATCATATGAAGAACCTTTAGTGGATGTTTCCTTTAGATCCAAGTAAATGATAAGTATATGAATTTTCACCCCTTTGTTCCAACTTTTGAATATGTAAAAAAAATTGTCAAATTCAAATTCCCTTCCTAGATTCCCTGTGCACACTTATGTAAAACAGAAAAGAAACCTTGCAGACAAACAAATGACCAAGAATTGTGTTGACTTTGATGAGAATATATAGTAGCTAGCAAGACATGTTTATGAAAGCCATTGAAATGTAGATAAAGGTAAAGCAATTGCTAAAGCTCATGAGATGATCATACCCAGTGAAGAAGTAAAGCAACAGGTGAGTCTAGTGGAATGCGCCTCCACTTATAGTAATCTTCCCAACTATGCAACTCCTCTGACATAGGAGATTCAGGCCCTGGTCATTCATATGTTAAATTCACTCACCTAAAGGAGGATGAGAAGGAGAAGACAAACAAAGTTTTAAGCATAAAATTACCAGAGCATGGGCAGAAATAACTTGAGAGATCCCAGCCTTTGTTTAATCTGCAGAAATTAAAGTTTTTTATGATGAACACTTGTCTAAAACTAGTAGACTAATGGGAAAATGTTCTCTTCAAGATCACAAAAGGTGAAGCTTTTTTTTTTTTTTTTTGGGTTATTCTTTATCTAAGCCGAATTCCAATACTCGTACATAAATAAAAGGAGGAATTTAGTTGAGTGGCAGAATTGAACAACGGAGGACATGAAAGGAAACCCTAACTGATCAAAGGTAGCACATGATGCTCCACAATGGCATTCGTGCATCCACATTCCCACTCGATGAAGGTGCCTCTTGGCCAAAAATGAACACCTAGTCTCTTGCTTTTCACAAATCTGATAGAATTATAAGAGCAATAAGTAAGCAAGAACATAAGCATGCATATATTAAAAGGATACAGACCATTATCAACCAAAAGAAGATCATCAATTACCTGATATGTAGCCTCTTGAGAAAATGAGAAAGGAAATTCATTCAATACATCCACATTCTTCATCTGTTGTTCTAACCGTTCACACTCTTGTTTATGATGACTCCAGTGTGCAATCTAAGCACACAAAAAGGAAGAAATTATGAATATCTAACAAAGAATATCAATATTTAACAAGGAAATATCTGCTACTAGAATCCAGTATAAACAAATTCTGAATATCAGAAATTGGTTCCACAAGTCTATTTAGTTGTTTTTTACAAGTGAAGTTGTAGTACAGAAAACATCTCCTCACCATATTACCCATACAATCTCATAAGACAATAAGGAATGAACACTACTCCCAGACGAAGATAAAATGAATTCTGTAAACTCAAAATTCATTATTACTAGATCATGAAGTACATTAAAGACCTAACCCAAATCAAATTCCAACTCAATTTCGTTTGAAGCAAAAACAAAATAATAATTAAGAAAATCAAGCAAGAAGGGGTTCGAAAGCGAGAAGCATTTTGGACTTAAAAACAAAAAACAAAAAAGTATTAGAAGAACAATCAAGTGAAAAGAAAGAGACTTGTGAGGGAGAACAGTTTAAAAAAGAGTGAGAGAAAAACCTGGTGAGCAATCGAGCAATAAGAAACAGCTTCACAGCGAGCACAGCGTCTCATGGCGGGGCCAGCGCACGGAGTTCGCCTCCCCTTCGCCGCGCACTCCATCGTTTGCGACGCAACTCGGTCGGCAACGGCAAGCCTTCTTCCATTTCTGGGTGTTCATTGGGATCTTAGTCCGATGGGCCTAAATATGGACCTGAAGCCCAAGCCCAAGCCTGCTTTTTCTTTTTTCTCATTTTTTGAATCAAGAAGGTCCATTTTTTTAGTACATTAGCTTAACTTCTACAATTTTATGAGGTAAACATCTGAAAAGAATTATATTTTAAGATCATGAAGTATTTTTTTAGTACCGTTCGTTCAGTATTCTGGAGTATATTTTTAGTACTAATTAGTACCCTAAAAAATATTTCAGATTGACCATAAGTTTAAATCACAAAAACTACTTATACTACCGCCAAACCAAACATAAATCACATTTCACAATTTGACTTTCCATAATTTTTCCCACCGGTATCCCAAACAAATTGAGGAAAACCGCCTACATGAATAAATCTAGGGTGTACAACTAGGGATAGAAACAGGCCAGGGGCCTGTGGCCTGGCCTGTAAAAAGCCTGCTCAGGCCTGGCCTGTCAGGCTAACAGGCCAGGCACAGGCCTAATTCTAGGCCTGTTTGCCTTAACAGGCCAGGCACAGGCCTCTAAGTAGGCCTGTAAAGCTGACAGCCTACTGTTAAGAGGGGTAAAATTGTAAATATTATTTTTTAAAAAAAAAAATATGTGCCAAACTTTTTTTTTTTGGTCGGATCTGTGCCTAAGTCTAACTCACATTCACATAACCCTAATTCCCTAAACCATTTCATTTCCGCCTCGAATGTATAGCCCTACCAATCGCCATATCCATCACCGAAGACATCTCCGGCTCCGTCGGTTTCTCCATCATCGTCGGCGTCGCCTCTCCCGCTTACCCAACACCGGCATCTACTCCTTCTCCGGCTCCGGCAAAGACATCACCCACACCGTCCCTCGCCAATAGTCCAGCTCATTCTCCAACGTCGCCATCGCCATCTCCCGGAACATCGACCCCCGTGTCATCACCGCCCTCACCAACGTCGCCATCGCCGACTCGCCGTCTAGACTGCGACATCGACCCTCGCATCATCTGTTCCGGGTCACCGAGAACACCTTCGCGAGCCCCCGGGATCGATCGTTCACCAAAGTGGAGACTTGGCCAACGAGAACGGAGAAGGAGCACGTCTGCGCCTTCGTGATCTGCTCTCTTCCTTTCTTCGTCGTCCGTGTAATGCAAATGTGATTCTTCACTTCTCCCCCGTTTATCGATTTACGGTGGATTTAGGATTTAGATCTGGTGTTGTGCGTTGAACATGATAAGACTTGGTAGAATATATCTTTGGTGTTCTACTCTCTCGATTTTAAATTGATGTCGGCTTTCTTTTTCTGGTTGGTACACCTTAGTCTTCAATCACATCAATAAACGAAGTTCGATCCTTTTAAAAGTGGATAGTTTTTCTATTGCGGCCACTTCGAGAGAATCTCACTATCTTGCTCCAAAACAGAATCGCATCTCTGTCAAAGCTCAAAGTCAAAGGTGAGTCTTTGGGTTCTTCCTCTTGGAGTTAACTCCATCGACTTTATCTGTCTGGGTCTTTCTTCAAACAACTTTTGGGCACTCTTGAAACACCCAAGTCGAAGCTTTTCACATACACGATTCGAAAGCGAGAGATTTTCCGAATTTGATTCTCTTGCGAGATCACGAGGATGTGTGTGAATGGAAGGAACTGCGAGCTCCTCCACAAGTATGTCTTTAATTTTATTTACCCGACCAAGTGTGTTATAAATATCCCTTTGTTGATTCTCATGACTCTATTTTTTTCAATAGATATTGAGAGCACTTACTTACATTCACAACGGTATCGGAGTATGTCACGAGACATAAAGCCTCAAAATTTACTGGTATGTTGATAGGGAAACTTGTTTCTTGAATGTTCCTCTCCTATACGATAGGTGAAAATGTCTTGTGTAATTTATGTGTGTTTCTTTATTTGTACTTGTGATTTTTCTGTCTGTTTTTGGTTCTGTTGATATTGATGATAGCGTAACATGCCAATATTATTCTGGAAAGTAAGCATGTTGTCGTGTATTAAACATTTGAAGTTATGCATGAAATTCTTAAACATATAATCTATGAAACTTTAAGACACTGCAGTCTGCGTAGCACTTGCTCAGAATTTAAATTTAGCACATACAAATGATACAATGAATCAACTCAATTCTACGTGGCACTTATTTTTTATATGCAGTTTTTTTCTTTGTTTTTCTCTCGTAGCTTTATTTTCTAGTCTGCTGGAGTAATTTATTCACGACTCAAATTCATTTTCTTCCCTGTTACGGTCTTTGAAGCTGAAGAAGAAATTATATTAAAGATTTGATGTCAATGTCCAGGCCAAATAATTGCGATACAAGGATGTTGGATGTTTTTTTGATACAAAAGGATGTTGGATGTTGAATTTATATGTTGGATGTTGTATTTGATTTCATTTATTTTGTTGTTGTAGAATCGTAAAGTAGGCTGTTTATGGTAGGCACCGTGTTCGGCTTTGTTTAAGGCGGGCCCGCTTTCTACTGTTTAAAGTCGGTGCATTTTTTTCGTTGGGGCTGCGGCTGCGGCTGTTAGGCTAAATACGGGATTTTTACAAAATACGGCCTCTTAACAGTTACGTACCAGGCTCGGGCTTGTTACGCCGGCCAGCTCGGCCATAATATTAGCGCATAACAGCCACGCCCGCTCTCGCCACTTCCACGCTTAATGTGCCTGGCTCTTAAGGGTCGAGCTGGCCTGGCCTGGCCTGTTTCCATCCCTATGTACAACCAACCAGGAAAACCGCCCCCTAAACCCCACACGGTCTGAAAAATGAGCCTGAAGCAATGCTAGACAAGATCCGGCTCAAAGGGATGACTGGGTTGGACTAGACTTTAAGTTCAGTATATAGACTGCTTGGTCTGGCCCAATCCAATCTTAATTACTCCCTTCAGTCCAGTCCTTAGGGCCCGTTTGGAAGACTCCAAAACCTAGGTTTTGGAAACAAAACCTAGGTTTTGTCAAAGTTTTGACAAACACTCCAATTTTTCTCCAAAATCATTTTCCACCCAAAACCTAGGTTTTGGGCTCAAAACCTAGGTTTTGTCAAATCCAACTTTTTTTCACTTTTCACTTTTTAAAACTCATTTTACAGAATTGTGGGGCCCACCATGATTGGATTATACCAAAATACCCTCTATCCTCCTCTCTCCCTACACATTCAATTCGTGCTCCACATCTTTTTTTTTTTTTTTTTTTTTTTGCCCGAGTTCCTTTCTGTTTTTTTTTTTCCGAGATCCTTTCTTTTTTTTTTTGCCCGAGAGATCCTTCTTTGTTTTTTTTTTTTTTGGAATTCTAGTGAAATAACTATATTGGAAATACAACTATTACAATTTATTAATACATTTATGTTTGATCTAACTTTTATCATGTTACATAATTTACTAATGGTAGAAATTTATTTTTCTAACAATTTTATGTAATTTTTGGTATTTATTATTGAATATAATGTTTATAATATTTAAAATACCACTTTATCCTTTAAATGCAATTATACAAAAAGCTAATGTCCTTTTTGGTAAATTTGATCCCCCAAAAGCTATTCTGATAAAAACATCCAAACACTATCATTTTTTTCCAAAATCATTCTCTAAAAATCATTCTCCAAAATCATTTATCCAAAACCTAGGTTTTACCTCGTAAATGGTGAAAATCATTTTCCAAAAGCAACTCCCAAACGGGCCCTTAATATAACACATATATGAAGAATTTGTCTTTGTCCTAAATATAATACTTCATTTTTCATATTTTTTTTTTTAATTTATCCTTATTGATGCCTCTTAATAATCAAGGAAGAGAAATAATGAGGGAATTAAGGAAGATAAGTAAGGTATTTTAGAAAATACATGTTATATTAACTAACTTAACTAACTTTCTTAATTTAATCAAATTAGTTAGATAATTCTTATATTAAGGATTAGAGGGAGTATATATTTATTTTATTCAATATTTAATAAAATAGAATATAATATTAAGTAAAAGTATAAGAAAAGTTGACATATACCAAACCGTGTAGAACTTTTGAATCAAGTACTGTAAAATTATATTTTTATTCTATATATTATAAATTTCTTATTTTCTTTATTCTTAAATTAGAATCAACCTATGTTTAATCTTGACTAGAGTCACGATAATTATTTGGAGGTGACGAGGTTCCTCTCCATTGTGGACCAACATTTCTACAAATCAAACTAATAAGTTGCTAGTAGTGTGCAGATACCGGTGGATTAATCCAAAATATTAACACTTGTCTAATTCAAGAAATGAATTCTGTTATCCTCAATGCTTCGGTTTAATTTGTATTGTTGTTCAATGAGCATATTAAAATTGTTGAAGGTTCTTTTTAAAGTAATAATAAAATTCTTTGTATCAACTATGAAGTAGTGGCCAAAGAGAGTTGGCATAGATGGTAAAGGATTTGTTCAAGTCCTAAAGGGATGTGTGTTCAATCCCCGCTGCCGTTGCTGGGACTCCTTTGGTAGGCGATCTCGTAAGTCCCCATTAAGTGCTTAAAGAGCTCGGCTGTCGTCTGCAGCGCTGTGGGGGATCGATCTTGAACCCTCCAAAACTTTTTTATATAAAAAAAAAAACTATGAAGTAGTGATGCATGGTTGATATTTGGAAGCTGTTACTAATTTTTCTTTTTTTCTTTTTTTTTGCTAAAAAAAAGTTTTGGAGGGTTCGGATCGGGCCCCCATCAAGCGCAAGACGGCCCCTTTGAAGACTTAATGGGAACTTACAAGATCGTTTATCAAAAGAGTCCCAACGACGACAATCAAACACATATCCCTTTGGGATTTGAACAAATCTCTTACAAATCCCTTACCATCCCTTTGTTACTAAAATTGTTTACTACTTGTGTCAATGTGTGTGGCATTGCCCTCCATCCACCGTTTGTTTTTCTTTTTTCAACTATTCACAGGCATAGGACCAGTCCAGTAACCCAATGGACCAAGTCCAATCTGGTCTCGGTCTTAGGGCCAAACAAGATCAGACCGATTCTTAGACAAAAAAAAAAAAGTTCTGCTTGACATTTCTTCAAGCCAGTGCCGAGAGCCCGGTCTAGTCCAATCTTTACATAGGCCTATGCATTTTTATAATTGTTTTTAACGAACATTTTCTAGAGATGACATTGCATTTTTTGTAAGTTGGAAGTTACATTACACAACTTAATAATTTTTGATACTTGGTACTCCGAATAGTTTGAGGACAAAAATGCCATTTAACTCATAAATAAAAAGTACAATAAAATTAACAGGATAAATAAAAAATTATCATTTGTAAAGGAAGATTTAACCTAAGATGAGAGAGAGAGAGAACCTAATGCCTCATCAATCAAAGTCTAGGATAGAATTGCATGTCACTTAAAGGAATTGGGCTCATCACATTTAAGGCAGCAGATTGGTTTAGTGGCGGACCCAAAAGAGGAAAACATTGATGGACTCCATTTCTACCCAAGGAAGCACGTGAAGAGGACCAAGATTTTAATGACTCAATCAGAAATATTATTTGGGGACCATGAAATGACCTCATGTAGCGAAACAAACTTTAAGAAGGGGGCAAGTACAGAGAGACAGAGACTTTAAAATCTGTGGAGAATTCTGTATGGGATGAAGATGATCCTCTTACACAGTAAGTGGTCTCTCTCTTTGTTCCTATTTATTTTATCCATGATTGCTCAGGGTAAATTGATATGGTCAATAGTTAACATGGGGAGACAAAAATACAAGATTTTTTACAAGAAGGAAAGGATAGAATGATGAGCGCTCATGATTAGGGTTACTGATTAAGAGATATGGCAAGTAATTGCTTCCATAGTTTGAACACCATGGACAATAGAATGATGAGCGCTCATGATTGGAGTGCTAATTTTCTTCCTCTAGAGTGTGTTTGATTTGGGGTCCACATTAGGTGCTAATAATTAGGTGCTAATACCTCTAATTAGAGGTATTAGCATATTTTTTTAATTTTTTAATATATTGTATTTATTTAGATTTAAATTATATCTTTAACTTTCACGAGATTTTTTGCAGAGTGATCTCAAATTAATTAATTTTCATAATACGGTGTTATAGACAAATGCGAACGAAAATTAATTAATTTGAGATCGGGTACAAAAAAATAAAATCTCGAAAAGCGATATAATTTAAATCTAAATAAATATAATATATATAAAAATTAAAAAAAAAATATGCTAATACCTCTAATTAGAGGTATTAGCACCTAATAAGCACATAACTATAAGCACCTATTGTGGATTCGTTTGATTTGATGGGCTGAGAGGGAGGGGAAGGGAAACTTTAATGAAATTGTTCATGGAAATTTACATTAATAATCGGGGACTATTGCTAGCTAGCTATGAAATGAAAAGAAGAATAAAAAGGTACCTGCCTGTGATACTGAGAGCATGTGTATACTTTACGAGGCCTTGCCTGACCTTTTATTCCCTCTTCTTCTACTTGTGCCCTTCAGTCAAATCCCCCCCCCCCCCCTCTCTCTGTATTATAATATATTCAAAAATGGTTTTATTTTTAGAAAGAATATAAAATATCCAAACAAATTCAACATGAACTGAAGCATGAAACTTTTTTCGGATTCTATCCAATTTATAAATGTGAATTAATGTAAAGTTCCATAGGCAATCTCATCAAACCAAACACACCGATTGATATAGACATAATCCACGAGGAGGTGAATGAGGTAAAAATTAAAAATGTAGCTTTCTTAATAGGTGCTTTCAAAGCCCTAAGCATGGGTGGACCCATGTGTTGGATTGGGAGGGCAAGTGCCCCCCTTAAATTTGGGATTTTTTTTAAAAATAATAATAATAATAATTAATACTTCCTCCAATCCTAATTATAGGAATATTTTTGTAGTGTAAATGATTGTCATTCTTAAATTAAGTGTCACCCTTAATACATCAAGACTGACTTCGTAATCGGATGGGAGATGAATGGTTGAATGATTGTTTAGTGCGCTTATATTGAAAAAGATGTATTTGACAAAGATTGATACTATGACGAGTTATGATGGAATTCCGACATTATAATTATTTTTATTGTAATATCTTTTTGTTATTAAAATATATGTCTTTTACTTATTGAGTGTTCACTCTTCATTGTAATTTATGTAGCTGCATTTCTAACAAAGACTTAGCCTTACTTTTCTAAATGATAGGTTTGTAAAATAATTGCATCTCTTATTGCATCATCAATAATCACTTGATTTAATGAATATTTTTATATATTTTTTTTTTCTTGATTTTTTTTAAAAAATATATTTAAAACTTTCCTTTAAAAAAAAATTCGGGCGGCGTCCCCAAACCCCGAATCCTTCCGCCACAAGTGCCCCCCTTCCGTATTTTTTTGGGTCCTCGCCCCTAACCCTAAGTTCATAAGGTTTAAAGGCCCATTTCTTTCAAACTTAGTTTTCTAATGGATGCTTGCAAAAATCTAGGAAATTAATCATACTCATTTTGTTCTTATTCCTAAAGTGGATAATCCCGTGAATCCGAAAGACTTTGGAAATATTCCCTTGTGCAATGTCATCTTCAAAATCATTACAAAGACTTCCTCAGTTCCTCAACCTCCATGAAAGTTTTATAGAATGGAAAGAATCACGTATTTTTCATCTAGTGCATTGAGTTAGACAATGAGATCCTTTCGAGTCCTTGTTTATTTGTTTTGTATATGTAAAGATTGATTTGGCCATCTGATATGTCAGGAAGTCAATGAGGGAAAATGGAAATGACTTCAACTAAATACTCCTCCCAGTCCTAATTATATGATATATTTACTTAATTTTGGAAAGATTAAGGATAGTAGTTAAATTAGTCAATTATATTTGTTTTTTTTAAATGCCCTTATTTAAAACTATTTCTACGCTTTATCCTATAATTAGGATCAAGGTCAACTCCCAAATGTTGTCCTATAATTAGAAGTGGAGGAAGTGGCATTCAATGTGTATTTTAATGAATAAGTGAGTCTTGGGAACCTTATTTCTCACCCATTCTTTGCAGATGATCTTCCCTTATTTGGGGAAGCATTGAATGACTAAGTGATGCTAAAGAGAGATGTCATTAAAACCTTATGTGTTGCATTGGGACATACAGTGAGTCTTGCTAAATCAAAAGTGTTTTTTTTTTCTAAAGAATGTCAATTTTAATAGAGCCAGTGAACTAAGTCAATATCTGGGGATTGGCATAACCATTTTTGGGAAATATCTTGGTGTGTCCCTGATTCACAATTGAGTGACTAAAGCAACCTTTCTACCTATCAGAATTCAAAAGACACCAAAAAAACAAAAAAAAATTACACAATGGAAGGGTAGATTCTTTACTATGGCTAGAAGAATTGTTCTGATTAATTTTGTTTTATCAACTTTACCAAGCTATCAGATACAAATCACCACCACAGGGTGTTTTGAGAGAGATTGAGAAAGCCAGCACAAACATTTTTTTAATACCATTTTAGCATAAAGTCAAAATTGGTAGTGTTTGGATTCACGAAAGAGTAATTATTGAAGCAAAAGTCAAATTTTATTGCTTTTATGTGTCATCGAGAACAGAGGTAACCATGCCATTAGAAGAAACAGAATGGGCTTGAGGTGAGCCCTACATTGCTTTAAATGAAAAAATAAAATAAAATAATTCCAAATGACCTAATAATTTTATGTCTGTAAAAGTATCGAAGAAGGAAAAAAATCAATTATAAATTTCAGAGAAATTGGGAAAAGCCCCTATTAGAAATTTAATTAGTGAGAAGAACCTGATAGATTTTAATGTACATAAAGTGTCAATACTCTGTAAATTTTGTGCACACAGGGTATTAATGTACTTACGCAAATACATGTCATTGGATTTGTATTGTTTTAAGGAAAATTTTATTTTTTAAAAAAAGGATTCCTTTTAGATTTTATTTTATTTTTTTAAATTAGGGTTCCATTTTTTACTTCACAAAATACAATTTCAATTATGCACTTTTATGCTAAAATGGTATTAAAAAAATATTTTACATTTTGGATTGATAATAATACAAAAAACGTATATTAAGATAACTTTGTATGAAAATATATAAATGAGTTAAGTTTAAGTGCTTATCCACATTCAGATAAGTTTTATGCAGCCATAAAAATATTTTTTAGATTAATTATCTGTTAATGAGACAATCACAATAACATGTCCATTTGTATATAAGTAGTACGAGTAATAGAAAACCAATTTTATTGGCAATCTTCACTTATTGTAAATTCACACACAAATTGACTGAATGGAATATCAACATTAAAATTAATATAATTAAATCCACACACAATTTTTTTTTAAAAAATTGAACAACTAGGAGTTGCACGACTTATTCTTAAGATCTTCGAAAACAGATGACAGATGGAGCCCACTTATGACATAAAAAATACATTTGACAATAAAAGATGTCAAATTAAATATTTTCAAAAACAAACATTGTGTGAAACGACGACACTTATGCAGCCGCCAAATTAATAGGACAAATATACTCTAGTAAAACGACATGAGGATGGACCAAGCACATAGGAGCTCAAGTTGACTTGAAATTGTCAAACCTGCACGACACTCGATGGCTAAGTAATGGACATAAACAACCTTTATCTTTGGCCTATAGTCATCGGTCATTTGATGGCTAAAGACTTGTTCTTTTGCGATTGTCAAAACATAGATTAACCAAGTAATGGTGAGGTCACTTTTGGTTTTTGTCATTATACTGTTTATTAAAAATAATTCAGTTAATCAATACTGAAAATGTATAAGATGTTTATTAAATTTGCGTAACAGAAAGTGTTTGGAAAGGCGTTGAGAGAGTAAAAAAGCTGAGTAAGAAAGGAGAAACTACTTTTATTATGATGTTTGGGTTTACATTCTAGTCAACTAGGCTTTTCTTTTAAAAGTGGCTTATGAGGAGAAGTCAAAAAGTTTGGTGAGCATTGAATATAGTCCACATCTTTTTTTTTTTTTTGAAACATAGTATACAACATTATGGTGGTGGATTTCATTTTATATATAAACTATGCGTTGAACGTAGTGTGCGTGTATGTATATATATATATTTTTTGATACACTTTAGTACCCATCCATTATCTAAACTTTGTCGCGTTAAAGAATCCTCTCTAGCACCGTATCAGCCTGCGGAATAATCTGCACTCCTGGCATAGAGGATAAGCCCGTTTTAGCGCGTGTATGTATATATAATTAAGTAGTTTAGTGATTTTTACTTTTTTCTTTAATAATATTTTAAATTTTTTAGTTTATTAAATTTTAATTCTTATCGTTAATTATCACAATATTATATATATATAATTCAATAAGATTCATGTTATTTTACATCTCAACTGACTTTTTAAATAAAAACAAGTTTTAGTTTTGGAAAAAGAAAAAATCATTTCTATCACCGTCAATCCAACACACAAATCACATTTACAATATAATTTTTATCTAATCTTACATTTGTAAAAGTCAGATTGAAAATAAATCACTTCTACCACTGCTAATACAAACGAGTTCTATTAAAAAGCACTTACCTACCGCTTAAAATACTAATCTCACTTGGAAATCTTCCAATTTTATATTGTTATAAATAGAGACGGACCTTGACACAAATCTTTTGGGGGGGCACTGGTTACTGTTGATTCATTGGCTTCCCACCATTGTTCACCACGAAAAACAGGGGAGCAGCAAAATACAACAACAAAGAAAAAAAAAAAAAGTCAAGATGACCCGAAATAATAAACATGAGGGAAAAAAAATCAGTCCAAAAAAGACAACAGAAAATCAAATCAATCTCCATTAGAACCCTCCGGTAATGGCGGATCATAGAAAAATTCAAAACTCCATCAATCATGTCGTCACTTGGAAGCTCAACGTGTCTTTTTCTGTAAGCAGCAACTAGGAAATACAGACACGATAAACTCCTCAATGCTGATGTAATACCCAGATTTTTTTACAAATCTGAAATTTCTGAGATAAAGGAAAATTAATGAATATTTTAATGAAGTAAATTCATGAGATAAAACTGTTATAGAAAATTGTTATAATTATAGAGTAAATTGTCAAAAAAGTTGCAGGAAAATCTGATGAACATAATGACTAAAAATGATATAATGGTGATAAAAACAGTCTAAAAATATTATGATAAATACTGAAAGATCATGAAAAATTATGAGAAAAATATGAAAGTGTTATCCCTAATTATGAGAATTTAATAAATTATTTCAGAGGAAATAACATGAAGAAAAGTTTAAAAAGCATTTAATCATAAAGTAACCCATGGGGTAAACATTTTTAATATTTTACATAGGATATAAAATGACAATATCAGTATAGAAGTTTGTAAGATAGCAATATACTGTAAGTTAGTAAAGATAAATATATGAAGAAACCTGATCCTAAAAATGTCACTAAACGAAGAAATTATGTCTGATTAAGCCCTAACGAAGTCGGGGTAAAACGGGAATTTTTTGGTAAAAAATATTATATTTTTTAAAAATGGAAAAAATTATGAAAAAATAATTAAAACTGAATTTTAAAATGAAGGGGCCGAAATTATGGTTGTTTAATTAAAAAGAATTGTTTAAATAATTAAAATGATAATTAGAATAAAATAATAATATAATGCGGTAAGTCAGCATATAGACAGGCCGAGGGGAAAAGTTAGAAATAAATTACACAGGTAAACCAGAGGTAAAGGTCTTTTTAGACTGATCAAATTAAGAACAAGTGAAATTTTACACGAAGAAAGAATTTACCAGGCGTTGTTTCCGCAACCGAAAACCCTAATTTCAAATAAGACGAAAAGTTGATCAGATAGAGTAGAGTCAGATAGGCAAAGTGAGAACCTATAGAAACAATTGCGTCTTTTCAAACACGGGATTAAGTTAGGCAACAACTGGACGTTTTATGACTCAGCGAATTATTGTCCAGAAGTTGGTTCTATCGGAAGCGATTTCCGTAACCGGACGCGTTTGTCCGAATATCTTCCGACGCACCGGAGAATACCTGGATATGATCAAAATAGATAATATGAAAGAGGATGAAAAGATCTTCAAAGTTACACGCCCGGATTTTTGAGTTTCTGCGAAATTGCGCGAAACGGACACTGATCGGGTAGCTTTATCGGACCGGAGACCATAAAGCAAGAGCCATCATTGGATGACAACTCATTCTTTGACTTTTTGGGCTCTTAGATGTCGACCAAGACCATGGATGGCCAAGATTCCATCTTACAAAACCCTAGATCCAACGGTCCAGAAACAAAGCAGAAAATTCCCGATACGTCCTGAATTTCTTCTATAAATAGCACCCTCCTCTTCTTCATTCTTCACACCATTCTTCTCTCTTCCTTGGCCGAAACTTAGAGTGAGAAGCTCTGCAAAAATTCTGCCTAGCTCCAAGTAAGTTCTTCTGTCCTTAGCTTTTAGTTTCCGTAGTTCTTTCGGTAGTTATAGTAGAACTGTTGTTTTGATCTAGGAAGTTTAAATTTATTCCCGTACTTGTTTTTATGCCTCATTGCATTGAAAGATGCCTGACGAGGTAAAAATATAGTGGGGATAATTTTGAAATGGAATACGGTCAAAGTAACGAAGTTACGCGAAATTCCGCCAAATAGGGGTAGTAGGGGCAAAATGGTCTTTTTCACCTAAAATGCCTGTTATGCTGCCAAATATTCATAAGTGTGTTATTATTCTGATTAGAATACTTGACGTCGAACCGCTTGTCGAAATTCCATCGTTCCGCCGTTTGCCGCTTTGTTTATTTGTTTTACGTACGGCGTCAAAAAGTACCGTTTTTAGCCGGAAGAGCCGGATATCGCAACTAAGGTACGGACGCGTCTGTAACCCTAACTCTATGCTGCTCATATACTTTTGCATTATAGATACGTTCATAGGCGAGGTTACCGTTGAGAATCGTCGGAGATACTTACGACTTTACCCACGGATTATAGTATTGGTAATGCCGTTGAGTTATTCCTAGCGAGGACACGTTAGTGGCGTGGCACGGTTATGTGCAGAACTAGTCAAGAGAGACTTTACATACTTGCTTTGTGCTTATGTTCGTCCATGTTATTGATCATGCATCTGCTTGTTGCTTTTGTGATGATATCTTTGTATTGAAATGAATATCTCGTTGTACGTATCTTTGTTTTATTTGAGCATAAGGTTAACCGTTACCTGAGATCCATATGTGGAATGGATCTCAGCTGTAGCATCAGGGTCTGGAGGACCGATGTTTGGCGATCGAGGCAAGCAGCCGGAGTAGGCCAAGACGTGTCTACATTATCTATCGTTTCATTTAGTTTCTTTAAAGAATTCTGGATAACTGTAATCCAATACTCTTACACTATGGTCCATATTTTTGAATGTAATGTAAATTACTTACTCGCTCTAATGCTCTACTCTGACTACACTGCTTGAAATATTTGGAAACATTTTTTTTAAAAAAAAATATTCCGCCGTTTTCAAATGGGATGTTACAGCTGATATGTTGTGTCATACTTAGTTACTTCAATGGTGATTATTATATTAATATATAAAAAAATGGTGATTATTATATTAGATTTGTGATCTCATATATTAATCTCATGCGAATCACGATACGTACTAGTAGTGCAGGATCTAAAGCCAAATAGAGAGAGTAGTGGGTTGAAATTTATGTGTTGTCTTTTGCTTTGTATGCAGAAAAGAAAGAAATAGGACTTCTTTCAACATTGTTTAAAATGGAATGAGACTGATCCGCCTTGGAGAGGAGAGATCAAGAAATGAAAGAATCTGCAAGTTTTCAGCATAATCCCAATCCTTCAAGTCATTTTTCCCGAAAGTATGAGTAGAAATAGAAAAGAGAATCCGGTTATCCAATCAAAACATGCCACCTGTACTCATAAAACATCTCATCATCTACCACGGTTTCCTTTCTTCATCTCGTCTTCATTCATGAGTGGTGGTCGTGAAGAAACGACGGCAGTGGCAACCGCCAAGTTTTCTGCGTTTTGCTATCAATGTTGGAGGCTTGGAGTGGCATCAGAATCATCCCATGGCCTTACATCCAGCAGAAATCAGAACACGGTGCCTTGCCTTATCCCTCATTCCTTCCTTCATCCCTCGTTCAGTTTGATTTTTTTTTGGGGGGGGGGGCCATGGCCCCCCTTTGTCCCTTCTAAGTTCCGTCCTTGGTTATAAAATACACGTCTGGTCCTTGATGTTATACCTAATTGAGGAGTTGATAATGGTATTAAGTCTAAGACATATTTCACACTGTTATCTTTTTTTTCCCCCTCTTAATTCAACCTTATTGATATTCTCAGGAATAATCAAATAGGAGAATGAGGGATGAAACTTTAAAAAAATGATTAAGATGTTTTTGGAAAAACATATTATAATAACAAATTTAACGAACATCCTTCAATTTACTCAAATTAGTTATTTAGGTGTTACACTAAGAACGAGACAAGAGAAGTACCATTTTTGCACATTTTCACCAAGTACATAAAGAGAGTATATCTTTTGACAATGTTAATTAAAAGGTTGAAGATGGATACTTTCTTTAATTGTAAAATAATTTTAATGAAAGGGATAAATACCAATTTTGCCACGGAAGTTTTGGTTTTGGAGCACCCAGCACCCGGAAGTTTTTTTGGTATCATTTTTGCCCCGGAAGTTTACAAACGTAGCAATCTTGCCCATCGATTAATCTTGACCGTTGGCTTGATCATTATTTGTATCATTTTTGCCTCAGAAGTTTACAAAAATTTGCTCCTAAAAAAACTTTCGGGGGCAAAAATGATACAAAAAAGACTTCTGGGTGCCGAATGCCCCGTAGTCAATAGTTCCGTGGCAAAAATGGTATTTAACCCTTAATGGAATAACTAACTTTCTTTAATTTTGGTGAACTAATTAAAAGTGACATGAGTTTAAGACTAAAAGAATATGTACACTAGTGCAAAAAGAGTTTTAAGACCGGACAAAAAAGGCATCGTAAGACCGGACCCACGACCGGTCTTGTTCCATTCGGTATTAAAAGTCCACATTTAAGACCGGACTCGAACCGGTCTTAAAGAAACTCTTTTAGACCAGACATTTAAAACATTAGGTCTTAAAAGTCGTACTAAATAAAGCTGAAATATTTTTTGTTCAGTCCTAAAACTCAACTTTTAAGACCGGACAAAAACTCGGCCGCTCTTAAAAGATCATAATTTTAAGACCGGTTTAAAATAAATCTGGTCTGAAAAATAGCGGCTTCTAAGACTTGACGACTAATTATACACAGTCTTAAAAGATTGACTTTCAAGACTGGATGGTAAATACATCTGGTTTTAAAAGACCAACTTTTAAGACCGGCTTAATATCAAATATGTACACATGACCTTTAAGACCGGACATATAAATACATCTGGTCTTAACAGTTGAGCATTTAAGACTGGCGTATTTATTTTTGGTCTAAATTTTCCCAAATTTTTTCCCTGTTCTATTCTTCCTGATCATATATACACACAAATCCACCACCCAATCCAGCACATAAAAGTCGATACTTTAAGCTACAAGCTATGACCAATTATGAATAAATTGAATTGGGAAAAAGAATACAAATATTATTCACCATGAGTTATGTGGCTTCTTAATTAATGATTATATTATGACTACAACACCTAAATTAATTTATACAATAAGATAACTTACTTACAGTGCAAATACAATAAGTTACAAATACAACATACATGCCCAATGTAATATTCACCATGCCTTCATCTGATCCCCACCCAACAACGTAACATCCTCTTTTATAACATGCCTCTTTGGATCGGATCATGCCACAAAAATAAAACAAGAACAAACTTCATAGTCAGTGACATTGTTTAAGAACATAGAAGGAATATAATGTAGTTAAAACCTTAAAGTTTTCAAAGAATTCTGCATATGAATATTACCTTATAAATTGACTCTTTTATAAAGTGATATCCTCTCATATCCCTTCTTGATGATCATTTCTTATGCCGGGTTCATTATCCGCTTCATCTTCTTTGTTCATGTCCGGTAGACCCCTTGAAAAAGGAGTACTCTCAGGAAGACCATAATTTGAATGACTTTCCTCATCAATATCAATGACCCTTTTTCCTTGGAGAGCTACATACCACATTTTATTTTCTTGATCGGTGATATAGAACACTTGTTTCGCCTGGTCTGCCATAATAAAAGGTTCATCTCCAAAACTTCTACCATTGACATTGACTAATGTAAATCCTAGCCGATCGATCTGAACATCATTATTGACATTAACCCACTTGCATTTGAAAATGGGAAATCTAATTTTAACATAGTCCACCTCCCAAATCTCTTCAATAACCCCATAATATGGCATGACTGCTAATAAAGGCCTCTTGTCTTTTGAACTGGAGAAGTGCATAGATTCAACCTCTAACATAACACCACTGTTCTGGACGATGCTCCTATCATCTAGAGACTTCGTGTAAAATATATAACCATTGATCACATACGAATTCCAACTTATGACATCAACCTCAAGACCACGTGCTAACCATTTGATTGTATCAGAAACACATTCCTCTCCCTCGACCTTTTGTTTGAACCAGTTTGCAAAAGTTGTTATGCTCCCTAATCAACCTTTGTTCGGTCATTCGATGATTTTCTTTTCTTACAAACTTCTTCTTTATGTGCAGCTATGCTGGCTTGAACTTCATCAACATTATTCAAGATGTATAAGTGGACTTGTGACAATTCATCAGGATCCACACTTTTTACCGAAGCCCCTCATCTACCCCCTTCAGCATGCTGACGTTTTAAAAGCCCAATATGTCTTACTTTGGCCAAATAATTTTGACAAGTTCCATGGCTTCTTCAGAAACATATTTCTGAACAATTGATGCTTCTGGTCGGTATGCGTTCTTCACGTATCCTTTTAGGAATTTCATAGATCTTTCAATTGGGTACATCCACCGTAAATGGATAGGGCCGCACAACTTTATCTCCCTCACTAGATGAACAATTAGATGAACCATGATGTCAAAAAATGTAGGAAGAAAAAGCTTTTCCAGGTGGCACAAGATAAGATATCCTTCATTCTCCAATTCATCCAACTTTTCAATCTCGAAAACTTTACTACGAACCGCATTGAAGAAGACACAAAGTCTAGTCAAAACGATCTGAAGATCATATTCGGATGCCTTGAATAGCTACTTGGGAGTAGTTGTTGCATCAAGACATGACAATCATGAGACTTTTGACCTACTAATTTCAAGTCCTTCATCAATACAAGCCTCTTAAAATTTGAAGAATACCCCGAGGGAACTTTTGTGCCATGTAAACACTCACAAAAACTTCTTTTCTCATCCTTAGACAAAGTATGAAAAGCCGGGGGACAATAAGTTCTCTTCCCGTATGGCCTTGGATGTAAGTTTTCACGTATTCCCATTACTTGCAAATCCAATCTTGCCTTCACACCATCCTTGGAACTACGTTGTATGTTGAGAAGCGTGCCAACAATACTATCACATACATTTTTCTCCACATGCATGACATCAATACAGTGTCTCACATCAAGATTGCGCCAATATGGAAGATCGAAGAATACAGATCTCTTTTTCCATATATTTGTTTCTTTTCTACTCTTTGCAGTCTTATCGAAGATGACACTGATATTTTTCACCTTTTCATAAACTTACTCCCCAGTCAATGCCACCGGAGCATCTTCATACTCTTGGCCACCAAAAAAGGCTTTCTTTAATCGACGATATGGGTGGTCCCGTCGAAGAAATCTCCTATGTCCAAGATAAACCGTCTTTCTTCCATGTTGAAGTTGATGGTAGCGTGTGCCTTCTTCACAAACCATACATGCTTTATGGCCTTTTACACTATACCCTGACGAGTTCCCATATGCTGGGAAGTCGTTTATATTACAAAATATCATGGCTCGCAATTTAAACACCTACTTCTTGAAAGAGTCAAAAACATCGACACCTTCTTCCCACAACTCTTTCAAGTCTTCGATCAAGGGCTCAAGGTAAACATCAATGTCATTTCCGGGTTTTTTTGGTCCCGAAATCAACATAGACAGCATGATGTACTTTCGTTTCATGCATAACATAGGAGATAAGTTGTAAATAATAAGGAGCACAGGCCATGAACTATGTATGCTGCTAAGGCTTCCATATGGATTCATGCCATCCGTTCTAAGGGCAAGCCTAAGGTTCCTAGGTTCTTCGCCAAAGTTCGGAAATAAATGATCGATTTTCTTCCATTGAGAAGAATCGGCCGGATGTCAAAGCTTTCCATCAGAAATCCTCTCATCTGCATGCCACCTCAGATTTTTTGCATCATTTTCATTCGCAAACAACCGCTTGAACCTTGGTATGATTGATAGATACCACAACACTTTTGTAGGCCCCTTATTTGACTTGTACCTTGAGGTTTCACATATCGGACAATTCTGCTTCTCTTCAAACTCTTTTCTATACAATACGCAATCATTCGGGCATGCATGGATCTTTTTGTACTCCATCCCCAGTGGACAAAGTATTTTCTTAGCATCATAGCATCGATGCGGCAACACATTATCATCCGGAAGCATGTCCTTAAAAGCCTCAAGCATTTCAGAAAAACTCTTGTCGCTCCATCCATGACGTGCCTTCAAGTTTACCAATTTCAATACAGCGTTCAACAATTGGTATTTTTTACACCCAGGGTATAGCGGGGTCTCTGCATCACTGCACATATTACCATATGCATGTGATTGATGAAAAGCCTTTTCTCCTACATCACGAATAATGTCCTCTATGCGATCATCCATATCTGTGTCATTATCATCAAAGGCCACATCCCCATGTTGAGACCCACTTGGTATTTTTTTCAACATGCCATACCCATACTGTATAAGTTTTACAAAATCCTTCACAAATTAAATGTGTGTGTATAACTTCAGGACTTAGTCACCTCTCATTCAAACATTTTACACAAGGGCAATAAAACTTCCCACTATCATCATGGGCATTTTGTTTAGCAAATTCTATAAAGTCCCTCATCCCATTCTGATATTCAACACTTGTCCGTAACACAGTTATCCAACTGTGATCCATAGTAGAATTCCTATAGACGGAAAGATTTAACATACATAATCCAAAAAAATTGACACTTGCATATAAAATAATGCAACACCAAATGCATATTTATGCTCAATGTTAGTTATGTCTTTTTTTTTATTATGGAGAAACTTGCCCATTAAATGCATAACGAAGAATCACTTTTGGTCATAAATGTATCACAGTGAATCCAAGATGCAAAATAAATGCATGACGAGGAAATTAAATGCATCGCATGAAGGTCTTGTGGACTCACCTCTAGCATATAAATTCAAATGTGTTTGTTGAGTCAAACTTGCTCCTGCCACGAACGTTGATGTTGCAGACAGCAAGAGTAACCTAAAAAACATTTGTTGGTCAGTTGGGTAGGTCTAAAGTGCAAATATAATCTTCAAAATACAATATTCATTAACAACAGAGAAACCCACAAGAACATTTCATCGATTTCGTTCAACCCAGAAAACCATAAAGTTATATAACCGAAACACCTCTTACAACTTGGTCTATAGACGTTTAGCTAAGGAACCAGAAAGTGATTGTCGAGAGAGCAACGCAAAGCAGCGACGAAGCAACACACAAACACTGGAGACAGAACCTGAGTAATCACTTTCGGCGCAAGAAGAGAGTTCAGAGAGGGAAATTTAATATTCCGCGTGACAAAGACATATTTTAGTATTTTTGATTTTATTAAGACCGGTTAATTATAAAGTAGCCGGTCCTAAATATATAATTAAATTTTTAAGACCGGAGGTTTAAAAACCTCCAGTCCTAATTTTTTATTATTCATTTAATTTTAAGACCGGAGTTTTATTAAACATCCGGTCCTAAAAGTCCTCTTTTTTTATAAAAAAAAAAGAGGATTGACTTTGGCGAGCACAGCATTCCGCGCGACAGAGACATGTTTTAGTATTTTTTATTTTATTAAGACCGGTTAATTATAAAGTAGCCGGTCCTATATATATAATTAAATTCTTAAGACTGGAGGTTTAAAAAACTCCGGTCCTATTTTTTTATTATTCATTTAATTTTAAGACCGGAGTTTTATTAAACATACGGTCCTAAAATTCCTCTTTTTTTGAAAAAAAAAAAGAGGATTGGCTTTGGCGAGCGCAGCAGCAACTGAATGAATAAAAATTAAAGGAAAACTGGAGAATAAGCTTATTTAATTAGTGGAGAATATGAACAAAAAAAAGACACAAGCTTAGTTCTTAATGCTTCATACATTACTGGAGAATATGCATGTACACAAGAAAAAATACAAAAGAAAAATAAGCATAAAATTATCAAAAACAAGAATCTTACTAAACATCCTTGGCGATATCGCCGTGAAAAGCATTAACTTCCCGCCGGAGATCAGCAAGTTCATGTCTTATTCGCATCAGCCGCAATGCATCATTAGAGGAAAGAGGAGAGGGGTCAGCGGTAGGCGCGCTGAGGCCAACTGGTTGAAGAGGGGGAGCAGGAACCTCTTCATGGTCTGAAGGCTGGAGGGGGGGTGCGGCAATCTCTTCATCATCCTAAATAACAATGGGCCCAATGACTCGAGACTCTTCTATCACAATAGAACGCACTCTCGCTGAAGGAGGCGCACCATATAACGATCTACAGAAGGCACGAGTATTAGGAGTAAGAGTACCCCCTACGAGCGGTTCTCTTGTATCTAACCATGGTTTGAGCAGTTGGGGCAGAGAGCCAAGTAGTGTGGAGTTACGAGATTGTGAGGAGTTAATAAGGACAGAGAGGTATGAGGAGTTTATATACTTTAAGAGCCACGTAGTGTGGAGTTACGAGATATGAGGAGTTTAATAAGGACAGAGAGGTATGAGGAGTTAATAAATATGCGGTCTAAAATTCTATTATTTAATTTTTTTTCAATTCAATTGATTTTAAGACCGACCTTTTATAATATATATGGTCCTAAAAGTCTATTTTTTTTTTCAATCAATTCAATTACTTTTAAGACCGACCTTTTATCTTGTATCCTGTCCTAGAATTCATTTATTTTTTTCAATTAAATTTTTTTAAAGTAAGAATTTTTTCTTAAAAAATATTAGTTTTAAGAACGGATCTTTTACAATATCCGGTATTAAAGGTTCATTCTTTTCAAATTACTTAGATAGCAGAGTCGTATCCTTACACTCTATTCAAATGAATGATTCAGAGTCTCTTCGACTTCCAGATAAACTTCACAACTAGGCGTCTCCTCGTATTCTGAGAAACTATGCGTCTCCTCGTTATTGTTTCTGGCGTTTCACATTGTTCAGGAAGGGTTCTCTATTTAAACCCGATGTTACTTTACTTCCTTCACATTCTTCTCCATCACTTCTATAACCTTCACCGTAATGGCTGCTCCACCACCACCAGGTCCTCCTTTTCCTCTTAATCCCCTTCCACCTCTGTACCCTCCTCCACTGCCTCCGAACCCGTCATTCTACCAGATGATGCATCACTTCCTGGCTTGCGTCAATCATATAGACCGACGCTTGGGCCAACTGTTTCAGGTCTATCACGTCATCAACAACAAGTTGACCGTGGTACTCGACGCCCAAGACGTTGAGTACAATCCTTCAGATGACGACGTCTCCGACCTCTCTGACGACTCCCTCCCCTCCGACAACGATAGGGAGGAGTAGATGTTTTTTTTTTCGTCTTTGCTGCCCCTAACGGGGCAGCATTAAAAAATATATAAATAAATTTATTATTTCATATTTGATCGCCTTGTCCTTTTCATTATCTGTTTTCTTTCTCTGACAAAAAGGAAACAAACAAAACATTGTCCTCATGTAAATCAACATTAAAAATTCGCAGAATATAGTTAAGAACATACAATAAAACAAAAAATGATCGTTTACCTTATTCGAATAAAAAAAACAAAGTGACTATTCTTCTCAAGGTTGGACCGTCGTTGTTGTCAGTTTTACCTCGCCCTGATTTAAATATTTTCAGTGTCCTTTTCAATATCTTCCTTCTTTTTCCGACAAAAAGAAAATAGATAAAGAAAAGGGAAACCGATAATGCTGCTCAACATCAGGAGAGGTAACATCGACGACAATGAGGGACCTAGCTTGAGCAGAACGCCAGAACCTCGATTGTCTTGAACCCTAATAATTTGTCTTAAAAACGAGTCAACATTTCTGTTTAAAGGAAAACTATTAAGACTGGACGTTTAACAAATACACAGTCCTAAAGGTTAAGCCATATTTTTTAAAAAACGATTTTTATGACTGAACTTTTAGGAGCGGACAAATAACAAATATACGGTCCTAAAAGTCTAGCCATATTTTTAAAATAAACGAAGAAGACTTTTATGAGCGAATAATTAACAAATTTACGGTCTTAAAGTCTAGACATATTTTTTAGTAATTAAACGTAGACTTTTAGGACCGGTCTTCACATAAAGATGCGGTCCTAAAAGTCACGCCATGTTTTTAAAATAAACGAACATTTTTAAGACCGGACTTTTAATAAACATACGGTCCTAAAAGTCTAGACATATTTTTAGAATTAAACGTCGACTTTTAGGACCGGATGTTTAAATAATATGCTGTTCTAAAAGTCTAGCCATATTTTTAGAATTAAACGTAGACTTTTAGGACCAGATGTTTAAATAATATGCGGTCCTAAAAGTCTAGCCATAGTTTTTAGAAATAAACGAAGACTTTTAGGACCGGATGTTTAATAATATGCGGTCCTAAAGGTCTCGCCATATTTTTAAAATAAACGAATACTTTTAAGACCGTACTTTTAACAAATATACGGCCCTAAAAGTCTTTTTTATGAACAAGGACTTTTAAGACCGGATCTTAAAAAATATGCGGTCATAAAAGTCGCGAATGCTTTTAAGAGTCTCTTTTTGCTCATTTACAACATCTTGTACCTCAAATTTCAAGCACTAAATAACTAGAATGAATGAATGAATTCTTCGAAAAAATAAACAAATTTATTATTGAATTACACATTGCGTATGTATATTTACAAATGAATTTAGGACTTAATTAGGTCATACAGATATTCACAAAACATATTGCGTATGTGCTCTACTTCATCATCAGGAAAGGGAGCAGATCCGGCAAACCTCTGTAACATCAAAGACAGAAACTGAATTAACTTGCGTGCATATTTCATTTGTAACATTAAGCCAGAAACTGAATTCAGCCATAATATGTAACATCAAATACATTTACCTTTGCAGTTAATTTAGTCCTTCCTTCCGTGATAATATCATATATGTGTTTCATGACGTACATGCCACATAATTTGGACCCCGTTGGTTGCCGACGGATCTAAAACGAACAAGAAATATATATAAGAGCTAGCATATATAGCTTACTGACCAAGTTCACAAGGCAGTGTGCCAGTGTCCAAATATGTACTAACCTGTGGTTTGAACCATTTAGGATAAGTGGCCTGAGACCCACACCTTTTGTTTACCTCGATTTGGAAGGTCCTCATGGCACTATCATCAAAATCACAAATTTATCAATAATGTTCAGTGAAAATTCACAGTAGAGATTTCAGACAAGAGAATCAAAATGACATGCTTACTCGTTGACGGTCTACGTCAACGTAGTCCTTGGATCACTGTGAGTGGAGCATAAGAAGATAACTTTATGATCCTCCATGCACATGAGGACCAACTGCCAGTGGCGGCTGAAAATTCACAGCAGTAAAGTACTCAGTGATATATGTAGCAGAATTAAGTGAATTGCAGACAAGAATTGTAATATGTACCCGTGGTAGTATGGAAATACGTACACCTTTCTTCTCACTTCACACACCCTCTTTGATATGTATTGTTGTCTCAATTCCAAGGGTGTTGTACTTGCATAGACTGGGCACAAGAATCCAAAATCATTGATTCTGCCTTGTTCAACCAATTCTTGATGCATTAATCTACAATAATGACATCAATCAGGGAATTAGTATATATGTATGTGTGTCTAAACGAAGCATTTAAATTATGTACTCATAGAAGCAGATACTTACTTCATAAATAGTGGAAGGATTGGATTAGTAAGCTCCTATCCGGGAAGCAGCAGGGACGTTACATCTTCGTTGTCAACGTAAACCTCTTCAAGATGAGGGAGGCCTACTACTTCATTGACAGGCCACGATTTATCTTTAAAATATCATTTTTTTACCAAATCGGATATTTTTTCCTTGGCAGTTAACTTAGCAGTAGGGGATGGAACTTGAGGAGGAGGGGATGCAGTTTGACGAGGGGATGAAACTTGAGGAGGAGGGGATGAAGCTTCAGGAGGAGTAGAGACATGTACAAGCTTCACTGGCCAAGAGATGAAGGTTCCCTTGACATCACTCACAAGCTTCAGCTGATCAATTGGGAGAGGGAGAGGTGCATCAATGATCACCTTTTCAACTGACACTCTGACTTCATCATCAACCATTTGTTGGTGGTGTACAGTTGATCCTAAGTTGTGGACAGTCCCTTTTGCAACTAATTGTCTATGACTATCATGATCCTCCACATACAGGTCACAAGGTTGCTCTAACTGTCCAACAATGTAGCTCCCCCTAGTGCTCTGCTGCATAGGTGCAGGTGAATGTGTGACGAGAACACTGGTCTCTAAACGAGAGCTCAAAAGCAGCCTCATCTGATTCATTTCCTCCTTCATCTGGCTCATCTGGGATTGAAACATTGCTTCTTTAGCCGCTGCTTCCTCACTTAATTTGGCCAGCATCTGTTCCATCTTCTTCCGGGTAACCATACTTTGTTTATGGCATTTGGATTTACCGGTCGCAATGGTCAGAACATCATTCCTCCCGTCTGACACAAAAGATCCCTCTGCTTCTTTCTTTTTAAGATTTTTCTGTAAGATACGGATAACGAGAAGCTTAGTATTAAAACATGTTTAGTAACTAAAAAATAGCAATAACGATACTTACAATTCTTTCAGCAACTACACGAGTTTGTTCACTCGTGTAGGCGCCGCTTGGCTTTCGCTGAATTTGCAATCACAACTCCTCGCGACGTATTGGAGATGGCTGATCAACTATTGCAGAAGGATTGGATTCAGCTTCATCTTCCAATCTCTTCCGCTTGGCCGCCATTAATTCTTTTTCGGCCTTTTCATATCCACCGCGAGAAGCCCTATGTGGGCAATCATTCTTTCTCCCTATCTCCTGTGCTTGTTCCATTCTTTTCTATGAATTAGAATTGAAAAAAACTATTAATTATGAATTCCAGCCATGTCACTAACAGAAATTAAAGAACTTCTGATATTTATGAACGTCAAACATTAGTCAAATTCACTTCATCAAGTTTCAACATTTTATTTAAGAAAGATGTAGAATTGTAGAAGAAATTGGGAGAAATAGAGGAAAGGGAGTTAGAGAAATGCTGCCAACTCAGTCAATTCATTCGTTCATCATAACTGTTTCCTTCACATATTAGACTAACCTCTTATATATAATTAGAGGCTTGACTCTTAAGGCCCAATAACAAACTTGCACCGAAACCATTACACGCTTAACATACTAACTAACTAACAAAGAATGTCTAACCACTATCTACTATAACAGAACTAAGACTATAATAATGGCTTGACTCTTATGCCATTATTATTTCCCTAATTACCTTCTTAGTATTTTACCTTTTCGGGTTTACATATCGACTTGCATAGACAAAGGCGGGAAATGTATACTTCTATTCACACATCAAACCATTTAACTAACAGGATTAGATGAACACAATAACATTCACATATCCACACAGGTTAATAAGCAAACAAAACTAAATATAAACTTACCAGAGCTTCAGGAGTGGTCCGCAGCTGAACAAATTGTTGCCAAGTTTGTTCATCAATAAATGTGTACTTGTCCCAAGGATTTTCTTCAAGCTGAACCTCGGCAAAAATATACTTGTTAGCTAGAAAGGTCTTAAACTTCCTCCACCGATCAGTACAATAAGACAATGTCTTGTCTTTCAACTTCTAACAGTCAGGGACAATGTATGTAAGCCGGATAGTGTCCCAAATAGGATCATTTACTATGCCAAAGTCCGCATTTTTCTACTCATCTGTCAAGATGCTAACCTTGCTGCGTACTAGATAGCCAACAAAACTAGTATATTTGCATTTATTAGGACCGAAAGGTTCCAACTTTTCATCAAACTGAATCTCCAGCCTTGACCCAAAAGTTTGACTTAGGGCCGGGTTACATCCATCATTCGTGTGCCTCTTCTACCACGGCGTGCATGGCGGTTACGAGGCTCATTGTGAGATGAAGAGGGTTCGTTCGACTCACACCGATCACCCCAAGATGGGCGTTCCGGAACATGAATAGAATCGTTTTCACCGTTCATTTTCGAGACGGGAAGAGAGGAATGCCCGAGCAAATGAGAGAGTAACGGCGTGGGCGAGGAAGAGAGGTAATACAACAGGAAGGGTTTCGCAACGTGAACAGAGGTTCTTTAGTGAGAGTAACAAAAGCTTTCGCACGAAGAAATATATATTTGGTGGTTCATTTTTAAGACCGGATAAACAAAGAGACGGTCTTAATAATTAATATTCAAGACCGGTCATATTAAAGTCCGGTCTTAAAAGTAATTAATTTTTTATCCACACTCTTTTTCTATATTTTATACCGGCCGCATTTTATGTTTGGTCTTAAAAGAATAACTTTTAAGATCGGCTTTTAAATATGTTCGGTCTTAAAACTTTATTACATTTATATTTAAATTTTTCCTTATTATTTTGGACCGCAGAAAATAGTAGTCCGGCTGTGTGAGATTTCTCCATAAAGTAATTGATATTTGAATTTTTTTAATAACATTTTTAAGACCGGTTTGTTTTTTAACGGGTCTGAATAATATATTTAAGACCTATGAAAAAATGATCCGATATAAGAAGTTCTTTATATTTACAAAACTGCCACCGGTCATACCTTTAAGACTAGGGCGTTGATAGTCCGGTCTAAATGAGGCGGTTTTAAAACCCTTTTTTACACTAGTGGTAAGAGTAGGAATAGAATTGGGAATACGGCCAGCTCAATTCTAATAGGCTAACAAGGTTTCAGAATGTTGTTACTTTTCACTCTTTCATGAAACCTGATAAGAATTAAACTATCTCAAAATTAATTAAGTCCAAAATCTTGAACAATTTTAAATTTGACAAGTTCACATTCCAAAGTTTACCTTACACACCATACAAATCCAAATTTAAAAAGAAAAGATATTTCCAAAATCCAACTTAAATAATATAAATCTAATCCTCTTTGTCTTCTTTTGCATTGCTTCATTGTAGACCACATTTTCACACCCTCTCTTTCTTTAGTTTTTTACTTTCTTTTTTGGAAAAAAATATATAAATGGGCGATATGAGTGGCAGTATAAGAAAAAGGTATTGGAGGTGTAGATGATGGTTATCAAAATAGAATTATTGAGGACTGAAGTGTGGAGCAGCTGGCTGGTGAGAAGGGCCTCTTAATTTGAATGCAATAGTAAAAAATTGGGAATTGTCCAAATCAAAGAGTCAACCCCCACCCAAATGGTAGTTGGCGTTTTAATTTAATTTGCTTTGATGATCTGTGAGAGATGGGGAAAAGTTCGAGGTTGTTGGTCACTCCTCTGTCTTTTTTTTGCTCAGAAGTGAAACTTGTATTACTTAAAACAGAATCCAACATAGTAGCGAAACGAAGCTAAAGCCGATACAAAACTACCCGACACAAACCGAAGAAACACAAAGAACGCCACGCACAATAATACATAGCAAAAACAAACACAAGCAAACTAAAACTAGGAGATCCCTGCTTCAGCAAAGTAGGGGCCAGAATTGTCCACAGCAAAGTTCATCTCCGGAGCATCCAGGGTTAGAACAGACAACAAGGAAGGTGATGGTTGAAAAACCCACCCAACCGGGCACACCTCCTTATAAGAATTTGCTGCAAGAAGATCCGCAGCTCTATTACCCCGACGGGGGATAAAAGATAAGGAAAACCCAACCCTATCGAAAAGAGACAAATAATATCATGAATAATACATCTACTCCTCCACTCACATAAAACAATGAGATCTAGCATTAATACAGGACACCAATACTAGGCAATCGATTCGAACTCAACATTGTCATGACCCAAATCCACGACCAACATTAAGGCCCTCTTAAGAGCAAGAGCTTCCGTCATAAATGCGAGAGATTGATTTCGGTTTATCTACAAAGCCCCATTTAAAGTCTCCATAGTCATTACGGCAAATAACTCCCAATGCTGCAAATTCTTTACCAGCAACAAAGGCACCATCAATATTTATTTTCAGCTTTCCCAGAACAGGTGGGATCCATTTACCACTTTCAGCATTAGAAGCCTCCGCTCTGCCTGACTCACCAGATTTCTTGTCACAGTGACTCCAAAATTCCTCATTGCTCCTCATTGCAGATTCAATCACAGCATAAGGATTTGGTTCCACATGATTAAATACTTTCTCGTTCCTTTGCTTCCAGATTAGCCAAACCATCCAGCAAATTAATGACAGATCCTTTTCAGACAAGGATTTCAGATTAGTGATCATCAACCACCATGCATTAAAATTAGAAACATTGGCCCAGTCAATTCTCGCCCCTAAACTGCACCCAAACCAGACGCACCTCGTCCAACAACAATGGAACAATAGGTGTTCAATACTTTCTTCTTTCACCTGACAAATAGGACAGCTGCTGCTACATGAGCGTTTCCTTCTAACCAAGGCTGCATTGGTGGCAACCGAGTTATTGAGAAGGCGCCACAGGAATTGCTGTACCCGAGGTATCGTCCTTATGCTCCAAACTGATTTCCAGTTAACTGAAGATAACACTGTAGAGGAGCTGGCTTTCAGGTTATTTGCCAAGGACTTGGATTTACCATTATAATAGCCTACTTTAACCTTATAATCTCCATTAGTAGCATTATTCCATACTAGCCGATCGCTCAGTCCATTATTAGGAATATGTGATGCCAAGATAGCTACCTTAACCTCCGAAGGTACCAAATGAGTAATAGGTGAAAGATTCCATACTCCATTCTCAATGAGATCACTCACCTTCCCTTTCTTAACAATAAACTCCTCATTATTTGGCGGTTTAACCAATGGTGGAATTCCGGAATCCAACCATCCCCCCAAATCCGAATATCTTGCCCATCGCCTAAATCCCACCGTAAATCCTTCTTAATAAATTCCTTGCCATCAATTAGACTAGACCAGCACCGGAGGCACGATGGCCTTTACCCACATCCACAAACTCGATTTAGGGAAATACACGCTCTTCAAGACTATGGCCCACAAATCATGAGGTCGGTTCATGAGTCTCCACACAGTCTTTGCAAGTAAGGCGTCATTCATTATTGTCAAATCGCGAAAGCCCATGCCACCTTGGCTCTTGCCCATAGTAAGATAATCCCATGCTCTCCAATGTATTTGACTTCCAAATGCATTTCCATTCCACCAAAAACTAGCCACAAGACTATGGATTTCCTTACATGTTTTGAGAGGAAATTTGAAACAGGTTCATCGGGTATATGGGAATGGCTTGGATGACAGCCTTGATTAAAACTTCCCTCCCTGCCGGTGATAGGAACTTATGCCCTCAGCTCTGAAGCTTATTAGAGACCCTCTCTCTGATGTAAGCTAATGCTTGCTGTTTAGTCTTCCCCCATATGCTTGGAATGCCAAGGTACCTGCCCGAGTCTTCCGCCAAAGGGATGTTCAGCATATCTCCAACAACTGTGCACACCTCATGTGGTGTATTGGACGAGAAAAAAAGACTTGATTTCTCCAAATTTATAACCTGTCCAAAAGCATTACAATATTCCTGCAAAATTTTTGCCAACTGAACACAATCACCTCGGTTAGCATTCATATACACCAACGCATCATCTGCAAAGAAGCTATGAGTGAGTACCAGGCAGCTAAGACTCAATTTAATGCCGTTAATTAACCCCGCCTCCTGACTCTTGGAGATCATAAGAGAAAGTACCTCCGCAACAATAATAAAGAGATATGGAGATAAGGGATCACCTTGCCGAAGGCCTCTACTAGGAGCAAAAGAATCCACAACTTCCCCCGCACAAAGCATACATTCAATTTAACGAACGCACACATTTCATCACCAGAGAAACCCATGCATTATCAAAGCCAAAACGACACAGCACCCCTTCCAAAAAATCCCACTCTACTCTATCATAGGCCTTACTCATATCCATCTTCAGAGCAAACTCAAATTTCCTACTAGTTTTTTTCCTTCTCAAATAATGGTACACCTCATGAGCTATGATAATGTTGTCCTGAATACACCTCCCCGGAATGAAGGCGCCTTGGTTAGGGGAAATACACATATCAAGTAAGGGTCTCATTCTACATGCCATAAGCTTAGAAATAATCTTATATGAAAAATTACATAAGCCTAAAGGGCGAAATTGAGAGACATGATCCGGTTTAGCAACCTTAGGTATTAGTACAAGGTTAGTCTCATTAATGGGAGCTAATAGAGAGTTTCCGGCAAAAAATTCTAGGACAACCTTGCATACAGAATCACTAACCTCTGCCCATGAATTCTGATAAAACATACCTGAAAACCCATCAGGACCCGGAGCCTTCGAACCGCCAAGGCTGAAAGCAGCCATCTTAATTTCCTCCCGAGTGACCGGCTTTAAAAGGCTTTGATTCATCTCATCCGATATTTTTTTATCAATGAAAGCGAGAACAGGATCCATAGGATTAGGCCCAGATGATGTGAAAAGACACCGAAAATACCGGCAATATTGTCATTCACTTCCTTCCTCTCCTCTAGCCATATGCCCGCATCGTTCTTAATGCTTAGAATAACATTCCTTTGCCTGCGTTGAACTGTTGATAAATGAAAGAATCTGGAATTTTTGTCGCCAGCTGTCAGCCAATTCACTCGAGATCTCTGCCACCAGTACTTCTCTTCCAATTCCAACATTCTTTCCATCGTCCCCTTCACTTCACTAATCGCTCTGATTTTAGCCTCTGTCAGATCCCCACAATATAGTGAGATAGTTTAATTCTTATCAGGTTTCATGAAAGAGTGAAAAGTAACAACATTCTGAAACCTTGTTAGCCTATTAGAATTGAGCTGGCCGTATTCCCAATTCTATTCCTACTCTTACCACTAGTGTAAAAAAGGGTTTTAAAACCGCCTCATTTAGACCGGACTATCAACGCCCTAGTCTTAAAGGTATGACCGTGTGGCGTTTTGTAAATATAAAGAACTTCTTATATCGGATCATTTTTTCATAGGTCTTAAATATATTATTCGGACCCGTTAAAAAACAAACCGGTCTTAAAAATGTTATTAAAAAAATTCAAATATCAATTACTTTATGGAGAAATCTCACACAAGGACTACTATTTTCTCATGGTCCAAAATAATAAGGAAAAATTTAAATATAAATGTAATAAAGTTTTAAGACCGAACATATTTAAAAGCCGATCTTAAAAGTTATTCTTTTAAGACCAAACATAAAATGCGGCCGATATAAAATATAGAAAAAGAGTGTGGATAAAAAATTAATTACTTTTAAGACCGGACTTTAATATGACCGGTCTTGAATATTAATTATTAAGACCGTCTCTTTGTTTATCCGGTCTTAAAAATGAACCACCAAATATATATTTCTTCGTGCGAAAGCTTTTGTTACTCTCACTAAAGAACCTCTGTTCACGTTGCGAAACCCTTCCTGTTGTATTACCTCTCTTCCTCGCCCACGCTCTGTTACTCTCTCATTTGCTCAGGCATTCCTCTCTCCCTGTCTCGAAAATGAACGGTGAAAACGATTCTATTCATGTTCCGGGAACGCCAGTTACTGGGGTGACTGGTGTGAGTCAGAACGAACCCTCTTCATCTCACAATGAGCCTCGTAACCGCCATGCACGCCGTGGTAGAAGAGGCACACGAATTATGGATGTAACCCGGCCCTAAGTCAAACTTTTGGGTCAAGGCTGGAGATTCCGTTTGATGAAAAGTTGGAACCTTTCGGTCCTAATAAATGCAAATATACTAGTTTTGTTGGCTATCTAGTACGCAGCAAGGTTAGCATCTTGACAGATGAGTGGAAAAATGCGGACTTTGGCATAGTAAATGATCCTATTTGGGACACTATCCGGCTTACATACATTGTCCCTGACTGTTAGTACTCATTTCAGAATGTTTTATCTTAAATTGATTTTTTTCCCCTTAATTTTCAACCACACAATAAATAATGTTTAAGTTTATATGAATATAAAAATGAAAATTGATTTATCTGACAAATTGTGACTTTCAATACCATATCTTATTCTTCTACTCATATGTTGTGATCGTTATTGTATGTTAACTTCTTCATGAAATTCAAGTGTCTCATTTATTTGTGTGGTTGTATTAAAGTTAAATCAAGGTGAATCAATGAAAGAAATGGATTTCCGAGGGGTGGAAAATGCTTCGTTTGATTGCCCATTTGCTCAAAAATAGAAACATGAGTCGGAATGGGATTATGCCAATGAGGATGACATGTATTGAGGCTCAAATTGATTAGGAATTGAAGACGTAAAAGGGATGATGATGAGGCTGGCATGCAATGAGACTGACTTGAATTTTGAGGATCTTGTTCCCTTACATTTTCATTTTGAATTGGTGGTTGAGTAGACAATTAGCCGCCACGCCGCTTGCTTGGCTATCTCGAGGAATTTATGGGCGGGGCAATTTAATTTTTGGTGGGATAGGTTGAGGGCGTAAGTTAATTGTTGCTCTGTCATTGCAAGTAAGATGTTGCATTGGTCTCTATAGCTAGCATCCCTTTCTCGATAATCAATTGTTGTTGTAAATAAACAGGTAGAGTAAACAGATACTATTAATATAGCATAACAAGAATCTGTATTATTAAGATAGCACATAGCATACAACAGGTCTGTATAATATAAAAAATCATAAACGAATTCACAAGACTGTTGAATATAATAATAAATTTTGAAGAAATCCTGGCCCAACGTACGTTGTTTCCTTAAGACAATTTTGCTCCATCAATATGGATGTCCAAGGTTGCTGAGCAATTGCCTCCCAGAATAGAGCGGATTTTTCGTTTTCAGAAAGATGGCTCTCTCAATCTGAAGCCCAAGCAAATGCAATGAGTCTGCTTTCGGAACACACAGAATATGTTTTTGCAGAATGCATTATGATTTTTTTTTAAGATAACGATTCTGCCACTAGGGCGCCTTATTTATAGACAATGAAAAAGATTGATTGGATATACTCGACTGTTGCAGCGAACTGGTGCATCGTGCGAATAGACGCACCAAAATGGAACTGGTGTGTTGTATGAACAGACGCACCAGAATGGAGCGAACGATCGAAACAGATTGCAATTTGGGAAAATATCAAAGGGGCAAAAAAGGAATTATTAAAAGTTCGAGGTCAAATTGGAAATACAAAAAAATATTTTTTTATTTCACAGATGCACAAATCGGACTAGGCGGCGCGACCGACCGAACTGAGCCGGCTGGATGGCTGGTGGCACGCATGTGTGTGGTGGACCAAGGGTCATCTAAGTCCTCACCCCTCCATAAAAGTGGGTTGGCCGAAGGGCCCATTTAGGATGAGCAAAGTTGAGGCTTATATACCCTCCTACTTCTCTCCAACAAATCAATGTGGGACTTCTATCCACACACACATTCCTTCTTCCATTTTCATCTTCTTTACCAACCTTCTTCTTATTCATAACCCATGGGATTTTATCCTAAATTCCAACAATCCCCCACATGGATAAGAAGTTAATCCATCATGACCAAATGCAAATGATCATGTATGCCAAGTGCGGTTCCTCTACAAGAAACAATTGCATTGAGAAAGGTAGGGGTTACCTTTGAACCTTCTCTAGTAAAAACATATCGGATATATTAGTCAATCAGTAGACACGATGTCTTGAACCGTCGACCTTTTAGTGTATACTAAGACAATAGGAGTCACACAGTTGCTCCTCTAGCATCGTTGGTTCTCATGTTGTGTCCGTTTTGGCCCTGGACACCTACATGGTTCTTCGTGTGTTCTAGAGAATGGACAGTTTTAAATTCTCATAGAAGCGGTCCACACTTCACACTCACATAGGTGATTCCTTGTGATGTAAGTCAACATACATCATCTGAACACATCAGATTAAAAACTATTAAAAGCATAAAAGCTTACCCTTATATATATGCATGTCTTGTTTAGGAATAAGTATGAGTTTAAAACTCCACAGTGTTAACAGTCGATCATCACTTAGTTGTCTCTTTGAACCTAACTCGTGGGATCTTCACTCTTCTAGGTAGAGTTACCGCAATAATCAACAATGGATCAGCCTTAAACCCATTCTTTTGGACAAATTTCTAACTAACTCTCTAGGAATTCCTTTAGTCAATGAATCGGCCTTAAATAACTTAGTAGTCTAAGCCTTCACGTTGTTTGTAGCCTTTTACTACCAGCCTAGCTTCTTACTTTTTGATGTGTCAAAGTTTCAGTATGGATGTGCCCATAGAAATCCATATGTTATTTAATTATTTATACTAATTATTAATTACTTGTACGGTGAATTTACTTCCGTTGAAATTATGATAAATATCCTAATATCTCTCCTTATTTTTAAGGAGGATTTGATGAATATCAAATTCATAAAGTGAAGATAATATTTCATTGGGATAATTTATTGGTTTTATTAGATATCATACGGAGACGAAAGTTTGATATGATAATGAGATCATTATTGGGTTCATGCTTCTAGTTGCAGAAATTACTTATATTTAACAGTTAATTAATGAGCTTTATTAAAAGTCCTAAATTTTAGGATACTATGTATTTGAAAAACTCTAATTTAATTAATTAGAATGGAAGGGAATTTAGTCCCTTTTAAGGCTTTATTATCAATGAAGATATTAATTTGTTTGATAATTTATAATCTCCTATAATCTCTCCTAAAATCTTGTGAAGCTTTTTGAATTAATAATGGCTAAATAAAAATGGTGATATTTGTGAATATCTTAGCCATTATTTAATTTATTAAGAAGGATTTATTATTTTCTATTGAAAATAGATGTGGTAAATTATCAAATATTTTGTATGACAAGTATATAGTAGTGATATGAAAATTTAATCATTTATCTAGTGTAGAGATAAATGTGCTTTAATTTTCATAGTATTATTATTTCTCTTGGTATAAGTATGCATGATATCGTGAAATATCTAAATATAATGAGATTGACTTGTTGGTTGAAAAACCATATGTCAAATTGTGGACTATTGGTGGTGGAATCAAATAAAGTTAATTTATGCTGTTGGTGTCCAGGAAAGTGGTTCGATCAAAAGCCAACTGATATGACTAACAGGGCTAGTTTCATGTATTGGTAGAAATGTGATTATAGCTTTAATGTTATAATTATGGATGATTTTGTGGCTATGATTTTATGCTTTTTAAATATTGTGAATAGCAATTGTATGAATGTTAAATATTTAAGTATTAGAATTAAGTATGGTGGATTTGTTAGTCACCAAATGATCAAATCTTTATGAATTATTTTAATTCCAAATATTACGGTGATGTTTCAATTACCCATAACCTTGATGCTATAGGGTGATTATGGATCAACATAAATGTTGGCAGTTTTATTTAGACACCCAAAGATGATAAATATTTCTAGCTGGCGTATGCATGACTACCAAATTATGTGAAATCTTTATAGCATCATTGAAAGAAATGATGAATGCAATGTTAATTGCGTTCAGTTTACCACATAATTTGTGGGGGGAAGTCATTTTAATGGCTAACTTTCTAATTAATAGAGTGCCTCACAAAACGATACAAAGCATACTGTACGAAATATGAAAAGGGAAGAAACCTTCCTTGAAATATTTGAAAGTGAGGGAGTGCTTAGCAAAGGTTGAGATTCCTAAACCTAAAAGGTTAAGAATCAAACCTAAGATAGTAGACTATATGTTTATTGGCTATGCACATAACAGTAGTACATATCGTTTTCTGGTTCATAAGTATGATGTATCAGATATCCATGTGAATACGGTTACTGAGTCAAGGAACGCTAGGTTCTTTAGGAACATATTTCCGTACAATAAAAGTAAGATACTATGACTAATGATAATCTTGGAGAGGAGGAACCTAGACGTAGTACTAGGCAAAGGACTTCAACATTCTTTGGGCCTGATTTTCTGACTTATTTATTGGAGGAGGCTATCAATAACGAAGTTGAATCCATTATGTCAAACCACACTTGGGAATTGGTTGACCTTCCTCCTAGCAATAAGCCTATAGGAACTAAGTGGGTCTTTAAAAAGAAGATGAAGGCAGATGACACTATTGATAAGTATAAAGCTATGCTGGTACTAAAAGGCTACATACAACGTGAAGGCCTAGACTACTTTGATACTTATTCACTTGTTACAAGAATTACATCCATTTGGATGCTAATCGCGTTAGCAGCATTGAATGGGTTGGAGTTACATCAAATGGATGTAAAGATAGCCTTCTTGAATGATGAATTAGAGGAAGAGATTTATCTAAAACAACCTAAGGGATTTGTTATCTCAAGACAAGAATGGAAAGTTTTTCACTTAATAAAGTCTCTTTATGGACTTAAGCAAGCCCCGAAACAATAGTATGTGAAATTTGATGAAGTTATGTTATCAAATAATTTTAGTATTAATGAATGTGACAAGTGTGTCTATATTTGAAATACTGAAAACAGGTTTGCCATAGTTTGTCTTTATGTAGATGACATGTAGTAATAATCAAATGATTAAAGCTACTAAGCGATTGCTTACCAGTAAGTTCGACATGAAAGATAGGGGTCTAGCAGATGCTATTTTAGGAATTAAAATCCATATAACTTCTTATGGGTTGGCTTTATCGCAAATACACTATATTGCTAAAATTCTTGAGAAATTCAAGAGTTTAAACATAGCTCCTGTGTTGAACCCTATAGATTATGTCTTCGACTGTTAAGAAATACTGGCGAAGCTGATAAACAAAAGGAATATGCTCAAGTGCTAGACAGTCTTATATATGTTATGAACTGCACTAGACTTGATATTGCCTATGCAGTAAGCATATTGAGTCGCTTTACAAGTAATCCAAACGAGCTTCATTGGAGAGTTATGATAAGAGTTTTGGGTTACTTAAAGCAAATTCAAAATTTTGCTTTGCATTATGACAAATACCCTACAGTGCTAGAAGGGTATTGTGATGCAAGTTGGATCACTAGCTCTAACGACACAAGATCCACAAGTGGATATGTATTCACTCTTAGTGGGGGTATTGTGTCTTGGAAGTCATCCAAGCAGACTTGCATTGCAAGATCAACTATGAAAGCAGAATTTATTGCTTTAGCTAAAGCTGGTGAGGAAGTTGAGTAGCTTCGTAATTTTCTTGAAGACATTTCTAGTTGGCCAAAGCTGGTACCGGCAGTGTGTACACATTGTGATAGTCAAGCAGCTATTGGTAGGGCAAAAAATGTCATGTACAACGGAAAGTCTAAACATATATGTTGTAGACATGATACCGTTAGACAACTACTCTCGAATGGAATCATCTCAATTGATTATGTGAAATCAAAAGAGAATATAGTGGATCCATTGACTAAAGGAATTCCTAGAGAGTTAGTTAGAAATTTGTCCAAAGGAATGGGTTTAAGGGTGATCCATTGTTGATTATTGTGGTAACTACCTAGAAGAGTGGAGATCTCACAAACTATGTTCAAAGAGACAACTAGCTAAGTCATAATCGACTATTAACACTGTGGAGTTTTTAAACTCATACTTATTCCTAGATAAGACAGTGCACATATATAAGGGTAAGCTTTTAGGCTTTTAATGGTTTCTTAATTTAATGTGTTCAGATGATGTATGTTGACTTACATCACAAGGAATCACCTATGTGAGTGTGAAGTGTGGGCCGCTTCTATCAAAATTTAAAACAGTCGATTCTCTAGAATACTCGTAGAACTAGGCAGGTGTTCAGGGCCAAAATGGACATAGCATGAGAACCAACGATGCTAGAGGAGCAACTGTGTGACTCCTATTGTCTTAGTATACACTAAAAGGTCGAGGATTCAAGATAGTGTGCCCCATGATTGACCATTATATCTGATAGGTTTTTACTATAGAAGGTTCAAAGGTGACCCCTATCTTTCTCGATGCAGTTGTTTCTTGTAGAGGAATCGCATTTTGCATACATGATCATTTGCATTTGGTCATGATGGACTAACTTTTTATCCATATGGGGGATTGTTGGAATTTTAGGATATAATCCCATGGGTTATGAATAAGAAGAAGGTTGGAAAAGAAGAGGAAAAAGGAAGAAGGAATGTGTGTGTGGATAGAAGTCCCACATTGATTAGTTGGAGAGAAGTTGGAGGGTATATAAACATCAACTTTGCTCCTCTTAAATGGGCCCTTATGCCAACCCACTTTTGTGGAGGGGTGAGGATTTAGTTGACCCTTGGTCTACCACACACGCGCGCGCCGCCCGTCCAGTCTGGTTCGCACGTGTGTGAAATAAAAAATAATTTTTTATTAAATTATTCTTTGAATTTCCAATTTCACCCCGAACTTTTAATAATTTCTTTTTTGCCCCTCCGTGTTTCTTCCAACCAACGGCTGCGAATCGCGATCCGCGATCTATTTCAATCGTTCGCTCCGTTCTGGTGTGCCTATTCGTACGACGCACCAATTCGCCAGCAAGGGCCGCCGGTCATTTTTGTTTGCTCCATTTCTGGTGCGTTTGTCTGCATGATGCACCAGTTCACTACAACAGTCGAGTCCGTCAGATCAATTTTTTTGTCATCTATAAATAGGGCGCCCTAGTCACAGAATTGAAATCTGAACTTTCTCTAAAACACTCATCTTTGCATACTGCATTCTGCAAACATATTCTTTGCGTTCCGAAAGCAAACTCGTCGCGTTCGCTTGGGCTTCAAATTGAGAAAGCCGTCATTCTAAAGACGAAAAATCTGCTTTATCCTAAGAGGCAATTGCTCAGCAACTTTGGGCATCCATATTGAGGGAGCAAAATTGTCTTAAGGAAACAACGTAATTGGGCCCAGATTACTCCATAGTTCATTATCATATTCAGCAGTCTTGTGAGTTTGTTCAAGATTTTTTTATTATTATATAGAACCATTGTATGCTTACTGTATATGCAATATTAGTTATACAGATTCTTGTTTTAGAGTATATGCAATCTTAGTAATACATATTATTGTTATTATTCAATTTCTACTTGTTTAGTATATTTTTGACAACATCAATACAATTAGAGCATGTTGAATGAGAATTAATTGACATCCTATATAACTCTTCTGCTATGTCACCTGAAATAAATAAGACACGTGTCATAACAATTTTGTATAGAATAAAAAGACATTACTGATGGAAAAAGGCAAAAATTCTTACCACGTAGTTAGTATCATTACTAATACATTGGATCCATCGTATAGTACATGTCTCCAATACCATTGCATGTACTAAGATGTTTGATCATATTCATCTTGTATCATAAGGAGTATAAACAGTAGCATGTGGCCATCTGTCCCATGTTGGAATCAAGTCTGAGTATTATCGAGTCCAATTTCTAGTTGTCCTGCCACATTGTTGTATTGTATGATAATTCCCCAAAGAAACAGGCATAGCAGGAATTGGCTGTTAATGGCTGAATTGTCTCAGTACACGGTCAGGGTGATGCCATTCTATGATATGAAAACCTATAAGAGGGACTGACGAAGCAAGCCAAATTTCAGGTGTTTCCAAGCAATACTCTGGAATCAATTGACGCACTTCGTGATATTAATATGGCTTCCAAATTATCTTGTCATCATTCATTCTATCAAGAAAACTCCTATATTGGAGTAAAGACATGGCAATTGGACGAGACTTTTATCCAACTTTTTTTCATCTATTATTATCACAAAAAGTAAACATAACATTTGTAAAATATTAATAAAAAGTGAATATCACATATTTGTTGGTGAACTTAGCATACCTGAAACCCAAGAGAGGTAAAAGAGGGTAGATATCAGAATTTGGATCTGGATATACAGGTCGTTGTGGTACTAGCATAGGGAATCGATCCCATACCGACAAATGTAACGAAGATAAGCATCCTCCAATCCCATCCTTGGTTGGGGTTGGTAGCATTACATAATTCTCTATATAGGTGAGCCAAGACTGTTGATCCCCAACTAAATTTTTCCAACTTCTGCAAGGTTATAATAAAGGAGTGGAAGATGCATTAAATACACCATAGTACCTGATCTATCTGGCATGAGATACCCACCAATCAGCCTGAGTATGTACGCGCACGAGTGAATTTTTGAATTTGTACATCGTCTGCATCATCGGGTAGTTGTGATTCAATATGACCATCATCTTCAAAATCACATATATCAACATATAACTCTGCACAAGTTAATTGAGTTAAGAATTGATGGCATACTTGCCACATTTGTTTGACATCTGAATCATAACTTCGAAATTGCATGCTTGATACTGTGGTGGATTTATGCATGTAGGATATCTGTGTACTAGATTTTTCACAATTTCATTAGGAGGAAGTTGTAGCTTTCGTCGATAACTTCCTTCAGTCTATCCAAGGTAATATTTGGTTCAACTTTCATTACTTTCCCTCCATTTGACTCTAATGTTTCACCGGTCAGGCCATTAAAAATTCGTCCATTCGAAAATATGCACACTAACTCCTTTCTATGGTCCATTCTACTTCATAAATATTACAATATAATTACAAACCAAGGAAATTTAAATTGTAAAACTAAATTAAATCCACAATACCATTATTTTTAAAATTCATTCATTCGTTAATTTCTTAGAAGAGAGTGACATAACAATCATTTACTATAATTACAAAATTTCTGCTAGGATAGAAGTATGTTAGTGTAATTTGATTTATATTTGAATTCGTTAGAACAAGACTTTTATTCAAGAGGGGGTGAATTGGGTGATAATTAAGAAATTCAGAATTTAATGGAAACTTCAATAAAATAGAGTTGAAAAGATGTCACCAAAAGCAAGCACACGAGACTTATACTGGTTCGTCCAAACAATTTGACCCACGTCTAGTCCTAAGAACCCTTATGATATTTTCACTATTCTCTAAGATTTGTCAAAATCTAGGTGCCTCAATACAAGCTAGTTCTTTTTCAAAAACAATCGCTCCCCCTTACACTTTGCAATTTAATGCTTACTCAATATTCCACAATCTTGAATCTCTCTCAGATAATGAATGATTCAAAAAAAAAACAAAAATCTCTCACAAGAATATATATATGATCGTCTTCAATGCTCTTGGTCATTGTTATAGCCGTTGAAATTTCTGACATTATTTATGTTTAGGGAATTAGCCATTGGAGTAGAGATAATGTCCGTTGTTTGAATGTTTTTCGCATTTAATGCTCGACACAAAAGTTTTTTTCCAATTTGTATGTTAATCCTTATTTGATTACCTATAAAACACTTATTCACTAATACAATGAAGAGTTAGAGTGATTGGAAGCAAGAAAAACAAGTTACACGTACAATCATTCCAATGATTTTTGTAAAATACAAAGTGATGCTCTATTTTCTGGGTAAACATCACTCGAGTGATTCTCTTTTGGCAGTTTGAAAACATTACAGAGCACTGAATGGAATACTAGAGTGTTGAGCTAGTGATGTTAAAAAAAAAAAATAGAAAACATTGAACTAGCTTCTAACAAAGTGGAATAAGAATCAAAATTTCCAAGACGGTGTTTTGAAAATTTTGTTCGTCATTGGAGTGACAACTTATCACTCTAGTGAAGTTCTATCAAAGAGGGGTACCAAGTGGTAACTAGAAGAAATGTGAAAGTATTTTAGCAAATTACTTGTTGGTAATCATACTTTGTCACTCGAGTGCCTCTTAGTTTTTCAAAACATTGGTTGATTATTACTAGCAGATTACTGAAGCATATAACTAAAAAGTAATAACATGATTTTATATGTGTCACTCAAGTGAGCAGTTTGCACTTGGGTGATGTTAATTTCTAAACTTTGCTATGTTATTCCCTTCCAATTACCAAGACGTAATCAACAAGTATTTGAGTGTCACTCAAGTGGCAACTTAGTAACTCGAGTGACTTAACAGACCTTGCGAAGACTTGTGGCGTGTTACCATTAGGTAACTTGCAAGATTTTGATCATCCACTCGAGTGATGATCACTTGACTTGAGTGCAAGGAAGATTTTCAAACGTGTGTGTATGTGTGTGCGCGCATATATATTATGACAGTTTTAAGAAAACTATTAAAATTAAATGAATTAATGTCTTGTTAAATACTAAAAAAAATTAATTAGATATATCCAATAACTAAAAATATAAATATGTGTAAATATAAATTTTAAAAATAATATTAAAAATTAAAAAATTATGTAAACATTATTTTCACTTAAGTGGACGTTGAAAATAAATTAAATTTTACTAGTGAAAATTTAAAAATTATTTCTTGAAAAATACATAAAATAAATAACATAAAAAAACAACGAAGTTATAAATTAAATAAAAAAAAATATTAAAATATGGAAAGGAATGTCTGGACATATGTCACTAAAAAGTGAAGGTATGAAAAATATATACACACACTAAGTACAAATATCAGAGCAGCAGAAATGTAAGGGCAAAAAAGTAGGGATGAAGGATGGAGGCAATATGAAGTAGAAGTAAGAAAATTTGGTTTTAATATGATATTTTGCGCAGAAGCTCTTGTTCTTATCATCCCAAACATAAATTGTTAGGGTTACAGTGCATTTTCTACTTCTAACATACATTCAAACATACACTAAGCCTGTTTAGCTTTTATGATTTTATTTAAGTATTTGGGTGATTTTGATATTATTTTGGGATAGCATCAAAAGCTCAAATAAGTCCATCAGAAGCCCAGTGAAAATAGAAGCTAGATTATTGACTGTTTGGCATAACTTCAGACCTTGATGAACTTCAAACCTTGAAGCAACTTTTTTTTTTTTTTTTTTTTGTGAAGACATATCTCCTTACTTTAGACCTTGAAGTCACTTCTACCACCGCTATCTCAAACACAAATCACAACAGAAAAAGTCTATCAGACAAAAAGTCCATCAGAAATAAAAGTCATTTCTACCATCGCTATTCCAAACGGCTCCTATATTTTCATAAAAAGCTATATACATGGAACACATATATATATAATACTATATATAAATATTACTACATATAAAAAAACATATATTGCAACATATGAATGAGATTATCTTTTATGAATATGCATATAATCTTATTTAATCTTCTAATTAATAGAAATTATACTACAATGTATTTTATAAGAAAATTAGTTACATGTCTACATCTATAATTAAAATAAAATAAAATAACATGTGAACAATTTGATGATGAAATATCTCTTACTGGCATCATTCAACAAAAGAAACACTCTTTACTTTGAGATAATTAGAAAAATTTAGAAAAATAATTAACCAAGAGAATAATGTACCTTAACCCGCTAAAAAATCAGGCTTAAGTTGAAATAAATAATGCAACTGGCTAAGACCACTTACTCGACACTTTAAAAAAGAAGGAAGATGGAACAGTAGGAGCTGACTTTAAAAAGGACTTGAAAACAATAGTACAGAAAATACCTTTTATGATGGTTATTATTCCAAACTGTTATATATGCAGGCATTAATATGATCCGCGTAGATATATAATTAGGGCGGTTCTTTGTTAATAACCGTAATGTATTGGCTTTACTTTTTTTTTTAAAATTATATATAGTTATTTTTTTAATATTTTTTTTATTTAGTTTTAATGTTAATATTTATTATATAAGGCACACCATAATCATTGATAATAACATGGTAATAATATTAAATAAAAATTAACATTAATAACTTAGACACTCTCACAATAGAACCTATTTTATAATTTTTTGAATTTGAAATGAAAAATTATTAATAAAAAATTCTGTAATATTCTCTACTGCTTTTATTATAGATTGTTCATAGACCATGTATACTTTCAGAGTTCCTGTCACATATCCTTTAACTATAAAAGGATACTATAAATAGGAAAATAAGAATATACATAGTAAAAATAAGCAAATATAAAAGTTTGAGAAAAATCTTATAATATAAAGAGTGAAGGAAGCGATTTTACACACGAAACTTTTTCTTCGGGGAGTGCTTTGCAAAGACACGAAAAAAGCTTTTTTCTGGAGCAAAAGTACATAGTGGTTACGTTTTGGAGAAAAAATACCACGGGCCGTTAGTTGACTAGACGTTGACCGTCAACTTGGATGGAGTGAACAGTAACGCGGGTGAAATTACCCTTTTGCCCTTAGTTTTATTTTTTTTAAAAAAAAAAACTAAAATATCCCCCCCTCGCCGGTCGGGCCGCCGCCCGGCGGCGGTGGTGGGGTGGCCGGTGGTCGGGCCCACCAGCGGGGGTATTTTAGTTTTTTTTTTAAAAAAAAAAACTAAGGGTAAAAGAGTAATTTCACCTGCGTTACTGTTCACTCCATCCAAGTTGACGGTCAACGTCTGGTCAACTAACGGCCCATGGTATTTTTGCTCCCAAAACGTAACCACGTGTGTACTTTTGCTCCAGAAAAAAGCTCGTGGTGCTAGGCGCTCCCGGAGGAAAAGCTCATGTGTAAAATTGCTCCTTTTCCCTAATATAAATATGAAAGTCAGAATATATTTATAGTCAAAATATAAAAATTATAGCAAATCACGTACTTGATTAACAAACTTGATTTGATTGCTAAAGTTTAGGAACATGAGATACTCAAAATTAAAGAATTAACCAACTTTCAAATTGATTGTGATTTAACTACTAAAAATTATGAGAAACATTTTGTTATTGATTTTTGGTCTATATTATCTAGAATAATCAAAATTATTTTTAAGGCAATAAAAACAACAATTTACCTCATCGTCTTTTTTGTACTCTCTACTTTTATACAATGGCTATCATTGGAAATTAGATATAGTTTTTGGTTTGCGATTCTTCTTCTTAAAAATCCACGACCAGAGACTGAGCCTCAATTACTAGCAAACTCTTGTTTATATATATATATATATATATATATATATATATATATATATATATATATATATAACTAAAAACGAAAGCTTATACAAGAAAGAATCACGAGAAGAAAGAGTTGCAAAGTGAAGAACCATGGCAGTGTGAGGGGGGGGGGGGGGATGAGACCTATAGCAATAGAGTAAAGCCTATATATGAAGAAAGGAGTATAAGACCCAATGTAAGCTCAAAAATGTTTAAGAATGGGTTGGAAGATTTGCGTTAAATAATTTTTTTATCCAACAAAATCTTGCCTTCTTATATTTGACATTTTTTAAAATCTCATCTTCTAATATTAAATAATACATAATGGTTCTTTGTGAAGACTGTTAAGAATTGTCAAATAAATTTTTAAAAAATCTCGCCTCCATATCATTTTAACCATTAAGTATTCTTAAAGAATAAATAATAATTTTTTTGTGAAATATTATCAAGTATTATCAAATAAATGTTTTCTTAAAGAATAAATAATGTTTCTTTAAAAAGAACTGTTGTCAGATAAAAAATTTCAGAATCTCATCTCATTATATTTGATATTTTTCAAAATCCGCATTTTTATATATGACGGCTATCATTTTTAACCGTAAAGTTTTTTAAAGAATAAATATTGTTAAATAAATTTATTTTAAAATCTCGCTTTTTTATATATGTCAGTTATTATTTTTAACGGTTAAGTATTTAGAAATTATACTTTACGGTTACTTGTTATAACCGTTATATTTTTGTTTTTGTTGATATAAGGATAGAAGACAAATCGTTTGAAAGTATTACATGATGGTTGTTTCAAACGAACCGTCATCTTTTTTAGTAAATAAATGAAAATTAATATTTACAATTGTTATATTTTTGTTTTCGCGAATTCCGTATTTCAATACATGATGGTGCGCATATTTAACCATTATATTTTAGCGTTACATATTCTTGTACCACCTCTACATCTACATACATTACAGCTATTTATTAAGCATTATATATACACAATTTCATAATGGTTAAAGGAGGAAGATGGAATGGAGGGAGCTGAAGAAACCAAAAGGATTTGAAAGTGGCGAAGAAGGATACATGAAGAAAACCTATATCCTTACATGCAAAAGCTTGATTTGACAAGGCACAAGGCCTGTTTGGTGTGCTATTCTGAGAATTCAAGTTTCCAACTATCAATCTTTCTTTAAAGGTGAGAAAATATGATCCCAACAAAATTGGTGGCAGTGGCAGACCCAGAAATTTTAATGACGGAGGGCAAAAATAAAAAGTACTATATCATAAATAAAAGTATTTGAAATACAATACAGACCAAATATACAAAAAAAAAAATGTATTACAGAAATTAAGATAACTTTACTTGATTTTTACTCTACGTGTTTTCATATTGTTAAATTCATATATAATTGAATCCGTATTAAAACTAGAAACAATGTATTTTTCAATGTATGTAATAAAAAAATCATCAAGAAATTGGTCTTCTATTCTATTTCGAAGCATGTCCTTGATTATCTTCATAGTAGAGAAAGATCTTTCAGTAGTTGCTATAGAAACTGAAAGAGTGAATATAAATCTAATCACTCTATCAATGAGAGGGTAAATGATGAACTTTCCAGTTTTTACTAGCGCTTGACATAATTCAGATGTAGTTGATAAATTAATCAAATGTGGATGTTTAGGAATGTTATGCTCAAAATGTTATAACTCCATCTTTAAATAAAATTTTTCCTTTATGTGAAATCTCTAGAATAAAATTTATCAACAAGTTTGCAAATAAAGGCATGACTAAATTAGATTTTTTTTTTTAGAATTGAAAACTTGTTTATAAAGTCTCATTAGTTACTGATTTAATCAAGTCCTTCTTCCTGTCTGTATGTGTGTGTGTATATATATATATAATTTCCTTAAAAAAAATTAGGGGGGGCGGAGGCCAATCACTAATGATGAAGCTTATGATTGGTGGGAAGCCAAGTTTTTTCTATGAATGGTGAAGCTTTCAGACATATTTACCAGGCAAGAAAATACGATTGCATTTGAATTTATGCGAAAAATTCGAATTTGATAAGATAAGATTTTAGACCTCATTTTTTTTCAAAATAAATGCTTCATCATAAAATTCAAATTTGGTGCAAGCAAATTTGTATCAAATTCAAATTTTTTTTTTTTTAAAAAAAATACATTTTTCCTTTTCATTTTGCATTAATTACTGGAAGGTAAAATATGTACTCTCTCTGGTCTTTATTATAAGGCACCAACTAACAATTCTCACAAACTAATAAAAATAGTTAAAGTCAATAAAGTTAGCCTACAATTTAAGTAACTTCTAATATTACCTCTACTAATTGCACTAAACTCTAATATCATATTAATTATTACTCTCACCCACTACCCTTATTTATTAGGGGTATACATGGAAAAGAATAGTTATTGCTCAATGGGAACAAGCAAGTACATTATAAAAAAGATCAAATAAACTTGCTAATTTGTGCATTATAATAAGGACCAGAAGGAGTATTTCTTAATTCTTTTCCAACTGACACCTCTTCATTTTCTTTCTACTAAATAACTCATTTTCCCTCAAGTTATCTTTCCTCATCTTTAAAATCTTCCATTTCCTTCGCCCTAAGAGAATCTATACTTTCTTGTTTGTTTGTTTTTTCCTACTATTCATTGCTGATGGGAATCTCTTGCAAGGGAATTTTTTGTTTTGATTGACCAAGATGCAAGAATTCTGCGTAAAGAAAAAAAGGCTGCATAAAATGAAAGTTGTAGATATGCATGGTAGAGCGTGTCGATAAAAGACAAAATGGTATTCGTTCTAACCTTAAACAAGTTTTGTGTAAATTTAAACTCGATCTTTATGAGAATAACTTTCAATATAGTGTCTGAATAAACATTTTTGAAAGTGTAGTTTTTTTTTTTTTTTTTCTGAGCATGTCAAGGTAAGAAAATTCAATTTCATTGTAACCATGTGATTTTCTCTGTATTTAATAAATATTTTGACATGATTATTTTGTTATTACATACTTCGATATACAATATTATGTATTATATTCAAGATATTATTATTTTTTGTTAAATGTTATAATTATCTAACTGTAACTACTTTATTTTATCATTTTTTTTTTCAATTTCCGAAAAAATGATTAACATACATAAATCCATATTTTTCGTTTTCGTTTTCATTTTCATTTTACTCTGTTACTGATGAAAATGGCATGCTCATCATTTTAATGTATAAATTGGAATTATATCCATTTGAACGAGTGTGCATTTTAATTTCAGAAACGAGATAAATATCATTTTTGTCCTGAAAATTTTCGCTAAAAAGCACTGGGTACCTAAAAAGTTTTTTTTGGAGTAAAATTGCTCGGTAAGTTAACAAAATGTAGAAATCTTGCCATTCTATTAATCTTAACCGTTAAATTTTTGCTACATTATGTAAACATTAAGGGGCAAAATCGCCTCCAAAAAAACTTCTAGATAGCTATTGCTCCTCAAGAAAAATTTATGAGGCAAATTGCTACGTTTTGTTAACTTTCAAGACAATTTTGCTCCAAAAAACTTACAAGTATCCAATGCTCCTTAGCCACAACTTTTATGACAAAAGTGATATTTATCCCTTCAAATTAAAAAGAATATTTATGGAGACCGTCTCAATTAGATTTGGTTGAAATTATTTAAACGAAGTATTTAATTTTAGATTTTTTACGTGGCCAAAAAACTAAATTTTGTACATATATGTGCAAAATTTCTCATCTTTCATACCTAATTGCCTAACTAAATCAATATAAATAATAAATAATAATTCTAATAGTTGCGTTGGTTGATAATCCAAATTCCAAACCAATATGCTTCTTCATCTTCCATATTTGACCTTTATACCAACCCCCAGTCTTCAAAATAGGTTTTGTGGATTGCAATCTAACAGGGGCCAAAATCTCTTGAATTGAAAGTGATGGCATATATCAATTGGAATAACACATTCAATTTCATTTATTTATTTATTTTAATTTTAATAAAAGTGCACCTTTAATCTTTTTAATTTTACATAAAGTTTAATTTTAATTTTTAATTTTATAAAATATCTTTTTAATATTCTAATCCTACAAAAATACTAACATTAAAATTTTAAATGTTGACAAAACATTTCAAATGATGATATATTAAGTTTAATTTTAAAAAAATGACGCAAAAGTATTAATAACTAATAGCACTAGAGTTAAAAAGATTGGAAATATAATTTATGAAATTAAGGGATTAAAGTGAAATATTATATAAAGTTGGAGGGCTAAAGATATATTTTTACCTTAAATTTTCCTTAGAAGACTCATTTTAGTTCAGAAACTTTTTTTATATTATAAATTATGTTGATATTAAAATGACAATATGGAAATTATAAAAAAAATTATGAATATGAATACCTTTTTCTCATCATTAAATTTATTTAAATCAATATAAAATATATAATTTATAACAAACTCATAATAAGGAACTTATTTTACAATAGACTTGCATTTATCTAAAGGATGATTTGTTTTGGATGAACCATTCAATTAAAAAGGGATCGTCTTGGCCCTTGGGTCCTCATCAGGACCTTGTGTTGTTTTTTTAACATAGATGGACGCCCAAATTTGACTTTAGATGATAAACATTTTTAATTTATTCTATTTTTTAATTATTGATTGTTTTAACAATTGGTAGGGAATGTATATTTTAAATGTTGCCGTGTATTTGCATCTTTTAAAATTAGAATAATTTAAAAAATGTGAAAAATATTACAAAATTATTCAAATCGGATGGTCCAAATCTAGTAGTACTATAACTATAAAAACAAATGGTTGCTAGTTTTAACAATAGTATAGGACACATTTCCATTAAATTGAAATTAATATCTCATCTCACAATGCTGAAATTTAATTTAGTAGTATTATATACTCCCTAAGTCCTTAGTAGTTAGTACAACTATAAAAGCTTAAAAAAAATCATTTACACGTATTAAAAAATTATTTATTTTTAAAAAAGGTGTATTATTTTTCCTAAAGCATCATTTATATAATAATTACAACTGCTACTTCATAAAGATCTCCTTAACATGTACTCCCTCCAGTCCTAATTATATGACATATTTAATCGATTTTGGAGATATTAAGTATAGGAGTTAAATAAATTAAAACCTAACAATTTAAAAGTTTTACGGACTGGAAGAGTCTATGCATCTACATACATATATTCATAATTAAAAAAAAAACACTTGAGAGAATAAAATAGAGGTATTTTAGGAAGAAATTGACGAAAATTAAAATGTTGTCATATAATTAGTATCAAAACTAACTCTCAAATGTTGTCTTATAATTAGGACCGGAGGGAGTATAATTAATAAGAATAATTTGGAAAGAAACAATTACAAATGGGGTTGCAAATCTCTTCATTTCCTTTACCGTCCCATCCCATCCCTTCACTTTTCTTTTCTATTATCATCGTTAGATTAACTCTTAATAGATGAAATTCAATATCCAATAAAAAGATTACTATAATATCAAATAATTTTTTTGATACAACTATAATTTCATAAATAAAAAAATCTAAATTTAAAGAATTTGATTTAAATAGTTCCTATCTTTATACTTATATTAAAATATTCTATATATCTTTTTAAAAAAATTTATAGGATATTGAATCTCAACCGTTCATAATTTAATCAAACGACGAGGATAAAAAAGAGAAGTGAAAATACTTATTTCCATTCTAAATTTGTAAAACAAAGCTGATGGACTCTAAAAGTAGCTTAAACATTTACACCATAGAGAGTACTAAATATTATTAAACAAAAGAGAATTGACCAAAATGAAAAATTAAAAAAATATTTGACCAAATCCAATTCATAAAGCCATTCTTTTTTCTTTTTCTTTTTTTGCCGAAATTCATAAAGCCATTCAACCAACCATGACATTCCAGAAGATATGAATTTGGTTCGACCAAAATGGATGGGCGAAAAAGAAATAATTTGGTGAGCAACTCTTTGGCGTTTTCTCATGTTACCTAATCATTGGAGGTTGGGTTGGGCCCCACCACTAATGTCCCAAGTCAAAAACATTCACCTTCATGCCAAGTTCTTCCTCGATCCATAATCATCTAAAATTCTAATAAAGAGAGAGTTTGGTGCATTTTCATAGTCAGAAAAGACCGTACCACATGCAAACCAAAGCTTAGGTCCTTTGCGGACTTGTATCTGTTGTATCAAACCGCGTCGTTTTGGTGTCTAATACACATGGCCCCTTTTTATAAACAAAAATTTCAAACACAGTCGGGTATTAAAAATAATTCAGGTAGTGTTTGCTACTAAAAACATACTTTAAGATCATAAATTATTTTTTCAAGATGTCGATCAAAAGATCATTTTAAATGATCAATCAATACCTTAGAATATTTTTTTCAAGATCCTCAAATAATTTTTCAAGATCATAACATTTTTTTTTAGTATTATTCAATATCCTGAATTATTTTTTTTATCACCCCTGAATTTTGTTTTTCTTTTCCAAAAAATGAGACCAAGTGTATGCTAGACGCTAAAACGATGCCGTTTGATACAGGGGACGCAAGTCCGCAAAGGACTAAGCCAGGTCCATTTAAATTATGATTTATGATTACCTCTTCAGACTTTTTCCTTTCTTTTCTTTATTGTTTTCCCCTTAATTGTTTGAAACAGTAAAGGGAAGGCACCGCACCACCCACTAAATCCCTTGTACTATTTCAAACCAAGACCAAATCTCTCTGGTGAAAGTACTAGATTACCCCCTAAGGAGAACAACAAAAAATTCTCCGCAAATCTATGAATAAATCCCAAATGACGGCTCCAAGGTGCGAATTGTTTTTGAAATTATCTAAATACCTTTTCATTTTTTTTAAAAAGTCAAATATCCATAGTTTACTGAGTAACAATTATAATTTATTAAATGACTGCAACAAATTAAGACGACAACAACTAATTTTACCCATGTCAATCAAGTCATGTCACAAAAAAAATTAATTTTAGAATATTTATTAAGGAATTTATAGAAATAACTTTATTTTGAGGAATATTTTAGAATTTTCATATTTTGGCGATCCTTATTTATCTTTCTCCCTTTCTTTTAAAGGGTGGAAGTAGAAATAGGTATGTTATTCCATGTTCATTTAATATAATGTAAAAAGCTTGATCTTCCTTAAGTGAAACTATAACTATAAGGACTTGATAATTTTTTTTTTTAAAAAATTACAATAACCTAATTAAAAACAAGTAAAACTATACGGACTTGATGGAAGAAAAAAAAAAAAAAACTACAGAGATCTAATTAAAAAATGGTTGAAACTATATAGACTTGCTGATTAATTATCTCTAAAAATAAAAAGGTTATGTTCAATTAAACTTAATAATGTTTGAATCTTATAATGTTATTGGATATAAGACAATTAATTAAAGAAAAAATAAAAAATATCTATAAATTACTCATGAAGGAGGCAGGGACATCAGAATCTAAACTGAAATTCATATGGACAACATCTTTTTCATAGAACTGACCTTTGGTGCTAATGTATCTGGAATATATAAATGATGCCTAATTTAACTATTTAATTACAGGGTAAAGGATTTCTCCAGTCACTGGAGATAAGTTATCTCCAATGATCCTCAAAACTACGTCGTTTTGGATTAATGAAGGGTATTTCTGTAATTTTGTTTATTTTTTTATCATATTAAATTTACCGAAACACCCTTCATTAATTCACCTAAAATTATAAACACACCCTTTATTAATACGTAGTTTTAAGGAGATAAAATCTGTCCATTAATTATATGTTCCAAAATCTGTCCTCTTCCTTTAAATATTGTTTGAAACAGTGAAGGAAGGAACCACCAAACCCCTTTCACCCTGGTGTACTGTTTCAAACCATGACCAAATCTTTGGTGAAAGTACTATATTACCCCTGCAAATAATTAAGGTTTTACAAGGTGTAAGAAAACGTGGAAGTTGGACTGGGTTTTCATTTGGTGTCATGCTAAATCTTACAACTCAAAGCATAAAAAAAAAATATTTATAAATTACTTATCAATGAGACATCAACCTGTGAATTTAAACTCAGATTCTCATTAAATACAAAGGGGTGACTTTTGGTGCGAATATTTGGTCCTTTTTTAACTTGAGGGTGTTTTTGTAATTTCAAATGGGGACGAGTGAGCAGTAAGGCCCGAAAACAATAATAATAAACTGATTCGCTTTTGAAACTGTCAGAAAATATAGGCACCGCTCTCAAATCCCAATTGCAATTAGCACAAAGAAAAAATTTGAAACTTGGGAATGATCCTTCATCAGAAAAGAGACAATCTTTGCAGATTCGGTGTCCAAAAGACAAAAAGTGAGTCGTTTTTGTTTGCGATCTCCTTCTTCTTCTTGGCTCGTCACCTTTCATGGCTTCTTCTTCCTCCTTCTCCAATGTGACGCCATGGCTTTGTTTAACCTTTCTCTTCGTTCTTCAAACTTCTCTGCTCTTACCAATCTGTAATTGTCAGCCACAGAACGTCGAAGCCATTTTTCCACCTGAAACTCCACCCCCAGCTCCAGCTCCTCCACCGACACTGAGCATTTCTCCATCGCCGCCGGTTGTCCCGCCGCCGGAAACTACCAGAAGTCCTTCATCATCATCATCGTCGAACAGGAAGGTAGGGAGGGCTGTGGCTATTACTGCAGCAAGCACAGTGGTTGTTTCGGCGTTAGCCTTCTTCTTTATTCGATGGTGTTTAAAGAAAAGACGCAGCGAAGAGAGACGTGTAAGCTCTGGTTCGGAACCTGTTGTTTCGCCGCCGGCTAACGCGTTTAAGCGAATTGAAGGGAATGTGAAGGGATTGGTTGTTGATGAGAATGGTTTGGATGTGATTTATTGGAGGAAGCTTGAAGGGAAGAATGGCTCCAAGAAGAAGGGGTTACAGAGAGAGGAGGTTCGAACTATTGCTAAAGAACAAGATCAAGAACAAGTAAAGGTAGTAACAGAAGAAGAAGATGATGGTGATGGTGGGTTTGAAGGAAATTATCGCCGGAAAAAATCTGAACCTGTTCAAGAAATTCCTCTGCTTCGTGGGAAATCTTCGGCTTCCGAGAAGAGTTTAATGCCAGAAGACGAACATGGGTCGAGTCGGAGTTGGATGAGAACGTTGTCCCGAAAAACAGCCCCTCCTCCTCCCAATCCTCCGGTGACGACGGCGGCGGCTGTTTCGCCACCATTACCACTGCCACCCGCCGCTTATTATTATTCTTCTGTTTCAAAAGCGAAAAACGTGGAACCACCACCACAACCACCACATGCTGCTGCTTCTTCTTCTGTTGTTTCACCACCATTACCACCACCACCCGCCGCTTATTATTATTCTTCTGTTTCAAAAGCGAAAAACGTGGAACCACCACCACATGCTGCTGCTTCTTCTTCTGTTGTTTCACCACCATTACCACCACCACCCTCTGCTTACTTTTCTGCTGTCAGCAAAACAAAAAGCACTGAACCACCACCTCCACCACCGTTAATTCCAGAGAAAAAGGCTCCGGCGCCGCCTCCCCCACCTCCGCCGGCTAAAAAGGGTCCCGCTCCGCCACCACCGCCTCCGCCAGCTAAAAAGGGTCCAGCACCACCACCTGCTCCGCCCATGGCCGGAAACTTGAAGTCATCTTCAAAACCACCACCTAGCCCAGCTGAAATGTCAGGGGAAGACACTGATAAAGTGAAACTTAAGCCTTTACATTGGGATAAAGTAACCACTAATGTTGATCATTCCATGGTTTGGGACAAGTTGGATCGTGGCTCCTTCAGGTAACAATAACAATGACAATGACAATAATAATAACCCTAATTTCATAGATTTTGTATGAAAACCAGTGAGAGTAAATTCTGATATATTTGTCCATTTTCAGGGTTGATCAGGAATTTTTGGAAGCTCTTTTTGGATCTGTGGCTACAAGCAAAAGAAGCCCAAGAGGGGAAAACGTTTCTTCTAGTCCAAGCAAGGAGGCTTCTGCACAATCAAGCACAATTTTCATTCTTGACCACAAAAAATCACAGAACTTTGCTATTGTTTTGAAATCTCTAGCCGTGTCACGGCGAGAAATCGTAAATGCCCTTGAAGAGGGTCAAGGCCTTAGTTCAGATATAGTTGAGAAGATTGTTAGAGTAGCTCCAAATCAAGAAGAGCAATCTAATATCCTTCAATATAATGGAGACCCTGCAAGGCTTGCAGTTGCAGAATCCTTCCTTTATGACATACTCAATGCTGTTCCTTCGGCTTTCAAGCGTTTGAATGCTATGCATTTCAGGTTCAACTATGATTCTGAGGTATTAGAGATCAAGGAATCTTTGAACACCCTTGAATTGGCTTGCAAGGAGCTTCGGAAACGAGGGCTGTTCGTGAAGCTTCTCGAGGCGGTCCTTAAGGCTGGGAACCATATGAATGCCGGCACATCAAGAGGCAATGCTGAAGCTTTCAACTTGACTTCTTTGAGGAAGCTCAAAGATGTTAAAACCACAGATGGTAAATCCACATTGCTTCACTTTGTGGTCGAAGGGGTAGTCCGGTCCGAGGGGAGACGGTGTGTTCTTAACCGCGACTGGAGCCTAAGTCGCAACGGAAGCAGGAAGATGAACGGCAAAGGAGAGTCTGAGAACTTTGTTTCAGATGAACAGAAAGAAATGGAATACTTAAGGTTAGGATTACCATTTGTTGGAGGAATTAGTACTGAGTTCTCCAATTTGAAGAAAGCAGCCATTATAGATTACAGTAATTTACTTGCTTCAATCTCATCACTCTCCACTAGGATAGCAGAAATCAAACAGCTTGTTTCACAGTGTGGGAATGCTAAAGGTGGGAACTTTGAGAGAGAAATGGACTTATTTCTGAGAAATGCTGAGGAAGAATTGGGATTAGTGAGAGATGAGGAAAAAAGGGTAATGCAGATTGTGAAGAAAACAAATGAGTATTATCAAGGAGGAGCTTCAAAGAATAAAGCAGAGAGCGTTGTGGAAATATTTGTTATTGTCAAGGATTTCCTGGTGATGGTTGATCAGGCCTGTATTGACATTTCTCGTAATATGAACCAGAAGAGGAAGACAACAAAATCAAATTCTGGGTAAATATCATTATGCAGATCCTTGTACAGTAGAACTACTAAGTTTTGCCGATTTAGTCAGGATGTTCCGTGTTCTGATCATGAGGCAGCTGTAAATAACCTCGTACTCAAGAAAAATTGGATTGGCTCCAAACTATGTGGAGCTGACAAATATTGGGACAGCCTTGTGTCTGGCAAATTCAGGAACTAGGACCTTCTTTTTCATGTACCCCGTTCACTCATTCTTTAGTTTACTTCTATGTTAATGTTGGATTCCTCTGGCACTGACGAGAATTTGCATAGAGTTTTCAGAATTTCTCTTATATGATAGTACATTAGTACCTTGGGACCTACATTTAGGACCGAAGGAGTAATTCTTTTGAATTGTAATTTTAGATTAATGAGAATTTGTATTTTATTCGACAAAGAAAACATATCAGTTTGCTTCCCAGTAAGAGTACTGCTCCTCTGCTGCAAAACTCAGATTGCTGGAGAGCTTTCATAGGTTGATACAGAGTTTACTTTCAATTGATCGTTAATTTCCCAGATTCTGAAAATTTTCCAGTTATGGTTAGTAACACCTCAGAAACCATACTATTCAATCAGAGAAAGGGTGAGGAACAAGGAAAATGATTATGCAATTAAAATACAAGAAATAAGCATATCTTATATACCACAGGCTTTACATTATATTATTTTTCTTAACTCATACATTGCTTAATTGGCGAAGAAATTTAATTTCAGAGAACAGTGCATGAATCCTACTCTCCTCACATTGTCCATAATCTCCACAATATACATTTCTTGATATTTTACAGATTCAAATACAAAGTCTAAATGATTGCTTCATTCTCAATCAAGTCGTGAGTCGTTGCCGTAAACATTTCCTCTGAAAATGCATATCTACCCGTCCACTGATGTACTTTATCTCATTTTTGTTTCTCGATTTCTTTACCCTTTAAAAGGGCTACTTGGGAGCCTCAGGATTTGTATCCCCCTGCATAAGAACACAACAGAATTAAGAAGAAATATTTTGAGGATGATTATAGTAACTTGGAATGATCAGCCACAATTTAAAATAATGAAAGCGCAAATCAACGTTTAGCATTTCTGCCTTTTCTCCCACTTTTCTTCCTCTTACATTTTGCCCACAAATAATCAAGTATAAAATAATTATTTAATAAAGCTGTTTAGTAGCGTTAATACAAGATTTAAGACTTCAGAGTTTATTTTGATGGAACACAGAGACTATGACTTACAGTGAAAAATAAAAAATAAAAAATCTACCGTGTCAATGCTAATTAAAAAGAATAATTTACTAGCAGCCAAATTCAACGCCTTAAAGTTTTTGCGTTGTTACTTGATTTAAAAAGAGGCCATTATTTGGATGACTTGATAGGCAATAGAAAGGCACTACAATTCTAGAAATGACTTACAATGAAGTCAAAGTAAACATCTATCACAAGTGTGGCCCACTAACCACTATCACCTATGCTCATCTGCCAGAATACATCTCACAGCAACAGAAAACACTAGTGTTCCTACCTCCTAGAACGATTTTTAAAATGAGTCCAAATCATCATAATCAATGGGACAAGAAAAGGAAGATAAAGGTTCCAGCTACGGTTCATTATGTAGGAAAATATCTGTTTTATTTAGTCTTCAACCTACTCATTAGCATGGAAGAGATCAAATTTTCAACAGCATGATACTTGCCTTTTCCGATTGGTTTATTGACACTTTTTGAGCCCGATAAAAAGCTGGTAAGGGGGTTGCCTTGAAATTGTGTTTTACTTTCTTGTTCTCCGCCTCCCTTTGTTCCTGTGTTCAGAAATGATGGTCAGATTCGCACTTTCTGCATATAACATGGATAATGATATAGCCGTAGTCAGCTGACTACATCTAAGATGAACTATGAATACATGCAGCCACGCCTAAATGATGGAATGGACAAGAAATATCAGTAATTTGTTGGAGTAAAAAGAATAATTATGATATAGGACAGTGTACCTTCAGTTTTGATTGAAGGCGTACTCTTTCGGCCTCTTTTGAATAAGATTTTTCCTCTATTTTCTTTGGAAACTGATTTGAAAAATAAAGAGATGGGCCAGAAGAAATAAACAACACTCCAAAAATGAAAACAGAAGCATTAATATCATCATCACATGCAGTGAATTGCATAGACAATCAGGACCAGCATACCTCTTTTCCTTTCTCTGGTTTCATGTCACTTTTTAAGCTTCCAGAAGCTCGGACAGCATTTCCACTTATTTTATTGATACTATCAACTTTAGTTGGCCTGTTTATAAACAATTTCAGTAAATCAGCAATCACACATTTACAGTGATCACTCTGTGCCAGCAAACAAAACGAACTTAAGGGATTGATTTACTTCCTTATTTTGAGAAAGGAGAGATGGAGGTAATTAACAGTCTTTCTATCATGCACAGGCACCTATACTCTCCTACAGACAATTAATTTTCCATAATCATTTAATAAACTTTCATATTTTATCTGGATAAGAAAGTATAATTTAAATTTTAAAATTAACAATATAAGGTAATAGGCTGTTGGAAACAGTGGGACTCAAGCAAGAGATCAAGTTGGAAAAAAGTATCGGTGTAAAAAGAAAAATCTAAATACAACATAATACAAGTAGTTCAATTAAAAGGATGGGCAAAAGTTTATCATTGATATTATTGAACAAATGAACAACTTTTAGGTTGGAAAGTGATTGGGCACTGCGCAGAAATACAGTGGATCAAATTTAACACAGCAGCATGTAGTTTTAATAAAATATTACTGGATGGGGCTTGACAATAATATGATTCATATAATGCTCTTCTGGCCGCCATTCCCCAAATAAACAAAAATCATCAATCAAGGTCACAAAAGATAATTGTTGGGAAAAATAAGCCGATAACTAAACTTTATGATGGAATCCAACATATTTTACAATTAGATAATCACACTTATAACAAATAACTGCTTATTCTTCATTTATTCAACATTATATATGCATGATTGATTACAATTCTTCTAAGGAAAACCACAAACCATATCACAACGCCATAATAAGATGGTAGTCTTAAAAAATGTAAATGATTATCAACACTGCAAATTATGTTGAGATGCGTTGATAGCATGAAAATGACAAAAGATGCAACGTAAAATATATCACGGGAAACTAAACTGATGGAAATAAAATAATATATTAATAAGGCAGACTCAAAAGATTACCGTCCATTTTCTTTTAGCAAGGGCATAGATTTTTGGAGCCTTGGCTCTGTCATTCTAGAAGGAATCTGCCCATGAATTTTGCAAGAAACATTAGAAAATGAATGAGTAATTTCCACTGGTATAAACATGATTTTCTCCTCTCTCTCTCTCTTCACACACACAAGAGTACAAATAATCTTATTACAATTACCTGCATTTTCACCAAAGATCTTTCTTCACCAGAAGTTTTTGGCAGGTTGATGCTCTGGAATGTTTTAAATGTTCGTTTAACTATTTCCTTATCCCCCATTTTCTCCATGATTGACGATTTCCTCATTGAGGTAAGAGGGGCTGTATCAGGTTCACTCGGACCAAAGCTAAGGGACATGTGCAAAGATTTATTAGCAATTCTTTTGTTTTCTCCAGTGGATTTTGTTCCCCTGGCGGATAAAGAGGGAGAATTCCCCTTCCTAGTTGAAGAGGCAAATGCTGGTGTTTTGGTTGGAACTGTAGTGGATCTTAAACTTCTGGGCGAGGAAAGATGAGCTACCTTAGATGAAGGTAGCGCTGGCTTCTTCTTTGCCTTTGCTGTATAAATTTTCCTATTTCCAGTTGTAACCTGTCAAAACAAAACAGTGAGAACAAGAAACAGGGTAACCAAAATTACCAAAGTTTATACATCATGTATAAAAGGAGATTTAGCAACTCAAAGATTTTAGAAATACATCAAACACACCTTTGAGTCATTTGACTGTTCAATTTTTACAAGTTTTGGTTCAGCTTCTGAAGCCATTACTATCTCCCTGTCCAATTCGGGAGAACTTTCCTTCAATTCTTGAGCTTCAATGGTGGGCATTTCTTCTTCTTCAGGTTTCTCTACCTGGGAACTGTCTGATCTGCATTCCAACTGTTTATTTTCTCCATCAACAGATGAGATTTGATAATCTCCAGAGACCGCAAAATCCCCCTGCAACGAATCAAAAGAATGGGTCTCTTGCTTGATCCCTTCAATGGATTTTTGATTGTCGGATGCATCAAATTCTGCATCAGCCCTACAAATGCCACTCTGATCTTCACCATCTTCATCTTTTGATTTCAAAGCATCTTTGTCTGTTTCCTTCTCTTGACTCAGCAACTCAGCTTTTCGGGCAGCAATCTTCTTGTAATGAGCTTCGAAGTAAGCTTTCTTCTGGGCTACTGATCCATGTGTGGCACACTTCTCAACCTCTTCCAAGTGCTTATTCGGTGAGAACGTCGACCATTTCTCCCAGGACAGAGAATCATTCGCAAATCTACCAAACGAAACAGACACTTGCAAACCACGATTGGAAGCCGCTGTCTCTCCCATCTACGAACACAGCAGAAAAAAACAAAAGCCGTAAGCATAATTTCACGCAACAACACAACAAAAGACAACTCACGAGCACCAAATCAAAAATTGGGAATCCGTCAACGAGATAGATTTTGAAGAACAATAATTCGGGAAAAAACAAAGAAGAAGAAGAAGGAAACTATCAGTACTCTTGAACAATCTCACCGACAAATAGATTTACCTTATTTTCACATGTTGAAGAATCTACAACGAAATCACACATGGAGGTTCAATTACCACTCAGCTATAAACCCTAAGACATATCAATAACGTGCGCGGCCTGTAAAGCAAGAAAATGAGGAAAACGAACAATCAAATCAATCAATCAATCCTGGGAATATCTAAGAAAGGAGAAATTATAAGAATGCTCACAATGAAGACAAAAAGAAAGCTCTAAAAGAATTTACAGCAAATGATGAGTAAAGTGATAGCAGAAACACGTGCATGTGCCGCTCACTCCCTGATTCCTTTATCTTCAAATTCTAACTCCATGGTAAAGACATTATTCTTTATCTACTAGCGAAGTAATTCTGGAAAAAAGTCTCTAAGAACCAAGTCATCATTCAAGACAAAGCAAATATTCCACAAAAAGCGTGATCAAAGTGCAACCTCAGGGGTCACAAACTCGGAAACCCACAGGTCACCTTGATGATGATTATTATTATTATATTCCCAAAGATGATTAACATTTTTTAAAATGACATTGATTAAACACTGGCCTTTTCGCCAGGGAGAGGCCATCCAAAAGATTGTTACTATAAAATAACCTGCACCAGAAAAATCAGGCAAAAAGGTTGAAGTGAAGGAAAAAGAGGAGACGATCTAGAAAACAATTTTTACCAATCTTGAATAATACTAAAGATTTGGTAGGCGAGAGACTTACCATCTCCCGCGATAGTGATGATTGATGGATGGGTTCGATCCAGATAAGCATGAAATGGAAGGCAAATTGAAGGAAGGCCCACTTTGTAACAAAAAGGGGAAATCACACTCAAATCCCAAATAAAAAAAATTATTACCATAACATCATCAAATAATATAATTTGAAATTTGAATAAAGGTGAGCTTAAAGTTTTTTGGCAGATGATAGTAATAAATTTTGAATAAAGGTGAGTAGGAAACATCTCTCAAACCATGAGTGAAGCATAAACCTCCAATCTGCATAATATTACCTTAGTTTCTTCCTTCATCCCTAGAAATCTTTCTCCTTCTAAGAAGAAAACTTTAGCCAGAAAAATAGAGAACCTTGTAGAAATTACCCATCTTCCAAATTCTATTCAGGATGCACTAGTGGCTATTTCAAATAGATTTGATGATACGTCTATCATTCAAATTTCCAGACAGATTCCTAAAGAAGAACTTTCACAGTTGATGCCAATGGAGTGGATCAACAATTATGAAAGACTCTCTCATGGAATCCAGCCAAATGTCATACCACTACCCCACCTATTGTCCAAAGACTCCCAGATGGTGCTACAAAAACCATTTTTACTAGGCCAAGTTCATCTAGCCTAGTAATACCTTCTAGAAGAATCTTGACTCTTTCACCTGCCTACACACCATCTAGAAAAGTCCATCATATTGCTTGGGTAGACCAAAATGCCCAGCCTTGTTATGTTTCCCACGTTAATGGTCATTTCTTATGGGATGTAACAAGTTCAGGGATGTGTGATCCTAACCGTGAGTGTGATACTCCATAATGGTGGGAAGATTCAGACGATGAACAAGCACTGTACCCTTGTAAATATGCCCTCAAATAGGCACAGAATAACAAATCTTCTAGAAGATCTCATGTCTCTAAAAGATTTGATGACAATGATGATTTTGGTTCTTCACAACCTTTTTCTGCAAGGTGTTGGCAACCTCCTCCTCCACCAGAAAAAGCTTCTACTAACATGTCTCTTGCTAAATTAATGATTGAGATAGGTCATTCAGATGTTCTCCATAAATACTTTCCAAAAGCTATTCCACCTAGTATTCAACCACATGTAGCTTCTTAACCTATTCCTTGTCTTGCAATGTTAAATCCATATGAGCAGGATTTTCCTCCTCTTGAGAGGAAATTTGATGAAAATACTAGGGTATCCTCAAGACCTTATGTTTGCCAACATAGTTAATCCTCAAGGAAATTATCAAGCCTCTGCCTCAGAAGAAGTGTTAAATTGACAGACTTAAAATGCTGTTTTCCAAAACACAACATTAAAAATGATTGATTCTAAGCTTGATTTTTGACCTCCAAGACAAATGGATTGGCTTATCAGATTGACCAAATGTTTGAAGAAGTCAAAAATATGTATCTTTTCTAGAAGCAACAAGCATAGAAATTGGATGCAGAACTCAGATCTTTTATCTATCGAGGATATATGGGTACAAAATTCAGAGATAAAGAAATGGAGTTGTAAGCTATTTAGAGAGATCTTAAACGGATTGAACTAGATATGGCTAAGAAGTAATCATAAGTCATATATGAGTCTTATCCCACATATTCCACCTCCACTATTTCCTTCTTCTCCTATAGCCTACCTATAAGAAGCTGATTATAGTAGACAGTTCAAATTCAATTATCCTTTGTTTGCCTAGCTATCTCCACCAAAATTACCACCACTGTCCAAACCTCAATGCCTTCAAAAATCTAGACCTAGATCTCCATATTTCACCACTCAATCTACCTTTGACCTAGGAGCTTATTCAAGTACTAAATTACCTCCCTATACAGGAGGCATCAAGATGAACGAGCCATCTGCTACTTGTTCACCACCACCACAAATTCCTCCATCTATGGGAAAAAAATAAACAAGTTGTTTCTCTTACAACGAACCAATCACCTTCATATTCCATTGTTACTGCACCAGTATCTTAATCCTCTTAACCCCCTTTTACCTCTATTCCTCTACCTACTACCAGTACCATGGGAATACTTCACAACCCATTTACCCCTCTTCAAGACTCATCTAATTCATAAGATTCTCCATCAAATAATCCATCACAGGATTATTCTGACTCTACCTTTGACTCAGAAGCTGATGTTGCTGATATCTCAAGAATAGCAATGGTTCAACCAAATGATGATTAAGAAATTGGAGATTCATATGTAGAACATCCAGATGATCCTCTACAAAGACAAGAACCAAACTACAAGCCTACTAATGGCCCCTGGTTTACTTTTGATGATATTCCTTATAATGAATGGTGACATCATCTTCATGAGTTTAGAGCTTGGATTGATCTTCAAATCACTTGTCAACGAATTCCTCTAAGACAAGCTTTACAAGAATTTATTTCCATATTTACTGGTACTCTTAGAGATTGGTTTCAACATCTCAGTGAGTATCAAAAACTCCAAGCAGTTCAAGTCCAGGATACTGCTACTCTTCTTGGTGTTATTCATAAAGAATTCATTGGTGACTTCAATATTATTGAAAAAAGAGAAAAGTAGAAGTACTTTGAAATGAAATGTTGCTCTCTGAAAAGAAAAGACGTGCAAGCTCATTGTCAGAAGATGATGAAAAAGTGTTATATGTTGAATGGTGGAAATGATGTAAACCTTCGACATACTTTCATCTCATCTCTTCCTGATGAACTTCAACCTGAACTCCACGAAATCTAAATGCTCTTCATAGAGATATTTCTGAAGTTTCAATCAGAGAACTTTACCAACTTGCTCTTGTAGCCCTTGATGAACTTTGTGAACAACACAACTCTTTCAAGGATATGACAAAAGGAGCCACAAAGCTCAAACTAGCTTGCAAGAATCATTATCTAAAGATTAAGTGCAAAGACCACAAGAACCCAATATCCAACCAAGAAGAAATCTCATTATCGCCATTATTCCCAGCCTTTCTAGAAAAATCCAAGGTGACAAAGAAAAAAGACAACTAGGTTTTTTAAACCTAGAAAACCCTTCTCAAAAGGATCCAAATGCTTTATTTGCAAGAAAAAAAAAGGATATTTTGCTAAAAATTATCCTAAAAAAACCAGAAAGGACATCAAGATGATAGAAAAACTTCAAAAGATATTGATGACATCCAACAAAGAAGTTGATATTGAAGACTTTCTTAAAGAACAACCTTGTAGGGATAAAGAAACTCAATATGTTATTCTTTTCAATGACAAATTAGAAGACTCTTCATATTTAGAATTTGAAGTTGAATATGAATATGAAGAAGAGATCTACTGTCCTAGAACAATCAACTTAATCCAGCTAGTTTCTTCTCTAATCCCATCCAAACCTTTCATTGGATGTCTTGGATCTTTAAAGTCTAATCCTAAAGCCAACATCAATGTTTCATTACCCAACATTTAGGTCAAAGTCTTACTAGAAAAATATTCCAAACTCATTACTGCTATAGCCTTCTTTGATACATGCTCATCCAATACAGTAATGAAACCTTATATTCTTCTTCCTGCAAAATGGGTTCCCCATGACCAATATTTCTTTATTGCTGATGCTAAGCTTTTTAAGATTGAACCTATTACCAGAAGAAAGATTGGTATAAAATTCTTCCTAGGATGTACCTTAAAAATCAAGGTGCTAGGAAGCGACCTTCCAGGAAAAAATTGAAAGAAGGAGCTTAATTACCAAGAAGGGGTGAATTGGGGATTTTAAAATTTTCTCTCGAAAGTGCTATGTTTGTAGAATGCAAAATAGAGATGAATAGAGTAAGGGTAAGAGAGATTGAACAAAATGGATTTATACTGGTTCGGTCCAAATCCTTGACCTACGTCCAGTCCAAATCCTTGACCTACGTCCAGTCCCCAGACTCTCCGGGTTTTTCAACTAACTCAAATGATTACAGACTCTGTATCTCATGGAGTAATTCTCTCACTAGAACTTACTCCCCCTTACAAGTTGTAATCAAACAGCCCAATCCCAAAGTCCCAATACTTTGAGATTCTTACAAAAGGATAATCAATAAAGAACACTCTAAAAGAGTAGATTGATAATCACTGAAGATTGATATATCCGAAGATATTAACTCTTAGAGTAGAAACAATAAATGCTATTAATCACTAATTGAATGCGTAGAGTTTCGGTAGTTGAAGACTTGAATGCTTCTGGCTTTTATAGGTGCTTGCATTTAATGATCGTTGAGAGGAGTCTTAATGAGCCGTTGAGAGGAATGAATATATCCGTTGAGTTTTGTAACATTGCTCTGACTCTTCGTAATCTTCCGACATTCATCCGTTATTCTCTGTTGACATTCTTTATTTAATTTGTCCGTTGAGACACAGTTAGGATGTTGTCTAGGAAATAGCAGGAATGCTTTTCGCTTGCTCAGAAGTCGATTTTCCTCTTTCGTGCTTTGGTATCTGGTTCAGCATTTAATGCTTTTGACAGGAGTTTGCTTTATATATTTTGAAGTTCAAAAACTTGTTAATCATGTCTGAAATACACTAGCAAACTGATTAAACTTGGTTAGAAATAATAACAATCAATAATATCAAATACCCAAGCTTTGATCAATGAGTTTCAGATTACAAAGACGTTAAATTCAAATTCTGATACAGATAACTCGAGTTACATGATTTGACTCGAGTTATAGTCATGTTCTGAGAATGTTTTGCATTATAAACAAACTGGAGTTATAGTACATAACTCGAGTTACATTTGAATGAATTAACACAAAGAGGAATTGAAGCTTTAATTGACTCGAGTTATAACCAGTGACTCGAGTCACTTGTGCATACAGAAAAACATCTCAGAAGAAAATGACTGGAGTTATGAAAGTTAACTTGAGTTGCGTAACTCGAGTTACACTTTCTAACTCGAGTTAGTACAGCAAAGTTCAGACATAGAGATTTCTTCATTTCTTACAACTCGAGTTGCACTAAAATAACTGGAGTTGACCATGATGACTTGAGTTGACAAACACAATTTTAATTCACACAGAACTAATAATACCATGGATGACTCGAGTTGGCTAGTGTGACTCGAGTCATATCAGTTCAAGGAAAAAGCTGATATCGTGATAGTCTTTTGGAAATCTGAAGTACAACCAATGACTCGAGTTGTTAAGTGACAACTCGAGTTATGACCTTTGTAAAATTGATTTTTCTAAAACTTATGACTTGAGTCATGTTTGATAACTTGAGTTACAAAGTTCATAAGTTATTCTTTAAGTACTCAAGGACAATTTAGAGAGTTGTAACTTAACCAACAATTATTACAATTGTTAGACATCATCAAAACACATAGAGAACTAACAAAAATATCCTTCTTAACTTTGATGCATTCTATCATATGAAGAACTTGATGATCCTTCCCAAAGGTATTAAATGGAAAGGGAATTTTAGTCCCTGGATGGAAATTCTAGTCCATATGAGCCATAGAATGCACCACCTCAATATTTAGATGTTAGAGAGCAATTATTGTAGCATTATGTTGATAGTCATTATCAGTTCCCACATCCTTCTCCATTATGGAGAAATGAAGATTTTTTTCATCAGTTTTCCTTTCAAAAGGAATGAAGACATCAATCCTACCGAAGCTTCTCATCTAGGTATGAATTCTAATGACTTAAAGCTAGCAAGAGAAGAATGTACTACTTTACTGAAACAAAGTCTCATTGAACCAACAAAATCTGATTGGGATTGTAAGGCTTTTTATATTGAAAAAAGGTTTGAAACCAAATGAGGAAAACAGAGGCTTGAATTTTCTCCAAATTTAAACCATTTTCTTCAAGATGACAAGTTTCCTCTTCCGCCAAAGCCTATTACTCTTTTTGCCCATCTCAAGGGTGCGGCCCGAGTTTTCTCCAAATTTGATCTTAAAACAGGTTTTTGACAACTAGGCATTCATCCTCGAGATAGGCTCAAAACTCTCTTCTGTATTTCAAATACCTAATACCAATGGACTATCATGGCCTGTGGTCTTAACGTTACCCCATCACTATTCCAGAAAACCATGATTAAGATCTTTGAACCTATTATCATCAATTAAGCTCTCATCTACATTGATGATATCCTTATTTCTCTGCCACTGAAGCAGATCATCAATCACTATTGTCTCAGTTCTACAAGATCATAGCTCAATTGGCATCATGCTCTCCTAAAAAAAAGTAATATTGGAGTTACAGAGATTGATTTCCTTGGAATGCATTTTAAAAATGGACAATACAGTCCAGGTCCACATATTGCTAAGGATTTACTTAAATTTCTTGATGATAATCTCTCTCGTAAATAGATACAACAATTCCTTGGGATTGTTAACTTTCTCAGAGATTTTATCCCTCATGTGTCCCATCATAATAGCCACCTGTCCAAAATGCTTAAAAGGAATCCACCACAGTGGTCTACAGCACAGACAGAAACTGTTATTATTCTCAAAATAATTGCACAGAATCCTCCACCGTTAAAAGTTCCAAATCAAGGACAGATGATTTTACAAACAAATGCAAGTGATGCTTTTTGGGGTGCAACACTTCTTGAAGAAGTCAATGGGACTAAAAATTATTGTGGACATGCTAATAGACAATTCAAGGACTCTAAAAAAGCACCATTATGCTACATACAAAGAGATCTTTACTGTCAAGCAGGGAATTGTGAAGTTAGTTTCCATCTGAGCCCCTACCATTTCATAATGAAATGGACAACACGTCATTTCTAAAAATATTAGACCCAAAGAAAAAGATATTGCCAGATGCTCAATTACTTCGATGGAAAGATTGGTTCTCGTACTGTAAATTCACTATGAGACATTTGAAAGGTCACCACAACATCCTTGCGGACTTCCTCTCTCGACCATAAAAGTCTCCCTCTCCTCCTAAAATCCTTTCATTCAAACCAATGTATATCTTCACCCTCTCATATATACCTCCAACTCTCACCATGTGTTACTACCATAAGGATGGCATTTTCCCCCAAACACCAACCTCCACACTTTTGTAGAATTTCAAAAATATATTGAAGAACATCTCTTCTCTTGGCTTTATCTCCTTTTCGTTAAGACAAAACTTTTTCCTAAGCCTTAACATTTCAATCTTACATTTCCATAATCATCTTTTGTTCATTCAAGGTCATATATCTGATGAACTCCTCTGGCACTTATGGTCATTAACTATTCTGTATTCCAATGCTATTGATCTTGCTCCACTTCCTGTTTATCATTACATCTATGACAAGAAGCATGAAGACTCTTCCCTTGTTAAGCTTCTTTAGCTCTTTGCCCCTCTTCATTACTGGAGAGGTGAATTATATAATATTATAGATAAAAATAATCTTTGAAAAGTTAAAAAAAGAAAACAAAAAAGATCTTTGTGTGTGGTTTTCCTTCGCATGACATTTTTTGCTGAAAAGAATGATGATGTTTATCTTCAAACCAGTGTAGATCCATGGCCCTTACTACTTGATTGGGTTAAACCAGATCCCTTAGCGTTAAAAGAACTCGGAACTCTCCTTATTGATAGGAACAAACAAGGACCAAGAGATTGTGATATTCTAGGTCCTATTCCTCGTGAAGCTTTCTGTTATAATGAGTTGTATGAGCCTATGCCACACTACGTGTCTACCTATTATGCCACATTCTCAGACATAGCTGGACCTCAGCCAGACTCACAAGTACCTCAAAGATTCATAAGACCCATATGATTTCACTCAATTGTCCTTGTATCCACTAGAATCTTCAACTCACCCCAATTCCTCTACATATCCATCATATTGTACTCAACCTACAGCTAAGGCCCAAGATGACTTTGCAGGACCAGACCCATATGATGATTATCTCAGTGATTTTTATGATGATGACAATAATAATCTCTCTCCAAGTTCCATAATAAGTATTGGCAGATTGTCGTCTTGCCATTATTTTCACATGTCTTGTAATGGTATGCTAGATGTCTGTAATATGTCCTTTACTTTTATCATGATGTATTGCTTTACTTTAGGTCATTTGTCTGTCCACTAAGTCATGCGTGTTTGTACTTTTTTTTTATTTTCATCCACAAGTCTGTCTTAGTGTGTTTTATCCTCTAGCTTAGGATAGTTGTCGTCATGTGCCTCTGCATCTCTATATAAGCAGAGTTTCTATTCGGTTGTAATCAAATATGGGAAATCACTAAGAAATAAATCTTGGAGTTTTCTCATATGGCCTCCTTCTACGCCCACATAACATCTTCATGGAGCAAAATATCCTTGAGTTCTTTCCATAGGTTCTTTTGAAGTAAAAAAAAAAAGAAGAAGAGAAGACTCGTATTAGTGCTCTTGTTTAAACCTTCCAGGCAATTCAAGATTCTGTGTTTCAGCCTCCCCAAAGCCCATACACCTCTCTTTGCTATATTGCATCCTTCTCTGTAAATGTCTGCACATTATCTATCAATAGTGCATCTTCAGACCAAGTTGTAGACATAAGGTGCTCAAAATTGTCGTGTAAGATCCATGAGGCTATGAACCCAAAGGGAAATTTGAATGTGTTGCATGGTACTTGTTGATATTTGCAAAAGTATATGGCAGTGATCTGATTTAATTGGTAAAGAACTTTAACTATCGCTTCAGGAACCCATTGTTATATAAAACTCTATTCAGTTTGTTCTCACAGCCGTACTCCACGTAAATAAGGGGCCATTCGTGTGGATACTAGATGAACCTGAATCTTCAAACCAACTTTAAAATGCTTTGTTGACACCTGGGTGTATGTGACTTCATGAACTTCATTTATGCTCAAATAAAGTGCTATTGAAATCACCACCCACACACCAGGTCCCATCCACCCTCTCGCTAATCTCTGGCAAATCCCTCCATAGCTCCAGTCTTTTTTATGCACAAGGACTCGCATACACCCTAGTAACATAGTTCGTACGTCTATTTTCCTCAATAACTAAATGTATGTATTGGTCCAACTCACCCAAGATATGCACAGTCCCTTGAGTTTCTCGTCAAAGAAGCCAAAGGCCCCTACCAAACCCACGAGAGTAAACAATATGATAGTTTTTGAACCCCATCCAGCTAGCTAGCTTCTGAGATTTAGACCCTTTAGAATGTGTCTCAAACAATGCTAACATGTCTACCTTATACTTGCTACACAATTCCTTCACCAAACCTAGAAATGTCCGAGACCTTACTCCTCTAAAGTTCTAGAATATACCAATCATGAAGAATAAATAAGAGAAGAAGGTTGGCCTATAGGGCCTTGATTAGAAACACCCTCGTCATGGTGAATTGACTCAACCATAGCCTGATAGAGGTATCTACCTGTACATCCTCCCTCGGGCTCAAGTTTTACTCTTGATCCATATTGTTATAAGGCCTTACAGGAACATTATCGTTATTTTCATCCACATTCATCAGGGCTCCAAATTGGTTCTTATACCACATAAATGTGCTTCCCTTCTCAGTTAGGCCACCTGATTTAACTTGGGTTGAGGGACCCTCTTTGTTCTCTTTTTCGACTAGTACCATTTACCCGTAGTTTTCTACACCCCAGATCCACTAGGACCTAGAACTCGGATAGGCACCATTTACTCATCTCATTTGGACTGTCCATATGGGATTTGGGTGGTCCATTTTTTTTTTAAAAAAATCTGATTTTTTAATTGAGAAAATCATTTTAAAAAATATTAGTTAAGAGATTATCTTTATTTTAAATTTTCTACCCATTAACATATTTTTTTTTGAAAAAATAAAAATTTTAAAAAATCAATTCTGGACTATCCAGATTTTATCTGAACGTTCCAGATGAGAAGGGAAAATGGTGCCTATCCTTTTGGATAAGCACCGGAACCCGGTTCCGTTAGATCCATATCTTTTAATTGGTTATGTCCTTTCCAAATTGTCACTCACTAGTAACACCTTGCACAAAATTTGCCTTTGGTCTCTCCATATTCATAGCTAACTTAACTGTCAAGCGCATATCGCGCTTAATCAAATTGTGTTGTCACTGTTAGTTCTCTATGAGCTTTGATGATAACTGACAATTGTAAACACAAGTTGAAGTTTGTCTTTGGTAAGTTGAAATACTTACTGTCAAAGGCAAACTCGAGTTTTGACTTGACAGAGAATAGCTCAATTTTAATGAACTAAGCAAAACTCCAATTTCCATTTAGAAGCTCGAGTTTTGGACTTACAGAAAACTATCCAAGATTTCACACCCAGACAAAACTCCAGTTTTCATAGAAAACTCCAGTTTGCATAATACAGAGACTCTTCAATATTTTCTGAAAAAGACAAAACTCCAGTTTCCAAATAGAAACTCAAGTTTTGGTCATATAGAGAGTCTCCAACATTTTGGGCTTATGCAAACTCCAGTTTTGATATGGAAACTCCAGTTTTCAATTTGCCATTAGTTTTCTAAGTTTTTCAAAATTGTGAGAAAACTCGAGTTTTATTTTGGAAACTCGAGTTTGCGCTTGACAGAGAGTTTTCAAGTTTTACTCGCTTTTGAAAACTCCGCTTTTGACTTTGGGATAAATTTCCGAGTTTTCATACTTAAATGAAAACTCGAGTTTAGTTTGGGAAACTCGAGTTTTGGGCAACCAGAGAGCTTTGCTCTTTTGATCAATTTTGAAAACTCCAGTTTACATTTGAAAACTCCAATTTTCACTTGGGAAAGATTTTCAAAGGTTTCCAATTTTAAGAGGAAACTCGAGTTTACTTTTGGAAACTCGAGTTTAAGGCTTACGTAAAGCTTTGCTCATTTTATCATTTTGGAAACTCCAGTTGCAATTGGAAACTCCAGTTTTGAGTTTTTGGACTTAAACATGGTTTCGATATAAAAGTCCAAAACTCGAGTTTGGATAAACAAAACTCGAGTTTGCGTCGCTGGTTTTTAAAATCAACTTGCTCGAATTTCTGAAATATTCCCGTTTGATTTTAATACTTCTTATCAACATTCACTACTATTCTTAACTATGTTTAATCAGTTTGTTAGTGAGTTTCAGAAGGTTTAGAAGATATTAAATGAAGATTTGAACAAAAGCAAAAGGTGATGTCAGAACATCAAATGCAAAGTCCAGAAAACTTGCATCCTTTTGTACCATCATTCTCCACACGTTGCAAAGGGATTAATGTATGCTTTCCCTAAGCAGTAGCTGCTCTTCCAACGGATCTATTATAAGGAAAGTCAACACTAATCCTCTGGACAAAATGAATTAACTGAAGAGTAGAGAGAGAAGACACCAAAGTGCCTCCAACAGCTAGATTAATGCACCAACAGTTATAATGGAGATTGAAATAGTCATTTAATGCTCTCTTAGTATAAATAGAGTTGCATTCAATTCTTCTCAACTAACACATCTGCTGAAAACGATTGTATTCAAGTTTACCAACTACTCTTTCAGTTTTCACTTGTAAGGTATCTTTTGATACATTGATCTTTAGTGTTTATGTTTATCCACTCATAGAGAGAGTTCATTTATTGTGAATCATTTCATTGTAAGAATCTCAAGTCAGGGGACTTGGAGATTGGGATATTGATTTCAACTTGTAAGGGGGAGTAAGTTCTAGTGAGAGAATTACTCTTGAATTACAGAGTGTGTAATCAATTGAGATAGTGAAAATCCTAGAGAGTCTGGGGACTGGACGTAGGTCAAGAGGTTGGACCAAATCAGTATAAATTCCTTGTGTCTTGCTCTTCTTCCCTATACTCTGCTTACCTCTGTTTTAGTGTCGAAAAATAGAGCAATTAGAAAAGAATTTTAAAATCTCCAATTCACCCCCTCTTGGTGATTAAGCTTCACTTTCAGTCACGATTTAAAATGTTTCCTGATCCAGTTTCTTGAGATCTCAAAATCTCTGGCGATGTTCCCTTCTTTCTCGATGGTCGTTTGATGAGATTCCAGACTCCCATAGCCTCCTTCTACGACGACAGTGTGTTACCGGAGTTCTTACCACTCGCCCCTTCGCACCATCTTTTGAGTGTTCACCTTGATTCCATTCCTACCTTTTCCGCCTCAGAACTTTGAGGGGTATTATATACTGTATCCTCCCTCGGCTACTCCCTCTTCTTTTCACTATGGACCTCCGTTTGTGCAGCATCTGGACACACATCCTTATGGTGTCCGTACTTTACACAATGAAAACAAATGAGGTGCAACCCCTCATACTCTACCATTTGTTCCTTACCAAATATGCGTATTACCAGAGTTAGTTTCCTTTGCAAATCCAGTTCCACACGAATGCGTGCAAATCTTCCTCTCTCGGTCAAATAAGTTATTGAGTCCACCTTCAAATTCCGCCCCACTAGGCCCCCAATTAGTTATAAACTCTTAGCATTGAAAAACTCCGATGGAAGTAACGAAATAGGATCCAAGCCACTATCTTCTTTTGGTGTTTCGCCATCTACGGATCAAAGTTTGGTCACCATCTCTACACAAGGAGATAGTGATCCACTATCATCCATAGTCCCTTAAGATAAACATAATTCATTTCTTCTTCACATTCAAACGAGACTATAAAATAGCCATTATCTATATCTCGGACTGTGTAATGTTCCTGTGTCTTCCAAAGGCGTTGTAGCTTGGTTTGTATGTGCCAAAAGGAAATACTTTTCCCCAGCAATTTGATGATAATAGACTTTCTCCATGGAGCACACCGCCTCTCGTATTCCTCCTGAGATATCACCAGAGTGGGAATATCATCCCCATCTTTTTCCTTAGTCATGTCACTCCCCCGCTGCTCTCGCCCATTCCTCTTGCATCCCTAAAGAAACCCTTGAGGATTTTGAGATATCCTTTCCAAGCATCGTCAAATACACTGCCGCCTCTAGCATCAAAGGTACATCCTTTGAATCTCACATCCAAGAGAGTATCCTTATAGGAACACCCCTTAACTCCGACGGACTTGGCTTACGTCCTTTGCTATTCAGATCCGCTGCTGTCCGATGCTTTAAACACTGCCGTTTTTGACAAAAAAAAAACACATACCTGATCCTTTCTTTCACAAAAAATAAAATAAAATAAAATAGGCCACTGCCAGATAGTAAAAAGATAATTCAGGATACTGAATGGTACTAAAAAATTCTCAATGATCTTGAAAAATTATTTCAAGGTACTAACAGGTACTAAAAAGATACTGACTGGTACTGAAAAAAAAAATTATTTTAGGATCTTGAAAAAATATTCCAGATACTGACTGCTATTAAAAATTTAGTTTAGAATATTTTTTAAGATCATAAATTATTTTTTCAGTATCAGTCAGTATCCTGAAATATTTTTCAAGACTATGAAGAATTGTTTTAGTACCATTCAGTATCCTGAATTATCTTTTTACTACCTGGCAATGGTCTATTTTTTAAAAATAAAAAATAAAAAGAAAGGACCAGGTGTGTGTGTGGTTTTTGTGTCAAAAACGGCAGTGTTTAAAGCATTGGACAACAGCGGATCTGAATAGAAAAGGATGTAAGCTAAGTCCAACTCCGACCTTCCCATCGTCACACTTCTCTCCACCACCATTGTCTGCCAATGAATTCACCTTCTTCTGCCCTGAATCATGAGGAATTTCTATAAAATATTTATATGTCTCATGTATAAAAGGAATGTTATTTTGATTTAATGAGAAAAGTGCACAAAGTTAATATTGGTATGGGAGTTATTATAAGTCATAAAGAGACGACTGTTGATAGGTACAGTTCTCAAAAAGTAAAAAGGCATATACATTTAGAAAAGAGAAATATAAAGAGCGTAAGAGGCCTTCAGAGTTTAACCATGAAAGTTGTATCTCATCCCATCACAAGAAGATACAAGAAGAGAGAAGGTCAAGACTCTGAGAAATTTTTTCCATCGCTAAAGATCTTCTGCAGTTATGGATAAAGGTTAATAGGTTTAATTCTATTGAATGTGAAAACATGATATCCTAAAATCCTTTAGAGTTTTGTTCTTATATGAGAATCTTTGAGATAGAGAACATATATTTTTGTCTTACATTTGGTATCAGAGCCTGTGTTTAGGAATTTAAGTTTTCCATATATGATTATAAATAGATTCCTGATTTTGAAAAATTAGGGTTTATGAAAATATGATTTCTAAGATTTATGCATTAAAGGACAGTAAGGGAATTGCGATTGCAATCTTTGCAATTAGGTCAAATTTGATTTGTCCATTTGTAAATAACTCGGTCAAATTTGATCTATCGTATGAATGTATTAAAGATATTTGGATATTGCATCAGTGAGAGACATAGATCGCAGGAAAAAAAACTGTGTAGTTCGCAATTGCTCATCTTTGTGAGTTTTGCATTGAATTATCTTTAATGAGATCTTAGAGTTATACCCCCGGTCTTAATTATAAGACCTAGTTGATTTTTTGGAAAGATTAAGGAAGCTCATTAAATTATTTTAGAGTATTTTATTTTTATTTTTATTTCTTCAAACTAATTAGTTTGACTAATAAACTAATATATAATTTAAGGATACACAACAAATGAAATGATTAAGTAACTTATTTAGCTTCCTTAATCTCTCCAAAAAAGTCAACTAGGTCTTATAATTAGGACCAGAGGTAGTATATGATAGGATCTGACAATTGTGTAATTATTTTCACTGGGCCAAGAGATCGGTTCCATGATTGTTGCTAGTTACTGTTAATGTGAAAAAAACCAATCTCTTTGCTGTGCTTCGCTGGATACGCGTCGATTATTTTATCAGATCCTCTCTCTATTTTATGGATAAAGCAAAGGGAAAATCAATAACTTATTGGATATAATATAATGGATAAAGATTGAAGTTGTTGCAAGTTGTCAGTCTATCACGCATATATATATTCTTGGCTTCAGTTTGCGGTGCTATATATCCAGAAGTCTGCAAACTTATAGTTGCACTATCATTTTATATTTAGTATATCATATATTCTGTTAGAGGATGGTTAATGACAAATAAAATTCTGCAAGTTTTTATTGCTATTATTCTGGTTTACAGTAGGGAAAATATGTTAATGGATGATTTTGTCGCTATGCTTTTATGATTATTAGATGTTGTCAAACATTTAAGTTTCGTAATTAAGTATGATGAATTTGTTAGTCACCAAAGTGGCCAAATCATAATGAATTATTTTAATTCTGAATATTATTGTCATGTTTCAAATTACCCATAACCTTGATGCTATGAAATTATATTTGTGTTGTGGGTAAATTGAAGTTTGTTATTATAAGGCGGTTATAGATCAACCCAAAGATTGATTATTTGTCTTTATAATAATTGAACATAAATGTTGGTATTGTCCATATACTTTTAGTTTTATTTAGACATCCAAAGATGATAAATATTTCTAGTTGGGATATGCATCATTGCCAAATTATGTGAAATCTGTATAAGCATCATTATGTTTGAAAGTTGTGTATTAGTGGGTCCCCAAAGGTGAACATTGATATGCATTGAATGAATCATGTCTGAATTCGTGAAGCATGTTAGTATGACTAAAGCATTAATGTTTTTCAATTTTTATTTTATTTTATTCCTTGTAGAACCTGTTGCCACACATTCGCTATTCTCAACTATTGCAATTTTTAATGGATTGAACTTCTCTAAATGGAAGGAGCAAATCGAATTTTACCTTAGGGTAATGGATTTGGATTTAGCTCTTAGAGATGAAAAACCCAATGCTATTACTGATGAAAGCACTGAGGGTGAAAGAGACCATTTTAAGAACTAGGAAAGGTTCAATAAATTGAGTTTGATGTACATGTGAATGAGTATTGCAAGCAACATTAAGTCAACTCTTCCACAAACTAAAAGTGCTAAAGAAATGATAAAACTTATGGAAGAGTCCTCCCAAACTGTTGACAAGTCTCTTGCTGGGACACTTAGTAAACTGACCATCATGAAATTTGATGGTTCACGTACTATGCATGAGCATGTTGTTGAAATGACAAACATTGCAGCAAGACTAAAGTCATTGGGAATGGAAGTGGATGAAAATTTCCTGGTACAATTCATATTGAATTCATTACTGTATGAGTATGGTCCTTTCCAAATGAACTATAACACTATGAAAGACAAATGGAATGTGCATGAATTGCATAGTATGCTAGTTCAGGAGGAAACCAGAATTAAGAACTAGGGAACTCATTCCATTAATTATGTGAAACATCAAGGAGCTAAAAAGAAACGTGGTAAGAAGCATAAGAAGAAAGGAAGGAGACTATTAAAGATCAATGAGGACTCATCTTCTCAAATCTGCAAGAAGGAACACGACGGAAAAGGATGTCATTTCTATGGTAAGGTTGGACACCTCAAGAAAGATTATCCAAAATGTAAGGCTTGGTTCGAAAAGAAAGGTAAGCCTAGTGCTTATGTATGTCTTGAATCAAACCTAGTTGAAGTTCCTTATAATACTTGGTGGATTGATTCTAAAGGTACAACTCATGTTTCTAATACGATGCAGGGATTTCTTACAACCCAGACCATAAAGCAAAATGAAAGTATGTCCTTATGGGAAATAGAGTGAAAGTTTCGGTGGAAGTTGTTGGGACGTATCGTTTGATTCTTGATAGTGGATATCATTTTGACTTATGTGAAACTCTTAATGTACCTAGTATGTCTAGGAATTTAGTTTCAGTTTCCAAACTTGATAAAGCTGGATACTTTCCTAATTTTGGTAGTGGTAGTTTCAGTTTGTACAAGCACAATCATTTGATTGGTAATGGTACTTTATGTGATGGATTATATAAATTATGTCTTGAAAATCTATATGCTGAAATACTTATGACTTTGCATCATAATGTTGGCACTAAATTACTTTAATAAATGAACTTTCTGCTTACTTGTGCATAAACGTTTAGGACACATTTCCAAAGAAAGAATGAAAAGATTGGTAAAGAATGAAATCCTTCCGGATTTAGATTTTATTGATCTGAATGTTTGTGTGGACTGTATTAAAGGTAAACAAACAAAACACACAAAGAAAGGAGCCCCAAGGAGCACTCGGCTTCTTGAAATTGTACACACTGATATATGTGGTCCTTTTGATGTTAACGCTTTCAATAAAGAAAGATACTTTATCACCTTCATTGATGATTTTTCACGTTTGGTTATGTTTATTTGCTACATGATAAATCTCAAGCTGTAAATGCTTTAGAGATTTAAATTGATGAAGTTGAAAGGCAATTAGATAGAAAGGTGAAAATTGTCAGGTCTGATAGGGGTGGTGAGTATTATGGAAGGTATGATGAAAGTGGACAACATCTAGGCCCATTTGCTAAATTCCTTGAAAAGCGTGGTATTTGCGCTCAATACACAATGCCAAGTACACCACAATAGAATGGTGTATTAGAAAGGTGTAATAGTACCTTGTTGGATATGGTTAGGAGTATGTTAAGTAACTCTTCTTTACCTATTTCATTGTGGACTTATGTTCTAAAGACTACTATATATCTATTAAATAGGGTTCCTAGTAAGGCAGTTTCAAAGACTCCTTTTGAGTTATAGACTGGAAGGAAACCTAGTTTAAGGCACCTGCATGTTTGGGGTTGCCAAGCAGAACTTAGACACTGCAACCCACAAGAAAAGAAACTGGATGCAAGAACAATTAGTGGTTATTTCATTGGTTATCCAGAAAAATCGAAAGGGTATAGATTTTACTTTCCTAATCATACCACAAGGATTCTTGAAATTGGAAATGCTAAGTTCATTGAGGATGGTGAAATTAATGGGAGTGAAACACCACGTAAAGTGGATATTCAAGTTAGAGTACAAGTTCCATTAACTTGTGTATCTAGTAAAGTTGTTGTTCCTCGTGTTATTGAACCAATTAATAATCATGGAGAACAACAAATGAATGATCTTACTACTCATGATGAAAATATTGTTAATGAACCGAATGAACCTATTATAGAAGAACCGCAACAAATAGCATTAAGAAGATCTTAGAGGGAAAAGAGATCCGCTATTTCTAATGATTATATGGTATATCTACAAGAGTCTAAATTTGACTTAGGTATTCAGGATGATCCAGTTACTTTTTCACAAGCTATGAATAGTGAAAATGGTGATAAGTGGTTAGATGCCATGAAAGATGAGTTGAAATCTATGAAACAGAATGATGTTTGGGACCTTGTTGAGTTACCAGAAGAATATAAGAGAGTTGGTTGTAAGTGAGTCTTTAAGACCAAATGTGACTCTCATGGTAACTTGAAAAGTTACAAGGCTAGACTAGTTGCAAAGGGATTTATTCAAAAAGATGACATTGACTATAAAGAAACATTTTCACCAATTTCTAAGAAAGATTCTCCAAGAATCATTATGGCATTGGTGGCTCATTATGATTTAGAGTTACACTAGATGGATGTGAAAACGACATTTTTAAATGGGAATTTAGATGAAGATGTGTACATGAACCAACCAATGAGGTTCATAAAAAAAGGAAAGGAGCACATGGTGTGCAAATTAAGGAAATTATATACGGACTTAAACAAGCTTCAAGACAATGGTACCTTAAGTTCAATGATACTGTTGTTTCCTTTGGATTTAAAGAAAACACTATTGATTGGTGTATATATCTGAAGGTCAGTGGGAGCAAGTTTATATTACTGGTTCTATATGTTGATGATATCTTGCTTGCAACTAATGATCTTGGTCTTTTAAATGAGACTAAGAAGTTTCTCTTGAGTAGCTTTGAAATGAAAGATATGGGTGAGGCAGCTTATGTGATTAGGATAGAAATATTTTGTGATAGATCAAAAGGATTGTTGGGCTTGTCTCAAAACAGCATATATTAATAAAGTTTTGGAGAGATTTAGAATGGCAAATTGCTCATCATCTCCAATTCCAATTCAGAAATGAGATAAGTTTAGTTCATGCAATGTCTTAAAAATGAATTAGAACGAAACGAAATAGAAGCAATTTGTAGTTGGAATGTTGGGGTGATACCAGAGTAATCCTGGTATGGGTCATTAGAAAGCTGCAAAGAAAGTTCTGAGATATTTGTAAGGAACTAAAGGTCACATGTTTACTTATAGGAGGTCTAGCAACCTTGAAGTGTTTTGATACACGGATTGGATACTAGAAAATCCACTTGTGGTTTACCTATATCTTTTAGCTGGAGGAGATATATCATGGAAAAGCATGAAGCAATCGGTGATTGCTACATCCACTATGGAAGCTGAATTTGTGGCATGCTTTAAGGCCATGGTTCAGGCTAAATGGCTATGGAATTTTATTTCAAGGCCTGGATTAGTCGATAGTATTGAAAGGCCATTGAAAATTTATTGTGATAATTCTGAAGCAGTCTTCTTTTCTAAAAACAACAAGTATTCAAAGGGTGCTAAACATATGGAATTGAAATACTTTGCCGTTAAAGAAGAGGTTCAAAAACATAAAGTGTCTATAGAACATGTTAGCACTGATTTTATGATAGTTGATCCCTTGATGAAGGGATTACGGCCCAAGGTGTTTACTAGTCATTTGTATAGTATGGGTATTATGTCAGCTAACGAATGGTGGATCATTATTGTAATTATTGACTATTGACACTTTGAATTCAACGATGTATAAATGAATCTTTTGAAAAACAGGATTTGTCCCTAATAAAGACATTATAGTATTATTGCAGGACATTATGTTTACTTCCATTAAAGTATCATGTTTAGAAGAAGAACTAATATAGTGGTACATGGAAGGAAATATGCCGATTTGATAGCATTTAACCGTAATGACTCATATTAGTTTTATTTCTGATCAGACGTATGATAAGGCCAATGTATAGAACCCTTAGCCTTATGTGCGCGCATTATGATGATTTTTATTAAATCATGAAGGGACACTTTGTGACATGAGCCAAGTGGGAGAATGTAAAATATTTATGTATCTCATGTATAAAAGGAGTGTCATTTTGATTTAATGAGAAAAGGGAAAAAAGGTAGTATTGGTATGGGAGTTATTATAAGTCATAAAGAGACGACTGTTGATAGGTATAGTTCTCAGAAAGTAAAAAGGCATATACGTTAAAAAAAAAAAGAAATATAAAGAGCGTAAGAGGCCTTCAGAGTTTAACCGTGAAAGTTGTATCACATCCCTATCACAAGAAGATATAATAAGAGAGAAGGTTAAGACTCTGAGAAAGTTTTTCCATCGCTAAAGATCTTCCGCAATTATAGATAAAGGTTAGTAGGTTTAATTCTATTGAATATAAAAATATGAAATCCTAAAATCCTTTAGAGTTGTGTTCTTATATGAGAATCTCTGAGATAGAGAACACAGATTTTTGTCTTACAATTTCTTCCTTCGTACTGTATTTCACCATCGTCACACTTGTCTCTCTTTCAAAGTTTATAAAATTTATTTTCTTTTTGGTAGGCCTAAGGTATCATCCGTTAGAAGCAGTGACCAATCTCTTTGAACTGTAGACTTTCTAAAGCGACTTTCGGCTGGCCATCAAACCCTCTCCATACACACCATCAGGGATCGAATCCTTAACTAGATACTTAGATGTTTAAGAAACCTAGCTAAATGTTAACTGTGCTAGGCCTCATAGTTCTTTTGAGGGAATTTTAATTCCTATATATTTTGAAGGAATTTTTGATTCTTATTTAATGCTTTATAATCTAGGGTAAAGGTGAATCTAGTAACTAATTTTGGAGGTACAATTAACACCTTAAAATATATTTAGTGTTGCAATTTTGCCCCTAAAGTATTTTTATTAGTTTAATCTTGCCATTACTCTAACGCGTTGACAGACATGCGTTGGCCACTGCGTTCACTTCCAGAGACCCCACAGATGCACTTATCTCATGATGACAGTACTAGCGGTTTTTTGGAGGCCGTGCTGGCCGTGAATTAGAGCTTGGACTCTCATCTTCTTCTTGGATTTGGAAACGGTTTGAGCTAATCAGACTTCTGTTGCAAACATGAGAGTTTATTCTACGGTGAGCTCTGGAGATAACAGATCGTCCTCCATTACATAAGTTGAAGTCACCAGCCGCAAGCTCGTGGCCTCGCCGTTCAAAGCCACCATTCCTTTTAAGCTTCCCTTTGCTACACGGTTGGCCAAGGCGTTGATGAGAGTAGACTTACTGGAACCAGTCCACTAGCGCCTGTAACAGCCATGATCTCACCATTGCAAGCCTCGCTGGAAATATCATCGAGAAGTGTATTTGTTCTCAAGAACAAGCTCACTTCACCCATGGTATCATCAACGACGGCGGCATCAACGATTTTTGGCGGACCTTGACATTGTAAATTAGATTGCTAAAAGATAGCGTGAAAGGCAGAGAACGAGGCCCAAGTCAGGCATGGCCATCTCCGACGACAAGGGCATGATGCATCACCGTCTTGCAGGTGGCTTCCTTGCCTACACATCTGTGACATGAAGATGACCCAATGTGGGAGACTAGTGATGATCAGTGGGAAGACTTGGGGACTGTGGAGGTCGATTAAAATGCTTGTGTGCAAGGGGAAAACACTGTTACTGCGCCTCTGTTTGTATAAGGGCAAAATTGAACCCATAAAAATACACTGGGGGCAAAATTGTACCTAAAGTGACCCTAAATAATTTAGGGTTTTAGATACACCTCCAAAACTAGTTTAGTTTGCTAGGTGTACTTTTACCCTATACTCTATTACTAAAACTATTTGGATAATATGCTAGTTTCATATTTTAAACTACTAAATGTGTCATTTTTAACGAAGGTGTTTCGATTACTCTATCATTTTGATGGGTCAATTATTATTGTTGAGTACCCTTTTTTATCATTTTTATGAGCAAAAACTATCTAAATTATGTAAACAAGTTGCTGTTTAAAAATAATTAAAAGCAATACATAATGTATTTTTTTTCAAATATATTCTTATTTATGAAGATAATTCACAGAGAATGAGTAGGAAAAAACAAGAGAGAATGAACACAAAAAAAGAAATGATAGATATTGTTACAGACCCCCATCAGGCCCAATACCGATGTGGCTCACTAAGGGATAGACCCCATCACGGGATCCTCCTATAATAATGATAAATCTGGTATTACCGATAATACCAGATATATCTAAATCCATATATGAGATATGATATAACGGCCGAAGATCACGATAGGCCCCAGATACTGGATTGAAGGTGTTCTCTATAAATAGAGGGGTCGACCCTTAAGGTGCACACGTTCTAAACCTTAAACTATTTACATTCAGTCACACTGTACACGCACCGCACCCCCTTTGGAGAGAGCCTAACCTGTGTATAGTGATCCCACACTCTCCGGAGTATCTACCTCATAGATATTCGGGCGGAGTCTACTGATCCCATATCAAAGCACTAGCCTTCCAGGCTAGGCATTTGTGTTCTACACCAGAACATTGGCGCCGACCGTGGGGACGTTAAATTTCGATCCCCATGATCGACGATGGCTAATACCAGAAGCAACAGTCGGAACCCTTAGCCTGGAAATCCACCACAAGTTGAGGCGAATCAACAGCAACAAACGCAGGACCCGCCGCTACCCGAGGACGTCCTAGAAGACAATGCCGCGAATGAGGGGAACAACGTGTCCGACACGGCCTCCTCTCCTGCAGTGACGGCCAAACCTCGGGGTGCGACGGCGTAGGAAGTCCCAGCCTCGAGCCTAGACTTTGTTCTTCTACGGAAAACCCAGGACTCAATGCTGAGGCAAATGGAAAATATTGAGAAGCGCACTAACCTACAACGTCAGGAGGATTTTAGGGTGATGCAGCAGATAATGGACAATCGCTGTAATTAGTTGGCAGTAATGATACAGAAAAGTAAACAGGATGATGGACAAGTTAGGAAAGAGAAGAAGGTCAGTGAACAGCCGAGATCCACGCAACGCGAAACCGGCACAACGGCGCCGTAGACGGATTCGGGCCGACCTCGAAAGCATAATCCAGCTTCGTCCCATAAGAAAACGCACGCCGAGACTACCCCGGAGTATGAAGACCGAGGTCGTGAGAGACCACCTCGGCAAGAGATCTCCCCAAAGAAGTATAAAATGAAATATGTGGTAGGCCACAATAGCAGTGCCTTCTCGGATGAGATAGCGAACACGCCTTATGCAGAGGACTACGATTTGGAAGACCTGCCCAAATATGATGGAACACAAGATCCGAGGTCCCACCTGGATACATTTGAGTTACTTATGTTCGTGCGACGAATTGGAGGGCCGGTCATTGCTCGATTCTTTGCTGCCACGCTAACCGGACCGGCCCAGAAATGGCTAATTTCGCTGCCAACCGATTCAATTCAAAGTTTCGAAGACCTCGGAACTAAGTTTGAGTTAAACTTTGCAACAAGTAAGAAGCAGCCCAAGTCCCAGTTCGCCCTTAGCAAGATTAAGCAACGGCGCGGGGAAACACTCCAGAAGTACTTGGACAGATTCAAGGAAGTGGCATTACAGGTATGATCTCTCCTGGAGAGCGTACATGTACATTGTCTTATAGATGGACTGGATCCCTCATCCCTTCTAGCGAATTCCATCATCAAAATAAAGTTTATACCCTCACGGAATTCAACACGAGGTCAAAACAGTACTTAGAGGTGGAACAGATGGAGTTAGCTAACGCGGCCGGGAACGACCGGGGCAAGGATACACCCCTACGGGGAAAAGGGCCTCCTGAAAGAGAAGATGCCAACAGGCGAAACCGAGACAACAGACCCAAGGGGGAAAAAGTTGAAGGGAAGGTGAAGTATGACAGATACACCCCCTTGAATGTGGCACGTTCTCAAATTTGGAAGGAGGTATCGCTAACCGAGATGAAAAGGGTAGAAAAACCTCGACCCCTCTGATATCGAACTATCACGGATCAATCCAAATTCTATGCTTTTCTCTACAGACCGGGCCATACTACGGACCAATGCTACGAACTCCGAGACGCGATCGAAAAATTTGTATGCGAAGGGAGATTGCGCCAGTATGTGATTAAAACATAGGGACATAAAAATAACAAAAGAAACCGTGGGGGCCGGAGTCCTAGCCCGGCACAGGATCGGAAGAAGGACGAAAAGCGGCGAAAGCCGCATAGTGATGACAAGGAGTTTCCAAAAGCCGAGTTCAACTGTAGCGTTAGCAGCGGGGGCTTAGGCGATGGAGGAGACACAGCAAGTCAGCGCAAGAAATACTTAAGGGAAATCCCCTCCGTAAGGGACTTCCCAAAATTCAAAGAAGATCACAGCAAGCCGATGCCTCCACCATTAGCCTTTACTAACGACGACATGAAGGACGTAGCCTCGGGTCACGAGGATGGTTTGGTGATCACAGGAACCCTGGTGAACTACAGGGTGAAAAGGATTTTCGTGGACGCAGGCAGCTCGGCGGATATCATTAGTTGGGATGCTTTCAAAAGGATGAACTTGGATACAGAAGATCTGAAACCATGCAAAACGACCCTCATTGGGTTTAATGGTGAACATTCTCCCCCCAGGGGGTACTGCACTCCTGAGCAAAATTCAAAGAAAAAGACGTAAAGGAGAAACTCTTCTTTTCTACAAATTGCTAACAATGCAGAAATTGAACAAGGGACACAGAGTTTCATTAGAACCAATCAATCAAGACCCAAAATCCCTTCATCTCAAATTACAATTCCCGGTAATCTCAATCAATGATGCTAATCACAAATGATGGTCTCTCAAATGATGCGCTCAATCAATCAATCTCTCAAGTGTTTAAGGTAAATAAGTGTATAGCTCAAATTCTACTCAAGAAAATTGTTCTACCATAAGCTTGCTCAATTTCTACGCTCCACTACTAATAACACATGCATGCACAAATCAAGAGAGCTTATTATTAAAGGTTGTAATGGGGTTAGGGTGAAGGTAGGTAATAGTATGGAATGAGAGGCTAAGCACCCAAGAAATTAAAAAGAGCATTGATTAACCCAATTCTCTAAATATAAAAACTTTTATTTTACTCTTTTTTTTTTTCTTCTCGCTTTTTCTTTTCTTTCTTTCTTTCTTTCTTTTCTTTTTTCTCGCTTTTTTTTTTTTTTTTTTTTTTGAACTATATACAAAATCACAATGACAAAACCAAACATCTCCCCCACACCGAAACCGTTGCACTCCCGAGCAACCCCCACACTTAAACACAAAACCAAGGTGAAACCAATGCTCAATAAATCTCCAAGGTGCGGAATAAAATGGTTTTACGCTTAGGCTTGTAATGTGGCTTAGAAAAGAATGAGTCCAAAAGGCACAAATGGGCTAGCAAAGGAAACATAATGCAAGGGAAAGCTATTTGGCCAAAGTGGGGAAAATAAAAGAAAGAAAACAAGCTTCTATCATATTTATGCATGTAAGTGAAAATGTAGTTTCAACAAGAAAAAGAGCAAGTTCTAGAGAACACAAATCGGGAGCGCAGATGCACACATGAAAGAAAGAATGGGAAAAGATGAATTCCATTCAAGCAGGCCCAAAACCTCACAAGGTCAAGTACCAACTTAGGCAATCAACAACATCAAATCAACTACCAAGATATGTAATCGAAGAGTCAAGAATCACGACCAAACAGAATGATCCATTAAAACCAAAATGTCCTAGTTCATAATATATAGCAATCATAGAAAGATAGACCGTATTTATTTTCGAAAAGCAAATTGCAAATATGAAAACAAATAAAAGAGAAAGAGGGAGAGGAAAGAAGAATACTCCCCAAGGGTTTAAGGAGGATAAGTGGCATCAATGAGGATAATATCTCGCTTTCCTCAGTCAGTCATTGATCCCTCATGGAATTGCTTGAGGCGATGCCCATTGACCTTAAAGGTTCTCCCCGGGTGGATCACATAGCTCAACAAAGACCAAATGGAAATATGTTAGTGATCTCAAAAGGGCCATCCCATTTAGATCGAAGCTTACCAGGCATAAACTTCGACGGAGTTAAACAAAGAACTTTCCGGCCCACGTAAAATTCTTTCCTCGAATATGCTTATCATGGAATGCCTTAGTCTTTTCCTTGTACAAACGTGAACTCTCATAGGCATCCAATCTAAGTTCATCCAACTCTTGCAACCGCAGCTTCCGTTCCATGCCGACTTAGCCAAATCCATGTTACACCGCTTAATGGCCCAATAGGCTTGATGTTCCAACTCAACCGGAAGATGACATGCCTTTCCAAAGACAATCCGATAAGGAGACATCCCAATCGGAGTCTTGTAGGCGGTGCGATATGCCCACAAAGCATCCTCTAATCGCTTACTCCAATCTTTTCGGGTAGAGTTAACAGTCTTCTGAAGGATTTGCTTAATCTCTCTATTTGAGACTTCAGCTTGACCATTGGTCTGAGGATGGTATGCTGTGGAGACCTTGTGAAGCACTCCATACTTGCGTAACAAGGCACCCATGCTTCGGTTGCAAAAATGGGAACCCCGGTCACCGATAATAGCCCTAGGAATGCCAAACCCGTAAAATGTTAGACCTAACAAAATCCACCACCACGAAGAATCATTAGTCCGAGTGGCTTTCGCCTCAACCCATTTCGAGACATAATCAACAGCCAGTAGGATGTAAGTATAACCATATGAAGCAGGAAATGGACCCATAAAATCAATACCCCAAACATCAAAGATCTCACAAAACAATATAGGGTTTTGGGGCATCTCATGCCTACGAGAAATACTCCCGCTCTCCGACGGTTATCACATGACTTACAAAACAGATGGGAATCATGAAACAAGGAAGGCCAAAACAATCCATAATCTAACACTTTCCTAGCGTTCTTTGGGGTCCAAAGTGACCACCACAAAAGTGAAGCATGAGCAAAATGCAATATAGAGTGAAACTCATGATCGAGCACACATCTCTTAACTACTTGGTCACTACAAAATTTCCACGAGATAAGGGTCATCCCAAACATAGTATTTAGACTCACTCTTTAATTTGAAGGTTTGGGCCCTAGTAGAATCTTCGGCAAAACACCGGCTACCAAGTAGTTAACCGATCAAAGATACCATGGAAGCTTACCTTGTAGGCGCGAAGGCTCATCGAAAAATCATCCCGAATAGAAGAGGGGTGGGAGGAAGAATGGGTGATACGACTCAAGTGGTCGGCTACCCGCTTTGTGCTCCGCTTCGTCTCGAATCTCAACATCAAACTCTTGGAGCAATAGCATCCACCGGATGAGTCGTGGCTTAGCATCTCGCCTTTTTCAAAAGAAATTTCGAGCAAAGATGGTCGAGAAAACAATTACTCTACTAGCTAGCGATATGACCTAAACTTATCAAAAGCAAATACAATAGCCAACAACTCCTTCTCGCAGTGGTATAATTAGATCAAGGCGGGATCCAAAGTCTTGGAGGCATATGCAATCACATGAGATGCCCTATCGACCCGTTGTGCCAAGATAGCACCAACCGCATAGTTGGAAGCATCACACATCAGCTCAAAGGGGATGCACCAATTAGGGGGCTAGATCACTGGGGTTGTAGTCAGGCAACGCTTCAAATGATCGAAGGCCGCCTTGCAAGCATCATCAAATACAAAGTCAGTGTCCTTATGCAGAAGGTTGGACAAGGGTCGGGCGCGTCTTACCAAATCCCTAATGAAACGCCGATAGAAACCGCATGACCAAGAAAAGAACGAACTTCCCGCACGATGCGGGGTAAGGCAAAGCAAAGAATCACATCTATCTTAGCGGTGGTCTACCTCAATCCCTTTCCTAGACACTATGTGTCCCAAGACTATACCCGACTCAACCATAAAGTGACACTTTTCATAATTCAAGACAAGATTAGACTCAATGCACCTATGCAAAACTCTAGATAGATTAGCTAAGCATGCATCAAAATCGAGACCCATATACAAAGTGAAATCATCCATAAAGACCTCCATGCAAATTCCTCTAGAAACTCGTAGAAAATACTCACCATACAACGCCGAAAAGTACCAAAGTGCGTTACGAGGCCAAAAGGCATCCTTCGGTAGGCATATGTTCCAAAGGGGCATGTGAAGGTCGTCTTCTCCCGATCCTCGGAGCAATATGGATCCGGAAGTATCCGAGTAGCCATCCAGAAGCGGTAATGAGACTTGCCGGCCAATCGCTCTAACATCCGATCAATGAAAGGTAAAGGGTAATGATCCTTGCGAGTGGCTTGGTTGAGTCTCCTATAGTCAATGCAAACTCTCCAACTATTCCGAACTCGAGTAGGAATGAGCTCATTCTTCGATTGGCCACCACAAAGTGACACCGGACTTCTTGGGAACCACCGGACCGGCTAACCCACCGGCTATCGAAATGGGATAGATGATACCAGCTTGCGTAAGCTTAGTGACCTCCTTCTTCACCACATCCAGGATAAGGGGATTAAGGCGTCTCGGGGTTGCCTCACCGGCTTAGAGTCCTCTTCCAACAGAATTCGATGCATGCACATGGAAGGGCCGATGCCAACTATGTCGCCTAATGTCCACCCAATGGCTTTCTTGTTCGCCCTCAATAAGCTTAGCAGCTTCTCTTCTTGATCGTGCATAAGGTTATTTGCCACAATGATCGGCAACTGTTCATCCACCTCCGAAAATGCATATTTCAAGTGATCTCGGAAGTGATTTCAACTCAAGTTTGGGTGGTTGCTCGGTAGATGGGAGAAGCTTGGGTGGTTGTTGCAACAACTCGATGTCATCACACCGGAAATGCCCGAAACCACATTCAAAGAAGCGGAAGAACTATGTCTACACATTTCTCAATGTTAACATCGAATTCAGCTCATCAAAATCGAGTTAAGTTCATCAAAATCAAAATTAGGATGCGACATCGATCGGGATGAAGCTCAAACTCGGAATCAATATCGTATTCACAAGTAATGCGTAATCAATACCCAAAGAAGTCGAATCACCAAATAATGCAGCATTAACCAAATGAGTACAAACAGAGCACCATTCATTATCAACACATGCACAAATGGCGTAATCACTCTCGGATGAAAAATCGGATAATCAAGACACCAATCGCAAGAACATCATCCACAAGATCATCAATCACATCAATACGTAAAATGAATGCTCTTCCCTAGGATGTCTCATGGCATCAAAGATATTAAAATTTACGTAAATATCACCAAACTCCATGGAAAGAGTACCGTAATACACATCTATCTTCGTCCTAGTCAAGTTTTCATGAAAGGCCTCCCTAGAATGATTGGTGACCTACTACTAGAAGACTCATCCCGCATATCTAAGATGTAAAAATCAGCGGGAATATCAATTCATTAACTTTGACTAATACATCTTCAACTAAACCGAAGGATGGGCATTACTCCTATTAGCTAATTGAACAATAACACCAGTTGGACGCAAGGGACCAAGACCAAGAGATCTATAAATAGATGCGAGGCATGACATTTATAGAAGCACCTAAATCTAGCATGCAATCATCAAATTTATAATTACCAATAAGGCAAGGGATAGAAAACGTCCCTGGATCTTTGCACTTGCGAGGCATGGTAGGCTGGATGAGTGCTGATACATTCTGGTTCAAACTCACTCGTTCATTTCCCTTCAGTCGCCTCTTGTTGGTACATAACTCTTTCAGAAACTTGGCATATTTAGGAATTTGTTTGACTCGCATCTAAGAGAGGAATGTTGATCTCTACTCTTCTAAACGTCTCAAGTATATCCTTCTCTTGTGCTTTTTCTCGCCAACTTCTTAGGTTTAATCGCGCTCTGCGAGGGAAAGGAAGAGGAATGGGAATGTCTTCCTCTTCACCTTGCCGGATTGCCTTTTTATTTTTAGAGTCAATCTTCACATTTTCTCGACTCTCTCTTTGATGTGGAAGTCACATCTACAACCGGTTTAGGTTCCTCCAATTGCATGCCGATCGAAGGGAGATAGCACTCACATTCCCTTTAGGATTAGGAATTGTTTGTGAAGGGAGAGTGTTGGATCCCGAGGTTGAAGCTCGGTTCAATGATGTTGCCAACCGCCCAATTTGTGTTTGCAAAGTCTCGAATGGAAGTGTCGCTTTTTACGTTGAAACCGCATATTGGTCGTGACAAATTGCTTCATCATATCCTCGAGTGAAGAACCACTACTACTGGTACTAGCCTGTTGTTGTGCCGCCTGTGGAGGTGCACATATGGCTGGTCGAGGAGGTGGTGCTGGCAAAGGAGGTGCAGAGTGTTGTTGGAAATTTTGCGGCATGTACTGTCTCTGCTGGTAATTCCTGCACTCGCCGATATTGGTTACTCGGTTCGATTCGATTCTCGGTTCCAACGGAAATTGGGGTGATTTCTCCATCCCGGATTGTAAGTGTTAGAATAAGTATTATTCTGCTGGTATTGTGGCTTTCCTGGAAAAACACCCACTGCAGCTACCGACTGGTCTTGATAAGCAGGATCATGCAAAGTAGGGCAAGAATCAGTAGAATGACAAGGGTCAGAACAGAACCCACAGGAGTACCCAATCTGAGGAGGGGAAGATTGTACTGTCTGGGTCACTGCCAACTGCCTCACAAGGGAAGTCAGATCATCAAGTCTATTCTCCAATCTCTGAGAATCGTACTGGACCGGAGGTGTTTGAATATGGTAAACAGGAGTACCATTGGCCCTGGTGCCAAATTGCTGAGAATTAGCACCATAGTAGATATCGGCTCTCGGGCATCTTCGGGTGTCTTGCTATCTAAGGCCCCACCACCGGACGCATCCACGAAACTCTTATCCATCGGTAACAAACCGGAAATAGAAATATGTAATCGGAGTTGGTCCGAAATGCGGTGGTGTGGATGGCTTGCACACAATCGCTTGAATCTCTCCCAATACTCATACATTGTCTCCCCATTGATTTGTTTAACACTAGTGATCTCCTTCGAATAGCAATGGCTTTTGAGGAAGGAAAGAACCTCACTAGGAATAACTTCTGCATATCATTCCAACTCCCAACAGATGTGGGTTGCAAATTGTATAGCCAATCCTTAGCCACGCCATCTAGGGAAAATGGAAAAGCTCTCAGCTTAATGTGGTCCTCATCAATTGCTTGAGGTTTCATCGTGCTGCATACCATATGGAACTCCTTGAGATGCCCGTGAGGACATTCACCCGCAAGACCATGAAACTTGGGCAACAAATGGATAAGACCAGATTTTAATTCAAAGTTAGCAAAAGCAAGTTCGGGATATTGAATACACAAATTCCGATTACCCACATCGGGGGTAGCTAATTCTTTCAAAGTGGACGAGCTACTTGCTCTTCTCGCCATAATTTCGAGTTAGCAAAATTGCTACTAGAATCGTGAAAACAACAAGACTAGCGAAGTACTATCGAGTCAAGATCAACGTAATGGACACAATCGACTCAAGTTCAATGTCAAATTCGCATCAATCCCACGACTTAGCCTAACAACTCTTCTAGCAAGAAGAATTGTTCTTTCTATTTCAGATCAAATGGCAACAAGTCTTCTCGGATTAATAGTACTCCTAGTACTCATGCAAAGATGAACACAAGGCGAATTTACGTAAAAATCAGAATTACGAAAATACCACCAAAGTCAGAATTACGAAAATGCCACTAAAGGATTTTTTTTTTTTTTTGGACGTAACGGGTATTTCAGATTTGTATGACTTACTCCGATCGGGCTGATTTTTGGTGAGCTGAAGGAAAACCCTATTTTAAGGCAATCACAGTACCGTTAGGCACTGTGGGTCCTCGGATTTAAGCCAAATTCCATCGTTTAAACCACTTTTTTCAATTTTTTTGGTTTACACTAATCTATTGAAACTTAAAACAGCAAAAACATGGTCTAAACGTTAGAATTTGGGTAAAATAGGTGAGACCTCACTTCCTAAAAGGAAGTGACTCTTGCTTAGAATGCCCAATTCCTTCTGAATAAGACCTAGGTTGAGTGATCTGGGTCATAAAAAGTTTCTGTCCAAATACCCGAACCACAAAAAAAAAAAAAAAAAAAAAAACTACTGTTACTTAACGAAACCGATGCAAATTCCCCGGCAACGGCGCCATATTTTGACAGAGATTTGCCGTCATCTCACAAAATAACCAGATTAGAAAAGATTTGCAGTATAATGTAACCTGGGTCGTTTCTCTCAAGGAATTTGCAGTGGGTTTAAATCGGCAAGAAAAACAAAATGTAACAACAATAAAATTGGGGGTTTTTGATTTGGAACAGATTAAAACGAAATTAAACTGAAACAGATCTGAAATATGCGAAACAGATAAAAACGAGATTGAAAAGATTAAAACGATCAACCCAACGTTTAGATTCCGAAACTTCCTTCATTGAACGAAATATAAACGAACTCGCGTTTGGCTCTAGACGAACCGAAATCTCTCGTCGTTCGTCCGAAAATCCCTCAACTAGACGATCGTCTAGAATCTGTCCAAACAGTGGCGTCTCACCGTGCAATCGCACAACAACACTCTAACCTAGTTCGAACTCGAGTCCTTGGGATGAACCAAACCGAATATTAAATCTAATATTCGAACTATTTCCGTAAATCGGATCCGATAAGATGAAAACAAAACGAGTAAAGTTACCGATTAAGTACGAGTTCTCTGGATGAATCATGGAATCCTCAACGTTGGGTTAACCACAGAAGGTTTAGCCGAACATGGCTGGGAAAATCGAAGAACAAACGAAGAACACGAAGAACACGAAGAACATTTCAGAGAATCTGAAAAACTCTATTTTGATCCACTAAACAGAATAAAAACGTGAATGGAATGTGTTTGTGGCTGCTGCCTTACTTAACCTAAGATGAAAAACGAAATGGGGCTCCAATCAATAATCCAGGCCCAAAACAAAATAATACGAAATGGGCTTTAGTCACAAATTCGAGCCCAAATAAAACATCTGACTTTGGCTTCAAAATCGACCGTCTTCTTGTCCGAATTTTCCCTTCATGTCTTCATAACAATTGTAGATCTCTGAATCATCTGAAATATGAAACAAAAATGAGGCAAATCCGATGTCTGGTTCAAGAGTTATGGTAAGATTAGTGAAGCAATGTAAAACTGAATTTTATTAATAAAAATGGCTAAAATATAATCAAAGGCCCAAAGCCCAAATAAGTATAAAAGCCATTATTTATTAACTAAAAAGTCCTAAATTATTAATCAAGAGATAAAAATAAGTGTATAAAATATTCAATTATCAAATTCCCCCAAATAAGTATAAAAGCCATTATTTATTAACTAAAAAGTCCTAAATTATTAATCAAGAGATAAAAATAAGTGTATAAAATATTCAATTATCAGGTACATCGACCTCAGGTTAACCCTGGGAACCAAGGAAGCTTTCAAAACCGAACGGGTAAGATTCATCGTAGCCGACTTCCCATCTCCCTATAACATCATATTAGGAAGGCCGACTATCCATAAATGGGATATGCTGGTCTCCACAATCATCAGAAGCTGAAGATGGTAAACAACAAGAATAAGGTAGTCACGATCGCCGGAGACCAGAAGGAATCCCGGTAGTGTTATTTAGAGACAATTTGAGAGGATGAGAGCAGTCTGTCGTCCCCACCTCAGATTCGAAAAGGCGAGCAGAGTGCAGGCAGGGCGGCCTATAAGCATAGTAGAACTCAACCTTAGAGAAAAGCCCGAGCTCCCCTGCCCAGATCCAGAAGGGGAACTAGAAGACTTCAGACTGGGAACCGAGGCCTCCCAGATCACCAAAATTGGTGGAGCCATGAGTTCAGAGCTGAAAGATCGACTGAAGGACTTCTTAAGGAAGAACCGAGATGTATTCGCTTGGACGTTGGCAGAATTACCCGGGATAGACCCCAGATTTTGTTGCCACAGGCTTGCGATCCGATCAAGATCATCACCCGTGGCACAAAAGAAGAGGAAATAAGGGTCAAACAGGCAAGTAGCCTTGGAGCAGCACGTCGACGAATTATTGGAGGCCGGGTTCATCAGGGAAATACAATACACCACGTGGTTATCAAACGTGGTTATGGTCATGAAACCAAGCGGTAAAAGAAGGGTGTGCGCGAACTACAAGGACTTGAACAAAGCGTGCCCCAAAGATGCATATCCCATGCCCAACATTGATCAACTGGTAGACAACTCGACCAGGTACCAGTTGTTATCCTTTATGGATGCTTATTCCGGGTACAACTAAATCGTGATGCATCCAGAAGACCAAGAGAAGACGGCTTTCATAACCGAAAGAGCTAACTATTGCTACAACGTGATGCCCTTTGGGTTGAAGAATGCCGGGGCCACCTACCAGAGAATGATGAACCAAGTCTTTGAAGACCAGCTCGGGCGAAACGTAGAAGTTTACATCGACGACATGATCGTCAAGTTAATGAACCCCGATGACCATATCTGGGACTTGGAACAAACCTTTGAGAAACTGCGGGCGTACCAAATTCGCCTAAATCCGGCCAAATGCACGTTCGGGGTACTAGCAGGGAAGTTCTTAGGGTTTTTATTAACAAGCCGGGGAATTGAAGCCAACCCTGACAAATGTAAGGCTGTTTTAGACATGAAAGACCCTCAGAACAAGAAAGAAGTCCAACAGTTGACGAGAAGGCTGGCGGCATTAACTAGATTCCTTTCGAGGTCTGCAGAAAGGGCTCTTCCTTTCTTCAAACTCTTGAAAAAGGAGGCGCACAGAGGATGGAACCCGGAGTGTGAGTCGGCATTCAACAAGATTAAGCAATGTCTGGTGACCCTGCCAGTATTATCAAAACCTGAACCAGGAGAGGTACTTTTCCTTGACTTATCGGTAGGGGAGGAAGCTGTGAACGCGGTCCTGGTGCGGGAGACAGAGGCCTGCCAAGAACCAATCTACTTCATAAGTAAAGCGTTGCAGAGCTCGGAACTGAGGTATCAGAAATTAGAGAAAGTGGTTTTCGCCCTGCTTATGGCGGCAAGAAGACTGCGCCAGTACTTTCAGGGATTCCAGGTCGTCGTTCGAACTAGTCAACCGATCCGACAGGTGTTACACAGACCAGATTTGGCTGGAAGGATGATCAGTTGGGCAATAGAGCTATCCGAGTTTGACATCACATATGAGGCCCGACACGCGATCAAATCGCAAACACTGGAGGATTTTGTAAGGGAACTCACCCCGGCCTATGAAGAGGACACAGCCAGACTCGGGGTATGGAAGGTGTACGTTGATGGATCATCAAACGCCAAGGGAAGTGAAGCTGGTATGAAAAAGCTGGTTCGAGAAGCCGCCATGTACACCATGGTGGCGATCAATTATATCGACAAGGAATTCACTCTCCTATGATGAGGTGCTTAGGCTCGACCGAGGTGAAATACGTTCTGGCAAAAATACACGAAGGGATCAACGGCCAGCATATGGGAGGAAAAGCTCTAGCCAGGAAGGCTTTACGAGCAGGTTACAACTGGCCGACCATAGTGGCAGATTCCATGGAGTTTGTGAAAAGATGCGACAGTTGCCAGAAGCACACCAAGATCATCTGGCTCCCTCCCGTGGAACTGAAGAGTATCTCAGCCCCATGGCCTTTCTACAAATGGGGGATGGATCTTTTGGGACCATTCAAAGTAGCCCCCGAACAACTCCGCTGGCTGATGGTCGCGATCGATTACTTTACTAAGTGGATAGAAGCTAAGCCTTTGACGACAATCACCTCGGCACGCATTCAACGATTCTTCCGGCATAGCATTGTGTCGCGATTCAGACTACCCGCCGAGATAGTCACGGATAACGGTACCCAGTTTATCGACAAAGGCTTCCAGGAGATGATCGCGGATCTCGGTATCGAGCAGCATTTCGCTTCTGTGGAACATCCCTAGTCCAACAAGCAGGCCGAAGCCGCAAACAAGGTAATTGTTGAGGGCTTAAAGAAGCGGATGCAAGAGGCCGAGTCCAGTTGGGTCGAACAACTCTACAGCGTGCTCTGGGGTTATAGGACTAGCGTCCAAAACTTAACCCAGGAAACCTCGTTCAGGCTGACGTATGGATGCGAGGCAATGATCCCGGTCAAGATAGGCCAACCCTCCTGGAGGAGATTGAAGGCTCTCCGAGATGGGGAGGCAATGAATACCGAGATACTGATGACAGAATTGGATTTTGTAGACGAGGTTAGGGTTACGGCACATTGCCGAGATATGGCCATGAAGCAGCTAATTGCAGCTAAATACAATCGAAAGGTAAGACCCCAGTCTTTTGACAGGGGTGACTTAGTGCTCAGAAGGGCAGATGTCAACAACAAGAACGCCACGGATGGCAAGTTGGCGGCGAATTGGGAAGGCCCTTACCGGGTTAAGGAGAAGCTAGAAAAATGTGCCTATGTCCTGGAAACCCTGGCAAGGAAACCAATCAAAACGACGTGGAACGCCGACAACCTGAAGGTCTACTATAGCTAGACCCAGCTGCCGTATGCACAGTGTGCCGGATATACTACGTCCGAGTTTCTTTATTTTGCTTATTTCCAGATTAATTTTATTTTCGTACTTACGCAATTTCCTTATTTAAAGTTGTTAGCTCTCTAGAGCGGATTATTTCGTGAATTAATGAAGAACTCCTTTGCGGAGATTCAGTTTATGGACTATCGAAACGTCTTATCATACACCAGCTTGGTTAAAAAGAATGACACCGGGGCCCATGAGCCTGGGTTCTTGATTACACAAAGTTTGGTTGAAAAAATGACACCAGGGCTTGCGAGCCCGAGTTTTTAATGACGCAAGGCCACTAATACAAGCCTTTGCAAAAGTCTGATGCATCAAAGAACTTGCTCCTCGATAAGAAGGTGAATTGTCATCTCGGCCCTGATCAGGCCAAAATGTGTAAGCTCGTGCGTTTTTACACCACGGCTGGACATGTGACAGTTTGCCCATATCCTAGCTATTATCCCGGACAACGGATCTGGAACCCAGTAGGGAGGTTGAATGAAAAACCCCTACCTTGATACCCGGTCATAGCTACTGGAAGAATGTAAAAGAATTCTACATACTTAAGACCCTGGCCCGATCAAAGAATCCCCAGCGCGGGTTGGAGGATTCATAACGAGATGGTTAGCATGCCTAAATTGCTCAATCAAAAGAAACTTAACGGTAAACAAGTTAATTTTTGAAGTAGCCGAACCAAAACGGCATATTCGATACACAGTCAATAGGGCATTAACGCCCAAAATCAAAGCTAAATAAAGAGAAATCCAAAAGTAAGTCAAATAGAAGGAGCCGACGGCTTGGAAGGATCGCCGACAGGAACGTTGGCCGAGGTCTGCTCCTCACCGTCACCAGCCCGATCTCCGCCATCAAGGTTGGACACTGACATGATCTCAGAAGACGAGGGAGGTGAGATGAGCTTTCCGCCTAGAATGTATGCCCGATGGTGAAACCCGGCAAGGTTTAAATTGGCGTTAGGATTCAAATGCCGGATCTGCGCCAGGGCCATGTCAAAAGCATCCTTGGCGGTCTCCTTCGCAGTGTTAAAGCAGTCGGCATAAGCTTTTTGAGCATCAGCAAGGGTCGCCTTGGTCTCTCCCAACTCCTTCACCAGATCCCCACGTTGGGACTGCACCACCCGAAAGGCGTCAATGTCCTCCGCATGGGCCGCCTGTATCCTGACCAACTCTTAATTTGCCTGGTCAAGAGCCTCCCGGGTCATCAGAAGCTCCTCAGACAGCTTGCTCTTTTCAGTCTCAGCTGCTTGCTTAGCCTCCTCGGCCTTCTTCTTGGCCTTCATGGCGTCGTCCCTCTCCCCCTTCACCCGAGTTAAGGCAATGCTGGCATCCATATGATTTTGCTTAAGAATCTCGAAAGCCTGCACCACCCCGGCGGATTTCCCACAGCTCGGTTACATCTACGTCAGAGAGGGCGACATTATCCGTATAGCGCCGAGGAGGGAGAAGAGCTACCGCCAGTTCCTCAGTCCTCCCCTTGCTCCAAGTATGACTACGAGGAAGCTTGGGCAAAGGCGGTGGAGGAGGCAGACTCGAGGATGAGGGTGTAGGAACTTCAATAATGGTTCTCGAAGCCGAGATCACTTGCGGAGAATCTGTCAAGGGCAGAGTGATGGGGTTGTCCGGGGAAGTCGACGGGCCAGCCTTCGTCTTCTTGACCGCCTTCGTGCTGGCGTCCGCCCCAGCCTTGGACTTCCGAGACTCAGGAGCAGATCTCTTCGTCGGATTGACCGTACACTGCCCGACGGAACCGGGATTCACGTGGGACAGATATCGCAGCAAGCCGTCCATAGCTGGTGCTGCATGGCAAAAAAAGGAGACCAGTTAGCACTAACAAAGTCAAATGAAATAATTCTATATACAAAAAGGATCAACACGACAATGGAAAGTATACGCGGAGCCTGAAGGAGCTCGGCTGGATGCCCTGAAAGAATAGAGGCAACAGTTTTCACTCCATTTTCAGATACATATGACACTAGCCGAGATACATGGCCGACATCTTCGGGGGAGAGGTCGTCGGGGTCGACCTGATAGTTTGTGGAGTGCTTGTTGTGGTGTTCCTTGGTCCAGTATAATGGGAACCTCCACTCCACCGTCTTGGACTCAGGCCCGTGAAGGAACCAGGGCTACTGCCCGGGTTTGGCAACCACCTTAAACAAGCCGTTTTTGAAGTATTTGAAGGACTCGGAAAAGGTGTGAAAAAGCTTCCTACCGGGGACCCCCGAATGGTGGTCAAACCCTTTAAATTGGAAGACTCCTGGCCAGAACGTGGCGTAAAAGGGAAAAAGAAGTAAAAGAATACGGTGGTTGTACAAGGGATGGGCTCCACAAAAGATTTGCAAACCTTCTCAAAAGCAAGCATAAAACCCCACCCGTTGGGATGGAGCTGTGAAGGAGCTAGGCAGAGGTAATTAAGAACAGATACTTGGAACTCACAAAACGGGAAGCGAATATCGAGCCGGGTGACATAATCCTGGTAAAAGAAAAGGAAAGAGGTATCGGTTCCTTCACGAACGGAACATATCGGCTCCTCATTAGAAGGCAGATGTAGGAGGCAGTTAGCAGTGTCGCCCAATTCGAGTCTATTAACGTCGGCCTGGGACATTAGTGAATGTGTTGTCAAGATTCCATGAGAAACCCAGGGATATCTTAAGAATAGAGCTTGTGGGGGACTCCCAGAAGCTGACTCCCCGGTGACAGAAGGCGTCCAATCGGATGATGACGGTGACCCCATTTATACCTAAAAAAACAATAAAACTAAAATCAAAATCCCATCATTGTACCTGAAGCGTGCAAGGTATGGCGAGGAGGTAAATTGACAGGACTGGGACGAATCAGAATCCTAGTGACCGGGCTAGGAGCGGAGGAGGATCTATGTTGGCAGGAGCCTAGAGTGGCGTTCGCCAGGGAATCCTGGCCGCTCGCGATATAGTATGAGCTAGAAGCAATGCAATCCCAGCATGGGCCGAGGTATCCCTCAGGAAGGGGTTCCGTCCTTGCGCGCGGAGAGGGCTCGTAATAGCTGAGAGGTTGTACCGGGATAGCTTCGGGGACACCTCGGCTCCCGGCGTTCGGCGATTCAGGGACGAGACGATCATTTGGGATCCCAGTAGTGGCAGAACAGGACCCCCTAGCGCTTCCTCTACTCGACCCACCATGGAGTAGGGTGTCCAACCTTTCCTCCTCAGACAGAGGGGAACCCAATATCCAGTAACTGGTCCTAGGGTAATGAACGCGTAGCACTTCTTCCTCTTCTGGGGTTAGCGCTTGGTTCGGAAGGGACGAAGGGTTAATCCTATCCATCAAATGCAGGGATTATCAAGAAGAAGGCATACCTAAATAGAAGGGATGCTCGAAGGACTGAGAAAGCATCGAAAAACCAAAGTTGCATTAGAACTATCGGAGCGAGGAGCAACGAGAGTCGTGAAAGTAGAGAAAGAATGCCAAGTGAATTGTGAATTGTGAAGTGTGAGTAATGGAGGGAAATACGAAACAAAGTTGAAGCGTCGGGGGTAAAAGAGACAATTCACCCTACTCGTAGGGGTGACATACGACGCGCAACAAGGGCATTGAATGCGCACGAAAACCACTGACAGCGAGGCAGGGCGGTTGCATTCCCGAGCCAATCCAGAGGAGACAGGTGTCAGGGGGCAATGATGGCGAAGGCAGAGAGACGCTGGCCTCGAAATACAGCGACACAGCTGGAGACACCTCAGATCCTGGAGTACCTCGGACCCTAGAGTACCAGGGCATTTAACCTGGACCCGGGAGGCATGACCATAGGATCATCTAGCACCCCGGTACCAGCTCGGACCTTTGAGACTAGACCTCGGGTCATTGAATCGGATGGGGCCCTCGGCAAAGTAACCCGGTCTGATGGCAGGATACATCCCGGCAGCTCAAAAGCTTGAACTACCGGGTTGAGGGGCAATTGTTACGGACCCACATCAGGCCCAATACCGATGTGGCCCACTATGGGATAGACCCTATCACGGGATCCTCCTATAATAATGATAAATCCGGCATTACCGATAATACCGGATATATCTAAATCCATATCTGAGATATGATATAACGGCCGAAGATCACGATAGGCCCCAGATACTGGATCGAAGGTGTTGTCTATAAATACAGGGGTCGACCCTTAAGGTGCACACGTTCTAAACCTTGAACTATTTACATTTAGTCACACCGTACACACACCGCACCCCCTTTGTCGAGAGCCTAACCTATGTACAGTGGTCCCACACTCTCTAGAGTATCTACCTCATAGATATTCGGGCGGAGTCTACTGATCCGATATCAAAGCACTAGTCTTCCAGGCTAGACATCTGTGTTCTACACCAGAACAGATATATATGACTAATTGAGGGGAAAATAAAAAATACATTAAATTTTTTGATAAAGCCAAATTATTGCTACTGAGCCTATATAAGAGAAATATTGCTTATATTAATTCATGTGTGAGATGAATATGACCATTAATATGTTATTTCCGACAAAATGATTTTGGTTGGGGAAAATTTAATTGCAAAAAATAAAAAAGCATACATTGTAATAAGGATTGAAGCCTTCAAAAAAACTTTTTAATTGTGATTTACAATATATGAGGTAAATATGTGAAAAGATATTTATTTCAATTTACGTGAATAAACACTTTAAGATATCCAAAAGTGATCCCAAACGAGCACGTAGTATTAACACAAATGAATAGGATTTACAGTACTGTTTTACATGTTTGATTTTTGAACAATTTTGGATCTGAACATGGTTTCTTGCTTCTATCTTTTTGCCAATAATCTTTGCACACTAGGATCGTTTAGTGGTACAAGGGATTTAATTAGAGGGGAGGAGGGGGAAAATTTTTGTGAGTTATATTTAAAAACATTAGAGAGTTGGGATTATAAAACTTTAATAAAAAGAAGATGTAAGATAAAAGAGTAATAATTTAACCCCATTTTTAAAATCAAATTCTTTTTTCCCCCTTTCCTTTCACTTGATCAAACCTGAAATGACAAGAGTTCTTCCCATGACAAATGAGGGTGTAAAAACTTATAGACAAGTTCCTAGCTAATTTCAAATCTCTGTTGATGTATGGCCCTCCCAAACATACAAAAAAGCCAAAAACCGAAAAAAGAAGTTGAAATGGTCTTTAGGACAGTGTTCAATCTAAAACAGAACATGAGGTATCTTTGCAGTTTGCACAGGCACAACAATAACTTGTGCAAGTGAAGTAAGCACTCATGCTTTTATATGTTTTTCTTGACTTATTTTATGATTGATTTTTTTTTTTTTAATAATGCAGACCATCGTTGTCAAACTCGCGAGTTGACTCTCCGAGTTTACCGTCTTTACGTTTCTAACTTACCAAATCGAGTTGAGTCACTAGTAAACTCTTGACCGTTGTAAACTCGGTTAAACTCATGAGTTTTTATACCGAGTTTACCGTTTTTACGTTTTTAACTTACAAAACCGTGTTAACTCATGTTAACTTTTTTTATTTAATCATGTTCAACGGCTTTATATATAAGTTTTATAAAAATTCTGTCATTAAATATGGTAAATTTTGAATGTTGATGGGTTTAATTTCAATTATTTAGATTTAAAATATTTTAAAATCAAATTGTTGTAATTTTTTTATATTTTAATTATTTATTATACACGGTTAATACCTATTTAATAGTGGAAGTAAACTCTTATGAGTTTACAATTTGAGTTCACGATACGAGTTTACATCACTGTCATGAGTTTATTTAAACTTGCGAGTTTGACAACCTTGATGTAGACTATATAAATTTGTGTTTAGAAGTGAAAATTTGATTTTATGGGAGGATATTTGCGATGACTGATAAACCCTAATTTTGTATATTTTATCCCACCTTATTCATTTATTTTGTGGATTATTTTAGGCTAATTTAGAATTATTAGATAATATTTGGATTGTTAGCCAATTTTAGGAAATAATATAAATATGAATTAATTATGAGATTATGGGCTTAAATTATTAATATTCTAATTGATGTCTTGTGATTAAATAATATTTCTAAATATATGATAGATCACGATTTTATCATATTAATTAGAATATCCTATGGTGCACATTTTTTACAGAGAAGTTAAAAGGAAATCTAATAGTAGAATTTTATTGGACTTCTTAAATTTTGATGGGCTCAAATTAGTACCCAAAATTCTCCCCTCTTTTATTAAAAAAGACCTAGCCGTCAAGAGAAGAGACACGCTCTCATTGAGAGCCGAGAGCCGCAAACATGCACGCTCAAGGAGAGGCACCGCGAGAATCATTGGAGCACGCTGGGAACCTGAGGAAAAACCATCATCATACATATCCATTAATTTCTTCTCTTCTACTCACGCACAGCAGCCACGTAAGGGGTGTCCAAGCCTATATTCATCAATTCTTCCCTTATGGCTGTGATGAATTGCTGTGTAAAGCGTGAAGGAGGAAATTCCATGGAAGCTTAAATTAAGTTCTTTAGGAGGCAACTTGAGAGGAGTATGGAGGAAGCTAAGGCCTAGGAACTTACACTTGAAGATGAGTGTTGTTCTTTTTATCTTTTAATTCAAGACTTGAGATAGTTTAGTTTTAAAGGGTTTCAAATTGTGTTAATTGAGAACAATCTATTTTAGATTGTAAACTTATTTCTTTTGAATTAGATTGATAATTTGAAGTTTTTATGCCTGACTTCATTACATTTTTTATCACCTAAATTCAACCTAAAGAAAAATCTACAGATTGCTCCTTAGGAGAATGACTTAGGTTGACCCTATATTGCACAATCAATTAGGTCCTAATTTAATTTATTGCTTTAGCGATAAAAACAAACGCATCAATCACCAATCAATTAGACGTTTGTGATGACCAAGCATTTCAAAAGCTTGAATTCACAAATAAGGGTCATTTGAACCATATGAGCAATAAGAAAGATGAAATTATTTTTTTATTATGTAATTACCATTGTTAAAATGTAAATGATCTTTTTCAATGTAATTTACATGACTTGCCAATGTAAATTGCCTTTTTTTTAAAAAAATTGTTTAGTTAATGAGTATGAAGTGTGAATCACTGAACAACGTAAATTTGTATTTGCAAGGGACAATATGGTTCAATTCCTTATTTTATTTTCACAACTATACAGTCATTATTGAAAACGACATAAGCCAATATACTTATAATGACATGTCATTTCATATTGACAAATCATTTCATATTGGCATATATAACTTTAAAAGAAGAATATATTACAAAAAAAAATTATTAAAATTAAATCTTGAAATGAAATTGTAAGTAAATCATATCAAAAGACACAAGTTCCAAAAACTAACTCTGGCTATTAACAAGTGAGCTCCATGGCAATTCCTAGCATCAAGCTAATCAGATGCTCATTGGTTGTTGTTTTCTAGGCTATACAACAACATAGTCCTACGTACATCATTTTAGATTTTTGTTTGGAATTATTTGCATTGCAAGAACTTGTGATCACCCATGAGAACTTCATTTATGGATTGAACATTTGATCCCAAATTGAACATACACACAAGGCATTTTTGGTAAAATCAATTATATATGGATGATTTAAAAAAGATCTTTCAAGCTATTAAATTCTTAATTAGCATCAAATCAATTTTAACTTATATCACATACAAGTTATTCAAGTTATTGACATAACTAAACTAACTATATTAACAATTGTCATGGCATATATATATTTTTATACACATTGCCGTTGCATGTATTAATCAATGATAATAACTTGGTATTTTTACAATTAGATTCTCTTTTTTCTAAAAAAAAATTTAGATTATAACCTTTTAGGTTCAAAGTAATTTAAAACATAAAGAAGCAACGAAACGTAACAATAATTCATTACCTTAAAAAAAAAAATGAATAGTGTTGGGCAGTCCCTTAATTAATCTCATCCACTCCAACTTGAAGGCCAATATCCATGTACAGAATAACCAGACTTCCAATTGTTCAAGAACACTACCCACCTCACTGCCCAGAAACAGAACAAGAGCACAAAGATCATAACCATCCTTTGTGTCGCCATATTATTCACCTTCACTAGTTCATGTGTCACATACCCTAATAAGAGACCCACAATTGTGTAAAAGAACCCCACACAAAAACCTTCTAACCCAAGTTGTATTCCTGATCCCTGATAGAATATTGTAAACTTGGATCTATCGTTTCGATCTGCCAAGAACATTGGCACCTTCCTAATGAAGTTGTACATCACCCCTGAAACGCTAAAGAAGTACACGAACACAGAGCCGGCTAGCCAAACCCTAGAGTCATGAAAAATTGTTTGGCCTGCGATGATCTTCTTGGCAAAATGGGCTGACCAGATCAAGAATCCGATTCCAATTAGTATCAATTTGTTTCTGGAAATGATGGGGGGTCCATGGATGGGACCCACCGTGAGTTTGGTCGTCGTTTCGATGAATTCAACGATGGATTCAACGAGACGGGACCAATCTCCTTGATGAATCTGATATGAATCGATAAGGTTTTTATGATGAGGGGAAACAATGCGAAGGTGAGGGAGGGCATCGACGCCGAAGAGAGAGAAACTTGCTTCGGATTCTGTGTATTCGAGTTTGCAAAAGAACAATTTTGATGGGTGTTGATTGTTGTTGGCAATATACGAGGAGGCCACAAGTTCGAATCCACGCACGATATCTTTGAGGCGGAGCTCATGTTTGTTGTGGAGTAGAACGGCGTCGAAGACCACGATGACCCAATAGGGTCTCGGGGTTTCGACGGAAGTGAGGAATCGAGAGATGGATTGATCATTAAAGTGAATCACACTGGATTTGGATCTGGTTTGAAGGGTAAGAAGCTCATGCACTCGATCGTCGTTAGATTCCGGCAAAGCATTATTGAAGGAACTGAGAGAGCAGAGAGTGATGAAGAGCAATAAAGGTGACATTTTATTTTGGAAAATGGTGTAATTGTTCAAGTTTTGTAGTCAAGTACGTGATTTGTTTCCTGAAAGAGAGGCGAACACTTCGCAAATAAATATGACTTTTTCATGCATGCAAAAGGTGTAACAACATTAATATACTACACATATGTACAGCATCTACATGTGCAGGGTAATCATATGTATGAGGAGCAATACTTACATAGCACGTGGCATTATCTGTATTCTAACTAATTAAAATACATATAACAACTTATCTTATCTTATCTTAATCTTATATGACAGATGATATAAGAGTATTGATATCTAGTCCATCTAACTTTAACTTGGATGGTATAGATTTTTTTTTTTTTTTGCCTTTTATTTTTTTAAAAAAAAAAAAAAATTATTTTAATGTGTGCAAAATCTATAATAAAAATATTCTCTTAACTATAATATTTTTGAAAAAAAAATCATTTAAAAATAATTAATTGAAAATTTTAAATTTGAACTATTAAAACAGTAATCAGAACTACAAATCTCATTGTAGAGATGAGCACCAAAACTTTTTTTAGGAATAACCAGAGTAATTAAGAACCATCTTTAAAAATGTGATTAATGCACACGACAAAACATAACACAAAACATAAGAAAGCAGAGCTTACAAATCTTAGTAATTGCCTATGTATGAAAACTCATATAGTCATATATATGTACATAACCAGTCTTTTTATAAGTTTCTCTTTTCCTAGCATATATTCCCTTCGCTTCTTAAAATAAGATGCACTTTATAATTCATAAGATGTTATATTATATTTCTTTATTAAATTGGACCTTATATTAAGGATCAATCACAAGATTTTAAGCTAGAAAAGGCATTTTGGTTTGAGTTACAAGATAATTGCAACCTTCGTTTTTTTTTTTTTTTTGTCGTTGATATATTTCAAGAGTCATTAATATATCTTATGCAACATTGTTTTGCAGAGGTCAAATGAACCATGAATGTTTTATGGGTTAGTTTAGTTACTGTTTCTCCATTTTTATAATATATTAAAACAAAAACAATTCTTTGTCAAAAAAACCAATTCAATTATTATTTAATCATTTTGAATTAATAAAGATGTAGGTCAAACTTTTATTCTATAAATTAATAAAATAAAAATGACCGTTAATAATACAAATAAAATGTCAGTGTCTTTTGTGATGAATAGAAGAATTACTTTAATAATATTCATAGAACTCTGTTTTATGCTTTGTGTTTGTATATGGTTTAATTATTTAACTAATTATTTTAACAAGACTCTGTCCTTTAATTTTACTTAAACTACTTATGTGAATAAATTAAATCCATCAATTACTAAAACAATACTTGACATTATTTCACAGCCAAACGATTTGAAGGGAAAAAAAAAAAAAGAAAAGAATTTGCCCACTCATGATGCATTCTCCACTAAATGTTAATTATTCTTATTAAAAGATAGAGACTGTGTGCCAGTTTGGTTGAACTCATGCAATGGTAATCATGATCTATGTCTCCGACCTTCAGATCAACGTCGGCGTCATCGGGCACAGATAGGTGGAGACCTAATGGCGACCGGCAAGTGAGAGACCATTTTCTAAATTTTGTCAGAGGAGGTTGGAGCTTGGATCCATGTGGGACCCGATTGAATTAGCTTAACTGCTAATCAATCTGAATACAATTGGCTAACTATAGTGTCAGCATCAACCGGGACATGTAGAACGACCTCGGACTTTTTCTTCCCCTCCCCCCTTGAAACCGAAGGTTCCGACTAATTCAAATTCACCTAGAGTTAGGTCCTTAGTCATGGAAGAAGAGCTTCCTACACTATTTTCTCTATTCTTATGTCTTAAACCGAGAATGTGGTTAAGGAGAGTAAGTTCCTTACCACTTACTCCAGATGAATTTTGGTATCTTTGAGATGATTTTGTTTTTTGGTTGCCGGTTCACCGAGTGCCGCCCGACTAAATCCGATCCGACCGCGTCACAAGACACCTGGCCATGGTATGGTGGGAGCCTCCCATCGGGGGTTTTTTGCATTCACAAGGCTTACCAAATATGGGCCCAAGCCCACTATATCAATATAACATAAGCCCGCACCATAATCATTAATGTGAGTTGGCATAGATGGTAAGGGATCCATGATTAGGCCCTTGGGTCGTGGGTTCGATCCCCTCTGCCGTCGCTGGGACTCCTTTGGTAGGCGATCTCGTAAGTCCCGATAAAGTCTTTCATGAGTCCCGGCGTCTTGCTGTCCTTGTGGGAGACTGATGTCGAACCCCTCCAAAACTTTTTTTTTATAAAAAAAAACATACATATATCATCGTCTATTCTAAAATATATATTAATCATTAGATCAAACATAATATATAGAAACAGGTAGAATAATATTCATAGCATGAATGATCTATGGATTCTATAGGGGAGAGATAAAGATATTGTTTATTATGAAACTATTCATGCAGAACAATATTCAAATATTGTCAAAATTTAAATAATTATGATGAAACTATTCCTATAGATAGGGATAATTTTGTCTCTTGCTATATTAACCAAATTTTTTTATACACATGCATCATTTTTCCTTAATAAAAAAACAAATAAATTCATGTTATCATTATTACGTTACCTCCGATTTTGTGAACCAAACGGGCACTAAAGGACCACAAATAATTTTAAAATTTGATAAACTAGCCCTATAAAAATGCCAAAATTTATACTTGGTTTTTAAATAAACTATTCACACTTCTCTCATACAAATCAAAAAAAATAAAAAAGTCATTTTCAGTTAAATGAAACATGAACATCAACAACTTGGCTGTGGCTTCTTCCTATTGGATCACATTTCTTTTAAAGCTTGCCTTGTGCCCTTCCTCATTCCATACTCTTAAGCTACTCAATATCCATACCCCACACACATAAACAAAAGCTTCACCTTTTGCCTTACACCATTTCTCTCTCACCAGCCACCAACTTCTCTCTCTTTCTATAAATACACAAAAACTTCCACTCACAACTACAAACTCCACAACATACATCCATTGTCTATGTCTTCTCATGTAACACCAAAAACAATGAGAACACATTTTCAATCCCTTCAATTGTTCCTATTCTCATTGTGTCTCTTATTGGGTTTGTCAAAACCCGACCCCGACCCGATCCAAGACTATTGCATTGCTGACACACAAAAACCCCAAGCGGTTTACCTCAACGGGGCTCCATGTGTCAACCCGAAACTAGCCACCCCATCTCATTTTTCCACATCATCTTTGTCTAAGCCTGGGAACACAAGTACTAAATTTGGGTTTGGTACCACCCCCACCAACATTATCAATCTGCCCGGGCTTAACACCTTGGGCTTGGTCTTGGTTCGGATTGATATAGCAGCTGATGGAATTGTACCACCTCACTCCCACCCACGGGCCTCAGAAGTGACCACTTGCCTACAGGGCACATTGCTTGTGGGCTTTATCGACACGTCCAACCGGGTATTTACGCAGAACTTAAAGCCTGGCGAGTCTTTTGTGTTCCCTAAGGGCTTGATTCATTATCTGTACAATATAGACTCTAGAAAGCCCGCCCTAGCAATTTCCGGGCTTAACAGTCAAAACCCAGGGACCCAAATAGCATCAGTTGCTACGTTCGCAAGTACTCCTGGAGTTCCTGACGAAGTGTTGGCAAAGGCTTTTAAAATAAGTCAACAAGAGGTGAAAATAATCCGAAGAAACCTTGGAGGATAATTAATTAATTAATTAATTTTAATTGTATATGATTTATATTCATAATGTCCATGTGCTATATATATGTTTGTATTATTAATCCTTGAAATTGCGTGACTTGGGATCCAACGGGGAAGGTGAGAATGTGACGTTTGATTGGCTTTATACTTAAAAAAAAAAAAAAAAAGCTATGTGGAAAGAGACATTTTAACGGTCATTTCTTTTGTTTAATGAAACCATGAAATGGCTTCATCTCATTCATGTATTCAGTTCCCGTGCGTGAAGGAGTTAAGTATGTATATTTTGTCCTTAATAATTAATTTAATCAATTTTGACGTGGAATATTAGCATACTTAAATGCATAGTTAATTGGGTGGTTAATCAGTTCATTTTAAAATTAACCAGGTCTTTGTTAATTGTATGCCTTCATTTAGGAAGAAATTTTCGTGTGGACTTAGTTTGTCATGTCATTTGTAATCTGCACAATTAAAATACAACAATTCAGCTAGCATTAATCTTAGTTGGCTGCTCATGTATTTCATATTTTTATTTTTCATTAAAAAAATGAATCCCTTAATTAAAATTTCACAAATAGTGAAAAACAAATCTTGTGAAGTTTTATTAATTTTATTAATATGTCAGCTAATATTTATGAGGGGTCAAACTAGTGTATGAGTCGTTGTATTCTAACTGGTTAGACCACAAATTTAAATGACGTGGTAAAACCAAGTTAATACAAGAATTTCTCTTTGAATCAAGCATAAAAGAACATTATTATGTTATTAATTAGTTATTTAATTAATAAATAGAGGTTATACACATAAAGCTAGTCATTATCTTGGGGATGGCATTTTTGTTTGTTTTTTTTTTTGTTGGGGTGAAAAATCATCTGGTCCTATCTATTATAAATCGCTTCCAATATGCTTTGTTAGAGCTAAGAAAAATCTTACATCTCTAAATTCTACATTAAAATTTAACAAATTTTTAACTTTAACCCTTACTTAATTCATACTACACACCAAAGTCAAGTACTCAACACAATAATAAATTGATGATAAAATTATGGGTAAAGGATTTCTTCAGTGACCCCCAAAACTACGTCGTTTTGGATTAATGAAATGTGTTTTCGTAATTTTGCACCCTTCATTAATTCACCTAAAATTACAAATATGCCCTTCATTAATTCAAAACGATGTAGTTTTGAGGGAAACTGGAGATAACTTATCTCCCGTGACTGGAGAAATACTTTTCCCTAAAATTATATATTCATATAATGATGTGACTTAGAAATAAAACAAAAAATATTCATCTACTTTAAATAGAATTAGAGGAGGACTATATGATAAATATTACCATTTTGAGACTTAGAGTGCAAAGAATTTTTGTTTATTCTAATAAATGTATATTTCTTAATGCATTATTGGGTCAATTTTTTTAATTAATTTGAGTATAAGAATCTCTCAATTATTATTATAATTAACGATAACACCGCATGAAAAAAGAGGCAATATATATATATATATATATATATATATATATATATATATATATGTGTGTGTGTGTGTGTGTGTGTGTGAACGAACGAACTAAGTTTCGCAAGCAAAAAGAAGAAATCGGATTTGAATTGAAGTCAACTTTGGTTAGCCAAGAGAGGCGGCCATGAATTTCGTCATTCATATTGGGACACCTCTTCCACGTTTCGAACACGTCTTTATTTTTATTTTATTTTATTTTTTCTTCTGAAGAGTTCTTTAGAGGCATATTCGTGGTCAACATGTAGAAAAAGATATAATATAATTAATGACCCTTCAAAATAATTATATATAAGATAGCGTCTTCTTATTGGCTTAAGCTAACTAACGAGAAGTGGTCTTATGTATGAAATCTATATCTTGTAACTATATATTTTTTCTATTTTATTTTAAAATAATTTGATAGGAGATTTATTTGCTTATCAATGGATAAAGCTAATTATTAGGGAGATCACACACAAGGTGATCGGGTCGGGCAAACCAGCAACCCGTTGTCCAAGACCATACCCAATAGTTAGATGGGGATGTTCTAATGTTTGAAAAAGCTTTTTTTTTTCCCCCCTTTTTTTAAACTAGAACAACAAGAACTAATAGATTAAAATTACCAATAAAATCAAACCCATAACTTTTGAGTCACAATTTCCAAACTCATTTTGAACATAGTCATCTATTGAACCGATGCATAATTGCATTGTGCAATGCAAAATGAGGGAATGATTTAGAAATCAAACTCAAATCTGTGCAAAACCCAATTAAGGGCTTGTTTGAAACATTAATTAGTTGGAGCTTTTAAAATCAACTTTTCAATCGTAGCTATATGGTGTACGAGATAAGTATGTGAGAAAAATTATGTCTCTATTTACATGAACACGTTTATGATAAGTTGTCCTGCTTCCACTATCCCTCCATGTTCATCTTTTTGAACATGGATCTGTTCCCCATCAAAATTTCTATCCATCACATGATTGCACCACCACCAACAAAGACACTTATTCCTTTCCTCCAAAATCAATGTTGATTTATCACATGAATTCTCTCTGATTTTTCAAACCTTCCCCTCTACTAGGGGTGTTCACGGGATGAGATAGGAACAATACAGGCACATTCTGCATCCCATCTTGCAAAAGGTTCAGGACAGCAAAATTGTTCTACGTCCCGTCCTATTCCCACCTAGACCAGGACAAGATCAGAATTGGGATGGGATCGGGACGGAACCGAGACGTCCCATATATTTTTATTTTGGATTTAGACCATCAGTTTTTTTCCCCCTTGAACTTGTAAAAACTAAAATGTAAGGGTATGAGTTAGACACTGAACCTCGATGATTGAAAATATAGAATACAAATCTAATTATCTTCTTTTATCATTTTTAGATCAAAAGCATAATGAAAAATGAAAAATTATTAAAACTTAAACTTAATAAGATCAATGATCATAAATATTTATAGTATTTTACAGTGAATTAGGCTAGCAGGTGCAAAAGAGACCGACAAAGCGGAGTGAATGAAAACGGTGCGAGTCATTGCTAGAGTTTTCTTAAATATTTATAGTGTTTTGTATTAAAAATATATAACCAATATATGATAATACATTTTTATATGACTAAAGTCTATGTAAAAAAATATTATATGATAATATCTTTTTATATAACTAATATATATTTAAAAAAGATATTAGTTATACTTTAATAAATAAATAAAATAGATATTTTCGTAAGAATTTTTTTAAAAAAAAGATATATTAAATATATTAAACTAATAACAACGTGATTCGGGATAGAACAAAGCTTGTCTCACATCTTGTCCCATCCCAATTTTCTAGGACCAGAACAGGACAAAAGTGAACACCCCCTCCACAAATAAAATATTACTAACAATTAATTAATTAATGATTAATTTGAAAATTAACTGAAAACCAAGAATGCGCTTCACCCATAGACATGACATGTCTTTTTCATCTCCTAGAGCTCCCTATACTTTCTCTAACCTCATTCTTCACCATGAAACTAGAACTGAAAGCCTTGAGATGATAACAACAACGACTTCACCAACAAGAGTATTTCGAGCCTGTGCATCCGATCTCTTAGAATCCTGTTGTACAAAGTGATTTGATAATCTGGCATTCTTATGATTTCTGGAATTTTGCATTTGCAACTGCACGATCGATGCTCTGTTTTGCTTCCTCTATTTTTCTTGGTAGCAAAACACGACCTCCCTTGTCATTATTAATGATCTGGCCACCTTGGATGAGGAGGATTTTTCTCATTTTGCTTTTGGGAAAATGGAGAAAGGAGGGTTTCATTGAGAAATAAGGGTTCAATTCACTCCATTGAGTGGCCGTAAAGAGGAAGGTTGGTCTTCAAAGCCTTAGCTAGAACACACAGGCTGAATTTGCAGAAGGGTAAGTGAGTGATCAAAAGACTATGGATGTGATGAACACAAGCCAAAGTAGAGCCTAATCCCCAAAAGCTAGCCTATGAGGAGGGAGAACCCAATAGACTTATAAACCTCACTACAAGAGTTTGGCTCTCTGATGTAGGACTCATTACATAGTCACCCCCTTAAGAGCCGACGTCCTCAGCGGCTTCACTTCACGGCACTTCACTCGGCCTTGCTGGTCAGACCCCTCCGTGGGTAGCCCTCTCCGGTACACCGTCTCTCAACGAAAGCACCAATGTGATGAGCACAAGCCCAAAGAAAGAGCCTAATCCCAAAAGCTAGCCTATGAGAAGGGAGAACCCAATGGACTTATATAAACCTCACTACAAGAGTTTGGCTCCCCGATGTGGGACTCATTACAGTGGAGACTATGTTTTGGTAACACAAGGGGTGCTAAGGGTATCATAGAGTCGAACAAAACAAATTTAACAAACAAAATTAACACATTTTAACTGTACGTAGGATAAAATTGCTATGTTTTCTATACTTCTAAGACAATATCGCTTCTACAAAATTTCTAAATATCCATTGTGACAAAAACGTTCGGGATAAAATTGTATCTTAACCCATATTTTTTTAAAGAGAGCGTATTTTGGGGAGCAAAATTTATACTCATTGCTCTGATGAGCAAATATGTACTCATCACTCATCTACATCGTTAGATTATTTTGGAAGGTCAAGATTTAATTTAATCTATCATTTTTTTTATAAAAATGAATTTATTATTTAAAAAATCACAAATTGAAAATCTTAAATTTAAACGGTTCATATTAAATTTAAACGATTCATATCTCATCATAATGATGAGAAATTAGGTGCTCATGTATATGATGATCACCGAATTCAGATCCACATATTTTGTTCTTCTGATTCTCCCATACGGCAACAATAGAAAACTCAAGTTCTGAAAGGACTCAAGATCTTATCTACCAAACTTGAAATATTAATTAAACATCCTATAAACTTCCCAAACTCCAACAAAATGATCAGCGGAGGCTTAAAACAGAGAATTTAGCCTGGGGTCCACCTTGGATATAAACAACTGTACATTGAGAGCCAGGATTTAAGCCGTGGTGCCATTGGGGAAGTTCATACACATTCTTGTCTTGTGTTGGAGAAAGACCCCACAGAGGCCCTGACAGATTCTCAATCTCAAACTTTACATCAGAGATTGGCTTCTTGGAGGCGTTCTTAATCATTACTTGGTGACGGTAATACGTTATTGCTCCCTCATTCCATGAGTTTGTAATTGAGTGAACCAATTCAATTTCCCCACCTGCATCAGTTCATTTTCCTATGTCGTTAACAGTAAATTATACAAATTTATTCAAGCATCAATAAAATTATACTCCTTTTATTCTTAATAGAACATATATTTATTTAATTTGATTAGATTAAGAAAGTTAGTTAACTTAATATAACATATTTTCTAGACACCCTTATCATTTTCCTTAATTCCTTTCTTAATTATTGTTGAGCTAATGGTAAGTTAGGAAAATATTGACAAATATAAAAACTACGTTATATATTTAAGAGCAAGATCAACTATTTAAATATGTTTTATATTAAGGATCGGAGAGAGCATTACTGTATTTTAAGCGAAAAAAGTTTAAAGAGCTAAATGCCCAAATTACAGAGATGTCCACAATAATCACCTGAAGATGAAGATGCTGCAGCCGTTGTTGGTATTCCTGCATTTGTGCCTATGAAGCCCATGCATAGAAAATTATTACAAGGATTGAATAGAGAGCAACACAAGATCAACTAAAGTGCAAGGCAATATGCTAATTTGCTTTTATACTCACTTGGTGTTGTTATTTTTTGGTGCAATGGTGACCCAATCCGGTAGGAACCTGTGGCAAACATAAGAAGTGATCGTTAATGAAGACCTACAATTGAGTATAAATAAAGAAGGAGATTATTAATGTAGTAAGGAGTAACCATTAGCGTATAAACTGTGAAGCTTGGCAAAGATGCCGACAAGTGGAGCAGAGGCAGAAAGAGTAGGCTCAGTTTGTTCATAATTGGATCTATCATCCAAAAACTCGTCGTTTTGATCAGGTCCTCCCACAAGGCCGCCATATAAGACATTGGGATTGGCTTCGCTCCGACGATACCAAGCGTCGAAGCCTTGCACGCACCCAACCACAGAATGAAGAACAAAGACGGAAGGAATGGAGGATCCTCTGTGGTGCACATGAATCGGATAATTTGCTCCATACCCAATGACATAGCTCATGCTCTTGGGGTTTTTACCAAGCATGTAGTCAGCTTGAGACTTGACAAAAGCGAGGAGATCTGAAGGCTGAATCTGGGCCTGGGGACAATGGAGGGTGGATTTTGCAGAAGACAGGTAAGAGGAGTAAATAGCCAGCAGAAATGAAGCAGATGATACGTACTGCATATTGTTCCAATCTCGAACGTATATCAATCCACCTGATAAGGCAGTTATTGCCAAGCAGTTTCTTTTTCAGTAAAAAAAAACAGGTCATTAAATGAAGCGAACTGAACAAGTAAGTAGTTAACAAACACCTGGAGTTTTGCGGACATTATAACCATCATTCTGTTGCAAGCAAGCACAGGCAAAGTAATCTGCCTTGGCCTGGTACTGCTTTAGAATGGAGGCATGAGAACCAGCTTGTCCTTCCAGAACCACCTGCAAATTGATTTTAACTTCTCTGTCATCAGTCAAACACACTACAAGGTTTTATATACAGACTGGGATATTAGTACGGATGGTTGGTTACATGGGAGAGGAGGATCTGTAGGCCAGCATATTTGTTGTCCCAAGAGAACTCAGTGACGGCCCATCCAGTTCCTCCCAGAGACTCAGCATTGTCCACTACATATTTGAGATAGTAGTCATCCCCAGTTGCTCTGTGGAGCCACGCAGCAGCCCAAAGCAATTCATCCTGATGAATAAATCAATTACGTACCAGCCAACTTTAACATATTACGAGAAAATGTAGAGGTGATCAAAGAGGTGATGAACTCACTGAATAACCAGAAGAAGCATAGAACTGATGAGCAACTGTAATGGAGTCATCATATGAACCTCTAAATGTGTCGGCGAATGTGAACAATTGTTTTGCATGGAGGAGGAGGAGAGAAGAGTAAGAAGAGTTGTAAGGGTTGAAAGCAATAGCAGAAGCAGCCATGGCAGCAGCAGTCTCAGCAGCGAGTTCAGAACCCGGATGTTGTTGGTCAATCTTGTAGGCTGTCCTTGCTGTGCTCATGTCTTCTGGTCGTTCCCAGCAGTTATGGTCTGAAGCCCCATCCGCTACCTGTCCCCACAGAATATTCGGATGAGGATGAGCTTTGAGAAAATAGTCCGTGGCCCACCTAATGGCACTAAGAGTGGGCCCCATCTGACTCAAATCAGTGATCTCTTTCCTCCACTCTGTGGCTGCCCAGGCCAGCATGGTGGCACTGAATGCCATTGGCAGACCGAATTTCACATTGTCCCCTGCGTCGTAGTATCCTCCCACCAGGTCTGCCTGCATTCATATCACCCATTATATTAATTGCAAAATTACCAACGAGTTGAGTTCAAGGGAACGGGCTAATATCTCATAGCGCATGATGAATCAAAGTTTGAATATATGTTGGAAAAGATGTCCACATTTAATATCCGATAGCACCTTAAATAGGATTGCATCGAATAAAAGGATATCTATGCTTAATGGGGAAAAACTTTGCAAAATTAAGGGGCTATTTGGTATGAAGGGAGGGAAGGTGGTTATATATGCAGAGGGATATTTTTTTGGAGTCGGATTAAAAAAATTTAAAGAAGTGGGCTTAATTATAAAATTTTAATAAAGATGAGATGTATGATAAAAGAGTAAAAAAATAATAATTAAAAACTTTTAATCATTCCTCTCCAATTTTTTAAAATATAACTCATAAAAATTTTGCCTCCTCCCCTTCCCTTCCCCTCCAAATCACTCGTATCTAAAGGAAAAAATATTAAGATTTTAAACTGATGGAAATTAAGTAAGGTTAATTACTCCTTGCTGAAACCCGTCGTTGAGAGCAGAATCGGCACGCCACTTGACTCGCTGCATGGGTAATTTTCCAGACCTCTGTGCCTCAAAGAACATCAAGCTCTTGTCAAGTGCTTCGCCGTAGTCCAACTCTGAAGAAGCACTTAAAGGCACCGTACTGATCATCAATACAAGCGTCGTGCAAACTACACAAACCTCTTTCATCTTCCTCCCCATGGATGCCATTATACTATAGCATTGTGCATTGCTCAGCAGCTTCTTATACATATTATAGCATACCAAGAAGAATGAGATTTGAGAGATATATGCGACGTGTTGTGGTAGCCCTCACGTTTGTTATAAGAGCTTTCCACGTTCATGAGGACGTGCATGTGTGTAAGCTTTAGGGGCAATGATTATATTGGCTCATTCTCCTGCATTGACTTAATTAGCCCTTATTAATTATTTATTATGTGCCCTGAATTATTCAAACTCTATTTAAAATGTCAATATTTTTTTTTTAATCATAGATACAAATGTTTCATTGTGGGATCACTTTGAGAAATTAATTATGTTCGCAAAATAATTGATAAATTTTTTATTGTGGAATCAATTAATTATTTTCTACAGTTTGATATCATGTGATTAGATTTTCGTAGTATATATTTATAAATATAATTCTAAGGCCTTTTGGTTTTTTTGTTATCTCTCAGTATCTGAGCCGTCACTTGACTCAACTTTCTTCATTGTTGAAAAAGTTCCATTGTTACCAGCAGCAGAGGCAACCTAGGATTTTCCAGAAACTACTAGCATTATTGGGAAACAGATCTGTTGTTAAAGGATATTTTTAGTAATTTGTATAGGTGTAATTATTAGTTAGTTGTGATTGTATTTTGTCACAGTATATAAGTGTGGGGTGAACCAATTATTATGTATCAGATTATTTTTCTTCAGAAATAAGAATAAAGTTTTTCTCCCGAAGTCAAGGTGTAGGGTTCCTATTTTCCTCACTACTGTTTACTATAGGGCCTTCAGGATGGCAAAATGATGATAACTGGAAGCTGGTTGAAGGTTTATACATTTTGAAAAATTCTAACAGAACATGTAATGTGATTAATTCAGTTCAAAGTAGTATTCTAAATCTTGATATAAATGAAATGTGCATGTGGCATAATAGACTTTGGCATGCCCCTCTTACTATAATGAAATACCTTGGTTTTGAATGTAGCTAGTGACAAGGACATTATGAGTAATAAATGTGAAATATGTGTTCAATCGAAACAAACAAAATTTTCATTTACTCCAAGTTGCATTAAAAGTGTTTGTTGTTTTGAACTATTGCATCTTGATGTCTGGGATTCATATCGGACTCCAACACATCAAGGATATTCCTATTTTTAACAATTGTTGATGATTTTTCTAGAGCAACCTAGACTCTATTGATAAGAAATAAAACTGAAGTTACAACCTGTATTCAACACTTCATTGCTTATGTCTTGACTCGATTTTTAGTGTCAGTTAAGATACTTAGAAGTGACAATGGCACATAATTTACAAACACTGAATTAAAACAATATCTCAAGGGTAAAGGTATTGTTCACCAAACTTCATGTCCTTATACTCCAGAACATAATGGAGTAGTAGAAAAAAAAAACATAGAACCATAATTCAAGTTGCTAGAGGTCTCATATTACAATCTAGCTGGTATACCAATTAAATACTGGGGGGAATGTATTAGAATGACCACTTATTTGATTAATAGGTTGCCATCTAGAATCTTAGGTTACAAGACCCCTCTTGAGATCGTATATGGGACCCCTCCAGATCTTGCTAACTTGAAAACATTTGGCTCATTGGCTTTTGTAACAAACCTAAGGAATAACGATAAGTTAAAAGCAAGATCTGTTACATGTGTTTTTCTTGGTTTTCCTAACAATCAAAAGGGATATCTATTACTTGACCAGAAAAACAAATTAAAATATTTTCATTAGTAGGCATGTGAGTTTTCTTGAAAATAAATTTCCTTTCAAAGAAACTAACCCATATGATCTATGTAAAGATTGCAGGGAATTTCAGCATATGTTCTGGTTTGATCGTGATTCCAACATGTGATCATAACCAACTAGCTGATGCAAATTTCCAGCCTAATCCCATGATAGATTTGAGGCCAAAATCATCCACCATCCTCAATGAAACGCCCAATGAGGTAATATGCAAACCCACTAAAGAAAGACTATGTTTGTTCTCTAGTGCGGGCTGAACATGATAGATGTCTTTATAGCATCCATAAATATGTTTCTTATGATTATATATCTGCTTCTGATATGTGTATTTTAACTTCAATTGATTCTATGCATGAACTTGAATTTTATGAGGATGCTATAAAAGATCAACGTTAGATAGACGCTATGAATAATGAGATTAAGGCTTTAGAAGATAATGCCACTTGGACTATTGTTCCATTACCTAAAGATAAAAAGGCTATAGGATGTAAGTTAATATATAAGATTAAATATCACTTGAATGGAATGATAGACAAATTTAGGGCCAAATTAGTTGCTAAAGGATATAGTCAAAGAGAAGGCATATATTATCATGAAACATTTTCTCTTGTTATTAAAATGTTAACTGTTAGACTTGTTCTCAAATTAGTAACTATGGATGAATGAGAATTACATCAAATGGATGTATGTAATGCTTTTTTGTAAGGGGATTTAGATGAGGAATTATACATGAAAATTCCCCAAGGTTTTGAACGTAAGGGGGAGCAAATGGTATGTAAGTTTAAACAAATCCTTGTATGGCCTAAAACAAGCTTCAAGGCAATGAAATCTTAAATTGTCAGAAGCTTTGATTCATGCTGGATTTAATCAAAGTAAGCATGATTATTGCCTTTTTATTAAAAATTGCGAGGATGGTGTTGTCCTATTCTTGTTTATGTTGATGACTTATTGGTTACTGGTAGTAGTGTAAAAGGGATAGATGAAACCAAGTCATTTATGCATAACAGTTTTAAAATCAAAGATCTTGGTTTTATGACATGTTTTCTAGGGATAGAAGTTGCTAGATCACATAAAGGGATTGTCTTGTGTCAAAGATTTTGGATATTTTGGCTGAAACAGGCATGAGTAGGTGATGTAAACCACTTGGAGTTCCTTTAGTACAAAATCAGAAACTCATTCCCTTTGAGGAAGAAGGAACAAGGTGGATGATTTGTTACAGAATCCAAAGCGTTATAGAAAATGGATTGGTAAGTTGATTTACTTAACTATGACACGTCCTGACATATCTTTTTGTGTGCAGCTCCTAAGTCAATTCATGCAAATGCCAATAAAAGAACACATGGCTACTGCTTTAAATGTTCTGAGATATTTGAAAGGAACCCTTGGACTTGAGTGTTGCTGAGTTCAAAAGGAGATCTTGCACTTGAGTACTTCTGTGACTCTAATTGGGATGCGTCCGTCACTACAAGAAGATCAGTGAGTGGTTATCTAATAAAATTTGAAGGATCTCTGGTGTTGTGGAAGACTAAGAAGCAAGCTATGGTGTCAAAGTCTTCAACAGAGGCAGAATATCGAGCCTTAAGCATGGTTGTTTCAGAAATTGTGTGGACATTGGGAATGGTTAGAGACTTGAACATAAGCCATCATAATCTTGTCAGAGTCTACTTTGATGATATGGCAGCAATTCATATAGCAAACAATCCTATATTTCATGAAAGAACCAGACATATTGAAGTGGATTATCACTTCGTAAGGGAAAAGTTGAAGAAGGGATTAATTGATTTAAAGCATGTTAGGTCTGAAGATCAAGAAGCAGATTTGCTGACTAAGGCTGTGGGAAAAGAAATTCAACAAAGGCTATTAGTCAAGTTGTCTGTTGTAAATATTTTTAAACCTCCAACTAACAGATCTGTTGTTAAAGGATATTTTTAGTAATTTGTATAGGTGTAATTGTTAGTTAGTTGTGATTGTATTTTTCATACTATATAAGTGTGGGGTGAACCCATTATTATATATCAGATTATTTTTCTTCAAAAATAAGAATAAAGTTTTTCTCTCGAAGTCAAGGTACGGGATCCATATTTTCTAAGTTTACAATTATATCATCCAACAATAACCAAGAATTATTCACTATCTGAATCTTCCCCAGTAGTAACTTCTACTCACATCATTAATATCGGAGTCATCATCAGAGAAATAAGAATAGCTTTTGATGGAAGAACAGCTTTTGTGACAGTGTTCTGAAGCCCAACTAAAATATAATTTAAAATAAGAGAGGCACACAAGTTTTTGTCCATAGATATCTATATGAGTAGTTTTAAATAATGACAATTGAGAAAAAAAATTATTTAATTTAGTGAAATTTAGAATTTTGTGCTAGTTTAGGCACTCCTGAGTAAAAGTTTTTTGTGCTTGGCGCTCCTGGAGTAAAAGTTCGTTGGTCAATCTGCACTTTAGATAATGGATGTTATCTTTTTCTAACGGTATTGTGCTGACTACACATTTTTAAAAGTTTATTGTGCTAGCTGCACATTTTTAAAAGTTTATTGGTATTTTTGGTCCACTTAAAAGTTTATTGTGCTGGGCACTCCTAAGCCAATAGTTTATTGGCCCAATCGCATCTTAACCCTTAAAATAATCAAAGTCTTCCTCTGAACTAGTTTCTTTCTTGTTTTTCTGCATCTCTCTTCTGCTACTTTGCACTCACTAGCTTCTCAAGTTCATCATCATCAGCTTCTCTTTTGCCTCACTACTAAAAGAAAACAAGAAAAAGAGAAAAAAGTAATGCACGTTTTGTAGCACTTGGTTACAAAAGTGCTACAACTTTTTTTAAAAAAAAAAAAAAAAAAAAAAAAAAAAAAAAAAAAAAAAAAAAAAGTGGCCTGCTGTAGCACTTGCGTTTGCTCAAAGGCATTCGTGACACTTGTTGACACAAGCACTACCTTTTTAAAAAATATTTTTTTAGTAGCATTCTTTACCTAAAATATTTTTTCAAAATCCATAAATAATTTTTTAAGATCATAAATTATTTTTTTGTACCAGTCAGTATCCTTTTAGTAGCAGCTAGTACCTTGAAATATTTTTTTAAGATCTTAAAGAATTTTTTCAGTACCATTTAGGATTTATTCTTTTACTACCCGGCAGTGTCCTGAATATTTTTTTTTAAGGAATCAGGTGTGTGTGTGTTTTGCTAAAAAAAAAAAACGGTGACGTTTTAGGAGCAGCGGACAATATCTGCAAAGGATACAAGCCAAGTCCATAGATCTATCAGGAAAAGTCACATTGAATAAACCAAAGGAGTTTCAGAAATTAAGTGGACCCCAATTTTTTTGGTTGAGTTTTTTTAAAAATATTCATGACAAAGGAAGGGTTACTATTAAATATTTCTTTTTGGTTGGGACGTAAATGATACTCTCCCTTTTTTTAGTTGAGTTTTTTTCCCCCTTGGTGAACAGGTTAAGTTTTCAATTAAGGTCGATGAAATGAATCGTATAATATGTATGCATGTGTGTGTGTGTGTTTTTTTTTCCTCTTAAAAATTAAATCAAATTGTTATTGTTTATTGTTTTATACAATTATCTACATATAATTTTTGTGGCATTATTATCTATTGCGTATTGTATATACTTTTTAACTTTTGATCCTATAATACGGAAAATTCTTTTTAAACAAGAAATGATGTGGTTTGGGACATAAAATGCAGTCCCGTTAATTCTCTCTTTATTTTTACATAAAGAAGGTTACTCAATCCTAATAATGATTATTACATGCAATCCAAAGACAAGTTATTCTAATTCTTATGAAAAATTAAATCACAAAATATGTGACTAACTAATTTTTAGAAATCCAATCAAATAATTCAGCCCCTTAATCTTTTGGTGTTGTAAAATCAGTTGGTCTTAAAGAAACCTTTGTACTCCCCAAAGTCATTTCTCTATACTAATATTATATCATTTCATTATTATCACTTAGCAATTTCTGTTTTATTTGTTTCCATCAATGACATTTTTGGATATCAACTGTTAATTAATTTGTAAGAATTACAAAAATTAACTAAGTTAACTATTTGTAAAAAATGTGTATTTGTTTTCCTAAGGAAGCCTTTTTAACTATTTGCATTAAAAACTACTCCTTTGATGATGCAAAAATTCTGAAGAATATTTGTAATTAATAGGGAGAGTTAAAAAAAAAGTATTATAAAGTCTTAAGACAAAGTGGGTTGTTCTATTACATATGGTGACAAAACTAACTTCTCCCTAACTCTTACTAGAAAATGCATCAATTTTGTACTAATAAAAATACCATATGTTCCAATAAAGTAATATGCGGACATCATGCCTAAAAAAGTAGTTTCATATAAGCAATCTAATCATTAAAAAGTTTGACATTCGATACATGAAATGATAGGAAGTCATAACATATTTTCATTTTAAGGAACACTTTACTAATTAGATTGTTTATATGGTATAATCTTTTCCTAGGGTTGAGTCTGAAAATGGGGGCAAGTATGGCTTTTCAAAGATTTTTTTTTTTTGGACAAATTAAAGAACTTCATTTGAACTACCACTACTTAAAAAAACAAAGGCTTATAACGCTGCCACACGTAAAACTCTAAGTGAAGACAGTTTAAAAACTATGACTGGTGATACTTTTGTAAATACTGATATAATTTAAGACTAGTTGCGCTTCCACGGGGTCTAAATAATATTTTCTAGACCGGTTATAGTTTAATGTTGTCTCGATAAGCATTAAATATTATGAAATTTTCAAAATTTTAATTCTTTTTGACCAGATGGCTATACATCCGGTTTAAAAATTCTTTTAGAGACTGTCGTTTATTTACATTCAGTCTTAAATGTTTCAGAGTTTCTTTAGCTTCCAAGGTAAACTTCCCAACACGTCTATTTGAAATCTGAAGCGTCTATTTTTTTTTCCTTTTAAAAAAAGAGGCAACGTTCCCCCTCTCCTCCTATGGCGGTAGCTACTGGCAGTTCCTTTATGTAGCCCCTTCCACCTTTGACCTTGGAGGAAATCGTTGAAGCCATCTTTCCCCTCTAGGGCACCATTTTGGAGGTCATGGCGAAGCAAGATCACTTCTCTAAACGATTGGAGGAGTTGCAGCAGTGTTGGACAGCATCCTCGACTGTTTGGACTAGGGGCAATTGTCTCCTAGAATGATGAAGATCATATGATGAAGGGCTTGGGTTTCAAGAATGTACACATATTTTGATGTGATTTTGATTTTGTGCCTGATCATCGCCATATATAATATTTTAATGTAGTTTTGATTTTATGCATGTACTATGCCTCTTTTAGGCGAAGCTTATTAATGAAAAAGTTTCAATCTTTGTATGTCTTTTGATCTATTACTATTATTTTTTTTGTTGAAGATCTTCATCTTCTCATGTTATATGAGCATTCAAATAATTTAAGTTCTTGTTTATGAATTTTGTTTCTCTATTTCTAAAAATTACATATTAGACTGGTTGATTTAAAAGATAGTCTCGTTATGAATTAAAAATATTTTTTTACATGTTGAGATCAGGTGTGCTTAAAGTCGATCTCATTATGAATATATAGATCGTCTTTAATAAGGACTGGCCTAGAAAATTTTTCCCTAGTATATATACTCACTTTCACACTCAATCTTCATCTTTAGCCTCTCTTAGTCGTGCACGCACTCTTTCTCTCTCTATCACTTCTATCCCTGTGATATCTTTCTTTCTACCACCAAGATGAAAAGGTATTTCTTTCTGTTGGGATCTTCCTCTCTGTCGTTGCCATTTCGCTCTCACATTCAGTAAAAATTGTTGCTCTTTTCTGTTAGTGTTCTCTTTTGTTGCTTTTACTTGCATGGACATTTTAATTAGTTGATCCTGTACTCATTCCTTTTATTTATTTTTCAAAACAATGATGCTTACTCATTTTCATTCTTTGTCAAAATCCTTATTGAATGTTCAATTTTTTTTTTTGTCTTACATCCACATAAATGAAAGTTTTACACTTGATCGATACTCTCTCTCTTGTTTTTTCAATTATTGTATGTGAATTGTTGTTTACTTGATTGTGAAAAATATTTACAATTTTGCATTGCAGGTTAACCTTGTAATATATATGGTAGTGTTGATTCGGACATATGTCCTAATCACTTGGTTGTGATTAATTCAGGCCTACTAACACCATCACATATATTACAAGGTTCAACCTGTAATGAAAATCTGCACAAGACACACATACATAGCACAGAGGCTAGGTGAGCAGTATACAAACAATATCATGTATTGAGAAGTATCCAATATGTGTTATATGTGGTGGTGTTGATAGGCCATGATTTTTTAATTTGTTGCTTGCTTCAAATTCATTGTAGCTTGTGAATATATGTACTAATACATTGAATCTGAAGCAAATAATGCTAATTCTGGCCAATCAGCACAACAACATATATCACAAGGTTCAACCTGCAATATAATGGAAATGAACACAAGATATGCATACATAGCACAACGACTGGATGAGTGCCAAATAGAACATATATTCATCAGTGAGTCAAAAAAAATTATTTCATTACAACGGATTTGTATTTAATTTGCTTATTACAAATTTATTCTTTTTCATTATGTAATATCCCGTTTAAACATTACATATGAGACAAGAAGATTTTCCCTTTATGTCAAGCAATGTCCACTCATACACTACACTCCATTTTAACTTTTGACTTTTGTGCATTCTCTTTCTTCATTTCACATTACTTTTCAATTATTTTGTCTTATGTGATTAAAGCTATGCCGACACACACTCTACCATACTTTTCTTTCTATTTTCCCTTTCACTTCCGCAAGACACATATGTATACGTGTCACTTTTTCTCAATTATAGATACAACTCACACTAACTCTTAATTATTCTTTATCCCGTGAATGAAAGAAGAGCAAGGCGACAATACACTCATTCCTCATTTTTCTCTTCCGGACAACATGATATGCTATATTGTCTCCCACTTTCTCAAATGAACATTCACGGGTGATCTCCTATTGATTCACGAGAGAAACATAATTGTGGAAAAGTGGTGCATTATTTTGGGACAGCTCATACTCATCAATCATCCGAAATAAACATCGAGAAAGCGCACTCACATCATATCAATATATACACTGCAAACCTCTCTCATTTATCGTTCCGTCTTTACGAAATAGAAACATAGCGAAGAGGCCGAGAGTGAGAGAGTGTGAGAGTTTCAAGTGTGAGACGCTTGCTTATCTTATTTTGAGAGTGAAGTTCAAAAGTTTTAAGAGGCAATAAGGAAGAAGAAGTTGCTAAAGCCCAAAGGATCAAGACAAGTAAGTAAAGGCTTTAACTTGTCTTGTGTTATTTTATCATGGATAATTTGGAATATGGTTTATCCATTGTTTCTTTAGTTTTTGAAAGCATAAAAGCCTATGGGGATATATTGCTCAAATTTCTAAAATGGACTGGAAAATGAGTTAGAAGACAATTTGGTTCATAAAGTCTTAGAATTTGTAAAGTTGCATTAAAATGTTGCTTTACGTGATTTATGTAATATTTTGGGTTGATTTAAAAGTGGTGAATATATAAGGATTTTGAAGATTTTAAGGTTTCCAAAGGGTTTGCCACGAAAATTTGAGTGAGAATAAGGTTAGAAATGATTTTTAGTACCTAAGGGAATAAATTGTACAAGTTGTCAAAACTGTTAGTTTTAACGGTTTGGAAGGCAGTCGACTTGTACACCATTTTTGATCAAGTTAATGATGTCTATAAATTATGAAATTTTCCATATTTGAAGTAGACACCTTAAGCTTTATTTTGATATATAATATGTAATTTTTAGAGCTCTGTACAAGGAGGAATTAATTTTGTAAGATGACCTACGTTTTTGAAAGTGAGACCTGAACAGTATTGGGAAATATTAAAACTGGGAATGATTCAGATTCTCTGGACTTATGAGACTATTTTTCCATGACAATAGACATGTTAATGGACGTTTGAGTTTTGGAAGCACATCAATTGGACTTTTGTGCATTTAATTATCAATTTTCGAAAATCAGTGAAAATTCTGAATAGAAAAGGAGTTAATCCGAAAATTGATGCAATAAAGGTTTAAGTTGGATAAATTATCAATTATGGGTCATAAGGATCCTAAATGATGATAAGAACCCTTTTGAATATTTTGGAGAATAGAATAAAATGGTAATTGATTTTAGTACTTTATAGAATAAGGGAAAATAATATTTTGATGATATTATTTTAGGAAATTGGTTTCCAAGTGGTTCAAGCACCGGAGAATTATTTTTAGCTAATTGGAGTTCAGGTAGTAACTTTCTCTCACATACTCTGTGTGCCTTTATATGCATGTATGTACCATTGTGATATGTGAATTGTGAATACTTAACCTTATCGCCGGTTGAGGCCGGGAGGTAGTGCCCTAGAATGTGGGGTAACCCTGGATGCCATCACGGTTGAGGCCGAGGGTGGTAGTCCGGTAAGGGAATAGTTGTATTTATGGAAAGAAGGGTAAATACCCATTTGAATATCCAGCGCTGTGCGAATGAACTGGTAGGTTCTTGAATATGGTTGAACTGCAATTTTGAATTTGAACTTGAATTTTGAGTTTATTTGAATATTGAATTTATTGCAACTGGTTATCTACCATGTACTGTGCATACATTTTATGTGAGTGATTAACGTTACTACTGGGATTCGGTTGAATCCCAGATATTCCACAAAGTTCAGGACGAGAACAAAATAGTGGACGTGGCTCACGTGGTAAGGCAGTGGATACCGGTAATTGTTGATGCTGGGCCGAGCCAAGATCTGCCGTTTATTTTATATGTTGTGTATTTTGACTGTTATGAAAATTTGTAATATTTGTATGAACTTTTTATGGTTTGCGGTTATGTAACCAGACTTTGTAATCAGTATTACTATGCTGGAACCAATATATTTATTAAGCTGTGCATTTATCTCTGACGAATGTCGGTGTACCGAAAGGGGTGTGACACATTACAGAAAGAAGTATGAAGAGCGCCAAAAATACATGTAAAGAACGCTAATTTGAGTGGTTTCTTGTAGCTATCACTTATGTTTTTGTATACATGTGAATAGCATTAAATAATCTAATCTAATATGTAACTCAATGTAATTGAAAACTAGGGATGAATACAGTTGGAGGTTGTAGATACAGGCAAGCCATTCCTGTAGGACTTGGAAAAAAAAGGCCTTCCTTCCACAGGTATAAATATGATATTCATTTTGTGCTTGTTGGCTTCTTGTATGTTTACTTGAGTGTGAAAGTTTATGATACATGAAAGTTTAGATTTTTTTCTGCTTGCTCGATATTCTCTGTGGTTGATGTAGCTATCATATGTGATTTTTGCCTATGGAATTCGTCATGGTTGGGATTGTGAAATGTGTGATTATGACAATGATGCAATTTCATTGGATCATTCTCATAGTGGAAAGTTTCACAAATCCAAGCATAATGAATTTTGGGGACAAAAGTTGGCTTACATGTATGTTAATTGAATCTTGTTTGCCATGCCTTTATTCTTTTCAAGTTTTTTTTTTAAATGTATGGATGCCCTCTCCTTGAAAGGGCTTAGATCATTATTGACTGTTAGGTAGGGGTGTTGATTGTAATTTTAACCCCAACTTGTGGGAGCTGTTAATACGTAGATAGTATCGTGGGCCACCCTTATAGTCAAATGCAACCGCCTTTGGATTGGGTGATAATTTTACTAGGCATAGGAATTTTGGCTTTTTTGAGACTTTAGATAGAATATGGCTCTGGCCTACCTCAGTTTTGAGCAAGGTTTTGAAACCCGGACCGGTGACTGAACCGGTGGAGGAACTGGGTTAAGGGTCAGTGGGTCAGATCGGAGTCGACCGGAGTCAAACCGGTATTAATTAAAAAATATAATTTAATTTAAATAGGTAAAAAAATTATAATTAAAAGATTTATACATATTTCACATCCCTCTCAGCCCAAGCCCAACAAACAAATGTCTCACTTCCCTTCCCCAATCTATCAGCCCAAGCCTCTTTCCATAGTTTATTTTATTTTATTTGAATTTGTTTTTTGGTCAAGACTTTATTTGAATAATTGAGGTGATGAATTGATGATACTTCACGTTTCTTTTTTTATTCTCGGGCTTCCACGTTGCCTTGACAAGAAAGAAGTCCCTCCATTAGTCTAATAGGCTGACAACACCAATCAAATCAGCTTTAAAACCTTTGTACGCTTGTGAAGGAAAAAGGAGAGAGACAAAAAGAAAGCATGAGCTCACCGACGGGAGTTTCTTCAACTTCATCACCAACATCTTTCTTTTATTTATCATCACCAGTCACCGGTCCTTCATCTCCTCTTCCTCTTCTTCGTGGTCTTCAGTCCTTCCATTCTTCATCTTCACTAGTTACCGCCATCGGTATGTACTTTTCTTTAGATCTTTCTCTCTCCTCCTTCTTGTTCTGTGTCTCGGCGACATAAGAGGTTTTTGCTCCTTCTTCGGCTTCACAGCACCATCGCCGGCATCGACTTCCTCAAGCACTTCAGATCTCTCTTTCTCCCTTGAACCCAGGTTGACTCGGCCGATTTACCCCGAGTTTACCAGGTCAACCCGGGTTCACCGGTTCAGTCCGGTTTCACCTTAAACCGGATCGGTTTTCCGGCCGGTTGGCTGGTTTCCGGTCTGAACCGGCCGGTCCGGTCCGGTTTCACAAACCATGGTTTTGAGAGATAAAGGGGGAGTATCTAATTTAATGAAGCTGAGACTAACATGGTTGATAAACAAACTTAAGAATTCTGTTTTATATGGTTGAATATGGTCGTATGATGAGGTCTTTGTTGAGAGGGAAATCAAAGTGAATGCCAATAATAAAGAGCTACCTGGATAGGTGGAGTTACTAGTGCCAGTTGATGATTATGACATCTAAATTAGATTATGAAAAATGTAGGCCGGGTGATCTATACTTGCAAGGAAGAATTCATTGAACCGGATTATCGACCAATCCAACAAATTTGTCCTTACAAGTGATGATCATCTAGCTAATATTTTTCATCCTCTAATTTAGAGTTATTAATCCTCACCCTCTCACTAGTATTTCCATCTTATCAGTTACTTCCTTATTATTGGACTTCAGTTTTTTTCCCTCTCATCCAAACCTAATCATGATATCAAATTCACTTATATAAAATCTAATTCTCATATTTGTATATTAACTTTGTTATACATATGTTCATTAAAAAAGAATATTATCCTTTATCATCTGAGACTGTGTACGACAGAATCATATTGCATATCTGAAGTGTGGAACAAAATATCACCAAGAGGGGGTGAATTGGGGATTTAAAAATTCTTTTCGAATACCCTTGAAACAGACACACTATAACAGAGTATAACAGAGAGAGAGATAGCTTGATAGAGATAATTTATACTGGTTCGATCTCAACTCTTGACCTACATCCAGTCCCCAGACACTCTAGGATTTTTCACTATCACTTCAATCAATTACACACTATGTGCTCGAAAGTAATCCTTTCATTAGGATTCACTCCCCCTTACAAGTTGTAATCAAATAACCCAATCTCAAAGTCCCGATACTTTGAGATTCTTAAACTGCTTTATATCAGAAATGAACTCTCTAAAAGAGTAGATAGATAAACACTGAAGGTTATAAGTATCCGAAGATATTACACAAATGAGTGAAACAGTAAATGCGTATTGATCGTTTGAGAATTTTTATTTTCCGATAAGTAGAATGAATTGAATGCTCCAGCTTATATATGGTGAAGGCAATTAATGACCGTTGGAAGCCTTCAAAGCACCGTTGAGAATAATGAATATAGCCGTTGGACTTGAATCACATTCATTACTCTCGTCGCTTGATTCATTCAATGATCGCGATCATTCTTTGTTGACATTTCATAAGATTTTTCCGTTGGATGATCTGGCATTCAAATAAGGAAAAAACCCATAAATGCCTTTTGAACATGCAAAGAATGATGGACTAAATCTATGCTTCGTTTTCTGAACCAGCATTTAATGCATATGACGTAATCACTTGCTTTTTGGTTAATCTTCAGTTAATCCATTATTTAATCATCTGAAACTCACTAACAAACTGATTAAACATAGTTAGGAATAGTAATGAGTGATGATATGAAGTATACAAATCATACTTGAAGATTTAGCATTTACGAAGACGGTGATTGTAAAATAGAGATAGGTTATGCTCTAGTTGAATTCAACCAAATTGGAGCAGATGACTCAAGTTAAGCATTTTATGCTTGAGTCACTGGATCATCTTCTTTGAAAATAGTTTGAAGTGTAAATGAAGATGTCATTGTATGACTTAGGTGTTGGAAATTATGCCCTAGGGGCAAGTCATTGTACTTTAGACGTTTATGTTATTTAAAGTATTCTCTTTTAGTTATCATTTCGTTTGCATGTTTATAGTGATAACTGATCCTTGGATATATCTTATAGATTATGCTAAATGTCCCTGGTCAGTCATCTGCGCAGGAGCGAAGATAAAATAAGACCAGTATGACTTTGATGAGAATGGAGATATGAGTCAAAGTCACAGGCACTTGTAAGAGTACAAGGTGTTGGACCGACCCACTATGAGAAAGCTGCATGGATTAAGTCATAAGCTTTTCTCATGTATAACCGCGTCACAATGCCCTTTGACTTGAGATCATCATGGATTCCTACATGATGAGTCGCTGATCTTTGACCTAGTCAAAAGTCACCTTTGACCGGGTGATGATAAAGGCTTGGATTGGGATCAGTGGTTTTCATGCAGAGGAATGTGAATGGTCAAGATGGAATTTGTCCCTCACATTTGTAGAGAGATAATACTGGGCCCCTCGATGAGAGAGTTTGAGAAATGTATGGCCATACTACGATGGAAAGGAGTTTCCATTTCAATTATTAGACTACTGGAGAATCGAGAAAGTAATGGTCAAGAACAGGAAGTTGACATTATCCATGCCTCATCCTTGACCAAATTATCGCGTGACAAAAGGGACGTGACATGGTTGTACGATAGGTTGTACCGTATCATCGATCCCCATATGAATTGGGTAGTCGCAATGTCTTGCTAGAAGCCGCTTGCGACTTGTGGGCTGGAAAAGTATTGATCCACTGCCAATCTCATGTGGGCCTGTAGGGTCGCACACAAGAATAACCCAACACGAGCAATAATATCCAGATTTATTGAATCTTAGATATGTCTAAGATTTAGTGAATACTGTATTTAATCTAGGATGGATATATATATATATAATTCGAAATTAATATAATAATATTATTTAATAGAGATTATAATATTATTATATAATATTTATTTTGTATTTCATTTATTTGATAAATTAAATATCTAAAACAAATAGAGATATTGTATCTCCGATTTACTTTTCGAATATAGATATCACATATCTAATTTAATTTGAATTGAGATATAGTATCTTAGATTTAATTAAATAGATAGATATCATATCTCTGATTTAATTTATAGAGATAAATTAAATCAGAAGGCTTTTAATTTGGATTAAATAAATAGATTAGATTAGATCTATTGGATAGATTTAAGTAATATATTATTTTAATCCGAATTCAAATTTCAAAATTAATAAGGATTAATTTTGAATATAATACGTCTATAAGGTTTAGAAAAACCTACGGGACATTTGTCAGACGTATTAGAGAAGCCGCGAGAAACCCTAGAGAGAAAATAGAGAGACGCAAGGTTTGAAGGCGCTACCACGCTTATGTCCGTGTTTGAGAGCTGTTTGTGTGGATACCGGCAGAGGGAGGAGACTCAGAATGTCAGCTCCTGTTTGATCGAACGAGATGGCACGACGTTCGAGGCGAACGACGTTTGAGATGCGCACCAGACCGAGTTGAATGAAATGCTCAACCCTTCGCATAGGTACGGTTCCTTTTCTAAACTTGATTTAAACGCCATTGATAGATCCTTCGATGGGATTCGTAAGTTTTTTTCAATTTCGCTGCGTGTACGGATCCCAACAGTGGCATCAGAGCCAGATCAACCGAGAGTTTAAATTGGTTTTTTATACATGCCAATATATGAGATATATGTATGTCTAAAACCGAATCGTGTATGCTTTAAATCGATATATGTGATATATAGCTTTAACCGGATTTTTCATGCGTTCAAATCGGTAGTTTGCGCTAGGGTTTTGTTAGATGTAAGGACGCCAAGGTTTCTACGGAAAGCTAGTCGGATATTGCAGCAGTTTTTTGAATTTTTTAGATTGGACTGTGTGGCTGATTCGCGTGGATCTGAATCGTTCAGATCCGACGTCGATCAAGACGCTGAGATCGGACTTCATGTTCATGCATCAATTACATTCTGAATAGTTCGGACGTCACTCACGCTCGGACAACGGCCATGTTCTGAATCATTCAGATCGTGCGATCACGCTGGGGTCGAATACATTCGTGCGCAGATCACGGTCTGAAAGGTTCGGAATCGTTGATCATGTTTGGACATTGATTGAGTTCAGACTCGCTGGGGACGTTAGGGTTCGTCCTTCAATTTTGTTTGTTTTTCTGAATTGTCCAGATTCAACAAAGGTCACGTTCGACTTGACCATGTTCGAACGTTCAGATCAGACATGTTAAGGATGACTTCTTTCGTTCCCGCGACCATCTCGGACAACGCATCTTTGGGGCTTGAAATTAATTTTTATGAAACAATCTTTCTAAAACAATATGATGTTTTCAAGCGGGACCGCCGTAGGGACTGGCTGATTGTTCGTAGCGCGAGAATTTAAATCATGATATTATATTATATATATATATATATATATTATGTAATATAAATTAGAGAATTTTAATCATGAATAATATTTTATTTCATAATTGTATGAATTAATATATGTTGCAATTTACCTTTCAAATGTTGTTTGGGTATGGTGAACAACATGGCTCTAGAATTTTACAAGTGTTGTAAATTTTAAATATGGCCTGCGAGCCATGGCTCTCTCTAAATACTCTTAATGTACATTCTATTCTCATCCCACTCCCCTCGTATGTTGAAACAAGGTTTCTCTTGATGTATTTCTTTTTCTTATTTAGAGAAGTCCTCCCATTGGCTTGAGAGGATTTTAGGTTAGGTGAGCCATGTTGTGTCACAGTTTTAATTATGTTTTAATTTGATCACTGCATGATTAATTTAGGGTTTATATGAGATACAATAGTGATTGCATTCATATAAGTAGAATTAATAGGATTAAATCAAATATATACCCTCTAAATAAAATCTTAAGTCGTAATGCCGTCAATTAATGAATACTTGTCAAAACCTAGATCGCCCATTTGTATGTTCCACCAAAGTGGATGCACTTGAGTTATCTTAGTGAGACAAGCGTGAGTAATGGTGATACTCAACATTCATTATTGTCTTGACTTAATTGAGATTATCAAAACGGTTTTAGATCTCAAGGCATTAGATGGGATTAAACGTGCCGGGTCATATGATGATCGAATCCCATAAAGATCCAAGAGTTACATGTGATGTAATTGGCAAAGGGGTTGCCTACCTAAATAACTTGATTTTAAGCGTCCTGCCAAATCGGACTTAATTTTAAGCCAAATATGGATCTTAGCCCACTAATTATAATGAGGGTTGTTAATTCAGTGGGAGATTATTAACTAACTTTGCATATCTTTTAATTGTATAATCATGTTGAATAGTAACACCGCAACACTATCACTGCGATCTATCCTTGAGAAGGACAAACTTAATGGGACAAACTTTCTTGACTAGTTTAGAAACTTGAGAATTGTTCTCAAGTAGGAAAGAAAGGTTTATGTCCTTGATCAACCCATTCCTAACGAGCCTGCGGCTGATGCTCTAAGAGCTCAGAAAGATGCTTACACGAAGCATAATGATGACTCTGTGGATGTAGGATGCCTGATGCTTGCCACTATGGTTCTAGAGCTCCAAAGAGATCTGGAACATATAGAGGCCTTTGAGATGCTTGCTTATCTCAAGGAAATGTTCCAGCAACAGGCAAGGCAAGAGAGGTATGAGACCACAAAGGCCTTACATTCCTGCAAGATGGATGAGGGTGCATCAGTTAGTCATCATGTTTTGAAGATGAAGGGCTACATTGATCACCTTGAGAGGCTTGGATTTCCCATGAGCCAGGAGTTAGCTACAGATATGATCTTGAACTCACTCCCGGATAGTTATGACCAGTTTGTCATGAATTATAACATGAACAACATGGAGAAATCAATTTTCTGAATTGCATGGGATGCTCAAAACAGCTGAGCAAAGCATTAAGAAGAACCCCAGCACTGTTTTGATGGTTCAAAGAGGAAAGGGTATGAAAAAGAAAGGCAAGGGCAAAAGAAAGGGTAATGGCTCAGCTGGTAAGACCAATGAGTCAAATAGGCCCGAATCTAAGCCTGCAACCAAGAAGGAAAATCCTCCGAATGATGGGGTCTGCTACTTTTACAATGAACCGGGTCATTGGAAGAGGAATTGCAAACTCTATCAAGAAGGTCTGAAAAAGAACAAGAAGGATAGCGGGGCTATCGCTTCAGGTATCTATGTCATAGATATTCATTTTTCTACTTCTTCTACATGGGTATTAGATATTGCATGTGGATCTCACATTTGTACAAATGTGCAAGGTCTCAAGGACAGTAGAACATTGAAGAAGGGCGAAGTTGACCTACGAGTTGGAAACCGAGCAAGAGTTGCTGCTTTAGCCGTAGGCACTTATGAATTAGTTCTGCCCAGTGGGCTTTTCTTTATTTTGAACAATTGCTTTTATGTTCCTGCTTTGAGTAGTAACATTATTTCGCTTTCTTATTTGGATAAGGAAGATTATACTTCCATTACTAGGAACCGTAAATGTTCAATTTATCATAATGATGTTTTTTTATGCTCATGGTGATTTGCATGTTGGTCATTATGTACTTAATTTAGAACATCCTAATAATGGACGAATCTATGACATAACTACTAAAAGGTTCAAGTCAAATGATTTGAATCCGACCTACCTATGGCATTGTCGTCTAGGCCACATAAATGAAAAACGCATTTCGAAACTCCATCAAGATGGATTTCTTAAATCATTTGATTTTGAATCATTTGAAACATGTGAGTCTTGTTTATTGGGAAAGATGACAAAGACACCTTTTACTGGGCATAGTGACAGGGCCACCGATTTATTGGGCCTCATACATACTGATGTGTGTTGACCAATGAATACATCTGCCAAAGGAGGTCATTTGTACTTCATTACATTCATAGACGATTTAAGTAGATATGGGTATATCTATCTAATGAAACATAAGTCAGAATCTTTTGAAGTGTTCAAAATATTCCAAAATGAAGTGCAAAACTAACTTGGCAAAATAATTAAAGCCCTTCGATCCGATCAGGGTGGTGAATATTTGAGCCAAGAGTTCATTAATCATCTTAGGAGTTGTGAGATCATCTGACAACTTACTCCTCCAGGAACACCTCAATGGAATGGTGTTTCTGAGCGGAGGAATCAAACTCTATTAGATATGGTTCGATCTATGATGAGTCAAACAGATCTTCCACCTTCTTTTTGGGGCCATGCCCTAAAAACAGCTGCTTTCACACTAAATCGTGTTTTGTCAAAGGCAGTTGAAAAGACACCATATGAGATATGGACTGGGAAGAAACCCAGTTTGTCCTTTCTTAAAATTTGGGGATGTGAGGTTTATGTTAAACACCAGGCCTCTGATAAATTATCATCCAGATCCTCAAAATGCCTATTTGTGGGGTATCCTAAGGAAACTAAAGGATACTATGTCTACAATCCTACCGATCACAAAGTGTTTATTATTCGGAATGGTGTCTTTTTGGAGAAAGAGTTCATCTCTAAAAGAACCAGTGGGAGTAAGGTATACCTCAAAGAAGTTCGAGAGCCACAAGACGACATAGAACCACAGATGGAAAACGGAGAAGACTCACAACAAGTTGATGAGCCTACTCTAGTAACACAAGGCCCACGAAGGTCCGATAGAACACGGCTACAGCCTCAGAGATATGGATTTCTGATTACTGGAAGTCGTGATGTTTTGCTCATTGAGCAGAATGAGCCAACTACCTATCGAGAGGCCGTGGTGGGACTGTTGGTCAATTTCCTTAATGGCAAGTGAACCAGTCGAACAAATAATAAAGTGTAAGTAGAGTATCTCCCACAGAGACTGAGATATCGAGAAGTGACGCTCAATTGCTAAGATAGTTGTGATAAACAGAAAGTAAATATAATTGGTTTGAGAGGTTGTTGTGGTTATTCTAAGTAACAAACAAAAGTAAATAGAGTATCGTAGTCGAGAGAAGATATCAGTAGGAAGTTAGGCTGAACTTGGAATCATCCTTAAGCATCTCAATCCCCTAGTTGCTTTACCCATTGCTATAGCATCTATACTGCACAGCTTTCACAATGTTACAACATAACTACTACCTACAACGCTATTCAGTTAACCCACCACTATAGTCTATCAAAGCTTCCGCGTCCGATACTTCTAATGCTAACTTTACTCCTTCCAATTTTCTAGTTAGATCAACATTACAAAACAGGGTGTAGTGGTTATGAGCGGTAGACCCATTCTTGAAGCCTACAATAATAGGTCAAGCCTTGCACCAGCCTGCCTAGCAATCTGTTTCTCAGAGGTCTAACCTCGACTCCTTGCCAGTAAGCCGAGGCCACAAATCTCGCCCTTAGCTTCTGCTAATCGACAATGTAATTTAATCACTGATAAGCAAACTGAATTTATTGAATTAAAAACTAGCAACTGGGTTCATTCAAAACTTAAAGATTTATCCTCGTTCAGCCATAGGGATTTTAGTTCATGACTGGTGAGGGAAACACAAAACAGATAACAACAAAATGACCCATGATCAAAAGATTAAACAAAAGGGAACAGAAAGCTTGACGAAGTTTCGATGGCGTGGAATAAGCCCTGTCACGTCACCACTCCACGTCTTCTTCTCTCCGTCTTACTGCAAAGAAGGATGCTGGGTTCTCTTAGAGTTCTCTTGCCTCGTGAATTCTCTCTCTTTCTCTCTTCTTTTGAGTCTGACCGAATGTGAAATTCGTTTTGGCTCTTCACGACTCTCTGTCTAGGGTTGGCTTGTTGTTTCCTTATATAGTCAGGCTTTCGTGCGGCATAAGTTCCAGCGAGCTGGGCTTTCCAAATCTGTCGAGATTCATCGTATCTTTTGACCGCAGTAGATTGATTCTGCTGATCTTGCAGGATTCTTCAAATCTTTAAGTTTCGATCCTCCACATCTTCTATTCCGTTATGTCAACAATCTACCTATCTTTTCTGGACCTTCGCAATATTTCCTGAAACAATCTTAACAAAAGATTAGAACAGATGCCGCATAGCATCGCGTCCTTTACTTTGCTATTGCTTCATAGATGTTTTGTATTGCACTTCAATATGCTGTCAGAATGCTATATCCTAGTATCAGCTTTGCTATACGTTCTTCTCATAAAACCTTGTAAATTGTTCTTCTTTTAGCACATGTTTTGGATGTGCATGGTTTTTATCCTTCAGTTCCCTATATTCATGAATTAATGTCTCTTTACTGAGATTGATTGCAGTTAAGCTTATATTTACCATACAATTCAGTCATAAGATATAGGGAAAACATGGCATAAATTGTGCTCATCAGGGCCTAAACTCCGAAAGATGGCTTAATGCCATGAAGTCCGAAATGCAATCCATGTACGACAATGAGGTATGGACCTTAGTCGATCCACCTCAAGGTGTAAAAACCGTTGGGTGCAAGTGGGTTTTCAAAGAGAAAACTGACATGGATGGCAAAGTAAATATCTTCAAGGTACAACTGGTTGCAAAAGGATTCACTCAAACTCATGGTGTGGACTATGATGAAACCTTTTCCCCAATTGCAATGGCCAAATCAATCAGAATCCTTCTTGCCACTGCATCATATTATGACTATGAAATATGGCAGATGGACGTCAAAACAGCCTTCCTTAACGGAAAGCTCCTTGAGGATGTGTACATGACACAACCTGAGGGTTTTGTGCGTCCAGAGGACTCTGGTAAAGTTTGCAAGCTTCAAAGATCCATTTATGGATTGAAGCAAGCATCTCGGAGTTGGAATCATCGTTTTGATGAAGTAGTCAAAGAGTTTGGATTCATTCAAAACATCGATGAACCTTGTGTTTACAAGAAGGTTAGTGGGAGTACAGTTGTATTTCTAGTGCTTTACGTTGATGACATCCTACTCATTGGGAATGGCATTCCTACCTTGCAGAGTGTCAAGTCTTGGTTAGGAAAGTCTTTCTCAATGAAAGACTTAGGCAACGCCACTTATATCCTAGGGATTAGGATCTATAGAGATATATCCAAGAGGCTAATAGGCCTAAGTCAGAGCACATACATAGACAAGATACTGCATAGATTCAGTATGCAGGATTCTAAAAGGGGTTACATGCCCATGTCTCATGGCATTCATCTCAGTAAGGATCTGTGTCCTAGTATACAAGATCAAAGAGACCGCATGAGTAAGATTCCATATGCCTCCGCCATTGGATCTATCATGTATGTCATGTTATGTACTCGACCGGATGTCTCATTTGCCTTAAGTATGGCCAGCAGATATCAACAAGATCCCGGTGAAGGTCACTGGATTGCTGTCAAGAATATCCTAAAGTACTTAAGAAGGACTAAAGACTTATTCTTGGTATATGGTGGATTGGAAGATGAGGTCTGTGTCACAGGTTACACAGACGCGAGTTTCCAAACTGACCAAGATGATCTAAGATCGCAATCTAGAATGTATTCATTTTGAATGGTGGTGCGGTAAGCTGGAAGAGCTCTAAGCAGAGCACTGTAACTGATTCTGCAACAAAAGCTGAGTATATAACAGCATCGGATGCAGCTAAGGAAGCCGTTTGGATCAGAAAGTTCATCATTGAACTTGGGGTGGTTCCTACCATCTCAAATTCAATAGACTTGTTCTGTGACAATAGCGGCGCTATTGCACAGACCAAGGAGCCTAGGTCACTTCAAAGGACCAAGCACATACTCAGATATTTTCATCTTATCAGAGAAATCAATGATAGAGGTGATATAAAAGTATGCAAAGTACCAGGAGAAGACAATGTTGCTGATCCTCTTACTAAGCCGCTTGCACAAGAAAAACATGAGCGTCATGTTAAGACAATGGGAATTAGAGTAATTAATGATTGCACCTAGTGCAAGTGGGAGTTTGTTGGAAATTATGCCCTAGGGGCAAGTCATTGTACTTTAGACGTTTATGTTATTTAAAGTATTCTCTTTTAGTTATCATTTCGTTTGCATGTTTATAGTGATAACTGATTCTTAGATATATCTTGTAGATTATCCTAAATGTCCCTGGTCAGTCATCTGCGCAGGAGCGAAGATGAAATAAGACCAGTATAACTTTGATGAGTATGGAGATACGAGTCAAAGTCATAGGCAATTGTAAGAGTACAAGGTGCTGGACCGACCCACTATAAGAAAGCTGCATGGATTAAGTCATAACCTTTTCTCATGTATAACCGCGCCACAACGCCCTTTGACCTGAGATCATCATGGATTCCTACATGATGAGTCGCTGATCTTTGACCTAGTCAAAAGTCACATTTGACCGGGTGATGATAAAGGCTTGGATCGGGATAGTGGTTTTTATGCAGAGGAATGTGAATGGTCAAGATGGAATTTGTCCCTCACATTTGTAGAGAGATAATACTGGGCCCCTCGATAAGAGAGTTTGAGAAATGTATGGCCATACTACGATGGAAAGGAGTTTCCATTTCAATTATTAGACTACTGGAGAATCGAGAAAGTAATGGTCAAGAACAGGAAGTTGACATTATCCATGCCTCATCCTTGACCAAATTATTGCGTGACAAAAGGGACGTGACATAGTTGTACGATAGGTTGTACCGTATCATCGATCCCCATATGAATTGGGTAGTCGCAATGTCTTGCTAGAGGCCGCTTGCGACTTGTGGGATGGAAAAGTATTGGTCCACTGCCAATCTCATGTGGGCCTGCAGGGTCGCACACAAAAATAGCCCAATACAAGCAATAATGTCCAGATTCATTGAATCATAGATATGTCTAAGATTTAATGAATATTGTATTTAATCTAGGATGGATATATATATATATATATATATATGTATGTGTGTGTGTATGTATGTATGTATGTATATATTATATTAAATTCGAAATTAATATAATAATATTATTTAATAGAGATTATAATATTATTATATAATATATTTTTTGTATTTAATTTATTTGATAAATTAAATATCTAAAACAAATAGAGATATTGTATCTCATATTTAATTTTCAAATATAGATATCACATATCTAATTTAATTTGAATTGAGATATAGTATCTTAGATTTAATTAAATAGATAGATATCATATCTCGATTTAATTTATAGAGATAAATTAAATCGAGAAGGCTTTTAATTTGGATTTAAAAATAGATTAGATTAGATCTATTGGATAGATTTAATTAATATATTATTTTAATCCAAATTTAAATTTCAAAATTAATAAGGATTAATTTTGAATATAATACGCATATAAGGTTTAGAAAAACCTACGGGACATTTGTCAGACGTATTAGAGAAGCCGCGAGAAACCCTAGAGAGAAAATAGAGAGACGCAAGGTTTGAAGGCGCTACCACGCTTCCGTCCGTGTTTGAGAGCTGTTCGTGTGGATACCGGCAGAGGGAGGAGACTCAGAACGTCAGCTCCTGTTTGATCGAACGAGATAGCACCACGTTTGAGACGAACGACGGTTGAGACGCACGACGTTCGAGATGCACACCAGACCGAGTTGTATGAAACGCTCAACCCTTCGCATAGGTATGGTTCCTTTTCTAAACTTGATTTAAACGCCATTGATGGATCCTCCGATGGGATTCGTAAGTTTTTTTTAATTCCGCTGCGTGTACGGATCCCAACATTAGGCTCGAGTTTCAAACGTTTGTCTCAAGTTCAGGCTTTTTGACCATTTTGCCCCTAATTAAATAACTAATTACCGAAATGCCCATGTCTGAAAAGATATCATCAATCTGCCCCTATTTAGTCGATTACACCCCGCAATGTAGTCGACTAAACAGCGGCGCCTTATTTTTTTAAATTTCCCCGTGATGTAATCAACTAAGCTACAGTGCTTAGTCGATTACATCGCGTCAGATAGGTTTTTTTAAAACCCCATTTGCCCCAAATCGGAACGCTATACCCAACTAAAGCTTCCCTAACCTCTCCCCCTCTGATTTTTTCACCAAAACCTTGCTGAATCCGTTGGTGGGTTGCGAAGGGATCTTCAATCTAGTGCCATTTGCATTGATTTCGGTATGTTCTCATCTCCATTTCGAATTTCCACTGTCGTTTTTGCGTTTATGCGAACCCCCATTTTGCGTTTTTGCGTTTTGTGCTTTCTTGGGTGGTTTTGTTGTGTATCTTTGATTGATTCGAGTGTTTGATTCCTATTTAACGATGAAAATGATGAATGTAGATGGGAAAGGGAAAAGCATTACATCGGTTGATTTTTTTGGTTGAATTTCAATTGGGTTTTTTGAAATTGTTTGTTGTTTATTGTGTTTGTTTGTGAAAATGATGAATGTTTGTTGTTTATACTGATTAATGTTTGTTTATGTTGTTGATTTTAAGTTTTTCGAATAACTCATCTCCTTGAATGTTTGTTGTTTATGTTGATTGTGTTTGTTTGTGAAAATGATGAATGTATATGGGAAAGTGAAAATGATGAATGTTTCTTGTTTGTTGATGGTTTGTAATGTCCCTTTGTTGGTCTTTGTTGTTATCATGTGTCGTAGAGAAGCTCCCACCAACACTGGCAATGAGAGTCTGAGACGGACGAAGCAATGGGCGAATCGTGGGGCATCGTCCTCTAGGCCACAGCAACATGAGCCTGTTGTTGATCTCCCTTTTGGTTATCTGGTTGATAATGATGCAGAACAACATGCACGATTCATGGCTTCTTTTGCTAGCAGACCCATTTGCAAGCCGAAGTCATTAGATATGGCCTTCTTTACGAAGGAGAGATTTGAGATAGTGGCGTTGTTGGAGGGTTCCCATTTGAGTGGGTTGTCGTAGATGGTATGCCCCTACTCAGAGGTTATGGTGAGAGCTTTCTACCATAACCTCAGCTACATAAATGGTGATCTGAGGTCTCGCGTCTACGGTGTTGACATATTGATGACGGCTCCCATATGGACGGAGTTACTGAGATATGATTTTGATGCGGATGATACAGTTTAGTATGATGGGGATAGCAATGCCCCCCATTGATGGATTTATTTGAGCTGAGGCTGTGAATGAGGCCAGGAGGTCATAGAGCTATATTTACTGTGAGCCAGCTGACTGTTGATGCCCGTGTCCTCTACTACATCATCACCCACATATTGTTCCCTCGGCCTCACAATTTGAGGGTGTTGGAGGGTGACATTCCTATTATGTGGGCTATCCGTCATGGCATACAGGTGAATTGGAGGCACTACATTTGTTGGATGATGTATAAGGCCAAACAAAAGGATAACGCTGCACTCCCATATGCTAATCTGGTTCAGAGGATATTGGAGCATTTTGGTGTTCCTATGCACACTGAGCAAATGAAGAACCTCACAATGTGGAATGCTAGGTTTGGACAGCGTCTATTGGAGCAATACAAAATCTCCAAGGGGCCAAATGGTGTGTGGCAATACACTAAACCAGGTCCAGAGGCACACTCACCTACTGCCATTTATTTGCTCCTTGCACTAAACCATTTCCAACTCAATTTTACATACATATGTGACTTGGGGAAGGTATTTTTAGCATCATTTAATGGTGTTGCATATGTTTGGTCCACTAATGTCCCAAAATTAGTCAATGATTCGTTACAACATAAAAATTAATCAATGGTATCTAACTTAAGACTTGTGAAGGTGCAGATAAACTGACAAGTCTGTCTTCTTGACCAAAATACTGCGGAGATCTTGTATGCATGGGTACAGATGATGATTCACCAAATTCAAGCTCAACATATATCTCAAAACAATTTTGTGATTTCCGATTAGCAAATGCATCTATGACACACTCTACATCTTCATCATCACATACATCGTTACTAATGTAGTATACACTATCCTTATCGACTATAGTCTCCACTTGGCAATCAACCGATGAATGCATTGGCTGCCATGTAGCCCCAATTTTCGGTAAATTCTTTCTTTGAGCTCGGTGTACGTAGTGCCCTATTTGATTTTCATCATTTTCATTTTTCCTTCAAATTGAACACCATCGGGACCTACAAAATGCCTCCCACTATGGTAGATTACAGTAACGTGCGTGTTTGAACTTGAACTCATCCTTCACACCAGAATTTTGGAGCTACAAAAGGGAGGGTTTCAGATTACAAACAAAAATAAAGCTTAACAAAGTGAAACTACAATAATTACACAACAATAATACTTTCAACAAGGTAGGATGGTATTAAACTTTGATGGGTCGCACTAAAACTGAGAAAAAAGAGAGCATTGGGAGGGGAAAGGGGTACATTGTGATAAGGGTTCTGATTTAAATTCAGGGCAAAATGGTCAAAAAGCCTCAAGTTCATGACTCGAGTCAATTAAGGTTAGCTCGATTTAAGTTCTTCTTTCACAAATGAACTTTAAAATCGCATTTTGAAAATAGTTTGAAATCGCGTCAGCTTGAGTCATTAAGTGACAAACTCGAGTTAACTAATTATTTTGAAAAATTGATTACAAAGGTATGCTCGAGTTAAAGAGTGTTGGCTCGAGTCAAAGACTTTTATTTTGAAAATAAGTTTTAAGTCCACCAAATATGACTTGAGTCAAATAGCACAGGCTCGAGTCACTATCATTTCTTAAAATATTTCACAAGAGCTTATGACTCGAGTTAAGCATGATTGGCTTGAATCACTATAAGTTTAAAATACTTTGATAGCTCTCTGTCTTGCATTGACTTGAGTTTTACAACCAGAAACTCGAGTCAAGTTGAGTTCAAATATTTTGACAACTCTCTAACTTGTGTTGACTCGAGTTTTGCTACTCTAAACTCGAGTCAAGTTTGACAGTAAGTTACTAATTAAGTTTGAACAAGTTTGAAAACATTTTTAAATTAACCATCAACTTCATTTTGTTTACAATTGTTAGTTATCATCAAAATACATAGAGAATTAACATGAAGTCTAGAAGAATCAAAATGCATAAAGATGGTAGCCTAGTATCCAATCCATGGGTAGCAGCTACATTCAATTGTAGGGATCCTCATAATATGAATCATGTGTCAACAACATGCAGATGCAAGGCCTAAAATTGCATCCACTGAATCCAACACTGGGAAATCATATAACTCCTTTAGAGGTAGTGAAAATGCAAGCCAAAAAAAAAAAAAGTAAACCTAAAAAAACAAATGCCAGAATTAAGATTTAATAATTATCTAATAATATATTGCATAATATAGCTTTTAGATATAATAATATTGAACAGACCAACATAGCTTATGTGAATCAAAATTAAACGTACATTTTAAAAAAAAAAAAAAAAAAAAAACTTGCCCCCTTTTTTAGACTTGGTATGAAATAACCTATTCTAAAGAGTAAGCATTTTTTTTTAATATTATAAATCATATTTTTAAGACCGTATATTTAACAACTTGTTTGAAAAACTTTTAAGATCAAATGTAGGTCTGGTTTTAATAAGGACAATCTTTTCAAAGTAGTCATACAAAATCGAACCTAAATCTCAGGTCTAAAATATTAATTTCAACCCATCTAAATAACATTTTTTTAGTAGTGTGCATTTCATTCTTTAGTTACAAATTTCCGCAATCAATTATACTCAGACCTAACATGGGCCTCAAAGGTTAAAACTTTTAAATTCTTGCTCTTATCCTAAGCATTTGCAAATTCCATTTTATATCGAAATAACACGGCATCTCATTATTCCATAAGGATTTGATTTTGGTAACGGTACTCAAGTTGCCGTAGGATACGGATCTTCCAAATCTAGTTTATATTGTTTAAAGGGAAAATTTCACAGCATGCACTGTATAACCATTTAATACTCCCTTTCGGTCCTAATTATAAAGTAACATTTGAGAGTTGGTTTTGGTCTTAATTATAAGACAACATTTTAATTTTTGTCAATTTCTTCTTAAAATACCCCTACTTTATTCTCTCAAGTGTATTTGATTTTTGGTGAATGTATATATGTTGATGCGTAGACTCTTACAGTAAGTAAAACTTTTAAATTGTTGGATTTTAATTTATTTATCAATCAGCTGACATTAATTTGTCAACACACACACACATTTGCACACACACAGATATGTGTGTGTGTGTCTACACACAATAATATATAGACATATACAAACACATATATATGTATATGTGTATGTTTATACATATATGTATATTTGTGTATCTATGTGTGTACATATATGTATATCTTTGTATGTGTTTGTCTATATATATATATGTGTGTGTGTGTGTGTGTGTATACACATATATATATAAATATGTGTGTGTCTTTATATGTGTGTGTAGATATATGTACACACATATATGTGTGTGTATAATATACATATATATACGCACATATATGTATATATAGCAAAACCATTATTTCAATTAGAAAGCGTGAAGAAAAAAAAAATTTAGGTCGGAAAAGTATGTGATAGGGGTTGTTGATTCACTTTTACTTATGTCATTTTAAATTTATATAAGAGTATTTTAGGAAAATGAGTAAAATTAACTAATTTCCTTAATCTCCCCAAAATCGGTTAAATATGTCTTATAATTAGGACTGGAGGGAGTATCAAACAGCCCCAAAACATTATGGAATTTAATTGCACCCCCTAGGACTGAACTAAAATTAAAATTTGTGGGTAAACAGACAATTTTGCTCTTGCTTTACAAGTCAAATATGATTATTTATAAGAAACATAGAAATTTACAAGTCAAATATGCATATAAGTGAAATTACAAGATCATTTAAGTCATATATAAGACAAAGAGCATATTCACAAAAATAATTACAAGACACGTGTGCTAATTTACAAATCGAATATGTATATTTTTAAGACACGTGTGAAAATTTATAAGATCATATCCGTCATGTACAAGATGAGGGCATAAATGTCTTTTCATAAAACAAACTTAATTTCGATTTAAGTCTTAGGGGTGTAATGAAGTTTCAAAAAGTTTGGGGCATGTTTGATATTAAATGGCTATAGAGGGGGTGCAAGTGAAATTTTCCCTTGTTTAAATTTAAGATTTTTAATTTTAAATAATTAAATGATAATATGTGACATACTGACATAAGCTGATTCTAATTTTTATTTTTTAAAATTATAAAATTTGAATTGTGATAATAAATTTTTCTAAAAATAGAATATAAAATTAAAAGGTACTAATTAATTATATTAATAATTTTTTGAATTAAATATTTATTAATTTAAATTTATTATTAGTAAATTATATTTTAGTATTATATTTAATTTAATTTTCAATTTAATTACTGAATGAAAATTCAAAAAAAACATATAAGGACCTAATTAAAAATACGATGAAACCAAAAAAAAAAAAAAAAACTTATAAAAAGGGGGGGAAACTATAAAGACCTCACTAAAAATATGTGAAATTATAAGGACTTGATAAAAAGGGAAAAAAAACTATAAGAACTAAATTAAAAATTGGTTGAAATTTTAAGGACTTGTAGATTAATTATCCCAATTTTTTAAAAAAGCTATATGGAAAGAGACTTTTTAACAGTTATTTTATTTGTTTACTAAAACTATGAAATGGCTTTATCTCATTCATGGATTTAGTTTACGTGCGTGAAGGAGTTAAGTATGTATATTTTGTCTTTAATAACTTGTTCGATTAATTTAATCAATTTTGATGTGGGTTATTAGCATACTTAATTGCATAGTTAATGGATGATTATTGATTAATCAGTTGATTTTAAAATTAATGAGGTCTTTGTTAATTGTATGAAATTCATTTAGGTTGAATTACGCATAAAATCCGTCAAGTGAAAGTCCCAATTTGTAGTCAATGGATTATTCTTACCACGATAATGACTAATAAAAGATCATGAATATGTTATTAATTAATTAATTAATTATCTAATTAATCCATAGAGGTTATTCAAAGACATGGTCATTAGTTTTGGGGATAGCATAATTTTGAGAATACGCCCTGATCCTATATAAGTCTTTTACCGGAATCGAGGAAAAAAAATACTTCATCCGGTCCTAATTATAAGACCAAGTTGATTTTTTTGGAGAAATTAAAGAAGTTAATTAAATTACTTTAGAGTATTTTTATTTTTTTCCTCCAAATTAATTAGTTTGACTAATAAACTAATATATAATCTAAGAATACACAACATATAATATGATTAAGTAACTTATTTAGCTTCCTTAATCTCTCCAAAAAAAGTCAACACGGTCTTATAATTAGGACCGGAGGTGGTAGTTTTTATTAACTTTATCTTAAGATTTAATAACTTTCTAATTTTAATCTATATAATGCACACCCCACCTTAAGAATACGAAGTCAACGTAATAATAAATTAATTATAAATATTTGTAAACAATTTAAGGATGGGCGTCATAAATAATACAAAAAAAAATTATTTACTTTATAAATACAACTAAAGGAGTACCATATGCATATGATAACTCTTTTGAGCATTTTGTGATGAATATCTGATTCCAAAGTTTGTAAATGAGTCATGTTGCTTCTCTCCTACCTCTCTTATTTATTTCTTAATGCATTATTGGGTCATTTTATTTAATTTATTTGAATATAAGAACATCTCAAATATTATAATGAAGGGTTAAGGGGCAACTTTCGTCAATGAAGTTTTTCGATGAGTAATTTTATCTCGAAAATGTAAAAAATGTAACAATTTTGTCATGACCGTAAACTATTAACTGTTAGTTGATTAAATATATTGAGCTGACTGTGTACTTTTACATGCCATATATGAAGTAAATTTGGTTAAGGAAATATGGTAGAAGAAATCGGATTTGAATTGGGTTTTATAACGGTTGGGGTGGCCCATTGAAGTCAACTTTGGGAAGCCGAGATAGAGAGGTGGCCATGAATCACTTTCATTCATATTGGGACACCTCTCACACGTTTGGAACACGTCTTCACATTTTATTTTCTAAAGAGTTCTTTAGAGGCATATTCGTGGCCAATATATACAAAAAGATGCGTCACAATGACCCTTCCAAAATAATTATTTCATAAATAAACTCGTTGAATATTCTTTCCTTTCAAATGCCTACCTTCTTTTAATTGAACAGCTATGATAGCAACCAAAGTCTGGCCTCTCTCTCTCTCTGTCTTCTCATTACTCGTCTTATGTATTAGATCTATATCTTAATTATGTTTTTTTCTTCTATTTTTTTAAAAATAATTGAAGAGTAGATTTATTTACTTATAAATGAATTGAAAGCTAATTAGACTGATCACACACAAGGTCAGGTCAAGTAAACCAGCTGTTAAAATCTAAACCCTCTTCGGATTTAAAACCCGACCATACCCAGAAGACATTCATAGTCAGATGGGCAAGTTCAAACTAAACATATTTTTTTCCCCCTTTTAGTGCTTGGAAAAACATTTTTTTCTATTAGAACAACAAGCACTAATAGGTTGATCGATGTTTCACAACCTTGAATCACAATTTCCAAACTCATTTTGAACATAGTCACCCATTGAACCAATGTATCATTGCTTTGTGCAATGCAAAATGGGGCAATGATTCAGAAACCAAATTCAAATCAGCACAAAAATGTTAATTGAAGATTTTAAAATTAACTTTTTTATTGTAATTTACGATATATAAAATAAGTATATGATCATATATTGAATTTAATTCACGTGAATGTACTTATGATAAACATCTCGCAACAAACTCTAAATCCGCTAAAACCACTGAACTGTTGAAATTAAACGGATGAATCAAAATCTTTTTTTTTTTTCCACCTTTGGTAATTTTTAATTAAAAGTGAGAGAAGTGGACTTTGATGCGTAAGAAAAGAAAAGTGCAGGTTTGCAAATGATTAGTAAAAATAAAAAAGATTATTCTTTACGCGTACAACTTTGCAAATGATAATTTGATTAGAAATATAAAATTTCAATTTTGTGTGGGTCCAACATCTCTGAGGTTTCCTCAACCCAGAGGCAAAGTCCAGCAAGAAACTTTAATTTGCCACATGTCATTTCTGTATATATTCTTTCCTTTCCTTTCCTTCCTCCTTTTCCACTTTCTATCTTCCCTTCCAATCACAGACAACCCATGATCATCTCAATCATACACCCAACCAAACTCTCTTTTTTATTGTGTTCTTGAGCAATTCAGGATTCTCCAGATACATAAATCCAAGCTCAACCAGATCTTTAAAAATATTAAAAAATAAAATATGTTTCGAACATTCATAATCTCATGAAAATGTTATGCTCAATTTATCTTCATTAAAATTAAAAGGAAAAAACCAATTTGCTCTTACAGATATATTTTTGAGTTAAAAAAATTACTCCCACCGTTTGCTGGAGCTCTGGTGAGAATATTCTGTCAGAAGATTCCCTTGAGAATAAATATTCCTAAAGTGTTTGTACAAAATGATGTTGGTGATTATTAGACTACCAATGCTATTCAATATAAATAATGCAAATACACACACACATTAACAATTGATCTTTAAGTGAAGCCCACTAACAAGTTCAGATAAAGAATTAACAAGTTTAGATAAGAAATTCACAACTTTCATTTTTTAAGTAAAAAATTCACTTACTCTCTCATGTCATTCACAAGTTTAAATAAGAAATTCACAACTTTCATTTACCAAGTTAAAAATTCATACTCTCAGGTCATTGACAAATTTAAATAAGGAATTGACAAGTTTAAATAAGTAACTCACAATAATTTAGGGTTTTTGGTTTTTTTAAAACAGTGAATTACTTATATGAACTTGTGAATTTTTTATCCAAACTTGTCAATTTCTTATATGAACTTATGAATTCCTTATCTATATATATACTCCTCCGATACTAAATATAGAACATAGTTTGTAGTACAAATTATACTACAAATTATGACCGAAGGTAGTAACATTTTTTGCAAACAAAGTGGTAAGGGTTCAAACCCCACCACTTTGAGAATATTTATTCCTAACGGGAAGATTATTCCTACTCCCACCCGAGCTCTAGCGGTGGTAATTTTTTTTTTTTTTTTAAAAAAAATATATATTAGAAAAAATTGGTCTTTTCTTTTTAATTTTTTTTTTAAAAGATAAATTGAGCCTAACATCTCTCTAAGATTATAAATATTGAAAACACATTTTTATCTTTTAACATTTTTAAAGTTCTTTATTATGGATTTACCCATAAAACAATGAACCAACTCTGTTACTGTCATTAGAGTTAATGTTACTATTGATTGGATCGAATTTTGGTTTTTATCATTATAGTTTTAAACTATAGTTTACGGTCCTTATAATTTAATAAGGACTTGAATTTAAATTTGACAGCCTTAAATTAACGACATCAAGTATAGGAAGCAAAACTAAAATTCATTAAAAATATATAGAGGAAACCAATACTCATGAAGTAAGCACAGGTTATTAAACTCGGATCGACTATTAACAGGTTATTAAACTCTGTCCGACTATTAAATTAGGGATCAAATGTTAGTGGATCAAACCGAGGCTAATCTCAGGTAAACCAGTGAAAAATTAAAGATTTTAGAATTATTAAATTAGAAAATTGTGAACTGGGATAATATCTGGACCGATTTATTGACTGATTCACCGCCTTGAAGCTAACCAGTTGGTTGGGTCCGCTCTTCAATACCCTAAAAAAGACTGTTATTCAAATAAAAACATGTACCAACTCTGTTATATTATTATTGTTATTTGTTACCATCTTCATCATTATTCTCCACTTTGTATCGATCAATGGCCCCATAACTAACAACTCAGAAATATTCAGATTGTAACAAGAACTCACACCCAAGAAGAAGAAGAAGAAGAAAGAAAGGAAAAAAAAAAAAAAATAAGCATTGAATTTGAAATCTGATATGTGAGAATTACACGAAAGAATCTGAACAAAGAATGAAAATAAAACCCCCCAATACTCTTCAATCTCTCCCCTGAAATGTATTCTAACATCCACCTCTGTACACAGCTAATCAAAGAATGGAAGTATCTGGACAGTAACAACAAAACAAACTGTATCAAAGAATCATAACAAATCATGCGAATACCCAACCAGAATCGAAGAAATCCAGCTCCATTGTTCATCCCTTTCACTGTTCTTGCTCTGAGGCTTGTACAGATCATACGGCTCCCAGAGACGATCAAGAGGACAAGGTTGCTTCGCATCGAGCCTCGCCCAAGGCTTCCCTTTCCCGCTCCAATGCAACAGACTCACAGGACCAGAATGAAGCGACCTGCAAGTTCCCTTCACGTTATCTCCCCCTAATCCGTGTTGATTCCATCGGTGATCGATAGCTTCAACATTACCTGCAAAAACCAGCAAGAATGGCGGAAGCGAACCCAGATCGTAAATCCTCATCGTCTTCTGCAACTCCATCCATGTCTCTATCCTCTTTCTGTAATTCCCCTCTCTCCATTTCTGTAAATCCATCACCATCACCCCTGTGTTGAAATAGCAAGGGTTTCTTGACGCGAAGACCCGAGAAAGAACCGGGTCGGACCAGAACGCGTCGGTGAAGTACTTGGTGAAGTTGGCGTGGCAGTATTCCGGTGCTCCGATGACTCGATTTCCGGTGAAATTTACGTTCCAGAGTCTCTGAATGTCGTCGACGACGATCACGTCGGAGTCCAGATAGATGACCCGGTCAACGCAGGAGTCCAAGAGATCGCCGAGGTAGTTTCTCGCGTAGTTCAGTGGATTCTCTAAGGCTTCGCGAATCGACGATGAGATGAGGTTGATGACGGTGTCTTCTCTGAAGATGTAGACCTTGAAGTTGAGCGACGGGAAGGTGGAGCGGACAATTCGGGCCAGGACCCGTGGACTAGCCGGGTCAAACTCCGCCGCAATGAAGTGGAAGAACACGTTTTCGGGGCATGAGGAGTGTTTGAGAACGGAATGAACGGCGGCGATGGAGCCCCTAAGATAACCCGAATCCAGTGTCATAGCTATGTGAACCAGAGACCGATCACAAGACAAAACCAAACCCTTATTTGACGAAACCGGGCACCCGGCACCGTTTCTGTATTCCGGAGCTTCTACAAATTGAAACACACCGTCAATCCCCGTTTCCAGCCGATCTCCGCCAGTGAACCTCGTCGGAAACGACCGAATCCCGAGACAGAGGAGTGGAAATAGGGGAAGTAACAGCGAAACGACGAGGCATAACCGGAGAGAAAGCATTCTTTGGGATTGGTTCTTGTTGAAGAGAGATTGAAGAAGGTGGGTGGAGAGGAAAGAAAATGTAAGAGTTCTTGAAGTGGGAGCTGATAAAGAAGGTGAAATCTGGTTCACATCTGGCATGAAACGAAATGGGCAAAGACCAGAGAAAAGCCAGATTGCTATCTGATTATTATGTTTGACCTTCAACGGCTTCTTCTTCTTCTTCTTTTTCTATCTCTGCGCGTTGTTCCAAGAGAAACACGGTTTTTGCTATCTGAGAAAGAAAAGGAAGAAGAAGAAGAAGAAGAAGAAGAGGGGAAGGAGGGGAGGGGGAGGGTCGGGGAAAGAACAGAGAGAGAGAGATTTATTGAAGGACTTCTACGAGATTCGCTTTACTGTCTCTGTCCATGACTCATTATATTTTTAGGTAAAAAATTAATATAGATACTTTACTTGCTAATAATCTTTATCAAATATATAGTGATCTGTCGTCGGTAAGCTCATTGGAGTTCTGATCATGGTTAGAGGATCTTCATTATCTTTTTTTTTTTCCCTTTATCAACTCATCTAGACCGTTGATTGGAAATGCGAAAAGATATGTTAAAATAAGATTGTGATTGATCGAATCGGATATGATTTAAAAATAATGAGAGATAATGAGAAAAAAGATTAAGAGAAAAAATCCAATCCCTAGATAGAGTTGAAGATTTTTTATTTTTTTAAAAAAATAAAAAAGATAGTTAGATAATTTCTCAAGTTTTTTAATATTTTTAAATTCAAAATTAGCCCTTTTAGAATTTATGAAATTCAACATATTTTTTTTTTACCAATGGTATTTTTCTATCTTTTTTCTTAAAAATTTTAAAAAATGAATTATATTATTCATGATATATAAGTGGGATATTTATCGTAAATTTTGTATTATACTATAAATATAATTTTACGGAGTAGTATGATAACTATATAAATTCAAAATATACAGCAATCATATAATTGAATAATATTAATTTGTTATAAAAAATAATATTAAAAACTAAGAAAAATATTATATAAAGACGATTGAATTACTTCAATTTTAATTTGGGTCACTAAATTTAATAAATTATATATCATGTCATGCGTCATAAGTTGAGATTTAAAATTTGGGTCAAATTACTTATATATATCCCTTGGTTATTAAAAACAACAAAATCGAAAACATAACTCTATTATTTTCTCTATCAATTAAATCACGTTGGAAATTATGGCGTTTGAAAAGCATGTTCACACAAGAGACAAAAATTATCTTATATTCTTGCCTCATATACCGTAAATTATATTGAAAAAGCGACCTTCATCGCTAATCTACAACAATTAACCTCTTTAAGAAGTACAGTGGACTTTGTGCTCCAACTTATTTCCAAACATTAGTTATGCCCAATATTCTTTTTTATACCATATTCAGTTTTATAGGAAAGTTGGAGCATATATAATTGAAAGAGGTGAATTGTTATGTGCTACAATGTTTCATGATTATCTTTATATGGAATTTTCCTTTATTTTTTAAAGAAAAAAAAATCATGGATTATATATTTAGGATATATATACAAGATTCAAAATTTAAACTCGGGTCATAAAATTTTGAATAAAAATAAAAATATTGAAAGAGGGTAGTGGATCTTTACATGGATATGTAGATTTACTATTACAATAGATTTCAATTTATTCTAGTACATTATTATATAAAACAATATTGTATAAAAAAAAATTGTGTATACTTATTTTTTAATTAAGATAACATAAACAAACCCGTAATAGACATAGTTTGATGATATATATATATATATATATATATATATATATATATATATATATATATATATATATATATATATATTTCATTCATCACCACTGCCTATATAATTAATGTTCGGAGAGAAGAAGGGAAACAAATGGTGCACTATTGTTTAGTACTTCCTAAAGAATTAATTGATATAATAAACAATAGAGCTGTGTGTGTGTGTTTTAGAGGGGAAAAAAAACTAAGTGGTATAGATGTGATTTGACCCAAATTTTAAATATTTGATTATGACACTTAACCTGATATATAATTTGTTATGTTCAATTACTCAAATTAGAATTTAGATAATTATACCGCTTTATATAAGATTTTACCAAAATTATATTAATTAAATCTAAATTAATAAATCTAATAAAAATCAAGAATACTTTTCTTGTGGGAATGTTGGGATGTAAAAAGTGGATGAATCTAACCTAATAACTTGATTTGTCTAAACAAATATTCTTCAACGAATTTGAACATTTCTTCTCTTTTCTTTTTATATTTTTAATGGTTGTTTAAAGACGGCGTCATTTATATTTATGTAATTGAATACGTAATTTGCTAAATAATAACAACTTCTCAAGCAGAGAATGGTAAGGGTTTTTTTAAAAAAAAAAAAAAAAAAAAAAATTGACCATGAAGAAAATGGCAAGTTTAAATCTACAATTATGTACAGTTTTAGTCATTATAAATTATCATATACGTGAATAAGTTGAAGTGACACCTATTATTAAGAAGAAAATAGTAGGAAATCATCTGAGGTGATTCGTATATGTTCAAAGATGGCCATTGGGTACATCAGTGAGGAGGGTGGATCAAGTATATGGAGCCCTCTAAAAAGAGGTAGAGGAAGATTAAAGCGAACCTTCAATGATGTTATAGAGTGAGATCTATTGGTTAATAATTTATCTAATTATTAGGTTTTCAATAGAGCACAATGGTATTGTACGATCCATTTATCCAACATCATCTAGTGGAATAAGACTCATTTGTTGTTGTTGTTGTTGTTAACCATGAAGAAAATGGCAAGTTTAAATCCACAATTACAAACAATTTTACACATTATAAATTATAAATTTTGACTTTCCTTTTAAAAATATGAAATATATTACCTTTCATGTATATCAGAAACAGGATATAGTTGATAAACATAATTAATTAATGAAATTAATTAGAGTAAGAGATCCTGACAATCATCAATAGTATATGTAAGAATCACTTCTTTTATTTTTAGCTCTATAATACACACACATGGACACATATATATGTTTTCTTAATTATAAAATATTCAGGTAAGTGAAGTTTTAAGTAGCTTAGCTATTATGACTGAAAAATAGTTTCATATAAAATAGTTAAAGAATATTTTTTGGCAAAAAAGGTTAAATAATTTTTTTGATAAAACTAATTAAATAGAATACTTTTTAATATAATGAAACTTTTTTTTCATAAAAAATGATTATTTTTTGGACGACCTTCACCTAATATAATAAGGAACTCACATTCATATTAAGTAAGAGGGGTGCTTAGTGTTATTGGGCCAGAAAATCCCAACCCATTTAATTACCATAGTAATAGTAAAATTTGTTCGCACACTTGTAAAAATGAGTCACATTCACGTTGGTAATAAAGTGATTAGGACGGTTAAAGTATATTTCTTAAAAACAAATTCATGGAAGGAAATAAAACTTGAACCCTTAGATGGAGTGAATCTTATTGGTGACTCTGTCACCGCCAATGGATGTATTTTTTGGTTTCCGGACGGTTGGGATGGTGGTTAAGATGATAATTATTTGATAGTTGTTGGATTAAATTTTGGACCCATATAGCTTTTACTTTCTCCTTTCCTTATTATTAGATACTAGTACTCCTTCCAATCCTTATTATAATGTACCAACTAACAATTACATCTGGTCTTTTTTATAAGGTATTTGCTTGTTTTCAAAGTGTATTTTTTTTTTTCAATGTATGCCCATAATTAAAAAAGATAGTGGGTAAGAGTAATAATTAATATAATATTAGAGTTTGGTGCAATTAGTAGGGGTAATATTGGAAGTTATTTAAATTGTAGGACAACTTTATTGACTTTAACTGTTTTTATTGGTTTGTGAGAATTGTTAGTTGGTGCCTTATAATAAGGACCAAAGAGAGTACCACTTTAGTCCAATTTATAAGTCCATTTACCAAAAAAAGGTAGTTAATTCAATGATTATGAGGTAAATTTTCAACTTTGCCTTCATTTATGAATGTGTATCTTTCAACTCTTTCTTCTTTCTCTATTTTCATTGGTACAATTAATATGGCTAAAATTGTCACAATCTCATTTATTTCCTGAAGAAGGACTTATAAATATGATCAAAAATTTTGGTTAAAATGAACTTATAAATAGGATCAGAGTGATTCTAAGAGAGATTAACCATTCTTATTATAACTCACTTGATAGGAGTATGTACTAATTAAGTTTTTTTTGTGTGGCTAAAGTATACTTCTGGTCCTTTAAGTTTACATGAGGTATACTTTTAGTCCCTTAACTTTATAAGGTATACTTTCAGTCCTATAATTCTGACACCGTTAATTTTACTAACGGAAAACGTAAAATTGAGTGATAACGGTGTAAACTTAAATAATAACTGTGTAATTAATGTTATTAAAATTAAATTTAAAACATGGATAAATTGAGTTGAAGTGAAGAAAATGGCAAGTTTAAATCTACAATTATGTACAGTTTTAGTCATTATAAATGATCATATATGTAAATGAGTTGAAGTGACACCTATTAAGAAGAAAATCGTAGAAAATCATCTGAGGTGGTTCGTATATGTCCAAAGATAGCCATTGGGTACATCAGTGAAGAGGGTGGATCAAGTATATGGAGCCCTCTAAAGAGGTAGAGGAAGACCAAAACGAACCTTCAATGATGTTATAGAGTGGGATCTATTGGTTAATAATTTGTCTAATTAGGTTTTCAATAGAGCACAATGGTATTGTGCGATCCATTATCCAACATCATCTAGTGGAATAAGACTCTGTTGTTGTTGTTAACCATCAAATCACATTCACGTTGGTAATGAAGTGATTAGGAGGGTTAAAGTATATTTCTTAAAAACAAATTCATGGAAGGAAATAAAACTTGAACCCTTAGATGGAGTGAATCTTATTGGTGACTCTGTCACCACCAATGGATGTATTTTTTGGTTTCGGGACGGTTGGGATGGTGGTTAAGATGATAATTATTTGATAGTTGTTGGATTAAATTTTGGACCCATATAGCTTTTACTTTCTCCTTTCCTAATTATTATTAGATACCACTCTGGTCTTATTTATAAGTCCACTTTGACTAAAAAATTTGGTCATATTTATAAGTTTATTTTGACCAAATAAATGAGATTATGACAATTTTGCCTATTAATGATGATGAGAGAGATTAGCTAGCCATATTGAAAAGAGAAAAAGATGAGAGATATTTGACAATAAATTTTAAAAGGCACCCATTAATAAATTAGGGTAAAGTTGGAAATTTGCTTCATAATCATTGAGATACTTACCTCTCCTTAGTATGTGAGATTTGATTAAAATAGATTTATAAATAGGACCAGAGTAGTACTCCCTCTAGTCCTTATTATAATATACCAACTAGCAATTACATATGTTCATTTTTATAAGGTAATTGTTTGTTTCCAAAGCCCATTTTTTTTCAATGTATGCCCATAATTAAAAAAGATAGTGGATAAGAGTAATAATTAATATAATATTAGAGTTTGGTGCAATTAGTAGGGGTAATATTGGAAGTTATTTAAATTGTAGGACAACTTTATTGCATTTAACTGTTTTTATTGGTTTGTGAGAATTGTTAGTTGGTGCCTTATAATAAAGATTAAAGGGAGTACCACTTTAGTCCAATTTATAACTCCCTTTTAAATAAATCACATATACCAAACAAAGGTAGTTAACTCAATGATTATGGGGTAAATTTTCAATTTTGCCCTCATTTATGAATGTGTATCTTTCAACTCTTTCTTCTCTCTCTATTTTCATTGGTACAATTAATATGGTTAAAATTGTCACAATCTCATTTATTTCCTGAAGGAGGACTTATAAATATGATCAAAATGTTTCGTTAAAATGAACTTATAAATAGGATCAGAGTGATTCTAAGAGAGATTAACCATCCTTATTATAACTCACTTGATAGGAGTACATACTAATTAAGTTTTTTTTTTTATTTTTGCTAAAGTATACTTCTGGTCCTTTAAGTTTATATGAGGTATACTTTTGATTTCTTAACTTTATAAGGTATACTTTTAGTCCTATAATTTTGACACTGTTAATTTTACTAAAGGAAAACGTAAAATCGAGTGATAACGGTGTAAATTTAGGTGATAACTCAAAATTAAATTTAAAATATGGATAAATTAAAGAATATATAAAATTTGTGTAATTAAATGCTATTAGTCATTACTTGAGTTCGTCGCGTCAACGTTTTCCGTTAACAATATTAACGGTGTTAGAATTTTAGGACCAAAAATATACTTTATAAAGATAAGGGACCAAAAGTATACCTTATATAAAACTTAAAGAATTAAAAGTATATTTTAGCTTCTTTTTTTTTAAAAAAAAAAAAAGTCATTAATCATGAGAGAGAATGTAATGCAAATTTGAAAAATTTTCTTTAGATATGGGTAAAATAAAAACTTATTTCATTACTAGACAATATTACATTATTCTAAATATAGGAATAAGACTGGAAAGTTCCAAGAAGAACATGAGTAGCAATAATATGACAGATGTGAACAGATAGAAAATATATATAGATGCGTGGGCATCACAAATACGGTGTTTCATTATTGAGGCACATGACAAAATTGATAATTGTATCGTGCCAAAACAAGTAATCTTTTCTTAATTAATTGTATCTAATAATTAATAATCACAATAAACAAGTAATCTTTTCTTAATTATCCAAAACAAAGAAAGAAAGATTCATCGAGTTAGAAACAATCACAAACATAAATTAATATTATAAAAAAATTAATTTCATGATAAAAATTGTAAGTATTTAATTATATTTATTATTATTTTAATTGGCAATAATTGGTACATGTAAAAATACAGGAAGCAATTTCGTTGAACGTGAACCTAAGGTAGCCATAAAGTTGCTTCCATAGAGTCCATATTATGTCAACATATTATGTGTTTCTTAGGTGTTCACACCTCTAATGAGCATATTTTATATTTTTTAATATTTTTTATGTATTGTATTTATTTAGATTTAAATTAGAGAAATTCAATCTTATGGTCCATATTAGCAAAAACAAATGTTAAAAAATGCCCAAGAAAAAGTTACATGTCAAAAAAGGCCCCAAATACTTTTCTCAGATTATTTTATAAAACGTTAGTTGTTAATGAGACTGATATAGTTGTTAACAGGTACTGATTTAGTTGTTAATGAAACTGATTTATTTGCTAGGATATTGTTGTTAATGCGACTGATTTAGTTGTTAACGGGTATTGAATTAGTTGTTAATTTGACTGATTTAATTGTTAACATTTTATGAAATAATACCAGAAAAAAACGCTAGGACTTTTTTTGACATGTGACTTTTTCTTGGGCCTTTTTTTGACATTTTTTTGCTAATATGGGCCATGAGATGGATTTTCCCTTTAAATTATATGCTTCTTTCGAGATGTTTTTTGCACCAAGTATCTCAAATTAATTAATTTTCATAATACTAGTATTACGTACAAATGCAGAACTGGAAACTAAACTAATTAATTTAAGATACTAAAGGTAAAAAATATCTCAGAAAGTAGCATATAATTTAAATATAAATATATACAATATATATATATATATATAAAAATGCCCATACCTCTAATTAGAGGTATGAGCACCTAAAAAGCACATAATTATGTGCACAAAATGTGGACTCGCTTCCATAACAGAAAGCAAAATCACCTTCAATGTGATAAGATTAATTAGGTTGGGAGATGAGGAAAGATGCTAATTTCAAGCCTTGTGAATGTAGAAAAGTCAGGAAAAACACTAAAGTAGCAACTTTTAGTAAAAAATGTACCAAAGTAACATTGTTTTCAAACAATTTACCGGACTAACGTTGTTTTGGCGAAGTTACGGCGGGCGGTACGACGACACTTTTAGTGCCGTCGGTGGTTCTGACGGAACCATAAGTGTTGTCAGAAACCCTGACGCCACAGACACTAAGTACCGTCAGTGACGCTGACGGCAGACGGCACAATGTGTCGTGTCAGGCTCTGACGCATTGTGCCATCATTGACCCTGACGACACATTGTGTCGTCAGCGTCGCTAACGGCACATTGCGTCGAATCCCGACGCTCGTCCCCCTTCCCCTAAAAGCCCCACACGACCCCCCCCATTTTGTAAACCACCCGCAGCCCCCCCCCCCCCCAAAAACGCTTCGCATCACCCTTCCCCCTCCCCCACCCCACGCCACCCCCACCTCCATAACCGCGTCCCCACCCCCGTAAAGAGTGTTTGCGGCACCCTCCCCCACCCCACCACCCAAAACACCATCTCGCAGCCCCCCACCCCCCAAACACCATCTACAAACCCCCCCCCCCTAACCCCACCACCCAAAAACACCATCTCGCGCCCTCCCCCACCACCACCACGCAAAGACACAACACACACGCAACCCAAATTCACTTTTTCTTCTCTCGGAAGGAAGGAAGGAAGAAGAAGAAGAAGGCTTAAATTCTCCATCTCAAGTAACATTTAATTTTTCTCGTTATGTTTTTTGTTTAATAATCTCCTAATTGATTTTTATTTTCTTTAATCTTCCTTATTGAGTTTTAAATAGTTTACTCCTACTTTAGATTTTACATCTCGGCAAGGCCGCATGTTATGTTTATTGGTTTTATTTTCTTTCACATTTCCAATTTTATATTGTTCTTCAATTAGGGAGATTACTAAAAACTGAAGGTTAGAATGTTAAAAAAATGAAAAAGAGCCAATAAAAACATGATTAATTAAAACTTGAAAACAAAAATATCTTAGGGTTTTTTTTTTAAATAAAAAAAAACCTTGTTGCCAACTAAATCATGAATTATCAAAGTTTGACACTTTAGGTTTAAAAATTAATTTAATCGATTGGTAATTTAAAAATTTGTATTTTATAAAAAAGACTAGAAACAGTAAAAGAGAGGGGACAAACAAGATGATGATGCTATTTTAAAGGATTTGTTTTGTGCTATAATTATTTTTTGATTTAACCCTAATTATGAATGTTTAACAATAAAACATCAAGAAAAGTTGGCTCCAAAACTTTTAATGAATTAGGGAAAATGTATTTTAAAAAATTGTATATGTTATGATAAATATAATAAAGAAAATTAACTCCAGTATATTCCTTTATATGTACAATTAGTTAATAGTACTTTATATTTGAGATTAGTGTGGTGCGCAGATTACCAACTCACACAAACATATCGTAAACTGTTTATCTTAATTTCAATATTTTATTTTGTCACAAATATCACAACTATTTAAGCATATTTCAATATAGAACCCAAAGGAAAATTACCTTTTCCAATTTTCTTTTCAGTCTATTACTCATATAATTTGAAAAATATTATTTCTAGCTAAATTAAATTAAATAAAATTATGAGAATAATAATTAGTGAATAAAAAAAATATTGCGTGAAATATGTTGTATGTTATTATTTATGGTACCCTAAGATAGATAAGATAAGCTTAAATAGAAAATAATAATTAGTCAAATAATTTACTAACTAATTAATTATTGAGAAAATAATAATTAGTGACTTAATTTGTTTTAAGTTAAATGGATGACCAACGCGGCCGCAAAAATATTGAGCCTGGCCCCAAAGAGTGAGGAGTTCTTAATGAGGAGGTGTAGCAGTCACACCGATCACAAGTTGTGTGGAACGTAGGAGATTGCAATACTTTGAGGCCGAGGCGAGCCTCACAGGGGGCTTTGGGAGATGTCCATGACCCAGATCTCATCCCACTAGATTTGCATGAGCACCTTATGCGTGCATGTTTCTGGCACGTGTGTCGCATGAAGAGATCCCCGGTATGTTTTAAAACTCTGTACGTAATTAATTATATGTATTTAGTTGTTTGTACATGATAAGGATAATATAAGACCTTTACATATCAGTGGTATACTTTTATGTTGGTGCAGATTGACAAATACCTTATTTCTGCTTTGGTTGAGCGGTGGAGGCCGGAGACTCACACCTTTCATATGCCGGTTGGTGAGATGACTATTACTCTACAGGATGTAGAGGGCATTTTAGGTTTGTCTACTGAGGGTCGAGTAGTTTCCGGTCGGACGAATGGCAACTGGGCAGCAATGATACAGGAACACATGGGTTGGACTCCACTCCCATCTGAGATGACTGGAGGAAACATATGAGCTGGTTTGACCGTTATTGGGGCCACTGGGATGAGCACTCAGCTACTGTTGGGGGTCAGCTTTTGTACACACGTGCTTACCTCATGTGCCTATTCGGTGGATTTTTGTTGTGTGACAAGTCCAGCTCAGAGGTCCCTTGCCGATATATACAATTACTGGGGGGTGACCTTGCGAAGACTGCTACGTACAGTTAGGGGTCTGCTGTACTCGCTGTATTGTTTCGCGAGCTATGTCAGGCCATGAACGCCTATTATGAGAACATGAATGACAAATTTGACACGGTTTTACTACATCTCATTCGAAGGAATAGGAAAGTAAATTTGAACTAGTTAGCTGTGCGCGTTGTAGGACATGAACGCCTATTATGTTCGAACTGTTTACATATATTACATCTAAGTTGACTGGAGCTAGGTTGGACCTCCACCTCATACCACGCAATTTCGATTCATCGGGGATAATCTTTGGTCCTGAAACGAGTGGTATTCCTTGTTCACTACTGATCGGATGAAATGACGAAGAGTAAACTTTCATAATGTTGTAGATTGAAAAAGCTGGATCCACGTATTGTCCAGCATAGAGGGATACCGCCGAACATGCAGCAATTACATAATCACATGGGAATTTGAATACCTGAAACTTGCCACACTGGCATTTCCCCTGGCTCAAGTTGACCGAGTATGTGTCGCCCTGATCGTCAACTTCAAACGTGGTACGCGCCACATCAAAAGCCCTTACACGCATCGCTGTAGCTCGCTCACCATTCTTTGTCATAGCTTCTCCAATAACACTTGAAAAATGCTTTCCGGCCCGTGCATCTTTTTGTGCTTTGGTCATTCTTTTGACCAAATAACGCACAAGTCGACTATAGGTGCATTTTACCAATGATGATATGGGCATGTTCCTCGCTCCCCTGAAAACCTTATTCATAGATTCCGACAAATTGGTCGTCATATGACCGTATCTTCGTCCATCCTCATCATAACTTCGACACCATTTCTCTTTTGGAATTCTTTCAATCCATGCAGCCACTTCACGACTGTAACTGCAGAATTCGGCATACAAAGCATCGAAGTGTATTTTTTTTGGAACATATCCTGTAAAAAAGACAGAAAGACACAACATTATAAGATTGTAGTAATGAGAAAAATGAACATCACTGCATAGCAGTTGCAGTATAATACCTAATCTCGTTAAATTTTTCTTCATCTCCTGGTCCTTGAAGCGAGTATTAAAATTGCTTGCAACATGACGAATGCAAAAAACATGGTACGCATTAGGAGGCTGCCAACCAATATCCTCATTGCCGACTGCTGATATTATGCTCTTGTGACGATCAAAAATAAGACATAGACCATCCTTATTTGTAACATACAATCGTATGGAAGACGAAAAATACTCCCACGCTTCCTTAGTTTCACTTTCAACAATTGCAAATGCAATCGGCAGGATCTCATTATTTCCATCTTGGGCAGTGGCAATCAATAATGTCCCCTTATACTTATCGTATAAATGCATACCGTCCACCTGTATGACTGGTTTGCACCATTGAAACGCCTCACGACATTGACTGAAGGTCCAAAATGTACGTTGAAAAACCCAAACCCCATTAACAACCCGCCGATCAACAATATACGGTCCATGTTGAATATTATACACAGATCCCGAAGAAAATTTTAACATGTGCTCGAACCATCTTGGCAGGAACGCATATGACTCCTCCCAATCACCGTAAATCTTAGCAATTGCTTTTTGTTTTGCCTTCCATGCCTTCCTGTAAGAAACATGATAACCAAACATTCCAGTCACCCTTTCTTGTATCATGCTCACAGTACCGAAGGTGTTTCCTTGACCATGTCTCGCAAAACCAATCACAAAAAGTGTACACTTTGGGAATGTTATTTATATTCACTGATAAACACAAATTTCATTCACAAATTATCAAATGGTATTGTGCATCATACCTATTATGGCCTCGGAAATAATTTTAGAATCAAGTTGTTTGTGATCTTGGGAGAGGAATTGACTCACACAACTATGATTTCCAACTCATTTCGTGACAACCCAATGTTGCTTTTCTTTGATTTAATTGCTCTTACTCTCCATTCGCAACCTTGTTCATGATTCTGACATTTCATAGAGAAAATGGTTGTAGTACTCCTTTCCACTTGAGCTTCATGATGTTCCTTCATGCAATAATGTTTTATTGCGGCTTGCACATCATTCTTTGACTCGAACTCATGTTTCAAATCTAATCCATCTCCTCTTGCCCACAGACCCCGGCCCAAGCCTTCCACATCCAGTATATCCTCATGTGGATAATCTTCATGAACAGCCTCATAATGCGGAATCTCATTCCAAAACGGTGTAATATATGCATATTCACACATAATACAGTTTATGCGAAAACATGGTAATTAATAAAAATAAAATTATATAACAATACAACTCCGTAACTAGCCTGATGATTGTAACATACCAGTCTGCTGAGACATGACATTACGATGATATTCGTCATCTGCATCACTATCATTTTCATCATGGTCATTAGCCAATAAAATGTCTTCATCTTCTTGCTCTTGCTCCTCCTCATTGTCCAATTCATCTACCATATAGTCGCTTTCTGGTCCATGCGCAACGGTTGATTGTGTTGGCTAGGGTGTAGCAAAATTAGTCATATAATGTGACTGATGGAGTCCAAGAGTCGGTATTGGTACACCCTCGTCTGGCGTCTCAATATCCACATATAACTCAGCAAATTGGGACGACGTAGAGTTTTTGTTGAATGTTTGAATAACAACATCTACATCCTCATCATCGGATATCTCAAAACCCGCATATTTACGGTTCCCACAAGGAACTCTACCCGTCACTGAAGATATTACCTGATTTCGTTGCAGCTTTAACTTCCGACGGATCTTTTCATATAAATCTTCAACAGACATGCCTTGAACAATAAACATTGCTCTTTTTTCACATTCAAAGCTCAATCCGTTTGTACCTGTATTTTTAGAACCATTATAATATACAAATGAACGAATTTCATTCATTTTTGGCAAAAAACTAATTGAAGAAACATAATGAAGAAGATGTAGGACGGAGGGAATTTTCAGACGAGGGAAGGAGTGAAGAGAGAAGGAGTCACCGATGAGGGAGACTTTAGGAGTGAATCTTTGAGGGAAAAAGGGAAGGAGCTAAATAGTGAGGGAGTCACGGGTGAAATGCTGAATTGGGGGACAGTGTCACGAGTGCATGCTGGGGGAGGGAGTCAGGAATCTCTGCCCTGACGCTAAGTGACGTCAGGATGCCTGACGTCACTAATTAAGTGACGTCAGACATCCTGACGGCACTTAGCGTCAGTGTCAAGAATCCCTGAACGATTCTTGACACAGACGCTAAGTGACGTCAGGGTGTCTGACGTCACTTAGCGTCTGTGCCGTCAGGGTTCCTGACGGCACTTCTGGTTCCGTCAGAACTCCCGACGGCACTAAAAGTGCCGTCGTACCCTCCGCCGTAACTTTGCCAAAACAACGTTAGTCCGGTAAATTGTTTGAAAACATCGTTATTTTGGTACATTTTTTTTACTAAAAGTTGCTACTTTGGTGTTTTTCCCAGAAAAGTCTCGTTGAGAGATTCACCTACCATAGCCAGGTGCGCAACCCGAATTAGATTCGAATTAGTCAGGGCAAAACTCTGGATACCGGATGGACAAAAAAAAACCTATATTGTGTGATAGGTCCTTCAAACATATCCTTCACCCCACCTTTCCTATCAAAGCACGATTTAAGAAATTAGTTGAAAGTAATTAAAATGTCAAAAGTGAACTCTTTTTTTGGAGGCAAGTAAAAGAGAAAAACAGGGTAGGAGGTGAGAAAAAGTATGAAAGAAAAAATATATAGCATGGAAAAGAAGATGGAGAGATTTCCATTTGGTGAAGAATTAAAAAAATTGTTTAATAGTTTGATTTTTGCAAATAAACACGTATGGTTCTTTAATTTTATGTAAAATTTCAGTTTGATTCCTTAGTTTTATAAAAATGTTTTTAGTCTTCTAAGCTTAATATTGTTAGTCTTATTAATATAAAAGGAAAAATCTAAGAAAAATACAATTAAAAATGAAAAAAGAAGAAGATAAATTGGTCTTAAAAGTTTCATCTTTTAGACCGGTTAAACACAATAACCGGTCTTAAAAGTAATCAACATTTTTTTCTTAACTTTTTAGACCAATTGTTCCGAAAACCGGTCTAAATAATATCTTTTAGACCTCAAATTAAAGGAACTAGTCTAAAAAATTCTTTATGTTTAAGTAATTCCCACTAGTTTTACTTTTTAGATCTCATCCTCTAATAACCAATCTAAATGAGACGATCTTAAAGTCTTTTTTCTAGTAGTGAAGAAAGCGTTGTTCCCTTCCTCGTCTTCCCTGAGATGGAAACCACCTTCAAAATCCAAAGCCCGCCGAAGCCCATCTTCTTTGCTGAGCCAAGAAACCATTGTTCCCTTCCTCTTCTGTACTAAGCCAGAAATCGTCCTTCCCTTCCACTTCTTCGCTGCGCCAAGAAGTTATTCTCTCCCTTCCGTTCTTAGGGTTTTCTCGCCATTTTGAAATCCTCTTTAGTCAGCCAATGAAATACATGACACAATTTGGGCATCCGTTTTCTTTTTCTTTTTAATTTAACTCATGGCAATTTGATCATTTAATTAGAATTGAAAATATCATATTCCTACTTCAATTTTTGACATGCGATTTGATACATTGGCATCACCAATTTGTCTTTTCCCATTTTTAATTGTATTTTTCTGGGATTTTTTCAATATAAAATTTCAATATTACAATTTTAAATACTAATAAAATATTCCCAACATTTTTTTTTTAAAAAATGTCGGATTAAAATATTATTAATAAAAAAAATTCTTTGTCTGCATTTAAAAATTGCTACTAACCCCTTTAGTTAATAAAATTGATGATGATAGAGTTATAGGATTTAAAATAAACCTTACAAAACTAAGAAATTCAATTAAAACGTTATATAATATTAGAGGAGTTAAAGTACAATTTGGCTTTTGTATTTTAATTCTTTATGGAGTAATTTAGTTTTTTTTTTTAAAAAAAAATGCCTATCACTTTCACCTTTTCTATCTCAAGAAAAATAAGCATTTTTTTAAAGTATAGTCATATTTTTATAAAATAAAACTATCCTTTATGGAACAACCAAAATTTAACAATTAATGTGTATGAGTAAAGTTGGAGGTGTTTGGGAATTTGTCTCGACTGGAATAGGAATAATTTTAAAATATGTTTTTTTTATATTAGAAAATGACAGAAAAATAACTTTAAAATTGCAAAATCCCAAATTAGATTTGTTATTAAGAATTGATAAAGTGATGATGAGGCTTGATAAGCAATTCAAAACTTATTTAATGGGAAATACCTAATTTGAGATTTTATAATTTTAAAATTCTTTTTTCATTATTCTCCCTTTTTTTTTTTCATGTTCTATTGGTTTTTGTTCTTTGTCCGTGTCTATTCGTGCATGACTTTTTTTTCATTCCAAGCATGCCTGATAAGAAATTAATTAATATTAAGGGCAATAAACCCTTCTTTAATTAATGAATTTTTATTTGATATTTCAAATTGGTACAACTGATTAATTCACATAGATGTTTGTTAGGCAATCATTTTTAACATGATTTTTATTTTCATTAATGGGGAATTTTAAGACTTTGATTGAGATATAAAATCTCATTTCAAATCGACTCATCAACTAATAGATCAGACTTTTGTTCCATGTACCCATTCACTGATCTTCCCTTTTTAACGTCCATGTGAATAAAAAAAGAAGAAGAAATGAATTTTGTATGTCATCACCCTTCATACTTGAATACTTTTTCTGAGGTCATCATTTTGACGAATTTTTTTTTTTTTCCCTATTCAATCATGTGCATATTATCAAAGACTTTAAATCCCTTTTATTCTTACTTAATTGCAATCTTAGTTTCGGTAAGCTATTAACTAGTTTAGATATTTTATGATCCTCTAGTCTTATTCACAAGACAGAGAGAGATTTTTTTTTTTGGTCATATTAATAAGTCACATTATTAAATTTTTCACATGAATATACAATTTTATCATTTATTTATTATTAAATAGAATCTGTACTATTGAGTTAGAGCTCTTATTATATAGGAAAAGTTAGAAAGTTGTTAAATTTTACAATAAAGTAAATAAGATTTAAGGATTTTTTTTTTAATTCCAGTGAAATAGGTTGGAAGTGACTTATAAATAAAATAAAGAGAGTATATTATTATTGGCTGTGGAAGTTGAGTTGCCTTAATCATCTTCCAATTGCTAATTAAACACAAGTTGAGTACACACTTTATCTTCATAATTTTGTTAAAAAAATTAATTCAGTCTCATAATTTCTTCAAAGTTAAATGTCATCCTTCTACCGTGGATATTTGATAAGTGTGTACCCATTTTGATAATCATTAAGGCCATGCATGGTTTGAGGGAAGGGAAGGGGAGGGAAGGGGAGGGGAGAGAAAAAAAAGGAGAGGAGGAAAAAAAATTTCAAAGTTGAGTGTAGTGGGACCCACAAGTTTTCCTCTCCCCTTCTTTTTTTCTCCCCTCCCCCCCCCCTTCCCTCCCTTTCCCTCAAACCAAACATACCCTAAGAGAACTCCTCATGTCCCAAGGGATAAAGACAAAGGGTTAAGTTGTATCTAGTATCCTAAAATATTTTTTAGTAGCACTTAATATACTAAACTTATTTTTAATTCATTCAATACTCTAAAATATTTTTTCAATATCACCCAGTATTCTAAATTAATTTGTGGTGTAATTTTTTCCTTAAAATATTTTTCTCAATAGCAATAAGCACCCTAAACTTAGATTTGATCTAAACATTATTACTGAAAAAATATTTTAGGGTGTTGGGTGTACACAAAATTACTTTATGATACTTGGTATACTATTAGAAAAATACTTTATTGCGTTAAATGTATAAAAAAACTAGTTTAGGAGATTGAGTGTTATTTGAAAAATACTTCAGGTATTTAACCCAAATATGTACAAAAACTATTGAAATAATATAGAAAGCTCAAGATGGTTCCTTGAAATGATTTAATTCCTATGAAATTTTATGAACTGTTACGGAATTTAGTTTTTTGTAAAATGACCTAATTACTTGGGAAAATTACATGCAGGTCTCAAGGACTAGAAATAATTACAATTAGATCCCTTGAAATCACCAAATTATACAGAAGTCATTAGGAACTTTTTTGATATTATTTGTATTAACAACAAGAAATGTCATATTTACAACAAAAAGTACTATATTTACAACAACATTTAAACACTTGACTATTTACAACAGAAAAAACCATATTTACAATAGAAAGTATCATATTTACAACAACATTTAAACACCTAGATTTTGTTTCAAACCCAAGTTCCTAAACGTACAGAGGTCATTTACAACAGAAAAAGCCATATTTACAACAAGAAGTGTCATATTTACAAGAAAATTTAAAATCTGGCCATTTACAACAGAAAAAACCATATTTATAACAAGAAGTGTCATATTTACAACAAAATTTAAAATCTGGTCATTTACAACAGAAAAAGCCATATTTACAACAGGAAGTGTCATATTTACAACAAAATTTAAAAACTTAGATTTTGTTTCCATACAAATAATATTAAAAAAAAGTCCCTAGGGATTTCTGTGTAATTTAGTGATTTTAATAGACCTAATTGTAATTATTTCTTGTCTTTGGGATCTACACGTAATTTTCCCTAATTACTTTCAGTGTAATTAGTTGTCACTACCTTAATTATTGTTGTCATGCAGTAAGTTAAACTTGTAACTTGTTAAAATATTGTTGTGATTGATATTCGGTAAAAAAAAATTTGTTGAAACTATTTGTCACACATTATTTTAATTGTTGTTGTCGATAAGTTAAAACTAGGGAAAATCCTTTTGAGGGCCCTTTTTGCTGTAAAAATCCTAAAAAAGGCCCTCAAAATATGACAATACATGAAAAGATCTTAGGGCATTTTCAGGTATTTTCAGAATCTTACGCGAGTTGTTAATTTGGCTGATATAGTTGTTAGTTAACAACTATATCAGCCCCATTAACAACAATTTTTTAACAACTAAATCAGCCCCCATTAACAACTATATTTGTACCCCGTTAACAACTATATCAGCCCCGTTAACAACTCACCCAAGATTCTGAAAATACATGAAAAGGCCTTAGGCCTTTTCAGGTATTGTCAGATTTTGAAGGCTTTGTTTTGGAATTTTTACACCAAAAAGGGCCCTCAAAAGGATTTTCCCTTAAAACTATTACTTGCTAAATCATTTTTGACCTTGTCTTATTTCAAATTAATGGCATTTAATTAATTTTATTCAATCCCAATCTAGTTCCTAATTACTTCAGATAGATTAGGTCATTTGAGGCCGGTATTTGCATATTTTGGGAGGATTTTTGTGTCTTTATCTGGGGTATAAGTGCATATAAACTACTTCATTTGATTATTATTATGAGGCACCAACTAACAATTTTTATAAATCAATAAAAACAGTTAAAATAATTAAATTTTTCCTACAATTTAAGTAATTTTCAATATTACCCCTATTAATTGAACTAAACTCTAATAACATATTAATTATTACTCTCACCACTACCCTTATTAATTATGAGTATACATGAAAAAATATTTAATGCTCTTTGAAAATAAGCATGTGCATTATAAAAAGGATCAAATACACTTATTAGTTGGTGCCTTATAATAGGAACTAGAGGGAGTATAAAAAGTTACTACTAAATTAAATTAAAATTATACTTAAGAATGTGGAGATTTTTTTTTTTTTTTTTTTTTTTTGCCGTTTTATAAAGCGTCATATGTGAGTGGAATTCAAGACAACTCACTATGGTATGAGGATATACCTCACATTATGAATGTTTATAAAAATATCTGAAAGAACGTTCATGTGGGATTTTTTTTGATGAAAGCGCCTAATTTTTGAAACTCACTTTGAGTTTTAATTAATTTGGATTGAGCGAAATGAGATTATATGATTTTAAAAGCTCTCTAAGGGATGATTTTCTTCACACGCAAAACTTATTTTTGTGTGAGCAAAAGGTATGAAATTAATGGCTTGAAATTACAAGAGAGATTGAATGTATGAGATCTTCTATGTTATTAAGCTATAAGGCCTTTGATCACAAACTTATAAATTTAAGACACAAGAAAAATAAATGACGAACTATTTCTTTTTAGGGGACTGATCATTTTCCCTTATGATAATAAAAGCTTATGAGATACTACCTTTGGTTCTAATTATAAGAACACTTTTGTAGTACAACAGAGGAAGTAATTTTTTCATCAATCGAACTTTGCTTGGATTCTGGTTTTGGCCAATAAATGATGTTAAAAACTATCGTTTTTCCCCTTGAAAACAAATATGAATTGATCCTACCTGTCATATTGAGCAGATGTATTTATAATCATCAATTGTCATTTTCTATAACATGCTTGATAAGTAGGGGTTGTTATGTTATCATGTGAAGACACCAAATTGTGATCCTTCATAAAAGTGAACGCTTTAACATCTATGATGTTCTCAAATTATTCTTTACCGAAATGATTCACTTCCAACATATTTTATCAAAAAGAAAAACTTTAAATATCGTTAATTCTCACTTAATATTTAATAACATTCTAATTTTACTCATGTTTAGTACATATTCTCCTAAAAGAATACAAAGTCAACACAATAATAAATTAATGATAAAATTATAAATTCATGTGAAAAAAATTAATGATATGACTTATAAATAGGAGGGTAGGACAAAAAAACTTCTCTCGCTAATGATGATTGACATAGTTAGCTAAGGCGTCGGCCTTTACCCCAAAAAGGAGGAGGTTTGATACCCGCTGGTCGATGTAAGGGTCTCGTTGGTGGGCCATCAGTAAGTATATCTCGTAAGCGTTTTTGGCTGAAGGCGTGTTACGCGCTTGGTGGGATACCGGTGTCTACCCACCTAAACTTTTTTATTATATATAAAAAAAAAACTTCTCTCTATTTTATAAATAGGACTAGAGAAGTATTTAGTTACATATACATTTTTAAAATAAATAAACAAGTTCATACTATGGATAAAACTTAAAAATTCAAATAAATCATGAGGGTTAAATTAAAAATAATAATATGTAGGAACATTTGAAGATATGTGAATACTATTTTTATTTTTCAAACTTTCACGTTACAGTATATATATATACCAAATGAATATTAATTAAGGTCAATGGCCATAGCCATCGTTGCCAAAAACTTGATCATGCAAGGAATGACGGAAGTCATTTATGACAAATATTTTATCCGATATTTTTCAGGGTTAAGGAGTAATTTGGCTAATGAACTATTATCTCTGGAGCGCCTAGCATAAATAACTGTTAAGTAAATCAAAAATACCAAAAAACTTTTAAAAATATGCAGTCAACACAAAAAATGGAGTAAAACTTTTTTATACCGGACACTCTTGGAGTAAAACTTTTTTGTGCTGATTGCACATATTTAAATTTTTTTGGTATTTTTGGTCTACTTAAAAGTTATTTGTGTTGGATGCTCATGAGATAATAGTTCGTTGGCCAAATTGCTCTTTAACCCTATTTTTTAAAAGTAAATTTTGTTCTAATTATGAAAGTTCAATCACTTTTTTTTTTTTTTTAAAAAAAACAACATTGGATGTCATTACATTTATTCTTTTGCGGCGAATGTGGAATATGAAAAATGAAAAGTAGGATGTTATGTTGTATGTACAGGCGTACAGCTAAGGGAAGCCAGCGAAGGAAAGCGGCCCAGCTGGAGCCTTGAGATCCTCCATCACTTCACTTGCCCCATGTGACCACGTGCTTCTTCCCTTTTTAAGAACCAAACCGGACGGTCTAATCGGGTTGGATTGTCAACCGAACTCACTAACTGCTCTGTTTTGATCATAAAATTAAACTATTTTTGTTGTTGAGTTGCATTGGATTGAAGTTAAACTGTCATTGAGCCGAAACCCAGAGTTAGACCGAGAATCAAAATGGTATTTAGAAAACCAGACAGTTTTTTGGACTGATGGAAAAAATGTTAAAAAAAAGTGATAAAAAATTAAAATTTGACTCTCTAATTTTTTAGGTATATTTTCACATTATTTGTGGCCGCCCATATGGGGTTAAATAATTCAAAAATTAATATATTATGTTAACAATTAGACATATTATTATATATATATATATATATATATATATATATATTATTACCTCGAATTCTTAATATAAGATCTACTTTGTAGTTTAACTTTTTCATTAAAGTGAATCTTATATAGATAACTAGAGGCAGTACTATATCACTACAAAAATAATAATAATCAAATTACCGATAGAATTTCAGTTTTCTAAAGGAATCCATTCCGGCATTCTGATGCCTTTGCTAGTTGAGTTGTTTTGAACATGTATTTCTCTTTTATTATATTTAAAAAACTTTATTTCCTTTTTCATTTAAATATTTATTATGAATATAATATCTATTAAATATTAAGTTTATGATATTTAAGTATTTGTTTATTGTATATCTTTTATTTTTTGATTAGGTTATTATATTATATAAATTATGAAAATATAATAACAAAAAATTATAAATTTTACCAACAGATTACCAAGAGAATTCCATCAGTAATTTTTGTGAGAAATGAAATTACCAATGGAATTTTAATTGGTAATCCGTTGCTAGTTACCGACGAATTTTGTTGTTGTTGGAAAATGAATTTTTTGATGGAATTTTCCTGTCGGTAATTTTAGCGACGGACTTTCCATCAGGAATCTGCGGCAATTACTGATGGCATGTTAATTTGATGTTTTTTTGTAGTGTGTATAGGCATATGATTTACCAACATAGAATTGGTATGGTGATATAAGACCCCGTTAAATCTCTTTAATGAGTTTGATTCTGCTTGGAACCTTAGACTGCTAATGCATGTCCCTCTATTGTTTTAAAAAAAACATTGTATCCTTATATACGTTTTCTCAAAAAAAATATCATTCCTTGATATGTGATCTCACTCTGTTTTTAAACACAATCACACAAAAATATAGTGATGTCAAGTTTGAGTCCTTGACCTCTTCCAAACATGATATGCAATGTTGCTGTTAAGCCAGCTTGTAGATAACTAACATGTGATATCACAATGTCTCAAGGAAAGAGATTTCATCTATAGCATATGCTTCAGGGACGGACCTAGAGGGGGGTTAGGGGTGGCCCCCGCCCCCCCTAAAATTACAGAATTCAACCCTAAAATTTTAGGAAATTATATTTAAGCCTAATAAAGTTTTTAATATTTTCACTTTAGTCCTTATTAAAAGCTTTATGAAGGAACTAAAATGAAAATATTGAAGTTTTTATGAGGCTTAAATGTGATTTCCTGAAATTTCGGGTTGATTCTATAATTCCCCCCCGCCCCCAATTACTCTTTTGGTTCCGTCCCTGATATGCTTTGCTTATTCCTCCTCTCAATCCTCCGTAGGAACCTCCACCTCTCATTTTCTAAACGTATCCTTCAATATGCCTCTTTCAATTTCATGTGCTTCCAAAACTATCTTTCTCCAAAATCATCAAAGTATCAAATATACATTTAAATTGTAAGACAAAGTAGATAGGAACCACATAAAAAAAAAGAGTAAATACCCTTTTGGGTCCCTGGAAAAAAATACGGACCCCATTTTGGTCCCTTACACAAAGAAATGCCTTTTTTAATACCTGAAAAGGACGAATAAGGGTCGATTTGTGAACATTTTGATTCTCGCAAATTTCCAAAAAGCGTTTTTAAATCGTAAAAAAGTCCGTTTTAGTCCTGGACAAAAATGAGGTCCGTGTTTTTTGTCGGGGACTCAAAAGGGTATTTACTCTAAAAAAAATCTGGCCTACGTGATTATAGATATTTGTGAGGATTCAAAGACAAATCTTTCTCATTTTAGATGAAATGATAGGTGTGAGTCGATTGTTTAAAAAAAAAAACTACGTTGTGTTTGGTTCAGGGAGAATCTGAATTTGGATGAAATTCATTATTTGGGTAAATAAGAATTCATAGATTTAGATTTAATCCAAATTCAAGTAAGTTTTAGGATTAATGTCCTATTTTACCCCAAAAATTTTGGTGTATAAATTATGGGTATGTGGATTTTTTTTTTTTTGGGGATGAATATCGCCAAAAAGTGTTATAAAGGAGCAAAAACACATTAACTATTAAAGAAATTAACGTTGATCATTCAACAACTAATGTTGACTAACAACATTTTTAACAATTAAGGGCACAACATTAATTTTTTTTTTAAAACACTTTCAAGGTTATATTTTATTTTTAAAAAAACATCTATACCCACAATTCTTTTGTGAAAAAATCTATGGTGAAATTGGACCTAATTTTATTATTTTATTTTTCTTAGAATTTTAAATCCTCACTCTTCCTGTAGGAACGATAAAGGTTGTTGCCATGTGATTTGAAAGTTATGGGTTTAAATCTTAGAACTAGCATCTCCGCTTGTTGGGTCAAGACTATGTACATTTGACTTTCTCTAGAGCTCACATGGTGGGAGCCTAGTGCATTGAACTACCTTTGCTTTAACATAAATTATTTCAAATACTTACTCAGATTTAGTTATTACAAATAATTATATAAGAATTTTAAATGTGATTTGATAATCATAGGAAATAATGGGAAAGAATATGAAACAATTGTAGAATAGGAATTAATGGGGGATATATCCACAAATATTATATTCATAACCGTTAAAATATTAAGGCAGTCCCCTGTAATACTTTCAAGGATGAGATCTTATAGAATAGTAAGAAACTTGAGAAACAAACAATGATTAAGTTAATTAAATACGAAAAACTAAGTTAAATCCAACTATTGCTTCAAGTTTAGTTTAAGTCAGCAAAAAAGTAGTTAATCTTTTGATGATGACAAATATATAAATATTTTCTAAACTTGGGGCTAGATAAAATTATACTCCCTCTGGTATTTAATATAAAATATATTTGGAGAGTTGATCTTAATTCTAAATATAAGGCATATTTGTCAATCCTTTTCTTATTTACTCTTATTGATGTTCCATCAACATTAATTAAAGAGGAGGGATTAAGAAGGAAGATAACTAGGGTGTTTTAGAAATTTAATTGTGTTACATTAAGGGTTGGAGGGAGTAATACCTAAAGAGATTAATAAGTAAATAGAGGTCTAGAGCATTGTTGTCAAACTCGCGAGTCGACTCTCTAAGTTTATCGTTTTTACATTTCTACCTTACAAAATCGAGTTGAGTCTCTAGTAAACTCGTGCCAGTCGTAAACTCATATAAACTCATGAGTTTACACACTATGTTTACCGTTTTACATTTCTAACTTATAAAACCATGTTAACTCACTCATAAACTCATATTAACTTTATATAAATTCCTTTGTTAAGCATGTTACATTATGAATGTTGATGTACTTAATTTCAATTATTTGGATTTAAGTCTTTTTCTTGTGTGGGTGTCTTTTGTTAAAATATATTTAAATATTTTTTTTTGTCGTTTTTTATATTTTAATTATTTAAGTATACACTATAACACTAAAAAAAAATCTTGTTTTGTGATGAAAAAATTCCGTCGCAAAACAAGTATTTTTCGTCATAAAATTCGTTTGTGACGGATTTTAGTCCGTCGCAAAAACAATTGTTGCAAATCCGAGAAATTTGCGACGGAATTGTGTTTCGTCGCAAATTTTGGGATTTGTGACGGAATTCAATTCCGTCCTAAATCTTAAGGATTTGCGACAGAATTTTATTCCGTCACAAAATTCATTTTATTAAAAAAAGTGTGTATATATATATATTAAAAAAACCTGTATATCATAAAAATATATAATACTCTCTCCGGTCCTAATTATAAGACATAGTTGACTTTTTTGGAGAAATTAAGGAAGCTAATTAAATTACTTTAAAATATTTTTATTTTTATTTTTTTCTTCAAAGTAATTAGTTTGACTAATAAACTAATATATAATCTAAAGACACACAACATATAAAATGATTAAATAACTTATTTAGCTTCCTTAATCTCTCCAAACCAAGTCAACTATGTCTTATAATTAGGACCGGAGCTAGTAACAATCATAAAGACTTTACATAAAGAAAACAAAATATAAATAATAATGTTGCGAAGAATATGTACTAAAAAATAGTCTAAACAACAGCATTATGATGATCATCATCATCACTAGCATGGTCATCATCACCAGGAGCCGACCTTGTACCCTTGTCTTTCATTAGAAACATGAGTGTAAGCTGCATTTGCCTCATCATCTCCTATGTCAGATGTAGCTCATTTGCTTGCTGACTCATCTGCTGTTGTGTCTGGCTTAGCTCAATTGCTTGCTCCGGCACCAGCGCCTTCATCTTCTTTATCTCATTTGGAAAAATATTAGGAAGTACGTTTATTTTTTTGTACTTCATTTAAATGGAGAAGGCAATGAAAATGTAACAATCAATATCAAATGTATTACGTTTACCTGCAGAAACACCTTCACTGTCGGATGAGGAGCGCTTCGTTTGCTTGAGTCGGCTGGCAGAGGCACCTACCCCAAAGAGTCTCCCTTTTTTGTTAATCCACCTGCAGCCTCAATGAATAGACTCTCGTTATCGAACTGAGAGGATGCGGGTTTAGTCTCACTCTGCGAGTCTCTCTCCTGCGTCAGCTTCTGATAGGTTTCCTACAAGCACAAAAATACATCACAAATAAGTCATGTGAAATGAAATAAATAAGTTGCTGTCTGAAATAAAGAATAAACGCAATAAATGTCTCACCGCTAATTGCTGCGACTTGGTGTTAATTCATCGCCTCCTACTACCTTCAGACTCCTGGGAATGGGTCCGCTCAAAGGTAGCCCAATCAACTGATTCTACAGGAACTTCCTCAGACGCTGCCTGCAAACACAAATGATGACTGTTAATTAATTATTTCAAAGTATAAATATTGAATACTGAAATAGAAAATAACGTGTATTCACAATTTTTCGTCGATGCTCACTATATGGAATGGAGCCGCCAGTATATGACGGTCCATCCATTTGGGCCCTATTTAATTTATTTTTCTCACTTTTCTTCTTTAAATTCTCATTAGCGGCCCGTCTTTGAAATAATTGTTCTGCAGTCTCAGGTTGAATCCAATCTTGCCTGCCTTTATTCTTTCTCAATTTATAAAACTTCTTGGACAACCACCGGCCTACCTTGTGGTTATAAGCTATTTTCAAATTTTCCCAATGGTCAGGCAACAACCTAAACTGACGCTGAAAATCAATAATGAACAATTAGTGCTCCAAATTATAAAAGTACTTAATCAATTTGCTTTTAGATAAGAAATTAATAATCATAAAGCACATAACTTACCAAAAGCACATTGAACCAAACATCCCGATCATCCTTAGGAATCTCTGTCCAATTGGCCCAAGGCTGATTGAAATTAATACTCCATCCAATTGGGTATAATATTCCGTGCTTTGGTTTTGATAACTCCCCTCCACCTTGGCGGGATGTGGGGTATGATGTATAGTAAACTTGTTCCGCCTGTTGAGCAAGGATGAATGGGTCATAACCAACCGTATATCTTCTTGACCAGTGGATCTCAACATTTCCATATTTGTCCACATTTGTCCCATGAGGAGTGTTATCAAACCACTCACATTTAAACAGAGTCACCGACTTGTCCCACTGGTAATGCAGCTGAATTATGTAAATTAACTTCCAGTAGTAGTCGCCCTCAACCCCGTCAACTTGGCCACCTCGACAACATACACCATAATTGCAACATAGTGTATTTGCGTTCGCTTCTAGAGTTGCAAACCGATACCCATTATTACATATTTTTTGAATCGGGTAACAACTATTGTAGCTTTGTAAGATAAACTCCACGCAACATCCTGGGGAGCTGATTGGTTTTCCACGAAGTAGGATCAGAACCAAAGAGGAAACTCAGCATTTGAGAATTGATCAACTTTGGAATCCGACACCAAATGATTTGTCGATCAGACCCAATTAGAGAAGTAACTGTAACCAAAAATTAATGAATTAACACTTTAATACTTTCATACTTACCATAACAGTAACAAAAGAGGAAATCTTACTTTAAGTACGAGGCGGCCTCTTCACAGTTGTTTAGAATGTACCACTCCACTACTTGCTTATCTATTTCTTCTAGAGTTGACCTACATTGTTTTCCCACGACTCGGCCAGGAAAATTTAATATTGATATCTGACCACTCGTATCACCGCCATCATCGTTGCGAGGTACCCCTCTCCATCTTGATATAACCTCAGGGGGATAATAGTATGATGCAAATTTAGTGGCCTCTTCGACTAGATACGCTTCAGTGATAGTTCCTTCAACGTACCTTGGATTTTTTTATCTTGTACTTAAGTGTGTCTGAAAACCTACAATGGACAATCATAGGGTATTTATAAACTATAGCACCATGTTGGTCAATTAATAACTGAGCAAAAGAAATATATATGTTACCTCTCAAATGGATACATCCACTTATATTGTTGCGGACCTCCTACCTTTGCTTTGTAAGCCAAGTGAACAGGAAAATGTTCCATTGAGTCAAATAAGCTAGGAGGAAACACCATCTCTAACTTGCATAGCAATATTGGCACGCTTGCCTCCAGCTGCCGTAACTTGTCAACATTAAGCTCAGAAGCACAAATTTCTCTAAAGAACATGGAAAATTCTGTTAAAATAGTTCATATATATACTTCGGTAATGCTTTGAAGGCCCAAGGCAACAATCTCTGGAAAAAAAACATGACAATCATGACTCTTCATCCCGAATAACTTCACCTCGTGCATGTCGACACATCTTGACAAGTTTGATGCATAACCATTTGGGAGTTTCAGATCTTCAACCATCGCAACAATTCTAAATTTTGCTCTTTGTTCAATGTGTATGGGGCTCTAGGTTTGGAAGTCCGTCCCGTGGCATACTCCACCAAATGCAAATCAAGTCTTCTGCAAATCGCTTCTATGTCCCATTTTACGTTGACTGTGTCCTTCGTCTTACCCTTGGTGTCCATCACGGTGTACAGAATATTGCAAAACACATTCCTCTCACGGTGTCCATCACGGTGTACAGAATATTGCAAAACACATTCCTCTCAATATGCATGACATTGAGGTTGTGTCTTAACAATTGATCTTTCCAATATGGTAGTTCCCAGAAGATGCTACGTTTGTTCCAATGATGCTCAACGCCATATCCCTCAGGTTCGCTGGAAGTAGCTCCTTCTTCAACACTTTGAATGTGCTTGCCCCTGTCCCATATTTCTTGGCCACTTAAACGACGACGTTGATTTGCCCGTTCGACCACATTCCGCCTGAAGTCTTTTTTATTTCTCTTAAGCGGATGATTAAGGGGCAGGAATCGCCGGTGCTTGTCAAACCAACAGACCTTGCGACTGTATTGCAAGCTAAAACCCACGTTCTATTCAAGACATACCTGACATGCAAGCTTCCCTGACGTTTGCTAGCCACTCAACATCCCATATGCAAGGAAATCATTTATCATCCACATTAAGGCAGCCTGCATGGTGAAATTCTGGCTTAATGATATATCGTACGTAAGAACCCCTTCACTCCATAACATCTTCAACTTGTCTATCAAAGGCCTGAGGTACACATCTATCTTCTTTTTTGGGTTGGATGGTCTAGGGATTAACGCGTTAAGGAACACAAACTCTCTTCTCATGCACATGGAAGGTGGGAGGTTGTACGAAGTCACAATCACAGGCCAACAGGAATAATTCCTGCCCGTATTGTTGAAAGGAGAAAACCCATCCCGAACATAAACCAAGACGGACATTACGGGGATCCACTGCAAACAAAGGATTTGCCTCGTCAAATTTAAGCTAGGCTTCGGCATCGGATGGATGTGTCACAAATTTTTCATCCCTATGATGCTCCCGATGCCATCTCATGTGAGCAGCTGTTTGTTCTGATGAATACAATCTTTGAAGTCTGGGCACAAGAGGAAAATACCACATCTTGCTTAATGCTTGAAGGGTCGTTTTCCTTCCATTTCTCACAACTTTGTATCTGTCATGTTCACAGAATTTACAATTGGTCAGCTCAGCATCATCCTTGTAATACAACATACATCCTCTGGGGCAGCAATGGATTTTTTCACATCTAAGCCCAAGCTCTTTCACCTTTTTTTTTGCTTGGTAAAAATCTTCTGGCAAATTATTGTCTTTGGGAACAACCTTACTCATGATCTGCATCATTTCGTTGTAATTCCTCTCACTCATATAGTGATCAGTCTTCAAGCTTAGTGTTTCTAGGGTAGTCGATAGCGATGAATGTTCACTATTTTCAATGTGTTCGCAACCTTCCTATAACGGACGTTGCGCATCTTGAAGAATTTTATAGAACCTATTGGCTTCTGGATTAGGATCATCTCCTATGTATGATGGTTGAGTATGTGCACCGGTCTTCTCTCCCATGTATGATGGTTCAGCATGAGTAACGGGATCAAAATATTACCTAATCGATGGTTCCGCAACATTCATAACCAAATGCTCATATTGATTAAGCACTGCTACAAAACAGGGCTACGACGTCCTATTTTTTGACCATTTAACGTCCTATTTTACCAGGGTTCCTATCTGGGGGGTGCCGTAGGCAATACTTACGGCGTCCTATATTTTAATTAGACGCCTTAAATTAAGACATAAGGCGTCTAATAACATAAATAGGACGCCTTACGTATGAGAAGGAGTCCTCTTCGGGCACACTTAAGGCGTCTAAGTCTGAATATTAGATGCCTTAAAGACGCCCTTTGAGCACACTTAAGGCGTCTAAGTCATAATATTAGACGCCTTAAATATACTTAAGGCGTCTAATATCTAGACTTAGACACCTTAAAGGCTGCCTAAAGCGTCTAAGGATTATTCTTAGACGCCTTAAGTACACTTAAGGCGTCTAATTATATACTTAGACGCGTTTTGTGCTCTTTTTTTTTAAAAAAAAAATATATTTGGTTTCTATTTCACTGCCCGTAATCCCTTACAAAAACCTGAGCAGGCAAAAATCACCACAATGTGCTAAAAGGTTAGCTCAGCTAATCTCATACAGAAACAGAATGCACGCAATGTATATATAACATGAATTGGCTAACAAAGTGTAAGTGGCTATAACTTCAAATCATCTTGACCAATTTGCTTTAACTAATTCAAGTGGTAACTACTACAACTACATCTATGTACAACAATCACGACAAAGTGTCAAAAAGTTGTTTGGCTACCTGCTACTAATTAAACAATATAAAGACTAATTAACTTCATTAATCTATGTGTTCAAGAAGATGTCCAGCCAACAGGTTTCGAATAAAATTCATATCTTGCTCGGAGTAGGCATCCTCAATACCAAAAACCTGTAAAATGGAAAACAAGGTATAAGATAAATCAATTAAGTGAATGAATTAATTACACAACTAAAGTACAACTTCGAAAAATCATTTGAGAATGAAGGACCAATTTACCTATTCAAAATCTGAAGTTTGTCCGCTCTGAATGATGGCATTCATGTAGAGCATGACATAGTATCCGCACACAGTGGCCCCTGGTTGTCGATGGCACTATAAATGAAAAGAAAATGGTTACTTGAATTCCTTTTTAATGAATAAAGGCATATCGAATTCCACTGTCAATGAAATAACTTGAATTAAAACAAACTACTTACTTTAGAATAAACCCACATCGGTTCTCTACTTGGACCCCCTTTAATCCCAACAATCAATCTATATGCCTTCAGTGCACTATCATTAAAATGAAAATGAACAGACATTATAACAATTCATTTAATTCAAGAATATCAATGATTTAGAAAAAAGTTTACTTACTTGCTGAACATGGTTTTTATATCTTTGTGTGGCCTCTTACCCATGGAATCGAACCAATAGACGGTGTTAATGGGTGGACAAACAGCACACAAAGTCCAACGATAACTAAAACAATACATACAGAATAAGATTAAGTTAAGATAAGAAAGCAATTTATTCTTAAACATCTTAAATAGGAAAAACTGAAATACGTACCCTTCATGGATTGGTGCTAGATAACAAGGCAGTTTCGACTCTTGCATTGTAAAACCCACATAAGATGTCCTTATTTCCAAGGTACTGTTGCTCCTTGCTGTGTAAGTTGGACATAAAAATCCATATGACCCATCTCTTCTGATTTGTACGCACAGGTTGTGGAAGAAACTATGATGGAATTAAAAGGATAAATGAATTGTTGAATGTATAAAACGAAAAAATAACATGATTAATTGAAGGGTAAAAAATTTACTTACATGATTCTAAGTTTAAGCCAACATACATCTAGCTCTTTTAAATGAATAAACTGCGTAAGATCTTCGTTGTGAATTACAAAATGATACGCTGACAATCTTGAGCCAAGAATTCCCTTAGGCATCTACATGGGGATTTCTGTAATGTCATTGTACACCTGTTCCAGTCGTGCCAAGAAAGGAAATTCTATCGCATAGTGCTCATCCTAGTAAAACATAAAATACAAATTATGAGTAGGTTGACAAGAAAATGTAGCAATCAGTTGTAGTTCAAGTTTATGTCAAGATACAACATATTTAAGCAAGTGTAAATCAGATTTAGATACAACAATTTAAACAATTTCAGGTTTGACAACAAAAAATCCCCAAGTCACAGCAAAAGGATGTCATACACAAAAGAGTTGCTCTAAAACACATAAACATAGCAATAATGATAGCAATAGTCTAAAATTCAAGTAATGTTAGTATTTCCTACCATTGGAGGTGCCAGCGTGCAGTCAATAAGTTTCTTCGGCCAAAGAATGTACGATCCTATCGCGTTGCCTAGTTTGGGAACCTCGTCATCAGGGATCGGGATGGCTATTTCTCCTTCCCCCTCTCGAACAGACGTCATAGTCACCCTACATTGATTTTTTGGAATTTTTTTATTATGGTGGGTGGTGAATTGTGAGTGAACGAGAGCATCGGCCACTTGACGAAGTTGTGGGACATCCACAAATAGCTTGCAAGGCCATCCACCCTGTGGAGGGAGAGAAGGTTCACAATGTAGTACCTCTGGAGGGTTATAACTCTCTTTTGTGCTTGGGATGGCCGGGGAATCCTGGGTTGGGACGGACGATTGCATGATAGATGCCACTTCACCACGCACCTCTTTCATGATATCTCCAAGGAGTTGCGCTCGAAGTCTGGCTATAAGCTCTGAAGTAGGCTGATCATGTGAACAACAAAGTGATTTGCGTCCAAAATATTTTCTGACGCCAATTCCTCTTGGCTCCCCTCGAAGACAACCAGGGTTATCTGGTTTCCAAATCGCTGTTGATAGGATGTCCATCCGGTGACCAGACGTGAATGAACCTTGGCTGCTCTGCTGTTCAAGTGAATCCTGTATCATACAATTTTACTCCAATGAAAATTAAATACTTGTAATTTGAAATAATTTGGAAATTACATACTTCAATGATAACAACTTGCAATCTTTGCAGCAACCTCAGCAACAACTGGATTGATGTATTTGTCACCCTTAAGCGTCGCAGCTTTCCATTTTTGGTAACGCGGAGGAGGATATGGAGACTCAACAATCATGCTAGGATTTGATTTGGCAGCTTCCTTCGTTTTCTCCAACTCTTCTGCCATCATCCTTCGTTCAAGCTTTTTATAACCAGCTCGAGACATGTAATGCTGGTACTTATTTGTTGCTTGCTTCACTTGATTTGCTTCACTTACTTCCCATGAAACAAAAACAAAGAAAACTAAGTCAATGATGTCAAGTATATTGAAATAAAAGATAAGATAAGATTTGAAAGAAATTTTATAATAAATTGAGGCTCTTGTCGTGACGCCACAAACGACCTCCAATCCTCTGGAGAAATGTATGTATATTTAACACATGGATCCTCGTTCCTCCTTACCCCGCGAATATACTTTTTGGAGAGCTTGTTCTTGAAATCTTTCCATCGAAGACGAACCGCCCCCATCAAGTGTTTCTGCATCGCCTTATTGCCGGGACAACGTACGTTTGCTGCAAGGTAAATGATAAGATAATTACATTTCAAGCAATATGACTAAAGATACAAATGCAGATATATTGAAAGTTATATACCAAAATTTGCTGCCAAATCAAGTCCTTCGTTTTCTATGGAACCAACCTCCAGTCCGAGTACACAATGTGAACTTTGCTTCGAGCTAAATAGCCAATATAGCTAATGAATTTGTCTTCCTAATCACCAATTGGATTCTTATTAGCATCGAAGTCCACATGCAGCCTCTCCCGTTGTTGTTCATGACGTGCAACCAAAGCTCCCATCTTTGTGCTGCCTCTAACCCTTTTCACAACGGGTTCGGGTTCGGGTTCATCGCTGTGTGACCCATCAGAGTTGTCTATATTCCTGTTAAGACAAATAAATGTAGGATAGGTTATTAAGTTGTAATTAAATGAATAAAATAAACAAACAGGTAAAATGAAAACAAAAATCAGACAATACTATTTCATAACTTAAGGTCTTACTTTATACGGTTTCCCATATTCCTTCACAATGATCATTTCTTACAGCATATTCTTCATCATCTACCAAATCTACTTCAATTGTTGTAGGTGGATTTGTTGTGGAAGGTGGTGTATCTTCAAGGTTTAAGGATTCTTCACCATACTTTTGTTTTTTACTTTGGATTACAATGGACATCTTTTTATTTGCAGGGTCTGTGACATAAAACACCTGTTTTTCCTGGCTTGCTAGAATGAATGGCTCATCTCTATGACCAACTCTATGAAGATCAACTGAGACAAATCCAAATTTTGGATCTATTACAACAACATTATTGCTAACCCACTTACATTTCAATAAAGCAACTTTGAACTTATTGTAAGACATCTCCCATATTTCTTCAATAACGCCATAATAGGCCATTGATGCTAATACGGGGTTTTTGTCTTTCGAACTTGAAAAGTGCATAGATTCGCTTCAACCATCACCCCACTATTTTGCATAGAACTTCGTCATCTTGGTCTTTAGTGTAGAAAGAATACCCGTTTATCTCATAACCGCTCCAAGTGATGACACGATAAGAAGGCCCCCAAGCTAACCACTCGATTGTATCGACACCTCCGGTCGTGCGACACCTTCTCCTCGAACCACTTTATGAATGTCTTGTTTTGCTCATTCGCTATCTGCATGTCATTCTTCTTTGGATTCATATTCTTCAAACTCTGCTGTGTTCATCTATGTAAGGTCGAACTTCTTCCATATTATTCAAGATATATAAGTGTGCCTGCAACAACTCTTCACGAGGCATATTCTTCATTTTGAGTCCTCTAATTCCCTTGCTTATCACCTCGTCGTGCTGAGAATGTACCGTGGCCCCTGATAGATAATCTTTGCAAAAGTCCATAGCCTCTTCAACTACATATCTTTCAACAATTGAGGCTTCTAGTCGATAAGGGTTTTTAGAATACCCTTTTAAGATCTTCATATATCACTCGAAAGGGTACATCTACCTTAGATAAACTGGACCACAAAGCCTTACCTCCCTTACCAAATGCACTATCAAATGCACCATTATATCAAAAAATGCGGGAGGAAAATGCATCTCTAGTTGGGACAAAATAATATAACCTTCATTTTCCAATTCATCCAACTTTTCAATATCAATGACTTTGTTACAAATAGTATTAAAAAAAATACAGTTTTGTTATAGTGGTTCGTATTTCATCTTTCATAATATCTCTAATAGCTACTGGTAACAATTGTTGCATCAACACATGATAATCATGGGACTTCATTCCCATTAACTTCAAATTGTTTATTGACACACACCTGCTCACATTAGAAGAATACCCTTGTGGAACCTTAATGTCATATAAACACCCACACAAACTTTGCTTCTCTGCTTTTGATAGTGTATGCGCTGCTGGCCCCATGTATGCCTTCTTACCATCGTCTCTTATTTTTGGATGTATCCGTTCTCTTTTTCCCATATCAACCAGGTCTAGTCTTGCACTAATTCCATCCTTAGTCTTCCCTGGTATGTGCAAAAGCGTACTGACAAGGCTATCAAATACGTTTTTCTCCACATGCATCACATCAAGACTGTGTCTCACATCAAGAATACGCCAATATGGAAGATCAAAGAAAATTGATCCCTTCTTCCATATGTTCTTCTCACCTGTAATCCTTTCTGCTTACCAAAGATGACATTGATATGTTTCACCCGACTATAAACTTCATCTCCGGTTAATGCCTTTCGAGCCGTTCTATGCTCATGTAAGTCGTTAAAACGCTTTCTTAACCTACGATATGGGTGGAACCGATGGAGAAACCTCCTATGACCGAGGTAGACCATTTTTTTCCCGTGCTTTAGTTGATGGAAGTTTGTGTCTGCTTCACATATCATACATGCTTTATGCCCCTGCACACTGTACCCTGACAAATTTCCGTATGCAGGAAAGTCGTTTATCGTGGTAAAAATCATTGCACGCAGCTTGAAAGACTCCTTCTTGTATGCATCAAACACATCTACACCTTTGTCCCACAACTTCTTCAAATCCTCAACCAGAGGCGCCAAGTACACATCGATATTGTTTCCTGGCTGTTTTGGTCCAGAAATCATCATAGAAAGCATCACATACTTGCGTTTCATACATAGCCAGAGAGGTAAGTTGTATACTACAAGGAGAACCGGTCATGCATTATGGGTGTTACTAAGAGTTCCATACGGATTGAAGCCATCTGTACAAAGCCCCAGCCGAACGTTTCTTGGCTCGTTGCCAAATTGAGGGAATATTTCATCTATTTTCTTCCATTGTGGAGAGTCAGCCGGGTGCCGCATATATTTTCCATCAGATATTTTCTCATCAGAATGCCATCTCAACTTCTTCGCCGTTGATGCACTAGTAAACAGACACTTAAACCGCGGTATTATTGGAAGATACCACAACGCCTTTAAAGGTTGCCTTTTTGTTTTCCCATCTCCAGAACCACCATCTTTCTTCACTTTGTATCGCGAAGTTTTACACTTCAGACACTTATTAAGGTCTTCATACTCATTTATACAATATGCGTCATTAGGGCAAGAGTGTATCTTTTTATACTCCATACCCATCGCAGACAAGATTTTCTTTGCCTCATACATACGATTTGAAAGTACATTATTGTTTGGAAACATATCACACAACAATTCAAGCAGCATTGTGAAACTACTATCGGTCCACTCACTGGTTGCCTTTAAGTTGACCAAATGTAAGGTCCCAGTCAACCGTGTATACTTAGTGCACCTAGGGAACAAAGGTGTCTCTGCATCACTCCGCACGTTATCATATTCACCCGATTGTGCAACAGATTCTATCTCAACATCATGAATCATTCTCTCCATTCCATCATCATCTAGCCCAACTTCATTTTCGTGGGGCGCAGCAGTTCTCACTTCCTCACCATGCCATATACACGTTGTGTATCAAAGGTTTATTCCGTCACAAAGTAGGTGATCCCTTATATCAGAAATATCCTGTTGACTCTCATTTAACCAATTCACACATGGACAAAAATACATCCCATTTTTTGTAGCCACATTCCTTCTAGCAAATGCAATAAACCCTTCCACCCCATTCTCATATTTTTCACTAGTTCTCAAAGCATTCATCCAACTATGATCCATTTTATTACCACCTACGCCATTTCCAACAACATTCAAGTTTATAACAATTTCAAGAATGACATGCTTTTTTCTCAATATTTTTTAAACAATTAGGCAGCATTTCCCCTTAAAAGTAAGACATCCCAAAATTTCAATAACAAACAATTCCAGCTTAATACGCCACAAAACTTACTAACTAAGGCAATTCAAAACAATATCAGTTATTAAATCTAACACTTTCATCAACAAAGAGAACACATGTCATTATTCGTACTAACATATACTTCATTGGTAATGGTAAACCATGAAGCCATAGCTTTTTTTAATCAAGTTCATGTAGTTCAGATGGCTAATAATAAAGGAAAGACAACAGAAAAATTTCAACGACTAAATTAAAAACACTTAAATCCATAATGGTAAACCATGAAGCCATAAGACAAGTGTTGTTCTCACTCAGTTAGAAGGTATTCATATGAGGAAAATATATGTGTGTGTGAATAAAATGAAAGCAACTGACCTAATTTGAGAGCGTAACAGTTTGCTTCAAACCTTTGACCAAGAAGGTAGAACTTACAAGATTAAATTTTCTCAAGAGTGAGGACTCACACAGAACAAGATTGACTGCAGAAGAAAATTTGACAAAAATTAAAAATACTTGGTTGAATGCAGGTTCCAGCGAGCATAGAAGGCACATAATGCTAATAGACCTTCTTATGTCTACTGTCAATAAATTTAGTTAATATTATTTCAAAGCAGATTTTCTTATCTGTATTAATGTTACTTTCTATTTGAAGAGATTATGTAAGAGTTAAACATAAAGAACTTAGGAATTGCCCAAATTTTTGCATCTACAAGCTAGAGAAAAATAGTTCAAAGAGAGAGCGCGAGTGAGTGAGAGATTTGTTCTTGTGAATTCTCAAGGGTCACAAGCAAGCCTTCTTCCATCTTCATTGTTTCAAGTAAAAAGGAGAACCCAGTAAACCTCTAGAACAAGAATGGAGGAGATGCTATTCTTCACATTTACAGAAAACACATTTATAATGTTCATTTTGAGGTTCATAAGCTAGCATGGTAAGTTATTGGAGGTGAGATTCAAAGAATCCCAATAGCAAACAATTACCATTCAAGTAAGCAAGTTATGCTTTACCATTAAAAATCAACAAATAGCATTACCAAAACTTTCATGTCATTAATAACATGCAATTGTCAATCATGGCCATAAAACAATTCAAGACAACATTCAACATGTTCAAGATAAAATAGTCATTCAACTCATGGTAAGCTAAGAAGCAAAACAAAACATAGACATAATTTAAATACAAGAAGGTAAAGTTGCTACCTTGAAACTTTAACTTCTTTCTCCTGCTTTGAATTCCTCCATACTTGAAGCTTTATTGTTCAAGCTTATAGTTCAACTTCACATTGTCCACTGGCCCTAATTAAATATCACACATCTATTGCTAGTTCATTAGGACGGTTGAAATCATTGACATCTTAAAACTACACTTACTTGCCAATTAAACGTCAACTTTACACTTTCAATTTCATAGACTTAAAAAAAAAATTCAAAAAGCTTCTTCCCCAATAATTATCATGTAGATTTCCTTTTTAAGCTCAAATTAAGCAAAATCAACTTCTTTCCCCTTCATCTAGGCCAAAACTGAAATGTAGTTTATAAAGAGGTAAAATAATCACTTTGATGTCTAATGCTTCCAAACCTGTTTTCTCACTTGTACCCTACACAAGTTTGGCTTTTAAACTCATTGGAAGAATCAAAGTCATGAAACTCCAATCCCTTCTTCATGCCCTATTCTGACAGTGGACTTTAATGAGGAAGGAGAAATTGATTATTCATCGTCTCATTTCATTAGCTACTTTATTTCAACCTTCAATCACCTTTAATCATGTTTTGATATTAAATCATGCTTCCATACTTTCTATGAAATTGGAAAGCATCTCCAAATCTTTTTTCTAAGCTTCCCAAAAATTACAAAGATAAAAAACAACACAAGCAACGTCATCAACAATCACAACAATGAAATCCACCACTTACCTAAATCCCAAGCTTGGTTTCTTAAAATTTCTCTTCTTGGACCCTTGTTCTCTTCTCTTTTCCCTCTTGCCAGCAAATAGGTTTCTTAAAATAGAATGCTTGAATGAAAAGTTAAAATCAATTGCAAAAATATGCACATTAATAATAAATCAAATATAGTAATTATAATCAACATTTCATCATAAATAGGCTGAAACCATACTCAAAATCAACAGCTTACACAAGCAAAATAGCCTAAAGAAGAATCAAAAGTTTACATCAACTATACTAATTAGTAACTACATCAAGTATAATAATTGTAACCTATAATATAATACAATACTAACAACAAAATTAGGTTTCGAAAAAAAGTTGAAGCCACAAACAGAGCAACATATTTAACTCTGAAGCATAATAACATGATTAAAAAAACACCTAGAACAGACTAATAAGCTCAATTTAACTTTACACATGAGAATGGTTACACTTATCACTACCATTTGAACACTCGAACCTATGGCTTCAGATCATATTTTATCCCAGGAGTTCTGTTATAGCACAAACAGAAATTAGAGCCCCCCAGATTAGATGCAAATCATCAGCACTTTGTTGCCTCAATTAACTTATTCTAATCATGTCTTTATTTCTATTGTTTTTGTTATCACCATCAATATCACCACCCCTCTAGACCATATCTCAAATCATGAAGTATGGTTGATCTCCTGTATGGTTTCCTTATCCTTTTGATAAATAAAACCAGAATGTACTGATAATATGTAATTAACATACAGAAATTAAAGCACGATCATTCAGTTGTTAGAGTATGGCACTTTCCATAAATTAGTGTTAGTGCATAATTATTGTAATATAAGTGAAACATGACCAAATAAAATGAACATAACTACCATAAAATGACTTCGTTCATGTTAACTATTTGTGTCGTTTATCATTCACCTTTTCATTTGTAATCCTACCAGCAAACAGAAACTAAATTAGCCAAAATGATAATAAGTACCTCTCCTCAACTATTTTTATTTTCATCTGTCCTTCTTATTCTACCTTTTACCCTGAAGCCAAGTTAGTCATTGCACTTCTTGACATCAATAAAAATTCCGTATGATAGGTATGTAGCAATAAAAATAAATAAAATAAAGAAAGAACAAGCCACTATTTGCGGATGGCAGGAGGTATTAGGTTCTAATCATGCACCTCCAAAAAATATCCAGAAGAAAAAATTATAACCTGGGTGAAAAGCAACAGATGAGAGATAGAAAGACAGAGATCCCTTAAATATGCAATAGCATTAGAATGAAACAAGTTATTGATTACTGGTTTTTTTAACTTAATTTTGATTCATTCAGTGACACATATACACTAATATAGCCCCTTTAACTTAACTTCCACTCACTATGCGCACACATGCATCCCCATTGTGTCTTGAAATTACACTAAACATCATCCGCTAACTAAAGGATAATTTTAACTCACACATTACCAACTTTCTTGAAGCTACTATATACATTTCACCAAAGAATTATTATTATTTTTTTAAAAGAAAATTATCGAACAAGGAAAACAAGATGGATTTACATCCACTTATGTGCATGTCAAGCTAGTAGCGTAATTATATCCAAATACAGTGCAATCTTCCTTGACAATTACATTCTGAAGTCTAAACTGAAAATAGCAGAGAATAGAGAAGTTGTTTACCCAGAATTCATTGTAACCTATAATATAATACAATACTAACAACAAAATCAGGTTTCAAAAACAAGTTGAGGCCACAAGCAGAGCAACGTATTTAACTATGAAGCAGATTAACAAGATTAAAAAAACAACCACCGAATCTGCAAAATGCAAATCAAAGATGGAGAGAGAACGAACTCACGCACTCACCGGGAGAGACGGCGAGATAGAACGAGACCACGGAGCTGGCGGCTGTGGTGGATAGATAACTAGAGAGGATGAAGATTGAATTTACCCCCTTTCAAGTTGACAAAATCTGGATTGTTCTCGCTGTTCAGTGGCGGTATGCTCCGACGGCCACGGGTTGAGATAGAATCTTTGAATTTGAGAAATTTATGGTGAAGAACCCCTGCGCTTGCATTCCTCAATCAGATACAAAAACCAGACTTTGCGGAGGGAGGAGGTCCGACGGAGTACACCGACGGTCGGAGAGAGGAGGTCCGAGAGAGTAGCGGTTAGAGGCGGAAGAACGACGGCAGCGACTTGGAGGGAAAGGGAAAGACACAATGTCGCGATACACTCTGCTCTCTGCTCTCACCAGTGCACCACGATGAAATAGAAACCGTGGATATAAGAAATTTGTGGCATCTAAGAAATTGTTTTAAACGCCAAAAAGCCCACTTATGGCGTTTAATAAGTATTAGACGCCAGAAAGAAGCAATTTCGCGCCAATCTTTTCGTATGCCGCGCCTTTTTGTGTACTTTGGACCACTTTTGGAGTCCTAATATTATTGTAGGACGTTTTAAGTACACTTCCAGCGTCCTAAAAAATATTAGGACGCCTAATATATCAACTTTTCTCCATTTAATTACAAAATTGCCACCGCGTTCACATTTTACTTCCTATTTTAAAAGTATGATGTTTTTTTGGGGAAGTAGTATCTATTTTTTGTAGTAGTGAAGGTTGTCTCGATGACTACTGTCTCCGTAATAACCACTCGGTGTCTGTCAGACTTCGCCATGACATTCCCAATATTCATAACCCTTCATGAATCCTTTTCTACACAAATAGATTCTAACCAATTGCAACTTAATAAAGAAAGTGGCAAACAAACACATGCAAGAACATATCCCAGTAAGCAACTAGAGAATAAGGATAGTACACCAGAAGATAGGGACATGCATATGGAGGAGGCATAAGGGTTGAGATGCAATGTCTCTTAAACAAAATTGAGGATCTAAATATATAGTGTAGATAGAAAACTGGCAGTAAATATCAACTCTTAGTAAGTCTTAACAATATGCTCAAATTCGAATGAATCATCTAAATATATATCAGATGACACTGTTGTAATAAACAAAATTATCACCAATTATTATATAGATAACAACACTTTCATATTGGGTCAAACTAAAACAAGCATTTGAATTAATTAATTTTCCTATTATTTTTACCTTTGTGCACTTAATTAATCAAAACTACTATTATTATATTGAATTAATTAATTAACTACACATTTCAAGTTGATTAAGTTGTTCAAGTTGAAGGACAACAAATGTTGACTAAAGTCATCAGCTTATATATATATATATATATATATATATATATATATATATATATATTCACTCTAAAATGGTAGCATAATTGTATTATTAACAATACATGAGAATCCAAATTTTTTTATAAAGTATTAAAACTTGATCCTAGAAGACAAAGAATTTTTGCCTAAAATCATATATAGTTACTGTTATTTTATAAAGGGAGCAATTCATATATGAGGTTTTGAAAAAATCAGTAGATTGTAATTTCTTAAAGCTTCTTCTTACCTAATGAGCAAAGAATTCTGTATATATATTGGTTAAAATTTTATACTTTATTCATTTAAACACTTCTATAAAAGTAAAAAAACCACTCTATAACATTAGAGCATAAAAGTTCTTACTGGAACAATTTCTCACCTTCTTAAACGTCTTTATTTTGTTATGATTCACCCAACAAAAGAAATTAATGCATCCATCATGCTAATTCACCCAACCGAATGGCCTCTAATCATTTTTTCAATGCATCATTTAGACTAAAAAAAAAATCAAACTTACCCTGAAGGGGGAGGTGACGGACGGCAGAGCGGCGGACAATGGACAGTGACATGACCGACATCGACAATAGGAGAGGGCGGTGGTGACCGAAAGGCGGAGCGGTAGACCAGCAGAGCACGGACGGTAACAGAGAGAGAGGGAGAACAGACTGGAGGTTGTGAGCACACCAATAAGAGGGAGGGAGAATGTTTTCACGAAATGAAAGAGTCTGGGTGGTGGGAATTAATGAATGAGTTTGTGACGGAATTAAATTACGTTGCAAACTCATCATTTTGCGATAGATCTCAAATTCCGTCACAATTTTTGCAACTAAATTCGATATCTGTCGCAAGTTGGGCCGCCTTGTTATGACGGAAACTCATGTTCGTCGCAAACCTTCGCGGGGGCTTGTGACGGACAGGACCTCTGTCGCAAGCCCCCACTAGGGCTTGCGACGGACAGGACCTCCATCGTAAGCCCCCATGGGGGCTTGCGACGGATTTGTCTGTTTGTTGCAACCCTGTGTAGGGTTTTGCGACAGACAGTTTTTTCCGTAGCAGACCAGGGGAATTTTCTCCGCCGGTTTGCGATGGAACTATGTTTCCGTCGCAAATTTGCGACAGATAGATTTATCCGTCGAAAAAAATTCAATTTTGCGACGGAATTTAAATTTTATCGCAAATAGTCCAAAATTTGTGACAGAAAAAATTCCATCGCTATTTCACTGTTTACTAGTAGTGTAAATACACATTTAAACTCTTACGAGTTTACGATTTAAATTCACAATACGAGTTTACGCTATTATCATGAGTTTATTTAAACATATGAATTTGACAACTTTGGTCTAGAGTTTATACTCTTCTGATTTATTAAAAATAGTATTTCTAAATTGAAGTTCTCATTTTCATTTTTTTTTTGCTTTCGACTCAATTTGAAAACGGGAAATTATCAAATTAAACGGTATAAAAAGTAATTATACTGAGAAAATTCATATTGTAGGACAATTAAATTTAAGTGATGTGAAAGTCATAGTTGTAATACCCTAAAAATCCTAATTATAATAAATGGTATATTTTGATAAATACTATATGGTAGATAAAGGAGAGTATGTTGTCTCAAATTTTGTAATTTGATTATTATAATTTTTGGGCAATTTCTCCTTGAGATTTAATAGATCAAGTGTGAATCTTGAAATTTCTTTTAGGGATCCTAAAATACCCTAAAATCATCATATTAAGTTATGATTCATATGTAACCAAAATAAGCAAGAAAGTGTTATGAAAACACTTAAATTAGTTAAATGGAATTAACAAGCAAATAGTGAGCAATTAGGCTTTCACTAATTAAAGTAATTATGTAATTCTTCATAACTCATTATAAGGCGAAATAGAAGGCATCAATTTATAGATTGTCCTAAGTAGAAATCAAGGGTCTAAAGAGATGGAATTAGGTTTGCAAATAATACTTTAGTATCTTTGGTTAATTCGCAAGTCTATTAAAACTGTGATATTTACATTTAGTGGACAATTTAGCTTGCACTTAATTAAGATTAGTGGCGAACACTTGTAACTACCTATTAGGGTTATGTTTTTGCCTAAACACAAGAGATAGATGGCAATGAGAATAAATAGGTAAGTAAGGGAATAAAATACCCAATATTCATTGAGTTTATGCCACAAAAACACATACCAAGCTTAAAATAAATATTCCCTTGATTTTACCCAACATATACAATTAATATTAAGATTGTAAAAAGGCAATTAGAGAATATCTAATGAAGGCAATGATTTTCAAAAATCATGAGAGACAATTAAATGACATAGAAATACTTATTTCAATTAGGGAAAATTATCAACAACTATTAGGCAATTAGATTTGCAATAATTAAAGTAATTATGTTAATTTTCGTAATTAATTAATAATTAAATTAGAAAGTCATAATTAAGGAATATATGAGATACATTAGTGATCAAAGGCTAATAAAAACCCAAGATTAGCATAAAGGGGATTTCTAATGATCATAATAGTAACCTATCAATTAAGCCTTATAACATCTGAAAACACTATCTTAAGAGATATTAGCCAAGATTAAGTTAATCTTCCCTATTTTAATATAAGTGGCGAAAATTCTTTTTAGGAGGCAAGATAATTGCACCAATATTAAATCCTAAGAGCACATAATATATGAACAAATATCATCAATAGTAGTAGGATTTTTCCAAAACCAATTAGAGGCTTGGATTAAATCTAATAAAGCTAAATCCTAAGGCCTTAATTAACCCTCATAAAGTGTAATCCATGTGAATGAAGCATCAACCAATAAGAGGCTTTCTTCTAGATGATTGTGAGGTAATTAAAACAAAAAATTTAGAGAGCAAGAAGGGGGCATACACGGTTTTGCAAAACTTGTGGAAGAAGAATAGAATTGATTAATAATTACACATGCTAAATTAAATCACATGGAAGCACATGGAGCATTAAATGCTTGGAAGACTTTGGGGCTAATTGAATGATGAAGAAAAGAGAGAGGGAGGGGGTGGCTACAAGGGTTTTGTGTGTGTGTGTGTGTGTAAGAGTTGTGAGAGTGTTGTAAGTCTAGTGTAAGAGAGATAAAGTGTGTAATTCATTGATTTGTGAGTTAAAAACCATTGGGATAAATTCAAGACACAAGTTGTAATACCCGGGTAATTATTTATCTGGAATATTATATTTCGATAAATAATACCTATTGAAAATAGGTGAATAGGTGAATATGTGGTTTCAAATAATAAGTAATAATTATCTTATTTCCTAAGGTAATTTCTATTGAAATTAGGGTGAATAAAGAGCTAAAAATCCCTAAATGCAATTGTGGGCCATAAAATACCCCGAAAATATTATGATAAATCCTAAGAGGCAATGAAATATTTATTAAAAATTGGAGAATATGCTGTCTCTAATTTAGGTAATTTTTGGGATTAATTTCCTTGGAAAATAATGAGGCAAGATTTAATATTATTCTGGGGATCATAATTGACCCCATGATTTTTAATATTTTACATGGGACATAAAATACCAATGTCAGTGAAATAGTTGTGAGATAATAATTTATCCTAATTATGAAAATTATCAACAATTAGTAAGTGGCTAATTAAGTAATTAGTGGCTAATTGTTTAGATTAAGATATAAGTAAATTAATTAGTGAATAATTAATTTAAGGGAGAAATTCGAAATTAATAATTAAATAAATAATAAATAAATAATAAAATATTAATAAAATATTTTATGCTTAGAAAAATAAATTAAAAATAAAAGAAAAATAAATAAATATCTAGATATTTTGAATAAAATAATAATATAATCGGTAAAGAGCTAACACGAGATATGAGAACATATAGAAATGAAATTCTACCTCAAGATATAGAAAGTTAGTCTTTTACCACTGGACTTTTTATGAACCAAAGAAATTCTATCTCGGATTGAGCGGTCTCGTAAGTCGGTTACGGAACCAACAGGTGTTTAAGACACCGGGTAGGAGAGAAAATGCGAGATAGAGGATTTAGAGTCAATACTTGAAACAAGTAGTTGCCGTGAATTAGGAATCTAGTGACTTAGATCAAATCATATTACAAACCGGTGGATTTTTGCCTAGACGCGACGCTTCCGAATTCAATTCCGTAATCAAGACGTCTGTCCTAAAATCTTCCGCAGATAATGAGAATACCCTTAATGGGATCATAAATTTCATTAAACTAGATATTCCTAATGAGAAAGAAAGAAACTTCGAAACTCGCTTGCATCGCATTTCGCGATTCGTCAAGATTACGCGTTTCGGACACGGATCGAAACTTTATCGATGCGCTCGGATGTCACCATCAAGATGACATCATTTTGTTGACTATTGGGGAGGGGAGGTCTGCAAAAGAAATGGAGGGCCAAGAGTGTTTTGTCCTCAAAAATGCGATCCTACGGTCCATATTCGTCAAGACGAAGTTCGAATTATTTACCGTTCGCCATCCGTCTCTTCTATAAATACCAAGCTCCTCTTCTTCATTTCTCACACCAAAAATCTGCCCCTTAGAGGGAAGTTAGAGAGAGAAGCTCGGAGAAAGTCGAGCAAAGTCAGGGTAAGTTCTTCGGTCCTTAGTCTTTAGTTTCGGTAGTTCTTTCGGTAGATATAGTAGGAATGCTAGATTTATCTTTAAATTTTCAAGATAGTCTAGATATCATATTTAGGGGTAAATATGATACATATTTCGAAAATATGATGAGGGAAAAGATCTGTCAAAATTCTTGAGAGATAGAGCGAAAACAGCGAAGCTCTGGCGAAATTCCGCCGATTAGGGGTTCAGGGGCAAAATGGTAATTTGTACCTAAAATGCCTGTTATGCTGCTAAAAGTTGTTAAATATTATCCTTATAGGATATCTGTTATAATCGAACCGCTGTCGAGCCGCTGTTGTGCCGCCGTCACACCGCTGTTTTTCCCGTTGTCGGAAATTTACCGTTTTCCGTAAAAGTACCGTTTTCCGTCAACGAAGGTACGTTCGCGTACTGTAACACTAACGCTGATGTTTATTGTATGCGTCTATGTGCTATGTGTATGGTATGTCTATGTGAAGTAGTCGATAGCTCTGTGGTATGCTTATTGTACTGTTATTATGCTTGCTGGGTGTTGGGATACGTTGGCTAAGTGCAAATACCATTGCTAAGTGCGAATACTATTACTAAGTGCGAATACCATTGCTAGGTGCGAATACCATTGCTAAGTGCGAATACCATTGCTAAGTGCGAATACCATTGTAAAGTGCGAACCGTATGCTAAGTGCGACATATCTGCCAGGGGGCTTATATGATGTTGGGGTATGCTTGTTAGTGTGCTCATATACTTGTCTATGTGGTGTATATAAACATGAGGTTAACCGTTACCGAGGTTCAATGGGCATTGAACCTCGGCTCTTAATATAGCGACGGGTTACGGAGGAACGAGGATCGAGGAGAAAGGCAAGCAACACGCATAGGGACTCGGTACCAAGACTTTCCTCTCTACTTGCTATTTACTTTTGAAAACTCTCGGTCATTGTACCGCTTTTGTAATCAGCCAAACTTACGGCATTTTGAATATAAGTATCAGTTACTCAATCGCTCCGATGCTCTACTCTGATGAAAAAAAAATTATACTGCTTTTGAAAACGGGATGTTTCACAAGTAAATGAGAATCTCTAGAGAATATATCATGAGAAACTTTAATCATAGATCAAATATAAGGATTTATTTTGAACAAGCATATTTTAATCTTGGGATAGATTGTCTTCAAAATCTTTTCCCCAACTTTTGTGATTAATCTTAAAATGATTAAAGGGCTAGTAGGGACTTCCAATGAAGTCATAATTTTTGAGGTTAAAGTATTAAAGAGGAAAACTTGAATAAACTACATGATAACCCCTATATTTTTGTTTAGTTGTTAACCAAACTACCATTTTTCTTCTAGCTACATAAACACTTGAAGTAACAAGAAAATTGAAGCAAATAGTTGTAAGAACAAGGGGGAAGGGGACGAATACCATGGCTTTTTCAAGGGGAAAAGAATTGTTTAATTACCTAATCAACATATGGGATAATATAGCATTAATTAAGGGAACAAATTGGAGAGAGGAATTGTACTTGAGATAGGCTAGCATTTAAGGAAATGGAAGAGGATGAAGGAGAAAGAGGGGAGGTCGGTTTAGAGAGAGGAAGGGTGAGGATGAGAAGTTTCAATTTAACCTAAATCCCATGGATGAAAATGAGGAAGAGGAAGTTCAAAATAATTGCAAGAGTGCCATTGCATTTTGCTATAAATAGAGGCCTTAAATCTTCACACAAAAACTCAAATGAGTTTTAGAAAGCAAGAGTAGAGAGAAGTAAGAGGAAAGTGAGAGTTAGTGGGAAGCAATAAGGAGTAGCAAGGTTCTTCAAGGGTAAGTTCTCTAGTTCTTGAGTTATAGCTTTTGAGTTCATAGTTTAAATGTTGTTTGATCTTTAATCTTCCAATATATTTTTGTTATCATGGTTAGAAATGGTTTTATTTCGAAAAAATTGATGAAGAAAGTGATAGAGCAAATTTTTTGGAAGATTAGGATCAAAGTAGCGAAACTCTGGCGAAATTTTGTCGGTTAGCGATTTCTGAAGTCAATAGTAAAAACGCCAGTATTTTATGTTGAAGATGAGGTTCTAAAATTCTGAGAAAATTCATGGTTAAAGAAGACATATAGGGATTTTCAAATATACCTAGAGTGTAGCATTTTGAGTTCTACACAAGGAGAAAAGAATTGTTGAAATTAAGCCATTTTTGCAGAAATAATTCTGGACAGCGTTTGGAAATTTAAAACTGGGAATGAACTATGGTGTTCTAGGTTCTTGAAGTATTTTTCCTTGAAAATAGACATCCAAAGGTTTCCGAGGAATTTTACGGATCCTCGTTTCGATTTTTGTAGGTTTAATTATGATATTTCAAAGTTAATAAAAAATTCTGCCCAGAAATTCAGTATTGCGTTTTTTAGAAAATGTAAGGGCAAAATTATAATAATGAATACCCCAAGGGTAGAAATGTCAAAATAAGTGAAAATATCCTTTTTGATATAGAATGTTAGTTGTGATATTATGGGAAAAAGAAATAATCCGAAAATAACATATAGGATATCCGGGAAGTCCGGAGTCGGATCAAAAGTCAGGCAAGTTGGCCAATACGTGGTGAAAGGTACGTTCGCGGCGTACTGTAACACTGACTCTAATGCTTATAGTATGTTTATATATGATAGTTGTATTCATAAACTAAGATGCTGTCTTAGTTCATTTCTTACACAATCAGTTTTACACGGGTTATAGTCTTATCAATACTGTTGAGTTTTCCTAGCACTGAGGACATGAGTGGATATCGTGGCACTGATGAATAGTGCAGACCGAGATATCGGACATGTGAATCTGCTATGCCGTTATCTCAGATCATACATCTGTTATGGGTTTTTGTATTGATAATTGTTGTAATGTCATGAATAACTGTCACCTACATATATTGCTTACATATATAAGCATGAGGTTAACCGTTACCTGAGGTCCAATGGGTATTGGACCTCAGTCTTAACTAATAGTTCAGGAAAGGATCATGGATCAGAGACGGCACCAGTAGATGGAGCCAAGAGAAGGCATAGGTAGACTGGCAGATAGGGCTGTAATGGGACATCAAAGGACAAAATCGGAAAGAGAAGCCAGTCAAAGCAAATTAACAGAGCCTACATTCTGGCATGAATCTGATAGGGTTACTTCAAATCATTTGGTGCTTAAACTAAGAAAGGGTCAGTCTATGTGGTTCAGTCAATCCGTCGCCGTGAATTTGAGGAGACTTCCACTAGACTTTACCCAGCCTGGCCAAATGGGTTGATTTAACTGTGTTAGGTTCTATGCCCCAAGTCTACTTAAGGCTTGGTTGAAGATGGTATAGTTACATGTAAGAATTGTAATTATACAAAGCTTTGTATTAAAGTATCACATGAATATTCCTTCGGGAAATTTATAATATACTAGTATACGTCGGGCATCAGCATATGCCTGAGTATTTTATATTAGTTACTCGTTGTTCAAATTTTTAGTACATGCTCTCCGTTTCCGCAACAAGCTAAGTTGTAGCACCTCAAACTTAGTCGAAATTTATAAAACATCGTGTCACCAGACACAATTTATGATACGGAACTTGGGGTGTTACAACAGTTTACCTAGTTCTAGCTGATTTGAATAGATCAAATGGATGAAAGTCGATTCCATTGACAATGGACACTGGCCATAATTATTCAAAATTAAATAAACTTAATCCATGTAACTCAATTTTATCGAATTGACCTAGTCACCTATTTGATCGATTCAGCTAGAGCTAGGTCAATTTGACTTTATAAATCCTTAAGTTTAGGGGTTAAGGACTTGAGTGTTGTTGTTATTATTATTATTATTTTGGAAAATAATCGCAAAGGAGCTATGGGTATTTTGAGATCCCCCCCGGGGCGCTTAATATCACCCTAGCTACAAGTGTTAAAATACTAATAAGGTCACCCTAATCAAACAACAACTTAAATAGATGTCTGCTATATCTGATCTAACACCACATATGATTTAACGTGGGCATGACTGTACTTTCCTTTTTAAGTTAAAGGTCTTTTTTGTCTCATATACAAGTATTTACGAATGAGAAGTGAGTATTCAGAATTTTATTTTTATTTTTTGTTAAATGTCGTCGTCACGTAAGTGTTAAAAAAAAAAGGAGTAATGTTATTCAAATTTAATAGTGGAATAAAAATAGCATATGAAAGATCAATAAATACGTATAACAAAGTGAATGGCAAAGACCATGTGGTAAACATACACAGAAAAAGATTATCGTATTTTCAACTCCAAGACAACATTGCTCAAAAGTATAGTTTACTATAAGTTAAATGTACTGAACACCTATATTAATAAATTATTATAGAGAACATGTAAAATAATGTACTGAACACCTATATTTTTTTGGAGAGATTAAGGAAGTTAAATAAGTTACTTAATCATTTCATATGTTATATTTTCTTAAATTATATATTAGTTTATTAGTCAAATTATTAAGTTTGAAGAAAAAATAAAAAGACTCTAAGCTAATTTAATTAACTTCCTTAACCTCTCCAAAAAAGTCAACTAGCTCTTATAATTAGGACCGGAGGGAATAATATATTGGAGTTTGATGGGGATAATAAACCAAGTTATCGTAAATTTTAATAATTCCACTAATGATTAAGTTATATGTGTTTATGATCTCAATACCCAGTTTGGGAATCACTCAATTTTCCCTTATAATGTAAGACAAGGTCTTGTAAAGCCACAACACTACTTTGTCTTTTACTTTAAGAACACTGCCCTATGCTCTCTTATTACCATAGATGGGTCATGTGGTTGTTGTTAGAACCAATAATAAGTAATAATCAATTATCAATAAATAGTAGTATAAAATTTAAACCAACCAACTATTCACGTGGCCCATAATCTAGTTATTGTTAAATTATAGAAAATAAAAATTCTTTTCACTCCAAATTAATTGTTTGAAAAATTAGGAAGATAGAAATTAAAGACTACACTATTAACCAATATGTTATTGGTTAAGGTGGTAAGCGACTTCAATTATGTAAGAATAAGAATATAAATTCAAATCCTGCAAAGTGCACTTGCTGGGAAAGGTGAAAACCTTTGCGGTTTAGGCCTTAAAAGTGGAAACCTTTGATCATATGAAAAAAGACAACAATACTGAATATTAATTATAATTAGGGTTAACAATTTTTTTTAAAATATCAAAAAATGATATTATCCTTAAGTAAATATTGTTTAAAAGCTGGATGGGTAAAACTTGTATTTAAGAAACTCGGTCCTTTTGTAAATTTTTGTTAAAAAAATATGATCTCTAATTATTATTAGTATCTTTACATGATATGTAATTATCATCTACCTAAACACTTTTTTCATCAAACATTTTATTTTAATTAAAAAATTAATAAAAGCTATGCAATTCTACTAATCTAGTCCACTCTCAAATTGGACTAGTTTTGGTTTTTCAATTTCTTTCCAAAGAATTTAAGGGCTTTAGAATATATATCTGTAAGGTTTTTTTTTTTTTTTTTTTTTGGTGTTTGAAAAATGATTTCTTTTTCTTCAGATTTATACAATTAAAATAAATAAATAAACACAAGGAAAATGAATTTTTAAAAGGACAAAACTTATTATTATGTCCATTTGTTTATATCTATTTGGTCTAGTTTTCCATAGAAATAATAATCTTGCAACTATAGGAAGGTACTTGGTCTAGTGGTGGATCATTGCTAGAATACCTGATGAAAATAGGATTTAGAAAAGGTACCGGACACCGGATGACCCAAAGAGCTGTCAAAAAACATCTTGCAGCTCCTTTACAACTATGTATTGGTCATATGTGCTTAATTTACCATCTCAGTTACTCATACTTTGTGCCTAAAATTCTTTGAAATTTTCTCATGAATCTTGGTAACACTTTTGTTGGTTTCTGGAATATTTTGATAGAAGGAGGCTGAAATTTCAAAGTATAAATTACAATCGTTAAGGAACCTTTAGACCTTCGGTTAAATGAATTATTTTGAAGGATTGTTAAGAGAGGTCTTGGAATTTCTGGAGTTAGGCAAAGCAAAACTATTAATATGAGTACTTGCCATTTTTGTTTATTTTAATACATCATTTGGCAATCTCAACTCATCCACATAAAATGTTGGTTCTATTTTTTCTTTTTATTAATATTATTTGATATTTTTTCTAAAAAAAATTGGTCTAGTTTCCCAAATAAAATTGAAGCACATGAATTGTTTTTTTTTTCACAAAAAGGTTTCACATGAATAAAATTTCATTTTTTTTTTCTTTTTGACTACTACTATAAAAATCACATATGACAAAACTTAATCAGCCTTCATTCCGTGCTTTGTGATTGGATGGAATCTTGGGTGATGCAAATAATCAACCAACACCTTTGGCATTGGTAAAGAATAACCTAATACCTACTCTGCATTTGGAATCACTAGTGCAAAAAAGGGCTTTAAGACCGGACGAAAGAGGCATCGTAAGACCGGACCAAAATGACCGGTCTTGTTCCAAATGTATTAAAAGTCCACATTTAAGACCGGACTACAACCGGTCTTAAAGAACATCTTCCAGACCGGACATATAAAACATTAGGTCTTAAAAGTAGTACTACATAAGGTTGAAATATGTTTTGTTCGGTCCTAAAACTCAACTTTTAAGACCGAGGAAAATATCAGCCGCTTTTAAAAGATCAAATTTATAAGACCGGACAATTATAAAGCCGGTCTGAAAAATATCGGCTTCTAGGACCTGACGACTAATTATACGCGGTCTTAAAAAGACTGACTTTCAAGACTGGACAATAAATTCTCCGGTCTTAAAAATTGAATTTTAAGACCGGACTTATAAACACACCGGTCTTAAAAGACAAACTTTTAAGACCGGCTTAATATCAAATATGTACACATCCTCCGGTCTTAAAAGTTGGCCTATTTATTACCGGTCTAAATTTTCCGTATTTTATCCCCGTTCTGTTCTTCCCGATCATATATATATATTCATTCACAAATCCACCAACCAATCCAAAGCACATAAAAAAGTCGAATCTATAAGTACAAGCTTTGAACAAATTATGAATAAATTGAATTGGGAAAAAATTACAAATAATATTCACCATGAGTCTGTGACAAATACAACATACATGCCCAATGGAATAAGCTAAGTTAGTTACAATGGATAATATACAATAAGTTACAAATACATTCCCAATGGAATATTCACCACGCCTTCATCTGATTTCCACCCAACAACGTAACGTCCTCTTTTATAACATGCCCCTTAGGATCTGATCCTGCCACAAAAATAGAACAAGAACAAACTTCATAGTCAGTGACAATAATGTTTAAGAACATAGATCGAAGGAATATATAATATATATATATAGTTAAAACCTTAAAGTTTGCAAAGAAGTTTGCATATGAACATTACCTTATATATGAATTATATTGACTCTTTTATAAAGCGATATCCTCCCATATCCCTTCTTGATGATCATTTCTTATGCCGGGTTCATTATCCGCTTCATCTTCTTCGTTCAATATTTCCGGTAGACTCCTTGAAAAAGGAGTACTTTCAAGAAGACCATAATTTGAATGACTTTCCTCATCAATATCAATGACCCTTTTACCTTGGAGTGCTACAGACCACATTTTATTTTCTTGATCGGTGATATAGAACACTTGTTTCGATGCGGTCCATAATAAAAGGTTCATCACCAAAACTTCTACCGTTGACATCGACTAATGTAAATCCTAGCCGATCGATCTGAACACCATTATTGACATTAACCCACTTGCATTTGAAAATGGGAAATCTAATTTTAACATAGTCTACCTCCCAAATCTCTTCAATAACCCCATAATATGGCATTACGCCAATAAAGGCCTCTTGTCTTTCGAACCTGGAGAAGTGCATAGATTCAGCCTCTAACATAACACCACTTTGTTACGACGGTGCTCCTATCATCTAGGGACTTCGTGTAAAATGTATAACCATTGATCACATACGAATTCCAACTTATGACATCAACCTCGGGACCACGGGCTAACCATTTCATTGTATCGAAACACATTCCTCTCCCTCGACCTTTTGTTTGAACCGGTTTGCAAAAGTTCATTATGCTCCCTAATCAACCTTTGTTCGGTCATTCGATGATTTTCCTTCCTTACGACTTCTTTATGAGCAGCTATGCTGGCTTGAACTTCATCAACATTATTCAAGATGTATAAGTGGACTTGTGACAATTCATTAGGATCCACACTCTTTACCGAAGCCCCTCGTCTACCCCCTTCAGCATGCTGACGTTTTGGAAGCCCAATATGTCTTACTTTGGCCAAATAATTTTGACAAAATTCTATGGCTTCTTCAGAAACATATTTCTGAACAATTGATGCTTCTGGCCGGTATGCGTTCTTCACGTACCCTTTTAGGAATTTCATAGATCTTTCAATTGGGTACATCCACCGTAAATGGATAGGTCCGCACAACTTTATCTCCCTCACTAGATGAACAATTTAAATGAACCATGATGTCAAAAAAGGTAGGAAAAAAAAGCTTCTCAAGGTGGCACAAGATAAGATATCCTTCATTCTCCAATTCATCCAACTTTTCAATCTCGAAAACTTTACTACAAACCGCATTGAAGAAGACACAAAGTCTAGTCAAAACGACCCGAAGATCATATTCGGCGATGCCTCGAATAGCTACTCGGGAGTAGTTGTTGCATCAAGACATGACAATCATGAGACTTTTGGCCTACTAATTTCAAGTCCTTCATCGATACAAGCCTCTTAAAATTTGAAGAATACCCCGATGGAACTTTTGTGCCATGTAAACACTCACAAAAACTTCGTTTCTCATCCTTAGAAAGAGTATGAGAAGCCGGGGGACAATAAGTTCTCTTCCCGTATGGCCTTGGATGTAAGTCTTCGCGTATTCCCATTACTTGCAAATCCAATCTTGCCTTCCCACCATCCTTGGAACTACCTTGTATGTTGAGAAGCGTGCCAACAATACTATCATATACGTTTTTCTCCACGTGCATGACATCAATACAGTGTCTCACATCAAGATTGCGCCAATATGGAAGATCGAAGAATATAGATCTCTTTTTCCATATATTTGTTTCTTTTCTACTCTTTACAGTCTTACCGAAGATGACACTGATATTTTTCACCTTTTCATAAACTTGCTCCCCAGTCAATGCCACCGGAGCATCTTCATACTCCTAGCCACCAAAAAAGGCTTTCTTTAATCGACGATATGGGTGGCCCCGTCTAAGAAATCTCCTATGTCCAAGATAAACCGTCTTTCTTCCATGTTGAAGTTGATGGTAGTGTGTGCCTTCTTCACAAACCGGACATGCTTTATGGCCTTTTACACTATACCACGACAAGTTCCCATATCTTTGGGAAGTCATTTATAGTACAAAATATCATGGCTCACAATTTAAACACATCCTTCTTGAAAGAGTCAAAAACATCGACACCTTCTTCCCACAACTCTTTCGGTCTTCGATCAAGGTCAAGGTAAACATCAATGTCATTTCCGGGTTGTTTTGGTCCCGAAATCAACATAGACACATGATGTACTTTCGTTTCATGAATAACATTGGAGATAAGTTGTAAATAATAAGGATCACAGGCCATGAACTATGTATCTTTGCTAAGGCTTCCATATGGATGCATGCCATCCGTGCTAAGGGCAAGCCTAAGGTTCCTAGGTTCTTCGCCGAAGTTTGGAAATAAATGATCGATTTTCTTCCATTGAGAAGAATCGGCCGGATGTCGAAGCTTTCCATCGAAATTCTCTCATCCGCATGCCACCTCAAATTCTACGCATCATTTTCATTCGCAAACAACCGCTTGAACCTTGGTATGATTGGAAGATAACACAACCCTTTTGCAGGCCCCTTGTTTGACTTGTACCTTGGTGTTTCACATATCGGACAATTCTGCTTCTCCTCAAACTTTTTTCTATACAATACGCAATCATTCGGGCATGCATGGATCTTTTTGTACTCCATCCCCAGTGGACAGAGTATTTTCTTAGCATCATAGTATCGATGCGGCAACACATTATCATCCGGAAGCATGTCCTTAAAAGCCTCAAGCATTTCAGAAAAACTCTTGTCGCTCCATCCATGACGTGCCTTCAAGCTTACCAATTTCAATACGGCGTTCAACAATTGATATTTTTTACAACCAAGGTATAGCGGGGTCTCGCATCACTTTGCACATATTACCATATGCATGTGATTGATGAAAAGCCTCTTCTCCTACATCACGAATAATGTCCTCTATGTGATCATCCATATCCGTGTCATTATCATCAAAGGCCACTTCCTCATGTTGAGACCCACTTTGTACTTTTTCACCATGCCATACCCATACTTGTATAAGTCTTACAAAATCCTTCACAAATTAAATGTGTGTAGATAACTTCGGGACTTAGTCGCCTCTCATTCAAACATTTTACACAAGGGCAATAAAACTTCCCACTATCATCATGGGCATTTTGTTTAGCAAATTCTATAAATTCCCTCACCCCATTCTGATATTCAACACTCGTCCGTAATGCATTTATCCAACCGTGATCCATACTAGAATTCCTATTTATGACACGAGATACAAAATAAGGAAACACCAAATTCATATTTATGCTCAACGAAGAAACTTGCCCATTAAATGCATAACGAAGAAACACTTTTGGTCATAAATAACACAATGAATCCAAGAAGAAAAATTAAAGCATGACGAGGAAATTAAATGCATCGCTTGAAATTAAATGTGGACTCACCTGTAGCATATAAATTCAAATGGTTTGCGGAGTCTTTCTTCTCCCGCCACGAACGTTGATGTTGCGGAGACAAGAGTAACCTAAAAACATTTGTTGGTCGTTGGGTAGGTCAAAAGTGCAAATATAATCTTCAAAATACAATATTCATTAACAACGAGAGAAACCCACTAGAACATTTCATCGATTTCGTTAAACCCGAGAAAACCATAAAGTTATTTAACCGAAACACCTCTTACAGCTTGGTCGATAGACGTTTAACTAAGGAAACAGAAAGCGATTGTCAAGAGAGCAACGCGAAGCAGACGACGAAGCAACACAAACAAACTGGAGACAGAACTGGAGAAATCACTATCGGCGCGACGAGAGAAGTTTTGAGAGGGAAATTTTTTATTCCGCGCAAAAGAGTTGTGTTTTAGTATATTTTGGATTTTATTAAGACCGGTTATTTATAAAGAAGACAGTCCTAAATAAATAATTACATTTTTAAAACCGGCAAATTTAAGACCGGTTATTTATAAAGTAGACGGTCTTAAATATATATTTACATTTTTAAAACCGGCAAATTACTTTCAAGACCGGAGTTTTATTCATATCCGGTCCTAAGAGTCCTCATTATTTTGTTTTAAACAAAAAGATTATTAGCTTGGGCGAGCGCAGCAGCAACTCAATGAAAAAAAAGTAAAGAAAAAATTGAGAATATGAAAAAAAGACACAAGCTTGGCGGTCGCAACTTTTATTAAGACTGTTTATTTACAAATGGACGGTCCTAATATTTAAGACCGTTTATTTATTAAACATCCGGTCCTAAAAGTCCTCATTTGTTTTTTTAAAAAAAGATGAAAATTAAAGGAAAATTCCAATCTTGTATCTTAATGCTTCATACATTACTGGAGAATATATATACATGTACACACACACAAAAAACAAGAAGAAAATTATAAAAAAATAAGAATCTGATCGACTAAACATCCTTGTCGATATCGGTGTGAAAAGCATTAAATTCCCGCCGGATATCAGCAAGTTCCTGCCTTAATCGCATCAGCCGCAATAAATCGATGAGGGACGGAGGAGAGGGGTCGGCGGTAGGCGCGCTGGGGCCAACTTGTTGGAGAGGGGAGCGGGAACCTCTTCATGGTCTCGAAGGCTGGAGGGTGGGGCAACTTGTTGGAGAGGGGAGCGGGAACCTCTTCATCATCCGAAATAGCAATGGGTCCAACGACCCGAGACTTCTCTGTCACAATAGAACGCACTCTTGATGGAGGAGGCGCACCGTATAACGATCTACGGAAGGCACGAGCATCACGAGTAAGAATACCCCTACGAGCGGTTCTCTTGTATCTAACCATGGTTTGAGCGGTTAGGGCGAGAGCGCGTAGTGTGGAGTTACGAGATTGTGATGAGTTTAATAAGGACAGAGATGTATGTGGAGTTAATAAATATGCGGGTCTAAAATTTATAATTAATTTTTTTTTCAATTCCATTGAATTTAAGACCGACCTTTGTAAATATATCCGGTCCTAAAAGTCTATTATTTATTTTTCAATCAATTCAATTACTTTTAAGACCGACATTTTGTCTTTCCTCCGGTCCTAAAAATCAATTTAATTTTATTAAGAACGGATCTTTTACAATGTCCGGTCTTAAAGGTTCTCTGTTCAAATGAATTTCAGAATCGCTTCGACTTCCAGATAAACTTCCCAACTAGGTGTCTCCTCGTATTCTGCGGAACTATGCGTCTCCTCGTTATTGTTTCCGGCGTTTCAAATTGTTCGGGCAGGGTTCTCTATTTAAACCAGATGTTACTTTACTTCCATCACATTCTTCCCCATCACTTCTGAAACATCCACAGTAATGGCTGCTCCACCACCACGAGGTCCTCCTCCTCCGTTGCCTCCGGGCCGACAATCTACCCGGATGATCCGGCCATCCCGGCCCCTCGATCATATAGACCGACGGTGCGGCCAGTTGTTTTAGGTCTATCACGCCGTCAACGCAAAGCTGCAGGCGGTACTCGATGCCCAGGACATTGAGTACCATCCTTCAGATGACGACATGTCCGACCTCTCCAACGACTCCCTCCCCTCCGACAACGATGGGGGGGAGTAGATGTTTTTATTTTTTTTCTGTGCTGCTGCTGCTGCTCCTCACGGGGCAGCAGAAAAAAATAAATAAATATCTTTTGTTTCCATATTCGATCGCCATGTCCTTTTCATTATCTTCTTTCTTTTTCCGACAAAAAAGGAAACAAACAAAACATTGTCGTCGCGTAAATCAACATTAAAAATTCTCACAATACAGTTAAGAACATACAAAAAACAAAAAAATAAAAAAAGATCGTTTACCTTATTCGAATAAAAACAAACCAAATGACTATTTTTGTCAAGGTTGGACCGTCAAAACCTCGGTTGAGCAGAACGCCAGAACCTCGGTTGTCTGAAAACCGAGTCAAAAACTATTAAGAGGAAACAAATATATACACAGTCCTTAAAAAAAATACTTTTATGACTTAACTTTTAGGAGCGGATATATAACAAAACTACGGTCTTAAAAGTCTTTACATTTTTGAAATAATAAAACGTAGACTTTTAGGACCGGACGAAATATAATAACAAGGTCCTAAAAGTCTAGCGAATTTTTAGAAGACTTTTAAGACCAGGACCAATAGTTACGTCTCGGTCCTAAAAGTATAGCCATAATTTTTTTATTAATATAAACGTAGACTTTTAGGACCGGCCGTATAATAAAGATGCGGTCCCAAAAGTCTAGCTCATTTTTAAGACCGACGGATAATTACGTCCGGTCCTAAAAGTATACCCATAATTTTTTTAAAATTAACGAAGACTTAAAGCACCGTAGGTTTAATAACTATGCGGTCCTAAAGGTCTCGCCATATTTTTATGAACAAAGACTTTCTCATTTACAACATCCTATAACACAAATTTCAAGCATAAATATCTAGAATGAATAAACGAATTTATTCTTGAAATACATAGTTTGTATGTTTATTTACAAATGAATGACTTGTTCGAAAAAATAAACAAATTTACAGAAAATTATTTTTGCTACAACATATATTTACATCCACATTTAAGAATTAATAAGGCAATACAGATATTCAAAAAACACATTGCGTATGTGCTCCACTTCATTATCAGGACAGGGACCAGAACCTCTAAACATATGTAACATCAAAGACAGCTAAACTGAATCAACTTGTGTGCATATTTCATTAAGCCAGAAACTGAATTCAGACATAATATATGTAATAACATCAAATACATTTACTTTTGCTAACAATTTTGTCTTTCCTCGCTTTGATGATAACATCATACATGTGTTTCATGACGTACGAGCCACATAAGTTGGATTCTTTTGGTTGCCGATGGGTCTAAAACGAACAAGAAATAATATAGGATAAGTGACAAGAAATATATAGCATATATATATATAGGTTCGACCAAGTTCTCAAGGCGGTGTTTCGGTGTCCAAATTAAAATATGTGCTAACCTGCGGGTGTACCACAAAGGTTTAATAGTGGCCTCTTTCCCACACTTTTGTCTTACCTTGACTTGGTAGGTCATCATGGCACTATTATCAAAATCACAAATTTATCAATAATTCACTGAAACAATTACAGTAGAGATTTCAGACAAAAGAATTTCAATGACATGCATGCTTACTTGTTGACGGTCTCCGTCATTATATTATCTGGGTTATTGTGAGTGGAGCATAAGAAGATAACTTTATGATCCTCCATGGACATGAGGACCAACTGCCAGTGGCGGCTGAAAATTCACAGCAGTATTATATGTAGCAAAATTATATTAAGTTAATTGCATACAAGAATTGTGATATGTATATACCTGTGGAAGTATGGAAACACGTAAACCTTTCTTATCACTTCACACACCCTATTTGACATGTATTCTTGTCTCAAGACCTTCTCTGTTGTACTTGCATAGACAAGGCACAAAAATCCAAAATCATTGATTGTGCCCTGTTCAACCAATTCTTGATGCAAGAACCTACAATAATGACATCGATCAGGGAATTAGTATATATGTATGTGTGTCTAAACGATGCATTTAAATTATATACTCATATATAGAATCAGATACTTACTTCATAAACAGTTGAATGACTGCATTGCTAATCTCCTGTCCAAGAATCAGCAGGGACATTACATCTATTTTGTCAAGGTAGACATCTTCATGATGAGGGACGCCTACTACTTCTTGGACAAGCCACGATTTATCAGTAAAATAATTATTGTTTGCCAAGTCAGTTATTTTTTTCCTGGCGGTCAAATGAAACGAGCAGGGGATGGAACTTGAGGAGGAGGGGATGCAGCTTGACGAGGGGATGGAACTTGAGGAGGAGGGGATGCAGCTTGACGAGGGGATGGAACTTGAGGAGGAGGGGATGCAGCTTGACGAGGGGATGGAACTTGAGGAGGAGGTTGCTCGATCTGGCATCCAACAATGCAGCTCCCCAGTGCTCGCGCATAACCGCAGTGAATGTGTGACGGGAACACTGGTCTCGGGACGAGCTCAAAAGCATCTTCAATTGATTCATTTCCTCCTCCATCTTGCTCATCCGGATTGAAACTGTGCGTCAACTTTGCGACAATGAAGCTTCTCGAGCCGCGCTTTGACCGTTTGCTTCCTCATTTATTTTGGCCGCGTCGTCTGTTCCATCTCCTCCCGGATAACCATACTTTGTTTGTGGCGTTTGGAGTTACCAAAGTATTCCTTTAGGCTTACTCGTCCTCCAACCCCCTTACACGCCCGTGTGATCCGGTTTCCGGTCGCAACGGTCGAACATCATTCCTCCCGTCCGACACGAAAGATCCCTCTCGCTTCTTTATTTTTAAGATCTTCTGTAAGATACGGATAACGAGAAGCTTAGTAATGAAACATGTTTAGTAACTAAAAAATAACAATAACGATACTTACAATTCTTTCAAAGCAACTACACGAGTTTTTTCACTCGTGTAGGCGCCGCTTGGCTTTTGCCGAATATGCAACCACAACTCCTCGCGACGTATAGGAGATGGGCCGATCAACTACGGTGAAGGATTGGATTCAGCTTCATCTTGCAATATCTTCCGCTTGGCCGCCATCAATTCTTTTTCGGCCATTTCATATCCGCCGCGAGAAGCCCTATGCGAGCAATCATTCTTTCTCCCTAGCTCATGTGCTTTTTCCCTTCTTATCTGTGAATCAGAAATGAAAAAAAAACTATTACTTATGAATTCCAGCCATTGATGTCTAACAGAAATTAGAACACTTCTGCTTCATATGAAGGTCAAACATTAGTCAAATTCACTTCATCAAGTTTCAACATTTTATTTAAGAAAGATGTAGAATTGTAGAAGAAATTGGGATAAACGAGAGGAAAGGGAGTTGCGAAATGCTTAAACTCGATCAATTAATTCATTCATCATAACTGGTTCCCACACATATTAGACTAACCTCTTACATATAGTTAGAGGCTTGACTCATAACAGCTTGCACCGAAACCATTACACGGTTAACATACTAACATCATAACACCAACGTCTAACAACTGCCTACTATAACAGAACTAAGATTATATAATTGAGACTTGACTCTTATGCCTTCATTATTTCCTTAATTTACTTAATTTCTTTATCAGGGTCTACATATCAGACTTGCATTGACAAAGGCAGGAAATGTATACTTCTATTCACAAACCAAACCATTTAACTAAAAGGATTAGATGAACACAATAACATTCAAATATCCGCACGGGTTAATAAGCACACAAAAAGGCAAACTAAACTAAATATAAACTCACGAGCTTCGGAGTGGTCCTTGGTGAACAAATTGTTGCCAAGTTTGTTCATCAATATATGGGTACTTATCCCAAGGCTGTTCTTGAGGCAGATCCTCGGCAAAAATATAGGTGTTAGCTAGAAAGGTCTTAAACTTCCTCCACCGATCAAAGCACAATAAGACAATGTCTTCTCTTTCAACTTCGGACGATCGGGGACGGTGTAGGTAAGCGGATAGTGTCCCAAATAGGATCCTTTACTTTAGAATCGTCCACACTTTTCCACTCATCTATCAAGATGCTAACATGGCTGCGTACTTGATAGCCAACAAAACTATTATATTTGGATTTCATGGGACTGAAAGGTTGCAACTTTTCATTAAACTGAATCTCCAGCTTTGACCTAGAAGTCCGACTTAGGGTTACATCCTACATTCGTGTTCCTCTTCTACCACGACGTGCACGGCGGTTTCGAGGCTCATTGACAGATGAAGACGGTTCGTTCGACTCACACCCGGTCAAAGCGAGGCGGCGTTCCGGAACGGAGTAGAATCATTTTCACCGTTCATTTTCGAGATAGGAAGAGAGGTAATGCAACAGGAAGGGTTTCGCAACGTAAACAAAGGCTCTTCAGTGATAGTAACAAAAGCTTACGCGCGAAGAAATGTATATTTGCGGTTCATTTTTAAGACCGGACACAAAAAGCGACGGTCTTAATAATTAACATTCAAGACCGGTCATACTACAGTCCGGTCTTAAAAGTAATTAATTTTTTATCCGAACTATTTTTCTATATTTTATACCGGTCGCATTTTATGTCCTATCTTAAAAGAATAACTTTTAAGACCGGTGATTATTTACATTCGGTCTTAAAATTTTATTACCTTTATATTTAAATTTTTCCTTATTCTTTTGGCCGCATAAAATATTAGTCCTATCGGTTGTGTGAGATTTCTCCATAAAGTAATTGATATTTGAATATTTTTTAATAACATTTTTAAGACCGGCCTTGTTTTGAACTGGTCTTAATAATATATTTAAGACCGATGAAAAAATGATCCGGTATAAGAAGTTCTTTATATTTACAAAACTGCCACCGGTCATACATAAGAAGTTCCTTTTATTTACAAAACTGCCACCGGTCATACCTTTAAGACCGGTGCTTCCAATGTCCGCTCTGAATGAGGCGGTCTTAAAGCCTTTTTTTGCACTAGTGAATATTTCTGATTCCTCATGCTTGTCTGCAACAAGAAAGGAATAACCTCGTCAATATTCAACTACCATGTTAGTTAGTTGAGAGGAGAAGATTTCTCACAATATGGTCACCGGTTCAAACCACATGAGAAAAGAAAGGAATATCCTATTTTCATACGTTTCTTATATAAGTTCAGTTTCCTTATGTTTTCCTTTATAATTCCTTAGTTCCTCCTCCTCTAGCCACACACACACACACACACACACACATATATATATATATATTTGCATGACCACCGAGTATCCGGCCTTACCTCTTAGAGAGTTACAAACCAAATTCCCAAAAGATCAAACTTGTGGTTGTTAGTTAAGCTGAAACAACTCATACCAGTTAATCCAAGCATTCGGTGGTCCTTTAATTATACTTATTGCTGGCTTTGATGGGTTACTTTAAATCCTAGTCATCTCATCACTTATGATATTTATGTATATATGCTGTGAAATAATTTCATGTTAAGTTTGAATTAATTATTTTTCTCTTGTAATAAGTTTGTTTGAAATTAATTTGGTCTTCTACGTTGTTAATTAAGGGGCTTTTGGTTCTTATTTTACACTTGGCCTTCCCAGTTGCGTTGCGGGTTTAATGTTCGTGTTTTGATTTTTTTAGCAAACATATATAGATATTTTTTTGATTAATCCACCAATATCTGACGCTACTAATATAGACATAGCAAGTTCGTACGATAAAGAATAAGGAGCCAAAGGATATGACATGCAAGAAAATGGCGTGGACTGTTAGAAACTTCAGTACATTGATATTCAACATCCGATACTATTCTGAGGTTTTCACCGCCGGGCATTGTGCTTGGTAATTGTTTTCTCCTTCAAGCTAGAAATTGTGTGCTTGCTAAACTATATTTTTGATCATTTAACTTTGTATTAGCTAGGTTTCAAAATCCAGCCCCTTGCTTTGAAAAAGGTTTTTTTTAGTCTTTTATACCTAACAATCGTTAATAAAAAAAATGCTGATATATTGAAACTTTATTGGTGACGAAACTTTATCAAATGCTAACATATATAAAGTTTAATTTTTCAAAGCAACAATGATTGTTACAATATATATATATTTATATCATTTGAGATCAACGGTAAAATATTAAAAAGATATTTTTTTAAAGTTAAGAGACTAAACTGAAACCTTATATAAGTTTAGATGATCAAATATATACTTTTGTAACGCACACATTTATATCATTCCTTTCGTGTTCCTTCAAAAACACTTATCCATTTTCAATTTTTTGTATTTGTTTGTTCTTTCTTTTCTTTTCTTTTCTTTTTTTTGGGTCTTATAATTGTTTGTTCCATATTTAATATAGGGAGAATTTCATTAAAGGACCACAGGATAAAATTAATTTCAGTTAAGAACCAGAACATTCTGAAATTTCACTACAAAACAAAGGACAAAAAATGAAAATAAGTTTTACAAGTAAAAAGACAATAATTCCCCTTACTTTTTCTATAAAAAAAAAAAAAAAAAAAATTGTGTCATCGTCCTTAGAACTCTGGCAACCCGTCAACAGTTGCCACTAGGATAGAGGGACCACCACCAGGTGGCCATCAAAGCTCCAACGTCGACCGGCCTAAGTTCTAACCACCGGAAATTAATGTGTTGTTGATAGGAAGATTCCACTTGTTCATGAAAAGTTACACCATTGTTCATAATTCTACTCTTGATGAATAGTCTTTAACTCAGTGGAATCCTCCTATGAACAAGACATTAATTTTTCGATCGTCAGAGCTCCAGTCGTTTGACGACGAATCTACAATGGCCAGTCGGCTGAAGGTTGGTGGCCGATTGTCGAAGCTCCGGCAACAATGACACATTTTTTTAAAAAAATAATAAAGCAAGGGGCGTTATTGTCTTTTTACCTACGAAACTTATTTTCATTTTGGTCCTTGGTCCCTGACTAAAATTAATTTTATCCTATAGTCCTTTAATGAAATTTTCCCTTTAATATATTCACACATTAATTCCGATAAATATATCAATGGCACTAGTACAAAAAAGCTTTTTAAGACCGAACAAAAAGAGACCTCTTAGACCGGATCTAAAACCGGTCTTGATCCAGGCATTTTTAAAAGTAATATTTGCAACATCCGGTCTTAAAAGTATGTGGGCAAACAAAAACAAAAATTCTCCTCCCTCCAGCCCCATCCACCATCCGACCAGCCACATGAATTCTCCATATTTTTTTCCGACCATTTTAGTTGAATCTCCATCGTCGGCAACCTTGAAGCTTCCAATCTTTCTTCTCTCCGTCCGCCTCAAGTGTGTCAAGCTTGGATATCACATCCTCATCTCCAACGCCATGGAATTTTGAACTCAGAGGCAACCTGATAGGGTCAGACATGAAACTAAATATCAAGCTAGGACTTTAAAATATAGATTCAGAAAGCTACGATAATACCATAATATTGCCAGAGAACATTGCATATATAATCACAGGAGCACACACGAGACTAACGATGCACCAATATGACAAAACAAAGAAATAACGGGAACCACTAGCATTTCATACACCTCAAAATCAACATCGAAAAGTCAAACAATAAGATCAGCCAGAAAATTTCCAATTAGAAAATAAAAGGCAAGAAACTTCAAGGAAAGAGAAAATATTGTTGTTAATCGACTTTCCTATGCATCTTCTTCAAGACAGGTAATGAAAAAAGGAATTTCCCATGAAAGGGATTTAATCCTCTAAAAATTTGATAAAAAAAATGAAAAGCATAAATGGCAAATTTCAGCACAATAAAAAGCAAAGAAGGAGCAATCAGATCTAAGAACACATCCAGAAATGCAGAGAAAAGAAGATCGAAGAGTAAATGAAAGAAAGAGGAAAGGGATCTGAGAGTAGAGACCATCTCCGTCCTTGTCAAAGAGGCTGAAGGTTTCCTTGAACTCGAAGATCTGGTTGTTCGGTGAGTTGATCGGCCATCGGTGGAGGTGTTTGGGGAGGGAGAAATTACACGATTCCGAAGAGAGAAGGGAGTCGAGAGCGGGGTTCAATTTTCGTTCGGCGTTCGAGGAGAGCCTTCTAATGTAATTTTTTAGACCGGTTGTCATCAAAATGAGGTCTTAAAAGTTAACTTTTTAGAGTGGATTTTTGTAACATTCGGTCTTAAAAAGAAAAGACCTTTTTTTCTAACTTTTTAGACTGGTCTTTTATAACGTCCGGTATTAAAAATAATAAACATTTTTTTTTAACTTTTAAAACCATTTTTTTATAACATCCGGTCTTAAAAGTAATACACACTGGTTTAAAAAGTTCTTTATATTTACGAAACTGTCACCGGTCATACTTAAGACCGGATCTTTTTTACAAAATTGCCACCGGTCATATTTTTAAGACCGGATCCTTTATAATCCGGTCCAAAAAGTTCTTTATATTTGTACTAGTGTGGATTGTCCGAAAATAGGATGAACAAATAGGATTAACATACAATTTGCACTGTAAAAGTGTTTCTATAATTAGGACCGGAGGGAGCACTATTTATTGAATCTTTTTGACTTCACTACTTGTTTTAATAATTTAATTTGTACTTTATAATTATATGTTATTCTAAGATAATCTTAAATCTCCCTGCAATTATATGTGGCATATTAGACGAAAAATTTGCAGATAGAGGAGGAAATATATGTGTGTACGTGTGTGTGTGTGTGTATATATATCAAATATGTAATAAACATATTAATATAATTGTTGTAGGAGATTTTTTATATACAGAGGACAAAAAGACAACAACATGTCATTGTAAATATAAAGAACTTCTTATACCGAATCATTTTTTCATAGGTCTTAAATATATTATTCAGACCCGTTAAAAAACAAGCCGGTCTTAAAAATGTTATTAAAAAATATTCAAATATCAATTACTTTATGTAGAAATCTCACACAAATTAGGACTAATATTTTCGCGGTCCAAAATAATAAGGAAAAAATTAAATATAAAGGTAATAAATTTTTAAGACCGAACATATTTAAAAGCCGGTCTTAAAAGTTATTCTTTTAAGACCAGACATAAAATGCGGCTGGTATAAAATATAGAAAAAGAGTGTGATAAAAAATTAATTACTTTTAAGACCGAAAAATAATATGACCGGTCTTGAATATTAATTATTAAGATCGTCTCTTTTTATATCTGGTCTTAAAAATGAACCACCAAATAAACATTTCTTCGCACGAAAGCTTTTGTTACTTTCACTGAAGAACCTCTGTTCACGTTGCGAAACCCTTCCTATTGCATTACCTCTCTTCCTGTCTCGAAAATGAATGGTGAAAACTATTCTATTCGTGTTCCGGGAACGCTAGTTACTGGTGTGAGTCAGAACGAACCCTCTTCATCTCACAATGAGCCTCGTAACCGCCCTGCACGCCGTGGTAGAAGAGGCACACGAATGATGGATGTAACCCTAAGTCGGACTTCTGGGTCAAGGCTGGAGATTCAGTTTGATGAAAAGTTGGAACCTTTCGGTCCCAAGAAACCCGAATATACTAGTTTTGTTGGCTATCTAGTACGTAGCAAGGTTAGCATTTTGACAGATGAGTGGAAAAATGTGGACGTTGTCACAGTAAAGAGTCCTATTTGGGACACTATCCGACTTACATACACTGTCCTTGACTGTCAGTAGTTGAAAGACAAGACATTGTCTTATTGTGCTGATCGGTGGAGGAAGTTTAAGACCTTTCTAGCTAACAAGTATATTTTTGCCGAGGTTCAGCCTGAAGAAAATCCTTGGGACAAGTACACATTTATTGATGAACAAACTTGGCAACAATTTGTTCAGCTGCGAACCACTCCTGAAGCTCTGGTGAGTTTATATTTAGTTTTGTTTGCCCTTTTGTGTGCTTATTAACCTGTGTGTATATGTGAATGTTATTGTGTTCATCTAATCCTGTTAGTTAAATGGTTTGGTGTGTGAATAGAAGTATACATTTCCTGCCTTTGTCTATGCAAGTCTGATATGTAAACCTTGAAAAGGTAAAATACTAAGAAGGTAATTAGGGAAATAATAATGGCATAAGAGTCAAGCCATTATTATAGTCTTAGTTCTATTATAGTAGGTAGTGGTTAGACATTCTTTGTTAGTTAGTTAGTATGTTAACTGTGTAATGGTTTCGGTGCAAGCTGTTATTGGGCCTTAAGAGTCAAGCCTCTAACTATATGTAAGAGGTTAGTCTAATATGTGTAGGAACCGGTTATGATGAATGAATGAATTGATCGAGTTGGCGATTTCTGCAACTCCCTTTCCCCTGTTTCTCCCAATTTCTTCTACAATTCTACATCTTTCTTAAATAAAATGTTGAAACTTGATGAAGTGAATTTGACTCATGTTTGACCTTCATATGAAGCAGAAGTTCTCTAATTTATGTTAGTGACATGGCTGGAATTCATAATTAATAGTTTTTTCAATTCGATTCACAGAAAAGAAGGGAACAAGCACAGGAGATAGGGAGAAAGAATGATTGCCCGCATAGGGCTTCTCGCGGCGGATATGAAATGGCCGAAAAAGAATTGATGGTGGCCAAGCGGAAGAGATTGGAAGGTGAAGCTGAATCCAATCCTTCTGCAATAGTTGATCAGCCATCTCCAATACGTCGCGAGGAGTTGTGGTTGCATATTCGGCAAAAGCCAAGCTGCGCCTACACGAGTGAACAAACTCGTGTAGTTGCTGAAAGAATTGTAAGTATTGTTATTGTTATTTTTTAGTTACTAAACATGTTTCATTACTAAGGTTCTCGTTATCTGTATCTTATAGGAAGATCTTAAAAAGAAAGAAGCAGGGGGATCTTTTGTGTCGGACGGGAGGAATGATGTTTTGACCGTTGCGACCGGAAACCGGATCACGCGGGGCGTGTAAGGGGGTTGGAGGACGGGTAGGCCTGAAGGAATACTTTGGTAAATCCAAACGCCACACACAAAGTATGGTTACCCGGGAGGAGATGGAACAGACGCTGGCCAAATTAAGTGATGAAGCAGCGGCTAAAGAAGCAATGTTTTAATCCTAGATGGAACAGATGCTGGCCAAATTAAGTGAAGAAGCAGCGGCTAAAGAAGCAATGTTTCAATCCCAGATGAGCCAGATGAAGGAGGAAATGAATCAGATGAGGCTGCTTTTGAGCTCTCATCCAGAGAGCAGTGTTCCCGTCACACATTCACCTGCACCTATGTAGCAGAGCACTAGGGGGAGCTGCATTGTTGGACAATCAGAGCAACATTGTGACCTGTATGTGGAGGATCGTGATAGTCATAGATGATTAGTTGCAAAAGGGACTATCCACAACTTGGGATCAACTGTACACTACCAACAAATGGCTGATGATGAAGTCAGAGTGTCAGTTAAACAGGTGATCGTTGATGCACCTCTCCCTCTCCCAACTGATGAGCTGAAGCTTGTGAGTGATGTCAAGGGAACCTTCATCTCTTGGCCAGTGAAGCTTGTACATGTCTCTACTCCTTCTGAAGCTTCATCCCCTCCTCCTCAAGTTCTATCCCCTCGTCAAGCTGCATCCCCTCCTCCTCAAGTTCCATCCGCTACTACTAATTTGACTGCCAAGGAAAAAATATCCGATTTCGCAAAAAGAGGATATTTTAAAGATAAATCGTGTCCTGTCAATGAAGTAGTAGGCGTCCCTCATCCTGAAGAGGTTTACCTTGATAACGAAGATGTAACGTCCTTGCTGCTTCTTGGACAGGAGCTTACTGATCCAATCCTTCAACTGTTTATGAAGTAAGTATCTGATTTTATGAGTACATAATTTAAATGCATCGTTTAGACACACATACATATATACTAATTCCCTGATCGATGTCATTATTGTAGGTTCATGCATCAAGAATTGGTTAAACAGGGCAGAATCAATGATTTTGGATTCTTATGCCCAGTCTATGCAAGTACAACACCCTTGGAGTTGAGACAAGAATACATGTCAAAGAGGGTGTGTGAAGTGAAAAGAAAGGTGTACGTGTTTCCATACTACCACGGGTACATATCACAATTCTTGTCTGTAATTCACTTAATTCTTCTACATATATCACTAAGTACTTTACTGCTGTGAATTTTCAGCCGCCACTGGCAGTTGGTCCTCATATGCATGGAGGATCATAAAGTTATCTTCTTATGCTCCACTCACAATGAGCCAGGGTCTACATTGACGTAGAGCGTCAACAAGTAAGCATGTCATTTTGATTCTCTTGTCTGAAATCTCTACTGTGAATTTTCAGTGAACATTATTGATAAATTTGTGATTTTGATGATAGTGCCATGAGGACCTTCCAAGTCGAGGTAATCAAAAGGCGTGGGTCTCAGGCCACTTATCCTAAATGGTACAAACCACAGGTTAGTACATATTTGGACACTGGCACACTGCCTTGTGAACTTGGTCAGTAAGCTATATATGCTAGCTCTTTTATATATATATATATATATTTCTTGTTCGTTTTAAACCCATCGGCAACCAACGGGGTCCAACTTATGTGGCCTGTACGTCATGAAACACATATATCATATTATCACGGGAGGAACGACAAAATTAACTGCAAAGGTAAATGTATTTGATGTTACATATTATGGCTGAATTTAGTTTCTGGCTTAATGCTACATATGAAATATGCACGCAAGTTAATTCGGTTTACGTCTTTGATGTTACGTAGGTTTGCCGGACCTGTTGCCTTTCCCGATGATGAAGTGGAGCACATACGCAATGTGTTTTGTGAATATCTGTATGACCTAATTTAGTCCTGAATTCATTTGTAAAATATACGCACAATGTGTAATTCAATAATAAATTTGTTTTTTTTTCGAAGAAATTGGTTCATTCATTCTAGCTATTTAGTGCTTGAAATTTGAGGTACAGGATGTATCAATGAGAAAAAAGACACTATCTAAAAAGTATTCACGACTTTTATGACCGGATATTTTTTAAAGATCCGGTCTTAAAAGATATAAAAGACTTTTAGGACTGTATATTTGTAAAAATACGGTCCTAAAAGTATTCGTTTATTTTAAAAATATGGTGAGACCTTTAGGACCGCATAATTATTAACCTCCGGTGCTAAAAGTCTTCGATTATTTCTAAAAAAACTATGGCTAGACTTTTAGGACCGCATATTATTCAAACATCCGGTCCTAAAAGTCTTCTAAAAATTGCTAGACTTTTAGGACTGCATATTTATCTTATGACCGGTCCTAAAAGTCTACGTTTAATTACTAAAAAATATGTTTAGACTTTAAGACCGTAAATTTGTTAAATAGCCGCTCCTAAAAGTCCATCTTCTTCATTTATTTGAAAAATATGGCGAGACTTTTAGGACCGTATTTGTGTTACTTGTCCGCTCCTAAAAGTTCAGTCTTAAATATCATTTTTTTAAAAAAATATGGCTTAACCTTTAGGACCGTGTATTTGTTAAATGTCCGGTTTTAATAGTTTTCCTTTAAACAGAAATTTTGACTCGTTTTTCAGACAAATTTTTAGGGTTCAAGACAATCGAGGTTCTGGCGTTCTGCTCAAGCTAGGACCCTCGTTGTCATCGATGTTACCTCTCCTGATGTTGAGCAGCATTATCGGTTTCCCTTTTCGTTGTCTCTTTTCTTTTTGTCGGAAAAATAAGGAAGATAATGAAAGGACAATGAAAATATTCAAATCAGGTCGAGGTAACACTGATGACAACGACGGTCCAACCTTGAGAAGAATAGTCACTTTGTTTTTATTCGAATAAGGAAAACGATCTTTTGTTTTTTTGTTTTTTTGTTTTTTTTGTATGTTCTTAACTGTATTTTGCGAATTTGTAATGTTGATTTATATGAGCACAATGTTTTGTTTGTTTCCTTTTTGTCGGAAAAGAAAGAAGATACTGAAAGGACATGGCGATCGAATATGGAAACAAAAAAAATTTTATTATATTTTTTTTACTGCTGCCTCGTGAGGAGCAGCAGCAGCAGCAGTACAGACAAAAAATAGAAAAAAAAAACATAAAAACATCTACTCCCCCCATCATTGTCGGAGGGGAGGGAGTCGTCAGAGACGTCGTCATCTTCAGGATGGTACTCAACGTCCTAGGCGTCGAGTATCGCTTTCAGCTTGTCGTTGACGGCGTGATAGACCTGAAATAGCTGGCCGCAGCGTCGGTCTATATGAACGAGGCGGGCCAGAATATGCTGAATCATCTGGTAGATTGTCGGTTCTGGAGGCAACGGAGGAGGAGGACCTCGTGGTGGTGGAGCAGCCATTACTGTGGATGTTTCAGAAGTGTTGGAGAAGAATGTGAAGGAAGTAAAGTAACATCGGGTTTAAATAGAGAACCCTGCCTGAATAATGTGAAACGCCGGAAACAATAACGAGGAGACGCATAGTTCCTCAGAATACGAGGAGATGCCTAGTTGGGAAGTTTATCTGGAAGTCGAAGAGACTCTGAATCATTCATTTGAACATAGTGTAAGGATACGACTCTGAATCATTCAATTGAAAAAAAAATGAATTCTAGGACCGGATACAAGATAAAAGGTAGGTCTTAAAAGTAATTGAATTGATTGAAAAAAAATAAATAATAGACTTTTAGTGCGGGATATATTTTAAAAGGTCGGTCTTAAAATCAATTGAATTGAAAAAAATAAATAATAGACTTTTAGGACCGGATATATTATTAAAGGTCGGTCTTAAAATCAATTGAATTGAAAAAATAAAAGAATTCTAGGACCGGATACAAGGTAAAAGGTCGGTCTTAAAAGTGATTGAATTGATTAAAAAAAATAAATAATAGACTTTTAGGACCGGATATATTATAAAAGACCGGTCTTAAAATCAATTGAATTGAAAAAAATTTAAATAATATAATTTTAGACCGCATATTTATTAACACCTCATACCTCTCTATCCTTATTAAACTCCTCATACCTCGTAACTCCACACTTCGTCGCTCTTAAAGTATATAAACTCCTCATACCTCTCTGTCCTTATTAACTCCTCACAATCTCGTAACTCCACACTACGTGACTCTCTGCCCCAACTGCTCAAACCATGGTTAGATACAAGAGAACCGCTCGTAGGGGTACTCTTACTCCTGATGCTCGTGCCTTCCGTAGATCGTTATATGATGCGCCTCCTCCAGCGAGAGTGCGTTCTATTGTGACAAAAGAGTCTCGGGTCGTTGGACCCATTGTAATTTCGGATGATGAAGAGGTTGCCGCACCCCCCTCTAGCCTTCAGACCATGAAGAGGTTCCTGCTCCCCCTCTCTAACCAGTTGGCCCCAGCGCGCCTACCACTGACCCCTCTCCTCTTTCCTCTAATGATGCATTGCGGCTGATGCGAATAAGACAGGAACTTGCTGATCTCCGGCGGGAAGTTAATGCTTTTCACGCCGATATCGCCAAGGATGTTTAGTCAGATTCTTGTTTTTTATAATTTTTTGCTTGTTTTTCTTTTGTTTTTTTTTTCTTGTGTACATGCATATTCACCAGTAATGTATGAATCATTAAGAACTAAGCTTGTGTCTTTTTTTCTTGTTCATATTCTCCAGTTATTAAAGAAGCTTATACTCCAGTTTTTCTTTAATTTTTATTCATTCAGTTGCTGCTGCGCTCGCCAAAGCCAATCCTCGTTTATTTTAAATGAGGACTTTTAGGACCGGATGTTTAATAACACTCCGGTCTTAAAATTAAATGAAAAATAAAAAATTAAGATCGGAGTCTTTTAACCCTCCGGTCCTAAAAATTTAATTATATATTTAGGACCGGCTACTTATAACTAACTGGTCTTAATAAAATCCAAATTAATAAAACATGTCTCTATCGCGCGAAATATTAAATTTCCCTCTTTGAACTTCTCTTGTCGCGCTGAAAGTGATTACTCAGGTTCTGTCTCCAGTATTTTTGTGTTGCTTCGTCGACTGCTTCTCGTTGCTCTCTCGACAATCACTTTCTGGTTCCTTAGCTAAACTTCTATAGACCAAGCTGTAAGAGGTGTTTCGGTTATATAACTTTATGGTTTTCTGGGTTGAACGAAATCGATGAAATGTTCTTGTGGGTTTCTCTGTTGTTAATGAATATTGTATTCTGAAGATTATATTTGCACTTTAGACCTACCCAACTGACAAACAAATGTTTTTAGGTTACTCTTGTTGTCTGCAACATCAACGTTCGTGGCAGGAGAAGAAAGACTCCGCAAACGCATTTGAATTTATATGCTATAGGTGAGTCCACAAGACCTTCACGCGATGCATTTAATTTCCTCGTCATGCTTTTATTTTGCTTCTTGGATTCACTGTGATACATTTATGACCATAAGTGATTCTTCGTTATGCATTTAATGGGCAAGTTTCTCCGTTAATTTTTTTTTTGACATAATCGACATTGAGCATAATTATGCATTTGGTGTTGCCTTATTTTATATGCAAGTGTCAATTTTTTCGGATTATGTATGTTAAATCTTTCCGTCTATAGGAATTCTACTATGGATCACAATTGGATAACTGTGTTACGGACGAGTGTTGAATATCATAATGGGGTGAGGGACTTTATAAAATTTGCTAAACAAAATGCCCATGATGATAGTGGAAAGTTTTATTGCCCTTGTGTAAAATGTTTGAATAAGAGGCGACTAAGTCCTGAAGTTATCCACACACATTTAATTTGTGAAGGATTTTGTAAGACTTATACAGTATGAGTATGGCATGGTGAAAAAATACCAAGTGGGTCTCAACATGCCTTTGATGATAATGACATGGATATGGATGATCACATAGAGGACATTATTCGTGATGTAGAAGAAGAGGCTTTTCATCAATCACATGCATATGGTAATATGTGCAGTGATGCAGAGACCCCGCTATATCCTGGTTGTAAAAAATACCAATTGTTGAACGTTGTATTGAAATTGGTAAGCTTGAAGGGACGTCATGGATGGAGTGACAAGAGTTTTTCTGAAATGCTTGAGGCTTTTAAGGACATGCTTCCGGATGATAATGTGTTGCCGCATCAATACTATGATGTTGAGGAAATACTCTGTCCACTGGGGATGGAGTACAAAAAGATCAATGCATGCCCGAATGATTGTGGATTTGGATCCAGATCGGGCACTGACTGAACTCGAACTCCTCGCACGATTTGTATTTTGATCTCTCCATGAGATTCAGCAAGAAACCATTAATGGACCACGGACGACCCTGGAGAATTCTATTGTATTCCTCCTCCTCCAAGAATTTGAACATGAACGCGTTCCCTATAACTTCAATAACGTCAAATCTGCTCTGGAGGTTCCATGCCTTCTGCAAAATCCTTTCAATCGCAGTGCAAGAATAGGTTTTAGCTGATAAAATCTTGCCTATCAACACTTTCTCCGTCACCTCTTCCTTCCATATTAACTTATCAAAAATTGTAGGCTCCTCCATACTCGCAATACATCTACAAGGCAACATACTAAGGAAACAAACTCTCTGCTATGCAAAGAGCACCACCAGAACCTCCGCACATACGACTATCATCACTACCAGCGCTTCACCGGACCACCGAGACTCCTCCCTACCACCCAAACCCCCTTATCACTCTCACACCTGGCGGAGAGAACGAAGCTCCCACACGAGTGCGTGGGGAGAACTTTTATTCTGAGTATAGTTTTAGTCCGAATTAAAAATCTTATATTCCTACTTCAATTTTGACTAGTGATTTGATAAATTGGCGGCACCAATTTGTCATTTCTTATTTTTAATTGTATTTTTTCAATATAAAATGTCAATATTACAATTTTAAATACTAATAAAACATTCCCAACATTTTTTTTAAAAATGTCGGATTAAAATATTATTAATAAAAAAATTCTTTGTCTGCATTTTAAAATTGCTACTAACCCTTTTTGTTAATAAAATTGATGATGATAGAGTTATAGGATTTAAAAGAAACCTTATAAAATTAAGAAATTCAATTAAAACGTTATATAATACTAGAGGAGTTAAAGTACACTTTGGCTTTTGTATTTTAATTCTTTATGGAGTAATTTAGTTAAAAAATGCCTATCACTTCCACCTTTTCTATCTCAAGAAAAATTAGCAATATTTTTTTTTGAAGTATAGTCACATTTTTATAAAATAAAACTATCCTTTATGGAACAACCAAAATTTAACAATTAATGTGTATGAGTAAAGTTGGAGGTGTATGTTTGGGAATTTGTCTCCGACTGGAATAAGAATAATTTTAAAATATGATTTTTTTTATTATTAGAAAATGACAGAAAAATAACTTTAAGCAAAATCTCAAATTAAGTTTGTTACTAAGAATTGATAAAGTAATGATGAGACTTGATAAACAATTTTAAATTTATTTGATGGGAAATACCGAATTTGAAATTTTACAATTTTAAAATTCTTTTTTCATTACTCTCCCTTTTTGTTCTTTGTCCGTGTCCATTCGTGCATGACTTTTTTTTTTTTTTTTTTTTTTTTTTTTTTTTTTTCATTCCAAGGATGCCTGATAAGAAATTAATTCATATTAAGAGCAATAAACCCTTCTTTAATTAATGAATTTTTATTTGATATTTCAAACTGGTACAACTGGTTAATTCACACTTGCTGTTTGTTAGGCTATCATTTTTAACATATTGTCACACATTATTTTAAAGGATAGGATATTGTCACTACCACTTTTTCACCGTTAGATCAGAATCACATCTACCTTTATTATTTATCTCTCCTATTGAGATTCTCATCTAACGACAAAAAATGGTAGTGACAATATCCCATCCCATATTTTAATTGTTGATGTCGATAAGTTAAAACTATTACTTGCTAAATCATTTTTTACCCTTATTTTATTTCAAATTAATGGCATTTAATTAATTTTATTCAATCCCAATCTAGTTCCTAATTACTTTAGAGAGATTAGGTCATTTCAGGCCCTAAACTGGTATTTGTACATTTTGGGAGGATTTTTGTGTCTTTCTCTGGCGTATAAGTGCATATAAACTACTTCCTCTTATTCTTATTATGAGGCACAAACTAACCATTTTTACAAATCAATAAAAAAAAGTTAAAATCATTAAATTTTCCCTAAAATTTAAGTAATTTTCAATATTAGCTCTGTTAATTGAACTAAACTCTAATGACATATTAATTATTACTCTCACCACTACCCTTATTAATTATCGATATACATGAAAAAAATATTTAATGCTGTTTGAAAATAAGCAAGTGTCTTATAAAAAGTAACCAAATACAATTTTTAGTTGGTGCCTTATAATAGGCACTAGAGGAAATATAAAAAGTTACTACTAAATTAAATTAAAATTATACTTAAGTATGTGGAGATTTTTTTTTGGCCGTTTTATAAAGCGTCATATGTGAGTGGAATTCAAGACAACTCACTATATGATGAATGTTTATAAAAATATCTGAAAGAACGTTCATGTGGGATTTTTTTTTATTTTTTTTTGAAACTCACTTTGAGTTTCAATTAATTTGGATTGAGCGAAATGAGATTATATGATTTTAAAAGCTCTTGGGGATAATTTTCTTTACACACAACTTTTTTTTTTTTAAAAGGGTACTGTTGTTAATGACTTGAAATTATAAGCGAGAATTGAACATGTAACCTTATACATTTGTATGAGAGCTTTCATGTTATAAAGCTATAAGGCCTTTGGTCACAAGACTTATAAATTTAAGACACAAGAAAAATAAATGCCGAACTATTTTTTCTAACTAAGATTTTTGTATTTTATTTTTTTAAAAATGGGACTGATCATTTTCCCTTATGATAATAAAAGCTTATGAGATAATTATTTCATCAAACGAACTTTGCTTGGATTCTGGTTTTGGCCAATAAATGATGTTGAAAACTATCGTTTTTTTCCCTTTAAAACAAACATGCATGAATTGATCCTACCTGTCATATTGGGCAGATGTATTTATAATCATCAATTGTCATTTTCTATAACATGCTTGATAAGTAGGGGTTGTTATGTTATCATGTGAAGACACCAAATTGTGACCCTTCATAAAAGTGAACGCTTTAACATCTATGATGATCTCAAATTATTCTTTAGCGAAATGATTCTATTTATAAATCACTTCCAACATATTTTATCAAAAATAAAAACTTTAAATATCGTTAATTCTCACTTAATATTTAATAACATTCTAATTTTACTCATATTTAGTACATATTCTACTAAAAGAATACAAAGTCAACACAAAAATAAATTAATTATAAAATTATAAATTCATGTGAAAAAAAATTAATGATATGACTTATAAATAGGAGGGTAGGACAAAAAAACTTCTCTCGCCAATAAAGATTGGCATAGTTAGTTAAGGCGTCGGCCTTCATCCCAAAAGGGAGGAGGTTCGATACCCGCGGGTCGATGTGAGGGTCTCGTTGGTAGGCAATCTGTAAGTATCTCTGTAAGCGCTTTTTGAGCCTGGAGACATGTCATGACCCTAGTGGGATATCGGTGTCTACCCCCACCTAAACTTTTTTATTATATATAAAAAAAACTTCTCTCTATCTTATAAATAGGACTAGAGAAGTATTTAGTTACATATTCATTTTTTAAATAAATAAACAAGTTATACGATGGATAAAACTTAAAAATTCAAATAAATCATGAGGGTTAAATTAAAAATAATATGCAGGAACATTTGATGACATGTGAATAATATTTATTCTTCAATATTTTTTAAAAGTAAATTTTGTTCTAATAATGAAAGTTAAATCACTTTAAAAAAAAAAAAACATTGGATGTAATTACATTTATTCTTTTGCGGCGAATGTGGAATATGTTTGAATATGAAAAATGAAAAGTAAGAGTGTGAGAGACAGTGATGGTATGCACCGAGGGAAGCCAGCGAAGGAAAGCGGCCCAGCTGGAGCCTTGAGATCCTCCATCACGTCACTTGCCCATGTGACCAGACCACGTGGTTCTTCCCTTTTCAAGAACCAAACCGGACGGTCTAATCGGTTGGATTGTCCCCTGAACTCACTGACTAACTGCTCTGTTTTGATCATAAAATTAAAATTTGACTCTCTAAAAAAATTTAATATATTTTCACATTATTTGTGGCCATATGGTATTATATAATTGAAAACTAAATATATTATGTTAACAATTAGACTTATTATGAATTTATTTTATATATGTATATATATATATATATATTATTATCTCCAATTCTTAATATAAGATCAACTTTGTAATTTTTTAAAGTGGATCTTATATTGATAACCAGAGGTAGGATTATATCACTACAAAAAAAAAAAAAAATTATCGATGGAATTTCAGTTTTCCGCTGTAATCTGTACGTTCTGATGCATTTTCTAGTCGAGTTGTTTTGACCTGTAGTATTATTTATTCACATATTTTCGGTGGATAATCCGTCACTACTTACGTATGATTTTTTTTTTTTGGAAAATGAATTTTTTGACTAAATTTTCCCATTTAATTACCAACGGATTGTTAATCTGATGTTTTTTTTGTAGTGAGTATATGCATATGATCTAGCTACCAACATAGAATTGGTATAATGGTATAAAACTCCGTTAGATCTCTCTGAGTCTTGAGTTTAAGTCTCAAAGAAGACACCTCTGGTGGAAGGGTCAATCACGAACCTCAAATTGAATATTGAATGATAATATCAAACAAATATGTATATAATTTTTTTATCAAAATTTTTACTTAGTTACTACATCACCAGTTTGACTATAAGAATTGTGAAGGCTAACATTTCCAGCTCAACACGGTCCACAGGTGGAAAAAATGCTTTTAAGATTGGACAAAAGAGATATTGTAAGACCGGACTCGCGACCGGTCTTGTTCCAGGCGGTCTTAAAAGTCTAACTTTTAAGACCGGATGCATGACCGGTCTTAAAAATACTTTTTAGACCGGACTTTTTAAATATGAGGTCTTAAAAGTAAGACTTTTTTAGACCAGACTTTTTAAACATCCGGTCTTAAAAGTCACTTTTTTTTTTTTTAAAAAAAAAGGAAAGACGAAAGGCACACCCAGGATCAATTCCCGATTTCAAACCAGAACTTGAGGGAACTTTCTTCTTATTACCACGGCAAAAGCCAGAATTTACAAACACTAATAATATAGACGAGGGAATTTATTGGATTTGATACTTTGTGTGTGTGAGATCAAATGGGTATAAAAGAAATTGTGGCTGGAACTGATGAAAAACTAAAATGAAAGCATGAATTAAAGATTAACGAGGTACAAGGTGAAGAATACAGAGAACTAAAGAGACTGAAAAATTAATTAAAGTGGAAGGCTGGTAGTTGCGTCTACGCTGCGTCTATATAGATCTAAACTTGCAACAACAACAACAAAAATTATCGAGACAGGACGAAAACATAGCAGTTCATCGTACCGTGGCTGTAGATTCAAACGGGTGCTTGTAAAATCTGATTCGAACCCAAGGACGCGATGTCGACGTCTTCATATATAAGAGCTTGAATAATCAGGTCGAACCTGGAGAAGTAGAATAAAGTAGAATATTCAAGTCCTCCCACAAATAATTAATTGAATCAAAAATTGCTTAAAGTAGAATAAAATGAAGCTTGTAATATCTGAAGTAATGTTGAAGATGGAGTAGACAAAGAGACAAAAGAAGCAAAAATGAAACAAGTCGAAGAAGACAAAGCAAAAATTGCAAACCTGCAGAACTAAAACCAAAACAAGAGATAATGAGAGCGAGAGGAGGGCAAGAGCAATTTTCACAGCTTCATAAAATTTGTGAGCGATGTCCTTGAGATGAGGTTAAAGAAAATGTGAGGCGAGATTTACCAGGTCGAAGAGAGGTTTAGAGAGCGAAATTCAATTTTCCCGGTGCGAGAAAATAGAATATTCATCTTTTAGACTTTTTAGACCAGACTTTGTAAATATCCAGTATTAAAAGTAGACTTTTAGACCGGACTTTTTAAACATCCGGTCTTAAAAGTACTTTATTTTTATATTAACGAAACTGCCACCGGTCATACTTTTAAGACCCGATTCTCTATAATCCGGTCTAAATAAGGCGGTCTTAAAACTCCTTTTTACACTAGTGGACTTTTAAAACACTGATGGTGTCTAAACAAAAAAGTTTGTAGCTTAATGACATGAAACCTTTCTTCTATATGGAAGATTTTGAGTTTGATTCTGTTTGTAACCTTAAACCGTTAATACATGTCGCTCTATTTTTTTTTTTTAAGAACTTTATATCCTTATATATGCTTTCTTAAAAAAATATCATTCGTTGATTTTTGATCTCACTCTGTTTTTTTAACACAATCATTTTAAACACACACACAAAAACATAGTGATGTCAATTTTGAGTCCGTGACCTCTTCCAAACATGATAGGTGGTGTTGCTGTTAAGCCAGCTTGTAGATAACTAACATGTGATATCACAATGTCTCAAGGAAAGAGATTGCCTCTGTAGCATGTGCTTTGCTTATTCCTCCTCTCAATCCTCCGTAGGAACCTCCACCTCTCATTTTCCAAACGTATCCTTCAATATGCCTCTTTCAATTTCATGTGCTTCCAAAACTATCTTTCTCCAAAATCATCAAAGTATCAAATATACATTTAAATTGTAAGACAAAGTAGATAGGAGCCACATAAAAAAAATCTGACCTACGTGATTATAGATATTTGTGAGGATTCAAAGACAAATCTTTCTCATTTTAGATGAAATGATAGGTGTGAATCGATTGTCTTAAAAAAAATTTACGTTGTGTTTGGTTCAAGGAGAATCTGAATTTGGATGAAATTCATTATTTGGGTAAATATGAATTCATAGATTTAGATTTAATCCAAATTCAAGTAAATTTTAGGATTAATGTCCTATTTTACCCCAAAAAATTTGGTGTATAAATTATGGGTATGTGGATTTTTTTTTTTTTTTTTGGATTAATATCACCAAAAAGTGTTACAAAGGAGCAAAGACACATTAACTATAAAAAAAAATTAACGTTGATCATTAAACAACTAATGTTGACTGACAACATTTTTAACAATTAAGGGCACAACATTGCTTCTTTTTTTTCTTTTTTTAAAAAAAAAACACTTTCAAGGTTATATTTTATTTTAAAAAAACATCTATACCCACAATTCTTTTGTGAAAAAATCTATGGTGAAATTGGACCTAGTTTTATTATTTTATTTTTCTTAGAATTTTAAATCCTCACTCTCCTTGCAGCAACGATAAAGGTTGTTGCCATGTAATTTGAAGATCATGGGTTCAAATCTTAGAACTAGCCTATCCGCTTGCGGGGTTAAGATTGTGTACATTTGACCTTCTTTAGAGCTCATATGGTGGGAGCCTTGTGCATTGAACTACCTTTGCTTTAACATAAATTATTTCAAATACTTACTCAGATTTAGTTATTACAAATGATTATATATGAATTTTAAATGTGATTCCATAATCATAGGAAATAATAAGTAAGAATGTGAAAAGAATGCAGAATAGGAAATAATGGGGGATATATCCACAAATATTATATTCATAACCATTAAAATATTAAGGCAGTCCCCTGTAATACTTTCAAGGATGAGATCTTATAGAATAGTATATGACTTTTTAGCCATAAATTTTCAAAATATGAAATCAGAGGTATATGGCTTTTGGTAGTACTAAAATAACAATATCAATAATATAAAAGAACTCCTGAAGGAGATTAAAATAAGATAGAAAAATAATAACAATCTACAATCTAAGCCATGAAATCCGATATTTAAAACAATTGATAAAATGATCTCTTCAATTTCATATAAGGGCTCAGATTATTTGAGATCGATCATATAAAATACAAGGTAACAGGAGGTAGAGGAAATCGTTAAAATAACTAGAGAGAAGTATATCTTCGTTGGAACTTTCATGCTAATAACATGTTATTATAAAATAAAGGGAAAGATGAGAAGAGAAAAGAAGAATGAGTAGAAAGCAAGAAAGAGGAATTCTCATTCACTATTTAATGTTATATGAAATACATAACATATGCCTTCTATTTATGGACACAACTCTCTAATCTACAATTAATGTGATTCCATAACGATAGGAAATAATAGGAGAGAATATGAAATAATGGGAGAATAGCAAATAATCGGATATATCCACAAATATTATATCATAATCGTTAGAATATATTAAGGCGGTCCCTGTATTACTTTCAAGGATGAGATCTTATAGAATAGTAAGAAACTTGAGAAATACACAATGATTAAGTTAATTAAATATGAAAAACTAAGTTAAATCCAGCTATTGCTTCAAGTTTAGTTTAAGTCAGTAAAAAAGTATGTTAGACTTTTGATGATGATGACAAATATATATATAGATATTTTGTAAACTAGGAGTGAGATAAAATTATCCTCCTTTGATCTTTATTATAAGACATATTTAATGAGTTGATCTTAATCCTAAATATAAGTCAATATATTTTTTTTTTTATATTTGTTAATCATTTCCTTATTTAATCTTATTGATGTTCCCTCAATATTAATTAAGGAGGAGGCAGGATAAAAGAATTAAGGAAAATGACTAGGTTGTTTTAAAAATTTAATTATGTTATATTAAAGGTTGGAGGGAGTAATATGTAATGAGATAAAGTAAATAGAGGTCTAGAGCTGAGTTTATACTCTTCTGATTTATTAAAAATAGTATTTCTATATTGAAGTTCTCATATTCATTTTTTCGTTGCCCGACTCAATTTGAAAACGGGAAATTATCAAATTAAACAGTATAAAAAGTAATTATACTGAGAAAATTCATATTGTAGGACAATTAAATTTAAGTGATGTGTAAAGTCGAAGTTTTATGAATGAGAAGTGAGTATCCATAATCTTTTTTTGTTTGGTTAAATCTTGTCTCATAAGCGTCAAAAAATGAGTACTGCTATTCAAATTTGATAGTGGGACAAAAATAGCATATGAAATATCAATAAATACGCATATCAAAGTGAATGGCAAAGACCATGTGGCAAGCAAACACTGAAAAAGATGATCGTACGATATTGAGGCAAAAAAAAACCTTTGGACACTTATTTTTCCTTTGTAAATACTTTCAAGACAATTGGACAAAAATGACCTAAAACCTAAAGAAGAAAGGGTGATTATACCCACATGGAATCATACATGGTATAAAGTCTGACATGGCAGATGATGTATGTTTGGTTAATTATTATTAGGGTAGAATGGTATTGCTCTTTTTTAAAACTTCATGGATAACATTGGGCTAAAATTACTTCTAAATACCCACAATTCCTTCACGAGTACTTTTAGAATAAATATCACCTTTCACCCTAAAATTAATTGACAAAGGATTTTGCAAACTGATGCTAGTGATGACTTTTGGGGTGCAATACTTCTTAAAGAAGTTAATGTTTTTTGGCGATATTTTCTAAGCAACAAACTTAAAATATAACCCTGAGAAAACTCAATCTCAAATCCCAAATTTTGATTTTAAAATTGAGCATGAAAGGGCTCAAAAGTGTAGTTTACTATAAGTTAAATATACTGAACACCTATATTAATTAATTATTATAGAGAACATGTAAAATAATGACAAGTAGTTAGTAGCATATTGGAGTTTCATGGGGGGATAATAAACCAAGTTATCGTAAATTTTAATAATTCCACTAATGATTAAGTTATATGTGTTTATGATCTCAATACGTACCCTGTTTGGGAATCACTCAATTTTCCCTTATAATGTAAGACAAGGTCTTGTAAAGCCACGTCACTTTGTCTTTTACTTTAAGAACACTACCCTATGCTTTCTTATTACCATACATCGATGGGTCATGTGGTTATTGTTAGAACCAATAATAAGTAATGATCAATTATCAATAAATAGTAGTATAAAATTTAGGGAAAATTACGTGCAGGTCCCAAGGACCAGAAATAATTACAAAAAAGTCCATTGAAATCACCAAATTATACAGAAGTCTTAAGGGACTTTTTTTGATATTATTTGTATTAACAACAGGAAATGTCATATTTACAACAGAAAGTGCCATATATTTACAACAACATTTAAACACCTGACCATTTACAACAGAAAAAAACCATATTTACAACAGAAAGTGTCATATTTACAACAACATTTAAACACTTGGATTTTGAACTTAGAGAGGTCATTTACAACAGAAAAATGATATATTTACAACAGAAAAAATCTATATTTACAACAACATTTAAACACATGGATTTTGAACGTAGAGAGGTAATTTACAACAGAAAAAAGCTATATTTACAACAAGAAGTGCTATATTTACAAAAAAAAAAAAAAAAAAATCTGGCCATTTACAACAACAAAAAAGACATATTTACAACAAAAAAAGCTATACTTAAAAACCTGGATTTTTTTTTTCCATAGAAATAATATTTAAAAAGTTTCGGGACTTCGCACGTAATTTTCCCTAAAATTTAAACCGACCAACTATTCACGTGGCCCATAATCTAGTTATGGTTATATTATAGAAAACTCAAATTCTTTTCACTCAATTATCACCAAATTGATTGTTTGAAAAATTGGGAAGATAGCAATTAAAGACGATACTATTAACCAACAAGTTTGGTTAAGGTACTAAGCGACTTTAATTCTGTAAGAAAGAGAATATAAATTCGAATATAGTAAAGTGCACTTATTGTAAAAGGCGAAAACACTTTTACATTTTAAGCTTTGAGAGTGGAAACTTTGGATCAAAAGAAAAAAGGCCACGATATTAAATATTAAATATTAATTATAATTAGTGATCATAAATTTTTTAAAAATATAAAAAAATGACATAATCCTTATATAAATATTCTTAAAAAGCTGGATGGGTAAAAAATCTATTTAAGAAACTCGGTCATTTTGTAAATTTTTGTTAAAAAAAAATGATCTCTAATTATTATTAGTATCTTTACATGATCTAAAATTTTCATCTACCTAAACACTTTTTCCATCAAATATTTTATTTTAATTAAAAAATTAATAAAAGCGGTCCGCTAAGTGGCTTTCACGGTTTCACCTCAGGCGGTGCAATTCTAGTAATCTAGTCCATTCTCAAATTGGACTAGTTTTGGTTTTTCAATTTCTTTCAAAGAATTTAAGGGCTTTAGAATACATGTATGTAAGTTTTTTTTTTTTTTTTTGGTGTTTGAAAAATGCATTTTTTTTTTCAAATTTATACAATTAAAACAAACAAGAAAACACAAAGAAAATGAATTTTTAAAAGGACAAAAACTTATTATTATGTCCATTTGTTTATATCTATTTTGTCTAGTTTTCCCGTAGAAATAATAATCTTACAGATATCCAAGTGTGCTTGGTCTAGTGGTGGATCATTGCTTGAATGCCTGCCTGGTAATAGAATTTAGAAAAGGTACTGGACATTGGGGGAACCAAAGAGCTGTCAAAAAACATCATGTAGCTCCTTTACAGCTCTGGATTGGTCATATGTGCTTAATTTACCATCAAAGTTACTCATACTTTGTGCCTAAAATTCTTTGAAATTTTCTCATGAATCTTGGTAACACTTTTGTTGGTTTCTAGAATATTTTGATAGAAGGAGGCTGAAAGTTTCAAAGTTTAAATTACAATCGTTAAGGAACCTTTAGACCTTCGGTTAAATGCATTATGTTGAAGGATTGTTAAGAGAGGTCTTGGAATTTCTGGAGTTAGGCAAAGCAAAACTATTTATATGAGTACTTGGCATTTTGGTTTATTTTAATTCATCATTTGGCAATCTCAACTCATCCACATAAAATGTTGGTTTTATTTTTTATTTTTATTAATATTATTTGATATTTTTTTTATTTTTGAAAAAATTGGTCTAGTTTTCCAAATGAAATTGAAGAACATGATTTTTTTTTTCCACAATAAGGTTTCACATGAATAAAATTTCAAAATTTTGTTTGACTACTACTATAAAAATCACTTATGACAACTTAATCAGACTTCAATTCGTGCTTTATGATTGGGTGGAATCTTGGGTGATGCAAATAATCAACCAACAACTTTGGCATTGGTAAAGAATAACCTAATACCTACCCTGCATTTGAAAAGTTTCTGATTCCCCATGCTTGTCTGCAACAAGAAAGGAATAACCTCGTCAATGTTTAAGTGCTATGTTGGCTAATTGAGAGGAGAAGATTCACGGAATCGAACAACATGAGAGAAGAAAGGAATATCCCCTTTTCATATGTTTCTTATATAAGTTCAGTTTACTTCTGTTTTTCTTTATAATTTCTTAGTTCCTCTTCCACCAGCTATATATATATATATATATATATATATATATATATATATATTGCGTGACCACCCAGTATCCTGGCTAACCTCTTAGAGTTACAAACCAAATTTCCAAAAGATCGAAGCTGTGACAGTTGGTGAAGCTTAAACAATTCATACCAGTTAATCCAAACGCTTGGTAGTCATCTAGTTATACTTATTGCTGGCTTTGACGGGTTGTTTTAAATCCTATTCATCTCATCACTTGTGATATTTATGTATATATATATATGCTGTGAAATAATTTCATGTTAAGTTTGAATTAATTATTTTTCTCTTGTGATAAGTTTGTTTGAAATTAATTTGGTCTTCTACGTCGTTACTTAAAGGGCTTTTGGTTCTTATGTTGCGGGTTTAATGTTTGTGTTTTGATTTTTGTAACACCCGCCTTAAATACTACATTCTTATTACGTACACGGAAGCGTTCTTCTAAATATAAGGTATTACTATTCACTATTCATGTATACGAAAATACTATTCTCTTACAAATAATTTATACTTCAGTAGTATAAATCTGACGGAAGTAAAATCGTTTCTCGTCTTCTACTCGTCTTCTTTCATCTTCTTCGTTCTTCATTCTTCTTACACATGCTGCAAACTAGCTAATTCAAAAATATATGCTGGAGTTCAAATGAATGAACCCCAGAAGTAACGTCATAATCCCTCACATAAAATGCATACACAGAACATGCAAGACAACCATCATTTATACATACAATTCATTCAACACATTCAACATTCAAAGCATTCATACAATATGTATATACGTACAATGGTAAATACAAGCATATATAAGGCACACATAGTATGTGAGAGAAGAGTTACTACCTTGTAGTCTTTACAATACTTGTTCTGATTCTCAATCCTTTGGTTGTCCCAGATAATTATTGAATCCTATATTTACATATTCATGGACGACCGAGTTATTATTTATCCAAATTCTCTATTTTCTTATTTTCGAACAAATTCTGAAAACTCGCAGAATTTTCCATTAACTTTGAAAATTCATATTTAATTACACAAAACTCCAAATGGTGAGCTTCCAAAAATCATGTGTTCCTTATCATGTCTAATTTCATAGAAAAATATACTTCATTTCCAAATATTCGTACACTGTTCCCAGAATTTTCATTCTTCTTTTCTGTTCCATAAAAACGTGCAAATTCATTGTGTAACTTCAAAAATTCATAATAAATTCTCTAGAACTCCGTTTAGGGTGATTCAAATTTCTATAAGTCTAGGTTAAGGGAAAAATATTCACCAAACTAATTTATGACTTTATTATTTCTAGAAATTCAAAAACCGAACGTTATTTAAATCTGGAACAGCATTCTTACAGTTTTCCCTATCAATCTTTGAAAAATCATTTCTTGAGTTCTAGACGTCGGATTAATACGTTCTAGCACTCATTTAAAAGCTTGAGGAGTCTACTTTATTCTTACCAAATTTCACTGTCAGATGATACTGTTTGCTTGGTCAAACCGTCACTTGAACACGATTGGCTTCACAGATTTTTCAGAAATATCAGCACTGTTCATGACAGCAACTTCCATCAAACAACACTCCATTTTCAGCAGCGTTTGATCCTCAAGAACACCATCAATCAGTTGAAATGAAGATGGAAGAGTGATCAAAAGAATCACCAAAACCCAATAATCAGTTTATATAAGTTTTGGTACTTCCTTCTTCCTCTTCCGATGACTTCCCATCGGACTGTAATTCTCTCTTTCTCTTCGATGTTCTTCTTTTTCTCCGGCTCCCTCTCTTCAGCGTTCTCATTTCTCTTGCTTCTTTTCTCCAGTTCTCTCTTCTATCACGGACTCTCTCTCTCTTTCCTATCATATGCTTAGTTGAAAATGAAATATGAAATGAGGGAGTGTATATGCGTGAATGAATAAGGAGGAGTGTGAGTCCGGATGATTAAAGTGGGAGAGTTGGAAGGTGAGTGCATGATTGAAGACTTTCTAATCCACATACAAGAGTGAATTTCACGGGTGTGTGTTCCATGCTTCAATAAAATATAGGAAGTGGGAGACAATTTGGCTTCATGTGTGTTTGTCTCCTTTCTCCAAAAATAATTGAATATTCGAACCATATTGAATTATCTCCATGTCCACTAACGAAATTCCTCCACTTGCCTTATAATTTCCCTTATCCTATTCTTGACTTTTCTCACTTTTGCTTGGCGCAAATGAATGACAGAAATGGAAATTAGAAATGATGGAGAAATGTGAGTTGTCCATTCTGCCAAAGGTGAACTCATGCAATAATTCATGAAGCATGTGTGATTCCTTCGTGCTTCTATCCGAAAATGGGCATAAGAATATGTGAGAGTTTGCTGAAATTAAGTTCAGCATTTTCCAATAAAATAAAGGTAGTGGAAATATTCTATGAGCTCGTGTCATCTTTTGCTCCATTATTACAATGAGAGCTGCATAATATAGAAGTAGTGGAGACCAATCCATATCCAAGTTGCCCATTAAAATATAGTAATTGAAAAGCATTTTACGCTGGACCATTGTTTTTTGCTCAAATACGCTGGACCATTATGACTATACAGTATGTGCATATCTTATATTTTATCATGTAATCATATGCACTTTACATAGGCCCTTTCATAATGAAGCAACGATTGACATATGGGCTGTCCCATATGTTTGTATTCCTATTCAGAAGTTGGAGAGTGTCCAGCTTAATTATTTCCATATGTGCTTCAAATATATACATACGACACTAATCATTAATACCATATAAGAATTCCTTTTTCTCAATTAGCTTCTTAAGGCCATAAATATTGACTCTAATATTTCTAAGTCAATATTTATTCTCCAACTATTTTTCCTTGAATTTATTCTTTTCCCAGAAATTCCAATGAAATAGGCCTTAAATTCCAATAATTATTTAGGTCAAATTCTCATAATAAAAATCCCATTATAATATTTCTTATATTCATATCCCGAAATTTAGGATATTACAATTTGTTTATGTAAACATATATAGATATTTTTTAAATTAATCCACCAGTGGCACTACTAATATAAACATAGCAAGTTCATACGATGAAGAATAAGGAGCCAAAGGATATGACATGCAAAAAAATGGCGTGGACTGTTAGAACTTCAGTACATTGTTCTTCAACATCTCATACAATTCTGAGGTTTTCACCGCCGGGCATTGTGCTTGGTAATTGTTTTCTCCTTCAAGTTAGAAATTATGCCTTGCTAATTAACTATACTTTAATTCTTCAACTTTAAACTAGCTAGGTTTCAATATCCAGCCCCTTGCTTTGAAAAAGGTTTTTTTAAGTCTTTCATCCCTAACAGTCGTTAAATTTTTTTTTTTTTTTTTAAAAATGCTGATTGATTGAACCTTTAATGTTGACGAAACTTTATCAAATGCTTATATAAACTTTAATTTGTCAAAGTAACAATGATTGTTTTAAAACAATTATCATTTGAGATCAACGCGGTTAAGGTTAAAAGATTAAAAATATACTTTTTTTAAGTTAAGGGACTAAACTGAAACCTTACATAAAGTTAAAGGATCAAATGTACACTTTTGTATAAAGCACACATATATCATTCTTTTCTTGTTTCCTTAAAAAAACTTATCCATTTTCAATTTTATGTATTTGTTTATTCCTTTTTTTTTGGACTCTTATAATTGTTTATTCCATATTTAAAATAGAGAGAATTTCATTAACGGATCACATGACAGAATTAATATAAATTTCACTAGTGCAAAAAAGGGCTTTAAGACCGCCTCATTTAGACCGGACTTTCGTCGCACCGGTCTTAAAGGTATGATCGGTGATGTTTTGTAAATATAAAGAACTTCTTATGTATGACCGGTGGCGCTTTTGTAAATATCAAGAACTTCTTGGACCGGATCCTTTATTAATGGGTCTTAAATATATTATTCGAGACCCTGAAAAAACCAACCGGTCTTAAAAATGTAATTAAAATTTCAATTATTTTATAGAGAAATCTCGTACAAACCCGAACTTATATTTTCTCATGACCAAAATAATCAAGAAAAATTTAAATATAAAGTCTAAAACCTTTAAGACCGGACATATATAAAAACGGTATTAAAGGTTATACTTTTAAGACCGGACTTAAAGTATGGTCGGTACAAAATATTAAAAATTATTCAAAAATTTTATAACTTTTAAGACCGGCTTTTAATAATGGTCGGTCTTAAAATTTAACCTTTAAGACTGGCCTTTTAGTTCGTCCGGTATGGAAACTAAAGCGCCAAATATTCGCACGAACGTTGCCTTAAGACTTAAGAGTTAGGACTGAATTGTTGCCTTAAGACCGCCTCATTTAGAGCGGACATTGGACGCACCGGTCTTAAAGGTATGATCGATGGCAGTTTTGTAAATAAAAGGAACTTCTTTTGTATGACCGGTGGCAGTTTTGTTAATATATAGAACTTCTTATACCGGATAATTTTTTGTTCGGTCTTAAATATATTATTAAGACCCGTTAAAAACCAAGCCGGTCTTTAAAATGTTATTAAAAAATATTCAAATATCAATTACTTTATGGAGAAATCTCACACAACCGGACTAATATTTTATGCGGTCTAAAATAATAAGGAAAAATTTAAATATAAAGGTAATAAAGTTTTAAGACCGAACATATATAAAAGCCGGTCTTAAATGAGTGCGTATAAAAAATTAATTACTTTTAAGACCAGAGATTAATATGACCGGTCTTGAATGTTAATTATTAAGACCGTCTCTTTGTATATCCGGTCTTGAATATGAACCGCCAAATATACATTTCTTCGCGCGAAAGCTGTTGTTACTATCACTGAAGAACCTCTGTTTATGTTGCGAAACCCTTCCTGTTGCATTACCTCTATTCCTGTCTCGAAAATGAACGGTGAAAACGATTCTACTCCTGTTCCGGGAACGCCAGTTACTGCTGTGACTGGTGTGAGTCAGAACGAACCCTCTTCATCTCACAATGAGCCTCGTAACCGCCCTGCACGTGGTGGTAGAAGAGGCACACGAATGCAGGATGTAACCCTAAGTCAGACGAGAGGCTCAAGGCTAGAGATTCAGTTTGATGAAAAGTTGCAACCTTTCGGTCCCAATAAATCCAAATATACTAGTTTGTTGGCTATCTAGCACGCAGCAAGGTTAGCATCTTGACAGATGAGTGGAAAAGTGTGGACTATGGCGCAATAAAGGATCCTATTTGGGACACTATCCGGCTTACATACACTGTCCTTGACTGCAAAAAGTTGAAAGACAAGACCTTGTCTAATTGTGCTGATCGGTGGAGGAAGTTTAAGACCTTTCTAGCTAACACCTATATTTTTGCCGAGGTTCTGCCTCAAGAACATCCTTGGGAAAAGTACACATTTATTGATCAACAAACTTGGCAACAATTTGTTCAGCTGCGGACCACTTCTGAAGCTCTGGTGAGTTTATATTTAGTTTTGTTTGCCCTTTAGTGTGCTTATTAACCTGTGCGGATATGTAGTCAAGCCATTATTATAGTCCTAGTTATGTTATAGTAGGTAGTGGTTAGACATTGCTGTTAGTTAGTTAGTATGTTAACTGTGTAATGGTTTCGGTGCAAGCTGTTATTGGGCCTTAAGAGTCAAGCCTCTAACTATATATAAGAGGTTAGTCTAATATGTGTAGGAACCAGTTATGATGAATAAATGAATTGACTGAGTTGGCAGCATTTCTGCAACTCACTTTCCTCTGTTTCTCCCAATTTCTTCTACCATTCTACATCTTTCTTAAATAAAATGTTGAAACTTGATGAAGTGAATTTGACTAATGTTTGACCTTCATATGAAGCAGAAGTGTTCTAATTTCTGTTAGACATCAATGGCTGGAATTCATAATTAATAGTGTTTTTTTTCAATTCTGATTCACAGATAAGAAGGGAAAAAACACAGGAGATAGGGAGAAAGAATGATTGCCCGCATAGGGCTTCTCGCGGGGGATATGAAATGGCCGGAAAAGAATTGATGGCGGCCAAGCGGAAGAGATTGGACGATGAAGCTGAATCCAATCCTTCTGCCGTAGTTGATCAGCCATCTCCTATACGTCGTGAGGAGTTGTGGTTGCATATTCGGCAAAAGCCAAGCGGCACCTACACGAGTGAACAAACTCGTGTAGTTGCTGAAAGAATTGTAAGTATCATTTTTGTTATTTTTTAGTTACTAAACATGTTTCATTACTAAGCTTCTCGTTATCCGTATCTTACGGGAAGATCTTAAAAATAAAGAAGCGAGAGGGATCTTTTGTGTCGGACGGGAGGAATGATGTTCGACCGTTGCGGCCGGAAATGTGATCACGCGGGGCGTGTAAGGGGGTTGGAGGACGGGTAGGCCTGAAGGAATACTTTGGTAAATCCAAACGCCACAAAAAAAGTATGGTTACCCTAGGAGGAGATGGAACAGTGACGGTCAAATTAAGTGATGAAGTCTGCGGCTAAAGAAGCAATGCTTCAATCCCGGATGGCCAAATTAAGTGAGGAAGCGGCGGCTTAAGAAGCAATGTGGCAATCCTAGATGAGCCAGATGAAGGAGGAAATGAATCAGATGAGGCTGCTTTTTAGCTCTCGTCCAGAGAGCAGTGTTCCCGTCACACATTCTCCTGCGGTTATGAGCAGAGCACTAGGGGGAGTTGCATTGTTGGACAACAGTTAGAGCAACCTCCTCCTCAAGTTCCATCCCCTCGTCAAGCTGCATCCCTTCCTCCTCAAGCTGCATCCCCTCCTCCTCAAGTTCCATCCCCTCCTAAAGCTGCATCCCATCCTCCTCAAGTTCCATCCCCTATCGCTCATTTGATCGCCAAGCAAAAATAACGATTTGGCAAACAATAATTATTTTACGGATAAATCGTGGCCTGTCCAAGAAGTAGTAGGCGTCCCAATTCCTGTAGATGTTTACGTTGACAAAATAGATGTAATGTCCCTGCTGATTCATGGACAGGAGCTTAGTAATCCAATCATTCAACTGTTTATGAAGTAAGTATCTGATTCTATGATGAGTACCTAATTTAACTGCATTTTTTTGACACACATACATATATACTAATTCCCTGATCGATGTCATTATTTTAGGTTCTTGCCTCAAGAATTAGACAAACAGGGCAGAATCAATGATTTTGGATTCTTGTGCCCGGTCTATTCAAGTACAACGGCCCGAAAGATCGACAAGAATACATGTCAACCAGGGTGTGTGAAGTGATAAGAAAGGTGTTCCTGTTTCCATACTTCCATGGGTACGTATCACAATTCTTGTCTGCAATTCACTTAATTCATCTACATATATCTCTGAGTACTTTACTGCTATGAATTTTCAGCCGCCACTGGCAGTTGGTCCTCATGTGCATGGAGGATCATAAAGTTATCTTCTTATGCTCCACTCACAATAAGCTAGATCCTATATTGAAGGAGACCGTCAACAAGTAAGCATGTGAGCTAGATTCTCTTGTCTGGTCCTCAGTGAACATTATTGATAAATTTGTGATTTTGATGATAGTGCCATGTTGACCTACCAAGTCAAGGTAAGATTAAAGCGTGGGAAAGAGGCCACTATTAAACCTAACAGGTATACCCCAGAGGTTAGTACATATTTGGACACTGAAACACTGCCTTGTGAACTTGGTCAGTAAGCTATATATATGCTATATTTCTTGTCACTTATCCTATATTTCTTGTTCGTTTTAGACCCATCGGCAACCAAAACAGTCCAACTTATGTGGCCTGTACGTCATGAAACACATGTATGATGTTATCAGGGGAGGAAATACAAATTTGTTAGCAAAGGTAAATGTATTTGATGTTACATATTATGGCTGAATTCAGTTTCTGGCTTAATGAAATATGCACACAAGTTAATTCGGTTTATTCTTTGATGTTACGAGATGTTTAGAGCTTCGGTCCCTTTCCGATAATGAAGTGGAGCACATACAAAATGTGTTTTGTGAATATCTGTATGGCCTAATTAAGTCTTAAATGTGGATGTAAATATATGTTGTAGCAAAAATAATTTTCTCAAATTTGTTTATTTTTTCGAACAAGTCATTCATTTGTAAATAAACATACAAAGCGTGTAATTCAAGAATAAATTCGTTCATTCATTCAAGATATTTATGCTTGAAATTTTAGGTACAGGATGTTGTAAATGAGAAAAGACTTTGTTCATAAAAATATGGCGAGACCTTTAGGACCGCATAGTTATTAAACTTGTGGTGCTAAAAGTCTTCGTTAATTTTAAAAAAAATTATGGCTGTACTTTTAGGACCGGACGTAATGATTTGTCCGGTCTTAAAAGTCTTCTAAAAAACTCTGGCTAGACTTTTAAGACCGCATTTTACTTCAACATCCGGTCCTACAAGTCTTTAGAGTTTTAGGACCGCATTTTACTTGAACATCCGGTCCTAAAAGTCTTCTAAAAATTCGTTTTAGAGTTTTAGGACCGCATTTTACTTGAACATCCGGTCCTAAAAGTCTTCTAAAAATTCTTCAATGTTAGAGTTTTAGGACCGCATTTTACTTGAACATCCGCATTTTACGTTTAACAAATTTTTAGAGTTCCAGACAACCAAGGTTACGGCGTTACGCTCAAGCTAGGACCCTCGTTGTCTTCAATGTTACCTCTCATGATGTTGAGCAAAGATTATCGGTTTCCATTTTCGTTGTCTCTTTTCTTTTTGTCAGAAAAATAAGGAAGATACTGAAAGGAAACTGAAAATATTCAACTTAGGTCGAGGTAACACCGAAGACAACGACGGTCCAACCTTGACAAGAATAGTCACTTTGTTTGTTTTTATTCGAATAAGGTAAATGGTTGTTTTTTGTTTTTTGTTTTTTTGTATGTTCTTAACTGTATTCTATGAGTTTTTAATGTTGATTTACGCGAGGACAATGTTTTGTTTGTTTCCTTTTTTGTCGGAAAAAGAAAGAAGATAATGAAAAGGACATGGCGATCGAATATAGAAACAAAAAGATCTTTAATTTATATTTTTTTACTAATGCCCCGTGAGGAGCAGCAGCAGCAACAGTACAGACAAAAAAAACAGAAAAATAAAATGAAATATCTACTCCCCCCCATCGTTGTCAAAGGGGAGGGAGTCGTCGGAGAGATCGTCATCTGAAGGATGGTACTCAATGTCCTGGGCATCGAGTACCGCCTGCAGCTTTGCGTTGATGGCGTGATAGACCTGAGAAAGCTGGCCGCATCGTCGGTCTATATGATCGAGGTGGGCCAGGATGTGCTGAATCATCTGGTAGATTGTCGGTTCCGGAGGCAACGGAGGAGGAGGACCTGGTGGTGGTGGAGCGGCCATTCGTGGATGTTTCAGAAGTGATGGGGATGAATGTGAAGGAAGTAAAGTAACATCGGGTTTAAATAGAGAACCCTGCCCGAACAATGTGAAACGCCGGAAACAATAACGAGGAGACGCATAGTTCCTAAGAATACGAGGAGACGCCTAGTTGGGAAGTTTATCTGGAAGTCGAAGAGATTCTGAATCATTCATTTGAAAAGAGAGTGTAGGGATACGACTCGGGGAACCTTTAATACCGGATATTGTAAAAGATCCGTTCTTAAAAAAATTGAATTGAAAAAAAAAAGATTTTTAGGACCGGATATAAGACAAAATGTCGGTCTTAAAAGTAATTGAATTGATTGAAAAAAATAAATAATAGACTTTTAGGACCGGATATATTTTAAACTGTCGGTCTTAAAATCAATTGAATTGAAAAAATTGAAATAAATTTTTAGACCATTTATTAACTCCTCATACATCTCTGTCCTTATTAAACTCCTCATACCTCGTATCTCAACATATATACCTCTCTGTCCTTAGTAACTCCTTACAATCTCGTAACTCAACACTACATGGCTCTCTGCCCCAACTGCTGAAACCATGGTTAGATACAAGAGAACCGCTCGTAGGGGTGCTCTTACTCCTGATGCTCGTGCCTTCCGTAGATCGTTATACGGTGCGCCTCTTCCATCAAGAGTGCGTTCTATTGTGACGAGAGGAGTCTCGGGTCGTTGGACCCATTGTTATTTCGGATGATGAAGAGATTCTTTGCACCCCCCTCCACCCTTCGGATCATGAAGAGGTTCCCGCTCCCCCTCTCCAACCGGTTGGCCCCGGCGCGCCTACCGACCCCCTCTCCTCTTTCCTCTAATGATGCATTGCGGCCGATGCGAATAAGACAGAACTTGCTGATATCCGGTGGGAATTTAATGCTTTTCACACCGATATCGCCAAGGATGTTTAGTCAGATTCTTGTTTTTGATAATTTTTTGCTTGTTTTTATTTTGTATTTTTTCTTGTGTACGTGCATATTCTCCAGTAATGTATGAAGCATTAAGAACTAAGCTTGTGTCCCTTTTTTGTTCATATTCTCAAGTTTTCCTTTAATTTTTGTTTCATTGAGTTGCTGCTGCGCTCGCCAAAGCCAATCCTCGTTTTTTTTTTTTAAAAAAATGAGGACTTTTAGGACCCGATGTTTAATAAAACTCTGGTCTTAAAATTAAATGAATAATAAAACATTAGGACTGTTAAGCTTGTGTCTTTTTTTTGTTCATATTCTCAAGTTTTCCTTTAATTGTTTTCATTGAGTTACTGCTGCGCTCGCCAAAGCCAATCATCTTTTTTTTTTTTAAAAAAAATGAGGACTTTTAGGACCGGATGTTTAATAAAACTCCGGTCTTAAAATTAAATGAATAATAAAAAATTAGGACCGGCGTTTTTTAAACGTCCGGTCTTAAAAATGTAATTATATATTTAGGACCGTCTACTTTATAATTTACTGGTCTTAATAAAATCCAAAATACTAAAACATGTCTCTGACGCGCGGAATATGAAATTTCTCTCTCAGAACTTCTCTTGTCGCACCGAAAGTGATTACTCAGATTCTGTCTCCAGTGTTTTTGTGTTGCTTCGTCGACTGCTTCGCGTTGCTCTCTCGACAATCACTTTTTGGTTCTTTAGTTAAACGTCTATCAACCAAGCTGTAAGAGGTGTTTCGGTTAAATAACTTTATGGTTTTCTGGGTTGAACGAAATCGATGAAATGTTCTATTGGGTTTCTCTGTTGTTAATGAATATTGTATTTTGAAGATTATATTTGTGCTTTTGACCTACCCAACTGACCAACAAATATTTTTAGGTTACTCTTGCTGTTTGCAACATCAACGTTCGTGGTGGGAGAAGAAAGACTCCACAAACCATTTGAATTTATATGCTACAGGTGAGTCCACATTTAATTTCACGTGATGCATTTAATTTCCTTGTCATGGTTTAATTTTTCTTCTTGGATTCACTGTGATATTTATGACCAAAAGTGTTTCTTCGTTATGCATTTAATGGGCAAGTGTTTCTTCGTTGAGCATAAATATGAATTTGGTGTTTCCTTATTTTATATCCGTGTCATAAATAGGAATTCTACTTTGGATCACGGTTGGATAACTGCGTTACGGACGAGTGTTGAATATCAGAATGGGGTGAGGGAATTTATAGAATTTGCTAAACAAAATGCCCATGATGATAGTGGGAAGTTTTATTGCCCTTGTGTAAAATGTTTGAATGACATGCGACTAAGTCCTGAAGTTATCTACACACATTTAATTTGTGAAGGATTTTGTAAGACTTATACAGTATGGGTATGGCATGGTGAAAAAATACCAAGTGGGTCTCAACATGAGGAAGTGGCCTTTGATGATAATGACACGGATATGGATGATCACATAGAGGACATTATTCGTGATGTAGGAGAAGAGGCTTTTCATCAATCACATGCATATGGTAATATGTGCGTGATGCGAGACCCCGCTATACCCTGGTTGTAAAAAAAACCAATTGTTGAACGCTGTATTGAAATTGGTAAGCTTAAAGGCACGTCATGGATGGAGCGACAAGAGTTTTTCTGAAATGCTTGAGGCTTTTAAGGACATGCTTTCGGATGAGAATGTGTTGCCGCATCGATACTATAATGCTAAGAAAATACTCTGTCCACTGGGGATGAAGTACAAAAAGATCCATGCATGCCCGAATGATTGCGTATTGTATAGAAAAGAGTTTGAAGAGAAGCAGAATTGTTCGATATGTGAAACACCAAGGTACAAGTCAAACAAGGGGCCTGCAAAAGTGTTGCGGTATCTTCCAATCATACCAAGGTTCAAGCGGTTGTTTGCAAATGAAAATGATGCAAAGAATTTGAGGTGGCATGCAGATGAGAGGATTTCTGATGGAAAGCTTCGACATCCGGCCGATTCTTCTCAATGGAAGAAAATCAATCATTTATTTCCGAACTTCGGCGAAGAACCTAGGAACCTTAGGCTTGCCCTTAGCACGGATGTCATGAATCCATATGGAAGCCTTAGCAGCATACATAGTTCATGGCCTGTGCTTATTCTGTCTATGTTGATTTCGGGACCAAAACAACCCAGAAATGACATTGATGTTTACCTTCAGCCTTTGATCAAAGACTTGAAGGAGTTGTGGGAAGAAGGTGTCGATGTTTTTTACTCTTTCAAGAAGGATGTGTTTAAACTACGAGCCATGATATTTTGTACTATAAACGACTTCCCAGCATATGTGAACTTGTCAGGGTATAGTGTAAAAGGCCATAAAGCATGTCCGGTTTGTGAAGCAGCCACATGCTACCATCAACTTCAACATGGAAGAAAGACGGTTTATCTTGGACATAGGAGATTTCTTCGACGGGACCACCCATGTCGTCGATTAAAGAAAGCCTTTTTTGGTGGCCAGGAGTATGAAGATGCTCTGGTGGCATTGACTGGGGAGCAAGTTTATGAAAATGTGAAAAATATCAGTGTCATCTTCGGTAAGACTGCAAAGAGTAGAAAAGAAACAAATATATGGAAAAAGAGAAATGTATTCTTCGATCTTCCATATTGGCGCAATCTTGATGTGAGACACTTTATTGATGTCATGCACGTGGAGAAAAATGTATGTGATAGTATTGTTGGCACGCTTCTCAACATACAAGGTAGTTCCAAGGATGGTGTGAAGGCAAGATTGGATTTGCATGTAATGGGAATACGCGAAGACTTATATCCAAGGCCATACGGGAAGAGAACTTATTGTTCCATGGCTTCTCATACTTTGTCTAAGGATGAGAAACGAAGTTTTTGTGAGTGTTTACATGGCACAAAAGTTCCCTCGGGGTATTCTTCAAATTTTAAGAGGCTTGTATGGATGAAGGACTTGAAATTAGTAGGCCAAAAGTCTCATGATTGTCATGTCTTGATGTAACAGCTACTCCCAGTAGCTATTCGAGGCATCACCGAATATGATCTTCGGGTCGTTTTGACTAGACTTTGTGTCTTCTTCAATGCGGTTTGTAGTAAAGTTTTCGAGATTGAAAAGTTGGATGAATTGGAGAATGAATGATATCTTATCTTGTGCCACCTTGAGAAGCTTTTTGTTCCTACTTTTTTTGACATCATGGTTCATCTAATTGTTCATCTAGTGAGGGAGATAAAGTTGTGCGGACCTATCCATTTACGGTGGATGTACCCAATTGAAAGATCTATGAATTTCCTAAAAGGGTACGTGAAGAACGCATACTGGCCAGAAGCATCAATGTTTCATAAATATGTTTATGAAGAAGCCATGAAATTATGTCAAAATTATTTGGCCAAAGTAAGACATATTGGGCTTCCAAAACGTCAGCATGCTGAAGGGGGTAGACGAGGGGCTTCGGTAAAGAGTGTGGATCCTGATGAATTGTCACAAGTCCACTTATACAACTTGAATAATGTTGATGAAGTTCAAGCCAGCATAGCTGCTCATAAAGAAGCTGTAAGGAAAGAAAATCATCGAATGATCGAACAAAGGTTGATTAGGGAGCATAACGAGAACTTTTGCAAAGCTGGGTGAAACAAAAGGTCGAGGGAGAGGAATGTGTTTCTGATACAATCAAATGGTTAGCCCGTGGTCCTGAGGTTGATGTCATAAGTTGGAATTTGTATGTGATCAATGGTTATACATTTTACACGAAGTCCCTAGATGATACGAGCACCGTCCAGAACAGTGGTGTTATGTTAGAGGCTGAATCTATGCACTTCTCCAATTTGAAAGACAAGAGGCCTTTATTGGCAGTCATGCCATATTATGGGGTTATTAAAGAGATTTGGGCGGTGGACTATGTTAAAATTCGATTTCTCATTTTCTAATGCAAGTGGGTTAATGTCAATAATGGTGTTCAGATCGATCGACTAGGATTTACATTAGTCGATGTCAAGGGTAGAAGTTTTGAAGATGAACCTTTTGTTATGGAAGACCAGGCGAAACAAGTGTTCTATATCACCGATCAAGAAAATAAAATGTGGTCTGTAGCTCTCCAAGGAAAAAGGGTCATTGATATTGATGAAGAAAGTCATTCAAATTATGGTCTTCCTGAGAGTACTCATTTTTCAAGGGGTCTTCCGTACATGAACAAAGAAGATGAAGCGGATAATGAACCTGGCATAAGAAATGATCATCAAGAAGGGATATGGGAGGACATCGCTTTATAAAAGATCAGAGTCAATTCATAAGGTAATATTCATATGCAGAATTCTTTGTAAACTTTAAGGTTTTAACTATATTATATTCCTTCTATGTTCTTAAACAATGTCACTAACTATGAAGTTTGTTCTTGTTTTATTTTTGTGGCAGGATCCGATCCAAAGGGGCATGTTATAAAAGAGGATGTTACGTTGTTGGGTGGGAATCAGATGAAGGCATGGTGAAGATTGTATTGGGCATGTATGTTGTATTTGTAACTGATTGTATTTGGATTGTAAGTAAGTTATCTAGCTTATTGTATAAATTAATTTAGGTGTTGTAGTCATAATATATTCATTAAATTAAGAAGCGACATAACTCATTGTGAATATTATTTGTATTCTTTTTCCCAGTTCAATTTATTCATAATTGTTCATAGCTTGTACTTAAAATATCGACTTTTATGTGCTGGATTGGGTGGTGGATTTGTGAATATTGATCAGGAAGAACAGAACAGGGAAAACATTCGGGAAAATCTAGACCGGTAATAAATAGGCCGGTCTTAAATGTTCAACTGTTAAGACCGGATGAATCCATATGTCCAGTCTTAAAGGTCATGTGTACATATTTGATATTAAGCCGGTCTTAAAAGTTTGTTTTTTAATACCAGTGTGTTTATACGTCCGGTCTTAAAATTCAATTTTTAAGACCAGACAATTTATTGTCCAGTCTTGAAAGTCAGTCTTTTAAGACCGCGTATAATTAGTCGTCGGTCTTAGAAGCCGCTATTTTTCGACGGGTATATTTTTGTCCTGGTCTTAAAATTTTGATCTTTTAAGAGCGGCCGAGTTTTTGCCCGGTCTTAAAAGTTGAGTTTTCAGACCGAACAAAAGATATTTCAGCCTTATTTAGTCCGACTTTTAAGACCTAATGTTTTAAATGTCCGGTCTGAAAGAGTTTCTTTAAGACCGGTTATAGTCCGGTCTTAAATGTGGACTTTTAATACCGGCATGAACAAAACTAGTCGATGGTCCGGTCTTACGATGCCTCTTTTGTCCGGTCTTAAAGTCCTTTTTTGCACTAGTGCTTATTCATGAAATAGTTTATATGTCTTCATGAACAAGTGAAATCCTCCTATGAACAACACATTAATTTCCAGTGGTCGGAACTCCGACAGCCAACCGACAGTGGCTTCTCCAGTCAACTGTTGAAGCTTCGACCACTGGAAATAAATGTGTTGTTCATAGGAGGATTTCATTTGTTTGTAAAGAGTTGCACCTACCCTTGTTCATGATTCTACTCTTCATAAATAAGTCTGTACCTCTTCATGAACAAGTGGAATCCTCCTACAAAAAAGACATTAATTTTCTAGTCGTTGGAGCTCCGCCGACAATGACACCTTTTTTTTTTTTTTTTAAAAAAAGTAAGGGTTATTATTGTCTTTTCACCTACAAAACTTAAATTTCATTTCGGTTCTTGGTCTTGCAGTGAAATTTCAAAATGTTTTGATCCTTAACCAAAATTAATTTTGTTCTCTGGTTCTTTAATGAAATTTTCTCTTTAATATATTCACACATTAATTCCAATATATATATCAATGGATTGTCTAAAAATAGGATGAACAAATATTGTTATTATACTACTATTTATTGAATTCTTTTGACTTCACTGCTTTTTTCTACTCATTTAATTTGTATTTTTATAATTACCTGTTATTCTAAGGAAAAATACACAACAACAAGTCACGTCATGGATGGAGCAACAAGAGTTTTTCTGAAATGCTTGAGGCTTTTAAGGACATGGTTCCGGATGATAATGTGTTGCCACATCGATACTATGATGCTAAGAAAATACTTTGTCCACTGGGGATGGAGTACAAAAAGATCCATGCATACCCGAATGATTGCGTATTGTATAGAAAAGAGTTTGAAGAGAAGCAGAATTGTCCGATATGTGAAATCCCAAGGTACAAGTCAAATAAGGGGTCTGCACAAGTGTTGTGGTATCTTCCAATCATACCAAGGTTCAAGCGGTTGTTTGCGAATGAAAATGATGCAAAAAATTTGAGGTGGCATGCAGATGAGAGGATTTCTGATGGAAAACTTCGACATCCGACCGATTCTTCTCAATGGAAGAAAATTGATCACTTATTTCTGAACTTCGGCGAAGAACCTAGGAACCTTAGGCTTCCCCTTAGCACGGATGACATGAATCCCTATGGAAGCCTTAGCAGCATACATAGTTCATGGCCTGTCCTCCTGATTATTTACAACTTATCTCCTATGTTATGCATGAAACGAAAGTACATCATGCTGTCTATGTTGATTTCGGGACCAAAACAACCCGGAAATGACATTGATGTTTACCTTGAGCCCTTGATCAAAGACTTGAAGGAGCTGTGGGAAGAAGGTGTCGATGTTAGTGACTCTTTCAAGAAGGATGTGTTTAAATTGTGAGCCATGATATTTTGTACTATAAACGACTTCCCAGCATATGGGAACTTTTCAGGGTATAGTGTAAAAGGCCATAAAGCATGTCCGGTTTGTGAAGAAGGCACACGCTACCATCAACTTCAACATGGAAGAAAGACGGTTTATCTTGGACATAGGAGATTTCTTAGACGGGGCCACCCATATCGTCGATTAAAGAAAGCCTTTTTCGGTGGCCAGGAGTATGAAGATGCTCCGGTGGCATTGACTGGGGAGCAAGTTTATGAAAAGGTGAAAAATATCAGTGTCATCTTCGGTAAGACTGCAAAGAGTAGAAAAGAAACAAATATATGGAAAAAGAGATCTGTATTCTTCGATCTTCCATATTGGCGCAATCTTGATGTGAGACACTGTATTGATGTCATGCACGTGGAGAAAAACGTATGTGATAGTATTGTTGGCGCGCTTCTCAACATACAAGGTAGTTCCAAGGATGGTGTGAAGGCAAGATTGGATTTGCATGTAATGGGAATACGCGAAGACTTACATCCAAGGCCATACGGAAGAGAACTTATTGTCCCCGTGGCTTCTCATACTTTGTCTAAGGATGAGAAACGAAGTTTTTGTGAGTGTTTACATGGCACAAAAGTTCCCTCGGGGTATTCTTCAAATTTTAAGAGTCTTGTATCGATGAAGGACTTGAAATTAGTAGGCCAAAAGTCTCATGATTGTCATGTCTTGATGCAACAGCTACTCCCAGTAGATATTTGAGGCATCCCCGAATATGATCTTTGGGTCGTTTTGACTAGACTTTGTGTCTTCTTCAATGTGGTTTGTAGTAAAGTTTTCGAGATAGAAAAGTTGGATGAATTGGAGAATGAATGATATCTTATCTTGTGCCACCTTGATAAGCTTTTTGTTCCTACTTTTTTTGACATCATGGTTCATCTAATTGTTCATCTAGTGAGGGAGATAAAGTTGTGCGAACATATCCATTTACGGTGGATGTACCCAATTGAAAGATCTATGAAGTTCCTAAAAGGGTACGTGAAGAACGCATACCGGCCAGAAGCATCAATTGTTCATAAATATGTTTATGAAGAAGCCATGAAATTTTGTCAAAATTATTTGGCCAAAGTAAGACATATTGGGCTTCCAAAACGTCAGCATGCTGAAGGGGGTAGACGAGGGGCTTCGGTAAAGAGTGTGGATCCTGATGAATTGTCACAAGTCCACTTATACATCTTGAATAATGTTGATGAAGTTCAAGCCGATAGCTGCACATAAAGAAGTCAAGGAAAGAAAATCATCGAATGACTGAACAAAGGTTGATTAGGGAGCATAACAGAACTTTTGCAAACTGGTTGAAACAAAAGGTCGAGGGAGAGGAATGTGTTTCTGATACAATCAAATGGTTAGCCCGTGGTCCTGAGGTTGATGTCATAAGTTGGAATTTGTATGTGATCAATGGTTATACATTTTACACGAAGTCCCTAGATGATACGAGCACCGTCCGCAATGTAACGGTGGTGTTATGTTAGAGGCCGAATCTATGCACTTCTCCAATTTGAAAGACAAGAGGCCTTTATTGGCAGTCATGCCATATTATGGGGTTATTAAAGAGATTTGGGAGGTGGACTATGTTAAAATTCGATTTCCCATTTTCTAATGCAAGTGGGTTAATGTCAATAATGGTGTTCAGATCGATCAACTAGGATTTACATTAGTCGATGTCAAGGGTAGAAGTTTTGAAGATGAACCTTTTGTTATGGCAGACCAGGCGAAACAAGTGTTCTATATCACCGATCAAGAAAATAAAATGTGGTCTGTAGCTCTCCAAGGAAAAAGGGTCATTGATATTGATGAGGAAAGTCATTCAAATTATGGTCTTCCTGAGAGTACTCCTTTTTCAAGGGGTCTTCCGTACATGAACAAAGAAGATGAAGCGGATAATGAACCCGGCATAAGAAATGATCATCAAGAAGGGATATGGGAGGACATCGCTTTATAAAAGATCAGAGTCAATTCATAAGGTAATATTCATATGCAGAATTCTTTGAAAACTTTAAGGTTTTAACTATATTATATTCCGTCTATGTTCTTAAACAATGTCACTAACTATGAAGTTTGTTCTTGTTTTATTTTTGTGGCAGGATCCGATCCAAAGGGGCATGTTATAAAAGAGGATGTTACGTTGTTGGGTGGGAATCAGATGAAGGCATGGTGAAGATTGTATTGGGCATGTATGTTGTATTTGTAACTGATTGTATTTGCATTGTAAGTAAGTTATCTTTTTGTAAAAATTAATTTAGGTGTTGTAGTCATAGTATAATCATTAATTAAGAAGCCACATGATTCATGGTGAATAATATTTGTATTCTTTTTCCCAATTCAATTTATTCATAATTGTTCATAGCTTGTTGCTTAAAGTATCGACTTTTATGTGCTGGATTGGGTGGTGGATTTGTGTATATATATGATCAGGAAGAACAAAACAGGGAAAAAATTTGGGAAAATTTAGATTGGAAATAAATATGCCGGTCTTAAATGTTCAACTTTTAAGACTGGCGTATTTATATGTCCGGTCTTAAAGGTCATGTGTACGTATTTGATATTAAGCCGGTCTTAAAAGTTGGACTTTTAAAACCGGTTACGTCAGGTCTAAAAATTCAATTTTTAAGACTGGACGTATTTACCAACCAATCTTGAAAGTCAGTCTTTTAAGACTGCGTATAATTAGTCGTCAGGTTTTAGAAGCCGCTATTTTTCAGACCAAATTTTTTTTTGTCCGGTCTTAAAATTATGATCTTTTAATATCGACCTAGTTTTTGTCCGGTCTTAAAAGTTGAGTTTTAGGACCGAACAAAAAATATTTCAACTTTATTTAGTACGACTTTTAAGACCTAATGTTTTAAATATTCGGTCTAAAAGACTTTCTTTAAGACCGGTTCAAGTCCGGTCTTAAATGTGGACTTTTAATATCGGCTGGAACAAGACCGGTCGCAGGTCCGGTCTTACGATGCCTCTTTTGTCCGGTCTTAAAGCCCTTTTTTGCACTAGTGTCAGTGACATTTTAGGGCTTTGAGCCTACAAGTCACTTCAGTTATGTAAGAATAAGAATATAAATTTGAATCCCGCAAATTGCACTTGTTAAAAGAAGCGAAAACTTTTTGTGCTTTAAGCCTTATAAGGGGAAACCTTTGATCAAATGAAAAAAAGACAACAACATTAAATAGGATTTAGAAAAGGTGCCGGACACCGGGTGACCCAAAGAGCTATCAAAAAACTTCTTGCAGATCCTTTACAGCTCTGTATTGGTCATATGTGCTTATTTTACCATCTCAGTTACTCATACTTTATGCCTAAAATTCTTTGAAATTTTCTCATGAACCATGGTAACACTTTTGTTGGTTTCTGGAATATTTTGATAGAAGGACACTGAAAATTTCAAAGCATAAATTACAATAGTTAAGGAACCTTTAGACCTTCGGTTAAATGAATTATTTTGAAGGATTGTTAAGAGAGGTCTTGGAATTTCTGGAGTTAGGCAAAGCAAGTAATTGGAATTTTGGTTTATTTTAATACATCATTTGGCAATTTCAACTCATCCATATAAAATGTTGGTTTTTTCCCCCTTTTTATTACGATTGTTTGATACTTTTTCTAAAAAAAGTGGTCTAGTTTTCCAAATCAAATTGAAGAACATGATTTTTTTTTTCACAATAAGGTTTCACATGAATAAAATTTCAATTTTTTTTTTTTACTACTATTATAAAAATCACATATGACAAAGATTAATCAGCGTTCATTTCGTGCTTTATGATTGGGTGGAATCATGGGTGATGCAAATAATCAACCAACAACTTTGGCATTGGTAAAGAATAACCTAATACCTACTTTGCATTTGAAAAATTTCTGATTCCCCATGCTTGTCTGCAACAAGAAAGAAATCACCCCGTCATTGTTTGAGTGTCATGTTGGCTAGTTAAGAGGAGAAGATTCCTCACCATATGGTCACGGGTTCGAACAACATGAGAGAAGAAAGGAATATCCCCTTTTCATACATTTCTTATATAAGTTCAGTTTCCTTCTATTTTCCTTTATAATTCCTTAATTCCTCTTCCTCCAGCCATATCCTTCTTCTTTTTTTGTGTGACCACTTAGTATCCTGGCTAACCTCTTAGAGAGTTACAAACTAAATTCCCAAAAGATCTAACTTGTGACCGTTGGTTAAGTTGAAACAACTCATACCAGTTAATCCAAGCGTTCGGTAGTCCTATACTTATTGCTGGCTTTGACAGGTTACTTTAAATCCTATTCATATCATCACTTGTGGATTTTTATGCTGGCTTTGACGGGTTACTTTATGAATATATGCTGTGAAATAATTTCATGTTAAGTTTAAATTAATTATTTTTTTTTATGTGATAAGTTTGTTTGAAATTAATTTGGTCTTCTATGTCGTTAATGAAGGGGCTTTTGGTTCTTATTTTACACTTGACCTCCCAGTTGCATTGCTAGTTTAATGTTCGTGTTTTGATTTGTTTAGGTAAACATATATAGATATTTTTTGGATTAATCCGCTAATATCCGACGCTACTAATTAATGTAGACATAGCAAGTTCATACGATGAAGAATAAGGAGCCAAAGGATATGACATGCAAGAAAATGGCGTGGACTGTTAGAAACTTCAGTACATTGACCTTCAACATTCGATACTATTCGGAGGTTTTCACCGCCAACCATTGTGCTTGGTAATTGTTTTCTCCTTCAAGCTAGACAATTTTGCCCTTGCTAAACTATACTTTTAATCTTTCAGCTTTATATTAACTAGGTTTTAATATCCAGCCTCTTACCTTGAAAAAGGTTTTTGTTTTTGTTTTTTAAAAAAATTCTTTTATACCCAACAATCGTTAATAAAAAATGCTGATATATTGAAACTTTAATGCTGACGAAAAAAATTATCAAATGCTAACGTATATAAAGTGTAATTTTTCTAAGTAACAATGATTGCTACTATAAAAGTTATCATTTCAGATCAACGTGGTTAGGATTAAAAGATTAAAAAGATATATTTTAAAAGTAAGAGGCTAAACTGAAACCTTTTATAAAGTTTTTAAAATTAAAAGACTAAACTGAAACCTTTTTATAAATTTAAAAGATGAAATGTATACTTTTGTAATTAACGCACAAATATATATCATTCCTTTCTTGTTTCCTTTAAAAACACTTGTCCATTTTCACTTTTTTTTGTATTTTTTTTCTTCTTTTTTTGGGTTTTATAATTGTTTGTTCCATATTTAATATATGGAGAATTTCATTAAAGGACCACAAGACATAATTAATTTTAGTCAAGGACCAAAACATGCTGAAATTTCACTACAGGACTAAGGATTAAATGAAAATAAGTTTTAAAGGTAAAAAGACAATAATGCCCCTTACTTTATTATTTTTTTTTAAAAAGGTGTCATCAATTTTGGAGCTCTAGCAACTAGTCAACAGCCATCGCCAGGATGGAACAACCACCACCGGCCGGCCGTCGAAACTTTGACATCGACCGCCTAAGTTCAAACCACCATAAATTAATGTGTTATTCATAAAAGGATTCTACTTGTTCATGAAGAGTTACACACTTGTTCATGATTCTACTCTTCATGAACAAATCTACAACTCATCATAAACAAGTGGAATCCTCCTACGAACATTAAGACATTAATTTTCCGGTGTCAGAGCTTCGTTCGTTTGACGACGCTGCTACGATGGTTGGCTGGCTATGGCTACCGGGTCAGTTGGCGGCTGGTGACTAGTTGCCGGAGCTCTAGCGACAATAACATCTTTAAAAAAAAATAAAGCAAGGGGCATAATTGTCTTTTTACCTACAAAACTTATTTTCATTTTGGTCCTTGGTCCTTGAGTAAAATGAATTTTGTCCTATGGTCCTTTAGTGAAATTTTCCATTTAATATATTCACACAATAATTCCGATAAATATATCAATGGATTTTCCGAAAATAGGATGAACAAATATTGTTATTATACAACTATTTATTGATTTTTTTTGACTTCACAGCTTTTTTTAATCATTTAATTTGTATTTGACAATTACCTGTTATTCTAAGACAATCATAACTCTCCCTACAATTATATGTGGCATATTAGACGAAACATTTGCAGACAGAGGAGGAAATATGTGTACTATGTATATATATAGATATATGTATGTGTATACACATTTACACACATATATGTATGTATGTGAATGAAATATCAAATATGTAATGAACATATTAATATAATTGTTGTAGGAGACTTTATATATACAGAGGAGAAATAGACAACGACATGTCATTGACTATAGGTTTGGAAGCAGCTGATGCCTTGAGTTTGCCTCAAGGGTGTAATATCTGGGCAGCCTACAGGCTAACCGTCATCGATCAAATTTCCAGGAAAAATTCTCGAACACGTGGAGGTATCATTTGAATTTCCTTATCTCTTTTATAGAATTTTACAAAGTTGTATGAACATTTAATGTGTTTTTATCAGTTTTGCCTCTAATTAAACTGTTATCACTCATTATCTTTTTCCCATACTATATCCTCTTTAATATTTTCTCTCTTTACTATATTCCTCTCTCTTACTTATCACTTCATAAATAAGGGTATACTAGTAAATTAAATTTCAGTTCTGTCATATTTATTACTTTTAACTAATTTTAATTAAATTATTAAATTGTGTAATTCGGTTACCAAAGTCTTGTAAAAAGCACCCAAGGGAGTATTCTTTTAAAATTTGTTTTCTTTTCGTCAATGTCATTTTTAACTTTAAAATCCCCTTATTTTATAATTTGAAAATGCTAAATTATATCCGGGTGATTTGATTGTACATTGCAGATGCAGATACACCCTATAAGTTTTGTGCAAACTCAAATAGGTGGTATTACCGTTATTTTATGCCCCTGCATGAACTTCAACGGCCATATATTCAGAATGATACATGTATAATTGAAGTTGAGTTCTTCTCAGTGACATTTGAGGGCTTTGAGCCTACAAGTCACCCAAAGGACGATTTTAAGGATTTGGGGAAAATAGAGAAATCGTTTATTCCACTGCTTGAGGAAGTTTGTTCGTGGCATCCTTCATTGCTGGATTGTACAAAGAACAAAAGTCGCAGGTGATGTGCTATTTATAGATCACAACTGAACCCTAAGAATTAAAGAAAAAACGTTCTAGAATACTGAAATTAGAAAGCAAATGATAATATATTACTATAAAAGATAGTAATCAAATAAAAATAAAACATATTATTGCCAAATCGATTCATTAATCATCACATATCCTTGGCGGTCTTCAAATCTTATATAATCTTCAATTATTCTTTTCTTTTTCCTTTTCCATTTCCATCCGCAGGTTTACCAAATGGGCATTAACTACGTTGGGTCGAGTTCTACAATTTCTGAAAAACAAGAAGTGGAAAGATATGAATGAGGAAGCATGTCAGCAGCTTCAACATTTGTGGGAGGAGCTTGAGATGATTAGTGTAGACTTGAGTTGGTTGGAGCCTCTTGTGAAGTCTGCTTTAAATATGAAAGGATATGATGAGAAAATAGAGAAAGTGAAGAAGTTGAAGCAAAACTTGGTGGTTGCAGAGACAGAAATGAATATGATAAAGGAAAAACTAGCTCATGTAGAACAAAATGTTGAGAAGACAAGAAAAGAATTGGTGAATGTAGAAGAAGACTTTGAAGAGAAGGATTTGGATGCAAAAATTGGATATGGATAATGTAGCCAATTAAATGCATTATGTATTTATGTGTGTGTGTGTGAGACAGAGAGAGGAGTGCCCTGTTGTTATTTGATTTTTAATGTGAAATCCCCCAAAAAATCTCAATGAATAGTTTGACATTAAAAACACTTAGAGAAATAGAGCAAAATAACTGATAATATTGCTGAGGCATTGAATCATGATGCCCAGCATATTTATAGCACAATGAAATAGTACAGAAAGAATATTTACAGTTACAGATGTATAACTGAACCTATTACATAGAGACACATATACAGGAGGACATATTGTACAGATATGCAATACATAACAGCATCTTGGGACCACAGCATATTCCATAGTATATGCTGAATAATCACTAATTGTGATTATTCTCTAATATTCCCCCTCAAACGAGAGGGTAAGATAGCTAGCTCGAGTTTTTTCTTGAAGTATTGAAACTGAGTCTGTGAAAGTGGCTTGGTGAGGCAATCAGCAAGTTGTTGGGATGAAGGGACATATATAATCTCAATTAATCCTGATAAAACATGATCTCGAATGAAATGCACATCGATTTCTATATGTTTGCTCCTAGCATGCTGCAGTGGATTAGTAGCCAGGGCTTTTGCACTTAGGTTATCACACCAGATTATTGATGGTCTTCTGAGATATAATCCTAATTCAAATAACAATGAATTTAGCCATTTGATTTCAGCAGATCCATCAGACAGAGACCTATACTCTGACTCAGCGCTGGACCTGGATACTACTCTTTGCTTCCTTGATGACCAGGAAATTAAATTATTACCAAGAAAAACACACATCCCTACCATAGATCTTCTATCATCTATATCACACGCCCAATCTGCATCCGTGTAGGCTATCAGCTGAGGTTGAGAACTACAAAAAGGTTTAATATGTAGACCGAAATTGTAGGTACCCTTAAGGTATCAAAAAATTCTATTAACTTCCTGGTAATGAGTGGTCCTTGGTTGAGATAAGAACTGGCTCAGTTTATTGACAGCAAAAGAAATATCCGGGCGGGTGGTAGTGAGGTACTGCAACGAACCTATGGCTTGTCTATACTCAGTGGGATTATCTAGAAGTATACCATCCAATGCTGACAACATTCTTCCAGTTACCATGGGAGTTGGCACTAGTGCACATCCTATCATTCCAAACCTATTGAGTAAGTCAATGACATATTTGGCTTGATTTAAGAAAATTCCCTGAGAGTTCCTATAGACTTCCAAGCCAAGAAAATGGTAGAGGGGTCCCAAGTCTTTTAAAGAAAAAGTCAAGTTCAACTGATTAACAAATTTCTCAACATAGACGGGGTTATTACCCTGACTAAGATATCATCAACATAGAGAAGAATAAAGATAGTCAGATCATGAGTTTGCAACATAAATAGCGATATATCACTCGTCAAATTTTTAAATCCCTAGGTAAGCAGTGTAAATCGCAGCCTGTCAAACCAAGCTCGTGGAGCTTGTCTTAAACCATAAATAGCTTTTACCAGTTTGTAGACATGATTTGGCCGTTGAGGATCAATGAAACCTTCTGGTTGACGCATGAAGACTTCTTCTTGTAGAATGCCGTTCAAGAAAGCTTTGTTGACATCAAGTCGTTGAATCTCCCACTTGAATGTCACTGCAATTGACAAAATTACTCGAATGGTTGTTGATTTTACAACTGGGCTGAACGTCTCGCTAAAATCAATCCCGGGAATCTGTTGACATCCCTTTGCCATGATCCTCACCTTATGCTTCAATAAGGTTCTGTCAGCTTTGAGTTTAGTTTTGTAGATCCACTTGTTGTCAATTAGCTTTTGATTTCTGTATGGAACCAAGATCCAGGTTCGATTCCATAACAGTGTTTCAAATTCTTCCTTCATCGCCGTTCTCCATGGTGAAGACGAAAAGGCTTCATGGACTAGCTAGGTTCTGGTCGTGTCGGAGATATTTGCTTGGATGTAGCTTTTAGATACCTGACATAAGGGGTTTTGGGCCGGGTTATCCCATCCTTGGACCTGGTGATCATTGTATGTCGATTTGTAGGCCCATCACCATTCGAATTATCAACGTTGGAATTGGGCTCAGGGACGCAGGAATTGGATACAAAAGAAGGCTTAGGTTCACACAATTCACATTCTTCTGCCTCTGTATTGCGAGACGCCTATTGACTTGTTAATAAAACTTGACTATCGAGTACTTCATTGGCATTTTCCCCGATAGCTACTGGTCCTGAGTTTTGGCCAGCTTGAATTATGAATGGAGCTGAGCTGATTTGTTCTTGACTAGTATTGAGCTTCCTCATGAAACCTGTTCGAAATGGAAACAAAGTATGGTCAAACACAACGTGATGAGATACAAAAATTTAACCAGATGCACTTAAACATTGTAGTCCTTTTGCTGAGACGCCAATCCAATGAAGACACACTTCTCACTATGAAAATGAAATTTATGTGTGTTATATGGCTTAAGACATGGGTAACAAGCACATCCAAACAAGCGTAAGCTGCTGTAATCAGGTTCTGTTTTTCTCAGTCGGAACAGAGGTGTCGCTCCTTTTAGAATTTGCATTGGCAACAAATTAATTAGATAAACAGCTTGTTGAAATGCATCGACCCAATATCTTAACGGCATTCTAGCATGAGCCAGCAAAGTCAATCCCATCTCAACAATGTATCGATGTTTCCGTTCGGCTCTTCTGTTCTGGGCTGAGGTATATGGGCAAGTGAACCGTATGTTAATCTTTGCTTCTTGTGCGATAGGAACGAACGACTTAAATTCACTCCCATTGTCACATTGTATAGCTTTAATTTGAGTCAAATTGGTTCTCGACCAATGCTTTAAAATGTTTGAATGCGTGAACTGCTTCCCCTTTTTGTTTTAGAGGATACAGCCAGGTGTAACGGCTGAAGTCATCCACAACGTGGATACAGAATGGATGGCCATGATGAGATTGTATAGGTGAAGGCCCCCATAAGTCTGTATGAATCAATTCCAGAGGAGACAAAGCTTGAGAAACAGAATAAGGAAAAGGTAAATATTTTGATTTTCCTAACTGACAGGCTTCAGAAATTGGTTTGTCAATAACAATACTACTAGCAGTTTTGTGATTACAATTATTCAAGACTTGATTCAAAAAAATTTCACTGGGATGTCCGAGAAGATGATGCCATTTCATAAATTCAGACCGAGTATCATGCTCCGCCATCATCACTTGCGGCTGGTCTTCATGCCTTCTTTCCATCAGAGGGTACATTCCTTCCCTTGGAGCTCCCTCCATTTGTAGATCTCCTGTCATTTTGTCCTTCACATGGCAACCACGATTAGTAAAACCCACACTGATAGGATTATCACAAATCAACTTATTAACACTCATTAAATTTTTAGTGGTAGAAGGAACATATAGGACATACTTAAGTAGCAACTTCGATGGGCGATTATGAGTTTTATTGCATAAAATGGTTCTTGAACCAATGCCTAAAATTTTGCTCTTCATACCAGTGCAAGTAGTAATATGATGTGACTTACCAACTGGAGCTAAATCATCGAGTTGTTCTGGATTTGCAGTAACATGATAGTTAGCCCCACTATCCATGTACCAAGCTGGAACCGAATAGGGATTGACGTACTGAGCTTGCGAGAATGGAGTGAAGTATTGGTAATTGGCTTGTAGGAAAGGTGTAGAGTACTGACTGTTCGTGAAGCCGGTATCATCATGATAGTAACAGGTGGCTAAGGTGTGACCTGGCCTTTGGCAGTGAATACAGTAAGGCCTGCCACCACATCGACCACCTCCGCGGAAGCGACCTCCACCTCCTCTAAAGCCTCTTGAACCATTTCTTCCTCTACCACGGTTATTGTTGGTCTCGCGATTGGTGTTATCATTGTGATTAACAGTGGCAGCTTGATCGAAGGTTGAATGCTGAGGTTTGAGAAGTGGTTCAGTTGATTCAATCATGTCTCAAACAACAGTAACGCTGCCTGAGCTTCAACCCACGTCAGGTCTGGTTGATCTATGAGCTTCACAACGATTGCATTACACTTTGTATTTAGCCCATTAAGGGCATGAAGAATTAGGTTGTCTGTTGCAATCGGAGATCTAGCGAGAGCTAACTCATCCGATATATTTTTCATTTTATTAAGATATTCGTCCATCTTCAACGCGTTCTTTTGAGTGTTATGCAACTCACTCTTGGCTACCACTTGGTGGATGCACAGGTAAGGTCATGAGCTCTAGTCTAGAGATCTTTAGCATTCTGACAGTGCAGGAGTTGCACAGGTACTTCTTGAGTCATTGTGTTTCTCAGCCAACTGACCAACATTCGATCGAATGAGAACCATTGGGAATATTCTGGGTTTGGACGAGTTCCTTGAGGAATGCCAAAAAGGAGCTTCGCCAGAGCAGTCATCGAACCATCGATGTGTCCTTCCAGTTGATTACCTTTGATTAACGAGAGGACAATGGATTCCCAAACCAGAAAGTTTTTGTGATCCAGCTTGATCGCAGTGGTTTGGCTGGACGAGCTAAATAAGGAATATGATCTTGCGCTAGTATGAGAAACAGAGTCGACAGTGGAGGAGGAGGAGGAATCTGCCATTTTAGCTCTGATACCAATTAGAGAAATAGGGCAAAATAGGCTGATAATATTGTTGTGGCACTGAATCATGATGCCCACCGTATTCCTCATATATATAGCACAATGAAATAGTACAGAAAGAATATTTACAGTTACAGATGTATAACTGAACCTATTACATAGAGACACATATACAGGAGGACATATTGTATAGATATGCAATACATAACAGCATCTTGGGACCACAACGTATTCCATAGTATATGCTGAATAATCACTAATTGTGATTATTCTCTAATAAAAACTTGTATTGATTTTAAATAAATTAAGAATTACACTAAAATAAAATAAATCAATAAGCTATATTTGGGTATCATCGTCACCCCTAATTAAAAGAAGTTCTTACTCTTGAAACTCACTCAAAGATCAATTTGGCACGCATTCCCAAGAATCCGTCAGTTTCTTTAAGCTCCTTGATATTTTGATTATATTATTTGTAGTTTTCAATTTTAACCTTTAAATTTGGTGATTAAAATATACTAGAATGGCAATCCTGTGCATTTGAGTAGCCCAATTATATTGAAAATACCATTTAACTGGTGAATGAGATCGAAAAAAGATACTAATATGTCAATTGCATAAGTTGATGTTGTATTAGGTAGTGACTGAGTATTATTGTTGACAGCATAATGCCTTGCTGGCGTATATATGTTGTGCTTGAAAAGAGTTATTTCCGGATGCTCGTAATTGAAGCAAACGTCAATTTGAATCTTCATAGAACTATTAACGATCACTAGTGGAAAAAAGGGCTTTAAGACCGCCTCATTTAGACTGGTCTTTGGACGCACCGGTCTTAAAGGTATGACCGGTGGCAGTTTTGTAAATATAAAGAACTTCTTATGTATGACCAGTGGCAGTTTTATAAATATAAAGAACTTCTTATACCAGATCATTTTTTCATAGGTCTTAAATATATTATTCAGACCCGTTAAAAAACAAGCCGGTCTTAAAAATGTTATTAAAAAATATTCAAATATCAATTACTTTATGGAGAAATCTCACACAGCCGGACTAATATTTTTTGCGATCCAAAATAATAAAGAAAAATTTAAATATAAAGGTAATAAAGTTTTAAGACTGAACATATTTTAAAGCCGGTCTTAAAAGTTATTCTTTTAAAACCGGACATAAAATGCGGCCGGTATAAAATATAGAAAAAGAGTGTGGATAAAAAATTAATTACTTTTAAGATCGGACCATAATATGACCGGTCTTGAATATTAATTATTAAAACCGTCTCTTTTTATATCCGGTCTTAAAAATGAACCGCCAAATAAACATTTCTTCGCGCGAAAGCTTTTGTTACTCTCACTGAAGAACCTCTGTTCACGTTGCGAAACCCTTCCTGTTGCATTAATTCTCTTCCTGTCTCGAAAATGAACGGTGAAAACGATTCTATTCGTGGTCCGGGAACACCAGTTACTGGTGTGAGTGAGAACGAACCCTCTTCATCTCACAATGAGCCTCGTAACCGCGCTGCACGCCGTGGTAGAAGAGGCACACAAATGATGGATGTAACCCTAAGTCGGACTTCTGGGTCAAGGTTGGAGATTCAGTTTGATGAAAAGTTGGAACCTTTCGGTCCCAAGAAATCCAAATATACTAGTTTTTTAGGCTATCTAGCACGCAGCAAGGTTAGCATCTTGACAGATGAGTAGAAAAATGTGGACGTTCGCACAGTAAAGGATCCTGTTTGGGATACTATCCGGCTTACATACACTATCCCTGACTGTCAGAAGTTGAAAGACAAGACATTGTCTTATTGTGCTGATCGGTGGAGGAAGTTTAAGACCTTTCTAGCTAACAAGTATATTTTTGTCGAGGTTCAGCCTGAAGAAAATGCTTAGGACAAGTACACATTTATTGATGAACAAACTTGGCAACAATTTGTTCAGCTGCGGACCACTCCTGAAGCTCTGGTGAGTTCATATTTAGTTTTGTTTGCCCTTTAGTGTGCTTATTAACCTGTGCGGATATGTGAATAGGAGTATACATTTCCTGCCTTTGTCTATGCAAGTCTGATATGTAAACCCTGAAAAGGTAAAATACTAAGAAGGTAATTAGGGAAATAATAATTGCATAAGAGTCAAGCCATTATTATAGTCTTAGTTCTATTATAGTAGGTAGTGGTTAGACATTGCTGTTAGTTAGTTAGTATGTTAACTGTGTAATGGTTTCGGTGCAAGCTGTTATTGGGCCTTAAGAGTCAAGCCTCTAACTATATGTAAGAGGTTAGTCTAATATGTGTAGGAACCAGTTATGATGAATGAATGAATTGACTGAGTTGGCAGCATTTCTGCAACTCCCTTTCCCCTGTTTCTCTCAATTTCTTCTACAATTCTACATCTTTCTTAAATAAAATGTTGAAACTTGATGAAGTGAATTTGACTCATGTTTGACCTTCATATGAAGCAGAAGTTCTCTAATTTCTGTTAGTGACATGGCTGTAATTCATAATTAATAGTTTTTTCAATTCTGATTCACAGAAAAGAAGGGAACAAGCACAAGAGATAGGAAGAAAGAATGATTGCCCGCATAGCGCTTCTCGCGGCGGATATAAAATGGTCGAAAAAGAATTGATGGCGGCCAAGCGGAAGAGATTGGAAGATGAAGCTGAATCCAATCCTTCTGTGATAGTTGATCAGCCATCTCCAATACGTCGTGAGGAGTTGTGGTTGCAAATTCGACAAAAGCCAAGCGGTAACGAGTGAACAAACTCATGTAGTTGCTGAAAGAATTGTAAGTATCGTTATTGTTATTTTTAGTTACTAAACATGTTTCATTACTAAGCTTCTCGTTATCTGTATCTTACAGGAAGATCTTAAAAAGAAAGAAGTAGAGGGATCTTTTGTGTCGGACGGGAGGAACGATGTTCTGACCGTTGTGACCGGAAAACCAGATCACGCGGGGCGTGTAAGGGGGGTTGGAGGATGGGTAGGCTTAAAGGAATACTATGGTAAATCCAAATGCCACAAACAAAGTATGGTTACCCGGGAGGAGATGGAACAGACGTTGGCCAAAATAAGTGATGAAGCAGCGGCTAAAGAAGCAATGTTTCAATCCTAGATGGAACAGGCGCTAGCCAAATTAAGTGAGGAAGCAGCGGCTAAAGAAGCAATGTTTCAAGCCCAGATGAGCCAGATGAAGGAGGAAATGAATCCGATGAGGCTGCTTTTGAGCTCTCGTCCGGAGCAAGTGTTCCGTTACACATTCACCCGCACCTATGCGTGAGCACTAAAGGGAGCTGCATTGTTGGACGATCGAGCAACCTTGTTGCCTGTATGTGGAAAAACCTCATAGACAATTAGTTGCAAAAGGGACTGTCCATAACTTGGGATCAACTGTACACCACCAACAAATGGCTGATGATGAAGTCAGAGTGTCAGTTGAAAAGGTGATCGTTGATGCACCTCTCCTTCTCCCAACTGATGAGCTGAAGCTTGTGAGTGATGTAAAGGGAGCCTTCATCTCTTGGCCAGTGAAGCTTGTACATGTCTCTACTCCTCCTGAAGCTTCATCCCCTCCTCCTCAAGTTCCATCCCCTACTGCTAATTTGACTGCCAAGGAAAAAATATCCGATTTGGTAAAAAAAAAAGGATATTTTAAAGATAAATCGTGGTCTATCAATGAAGTAGTAGGCGTCCCTCATCCTGAAGAGGTTTTCCTTGACAGCATAGATGTAACGTCCCTGCTGCTTCCTGGACAGGAGCTTACTGATGCAATTGTTCAAATGTTTATGAAGTAAGTATCTTCTTCTATGAGTACATAATTTAAATGCCTCGTTTAGACTGGTTCAATACATATATACTAATTCCCTGATCGATGTCATTATTGTCGGTGCATGCATCAAGAATTGGTTGAACAGGGCAGAATCAATGATTTTGAATTCTTGTGCCCAGTCTATGCAAGTACAACATCCTTGGAGTTGAGACAAGAATACATGTCAAAGAGGGTGTGTGAAGTGATAAGAAAGGTGTACGTGTTTCCCTACTACCACAGGTACATATCACAATTCTTGTATGCAATTCACTTAATATAATTCTGCTACATATATCACTTTGAGTACTTTATCGCGTGAATTTTCAGCCGCCATCGGCGATTGGTCCTCATGTGCATGAAGGATCATAAAGTTATCTTCTTATGCTCCACTCACGGTGAGCGAGCCTATATTGACGCGAGCGTCAACAAGTAAGCATGTCATTTTGATTCTCTTGTCTGAAATCTCTACTGTGAATTTTCAGTGAACATTATTGATAAATTGGTGATTTTGATGATAGTGCCATGAGGACCTTCCAAGTTGTGGTAAAAAAAAGGCATGGATCTCAGGCCACTTATCCTAAATGGTTAAAACCAGAGGTTAGTACATATTTGGACACTGGCACACTGCCTTGTGAACTTGGTCAGTAACCTATATATGCTAGCTCTTATATATATATTTCTTGTTCGTTTTAGACCCATCAGCAACCAACGGGGTCCAACTTATGTGGCATGTACGTCATGAAACACATGTATGATGTTATCACGGGAGGAACGACAAAATTAACTGCAAAGGTAAATGTATTTGATGTTACATATTATGGCTGAATTCAGTTTCTGGCTTAATGTTACATATGAAATATGCACGCAAGTTAATTCAGTTTTTGTCTTTGATGTTACAGAGGTTTGCCGGACCTGCTCCCTTTCCTGATGATGAAGTGGAGCACATACGCAATGTGTTTTGTGAATATCTGTATGACCTAATTAAGTCCTAAATTCATTTGTAAAATATACGCACAATGTGTAATTCAATAATAAATTTGTTTATTTTTTTTTTTGAAGAAATTGGTTCATTCATTCTAGCTATTTAGTGCTTGAAATTTGAGGTACAGGATGTTGTAAATGAGCAATATATAAGATACTCTGAAAAGTATTCGCGACTTCTATGACCTAAATTAATTAAGGGGAAAGAATAATTCAATGAATTATGCCTAAAATTATAGATGAGAATTAAATCATGAAGAATAGCCAATGATTTAAACTTAATTGGAAAATTAGGAATTTATTTTCCTTGTAATCTATAAAAAAAGGAAAATATAATAATAATGATCAAGTACTCAGTGACTTAAAAGAATTCGTTTATTTTACAAATATGGCGAGACCTTTAGGACCGCATATTTATTAAACATCCGGTCCTAAAAGTCTTCGTTTATTTGTAAAGACTTTTAGGACCGCATATTATCTGAACGTCCGATCCTAAATGTCTACATTTAATTAAAAAGTCGGGCAAGTCTTTTAGTACCGCATATTATATAATATGGAAAGACTTTTAGTACCGCATATTATATAATATCCGGTCCTAAAAGTCTATATAAAAATATGTCTATACTTTTAGGACCGTACATTTGTTAAATATCCGCTCCTCCGCTCCTAAAAGTTCATTGATTTTATTAAAAATATGGCTTAACCTTTAGGACCGTATATTTGTCTAACGTCCGGTCTTAATAGTTTTCCTTTAAACAAAAATGTTGACTCGTTTTACAGACAAATTATTAGGGTTCATGACAACCGAGGTTCTGGCATTCTGCTCAAGCTAGGACCTTCCTTGTCATCAATGTTACCCTCGGTTTCCCTTTTCGTTATTTCTTTTCTTTTTGTCGAAAAAAGACAGAAGATAGTGAAAAGGACACTGAAAATATTCAAATCAGGGCGAGGTAAAATCGACGACAACAACGGTCATACCTTGAGAAAAATAGTCACTTTGTTTGTTTTTATTCGAATAAGGTAAATGATTTTTTTTTCTTAACTGTATTCTGTGAATTTTTAATGTTGATTTACTCGAGGACAATGTTTTGTTTGTTTCCTTTTTGTCGAAAAAGAAAGAAGATAATGAAAAGAAAATGGCGATCGAATATAGAAACTAAATTTTTTTATTATATTTTTTTACTGCGCACGCCCCCGTGAGGAGCGGCATCGATAGTACGAAAAACAAAATACGGGAAAAAAGACATAAAAACATCTACTCCCCCCATCGTTGTCGGAGGGGAGGGAGTCGTCGGAGAGGTCGGAGACGTCGTCATCTTCAGGATGGTACTCAACGTCCTAGGCGTCGAGTACCGCCTGCAGCTTGTCGTTGACGGCGTGATAGACTTGAAACAGCTGGCCGCAGCGTCAATCTATATGAGCGAGGCGGGCCAGAATGTGCTGAATCATCTGGTAGATTGTCGGTTCCGGAGGCAACGGAGGAGGAGGACCTGGTGGTGGTGGAGCAGCCATTACTGTGGATGTTTTAGAAGTGATGGAGAAGAATGTGAAGGAAGTAAAGTAACATCGGGTTTAAATAGAGAACCCTGCTTGACCAATGTGAAACTCCATAAACAAGAACGAGGAGACGCATACTTCCTCAGAATACGAGGAGACGCCTAGTTGGGAAGTTTATCTGGAAGTCGAAGAGACTCTGAATCATTCATTTGAACAGAGTGTAAGGATACGACTCTGAATCATTCAATTGAAAAAAAATGAATTATAGGACCGGATACAAGATAAAAGGTCGGTCTTAAAAGTAATTGAATTGATTGAAAGAATAATAATAGACTTTTTGTACGGGATATATTTTAAAAGGTCGGTCTTAAAATCAATTGAATTGAAAAAAAAATAATAATAGACTTTTAGGACTGGATATATTATTAAAGGTCGGTCTTAAAATCAATTGAATTGAAAAAAATAAATGAATTCTAGGACCGGATATAAGGTAAAAGGTCGGTCTTAAAAGTGACTGAATTGATTAAAAAAAAGACTTTTAGGACCGGATATATTATAAAAGGCCGGTCTTAAAATCAATTGAATTGAAAAAAATTAAATAATATAATTGTAGACCGCATATTTATTAACTCCTCATACCTCTCTGTCCTTATTAAACTCCTCATACCTCGTAACTCCACACTTCGTCGCTCTTAAAAATATAAACTCCTCATACGTCTCTATCCTTATTAACTCCTCACAACCTCGTAACTCCACACTACGTGGTTCTTTACCCCAACTGCTCAAACCATGGTTAGATACAAGAGAACCGCTCGTAGGGGTACTCTTACTCCTGATGCTTGTGCCTTCCGTAGATCGTTATACGGTGCGCCTCCTCCAGTGAGAGTGTGTTCTATTGTGACAGAAGAGTCTCGGGTCGTTGGACCCATTGTTATTTCGGATGATGAAGAGGTTGCCGCACTCCCCCTCCAGCCTTCAGACCATGAAGAGGTTCCTGCTCCCGCTCTCCAACCAGTTAGCCCCAGCGCGCCTACCGCTGACCCCTCTCCTCTTTCCTCTAATGATGCATTGCGACTGATGCGAATAAGACAAGAACTTGCTGATCTCCGGTGGGAAGTTAAGACCCATATTAATGGGTCTTAAATATATTATTTAGACCGCTTAAAAAACCAACCGGTCTTAAAAATGTAATTAAAATTTCAATTATTTTATAGAGAAATCTCATACAGCCCGAACTTATATTTTCTGCGGACCAAAATAATCAGGAAAAAATTAAATATAAAGTCTAAAACTTTTAAGACCGGACATATATAAAAACGGTCTTAAAGGTTATACTTTTAAGACCGGAGTTAAAGTATGGCCGGTACAAAATATTGAAAAAAATTATTCAAAAATTTTATTACCTTTAAGACCGGCTTTTTATTATGGACGATCTTAAATTTTAACCTTTAAGACCGGCCTTTTAGGTCGTCCGGTATGGAAACTAAAGCACCAAATATTCGCGCGCACATTGCCTTAAGAGTTAAGACTGAACGTTGCTCTCTCTGAACTCTGAAACCCCTGTTCTTGTTGTGAAACCCCTCTTCCTGTTGCATTACTTCTCTTCCTCGTCCACCACTACCATCCTCTGTTACTCTCTCACTTTCTCAGGCGTTCCTCTTTTGCACCACCACTCTCAGCATCTCTTCCTTTCTCGAAAATAAACGGAGAAAACAGTTCTTCTGCTATTCCTTTACCGCCAGTTACTGGTGCGACTGGTGTGAGTGAGAACGAACCCTCTTCATCTCACAATGAGCCTCGTAACCGCCCTGCACGCCGTGGTAGAAGTGGCACACAAATGAAAAACGTATTCGTAAGTCAGACCTCTGGATCAAAGCTCGAGATTCAGTTTGATGAAAAGTTGGATCCTTTCGGTCCTAATAAACAAAAATATAATAGTTTTCGGTCCTAGCATCTTGACAGATGAGTGGAAAAATGTCGACCGTCGCACAGTAAAGGATCCTATTTGGGACACTATCCAGCTCACATACACTGTCCCTGACTCCTAGAAGTTGAAAGACAAGACATTGTCTTATTGTGCTGATCGGTAGAGGAAGTTTAAGATCTTTCTAGCTAACACATATATTTTTGCCGATGTTAGGCTTGACCATCATCCTTGGGACAAGTACACATTTATTGATGAACAAACTTGGCAACAATTTGTTCAGCTGCGGACCACTCCTGAAGCTTTGGTGAGTTTATATTTAGTTCTATTTGCCCTCTTTTGTTTGCTTATTAACTTGTGCAGATATGTGAATGTTATTGTACGTGTTCATCTAATCCTGTTAGTTAGATGGTTTGGTTTGTGAATAGAAGTATATATTTCCATCCTTTGTCCTGCATAAGAGGAGCATGTCTTAGTTGTATGCAAGTCTGATATGTAAACCGTGCAAAGGTAAAATACTAAGTAGGTAATTAGGGAAATAATAATGGCATAAGAGTCAAACCATTATTATAGTCTTAGCTAGTTCTTTTGTAGTAGGTAGTGGTTAGACATTGCTATTAGTTAGTTAGTATGTTAACCATGTAAAGGTTTCGGTGCAGTTCTGCAACTCCCTTTACTCTGGTTCTCCCAATTTCTTCTACAATTCTACATCTTCCTTAAATAAAATGTTGAAACTTGATGAAGTGAATTTGACTAGTGTTTGAGGTTCATATCAAGCAGAAGTTCTCTAATTTTTGTTAGTGAGATGGCTAGAATTCATAATTAATAATTGTTTTCAATTCTGATTCACAGAAAAGAATGGAACAAGCACAGGAGATAGGGAGAAAGAATGATTGCCCGCATAGGGCTTCTCGTGGCGGATACGAAAAGGCCGAAAAAGAAATGATGGCGGCCAAGCGGAAGAGATTGGAAGATGAACCAGAAGCAGAATCCAATCCTTCTGCGATACATGATCCGCTATCTCCAATACGTCGTGATGAGTTATGGTTGTATATTCGGCAAAATCCAAGCGGCGATTACACGAGTGAACAGACTCGTCTAGTTGCTGAAATAATTGTAAGTATCGTTATTGTTAACTTTTAGTTACTAAACATGTTTCATTACTAAGCTTCTCATTATCTGTATCTTACATGAAGATCTAAAGAAGAAAGAAGCGGAGGGAACTTTTGTGTCGGTCAGGAGGAATGATGTTCTTACCGTTGCGACCGGAAAACCGGATCACGCGGGGCGTGTAAGGGGGATTGGAGGAAGGGTAGGCCTGAAGGAATACTTTGGTAGCGCCAAACGCCAGAAACAAAGTATGGTCACCCGAGAAGAGATGGAACAAAAGGTGGCACATGAGGTGGCCAAATTGAATGAGCAAGTAGCGGCTAAAGAAGCTACATTGACTGCCTATTTTCAATCCTAGCTTAGGGAGATGAAGGAGGAAATGAATCAAATGAAGGTGCTTGTGAGCTCTCATGCAGAGACCAGTGTTCTCTTGGCACTCTCACCTACAGCTATGCAGCAGAGCACTAGAGGGAGCTGCGTTGTTGGACAGTCAAAGCAACCTTGTAACCTTTATGTAGAGGATCCTCAACATCATGATAGACGATTGGTTGCAAAAGGGACTGTCCACAACTTGGGATCAACTGTACACCACCAACAAATGGCTGATGATGAAGTCAGAGTGTCAGTTGAAGAGGTGATCGTTGATGCACCTCTCCCTCTCCCAACTGATGAGCTGAAGCTTGTGAGTGATGTCATTGGAACCTTGATCTCGTGGCCAGTGAAGCTTGTGCATGTTTCTACTCCTCTTGATGCTCCAGCCCTTACTGAATTGGTTGGCACGGCTAAGTTGAGTGCCAAGGACAAGCTTGTCCTTATGGTATCCAATAAACAAGTTGCACTTAATAAGTGGCCTGTCAATACAGAAGTAGGTCTTAAAAACAAGCACCCGGTTTTGGTTGACCAAGATGATATAATTTCCCTGCTGTTTATAAACAGGAGCTTACTGATTTAATGATTCTCATGTTTATAAAGTAAGTATCTTCTTCTATGAGTACATAACATAAATGTGAGACACTCACATACATATATACTAATTCCCTGACGTCATTATTGTAGGTTAATGCATTGTGAATTGGAATAGCGGGGCAGAAGCCAAGATATTGGATTCTTGTGCCCACAGTACATAAGTCAACCACCCTTAGCGGAGAGACATTTATACATAACATCAAGGTTGTCCAACAATAGGAAAAAGTCGTACTTGGCACCATACTACAATAGGTACATATCATAATTCTTTTCTGCAATTCCCTTAATTATGCTACATATTACTGAGTATTTGTCTGTTGTGAATTTTCAGTCGCCATTGGCAGTTGGTCTTGATTTGCCCGAATGAGAATAAAGTGGTCTTTTTATGCTCCCTTCACTACGATCCACCGCCTACATTGCAGCAGATGGTGAACAAGTAAGCATATGTCATTTTGATTGTCTAGTCTGAAATCTCTGCTGTAAATTTTTTGACACCATTATTGAGTAAATTCGGGATTTTGACAATAGGCCCGTAAAATCATTCCAAGAAAAGGTCAAGAACAGGTTTGGGGCTGAAGTCAAAGAGCCTACATGGAGCAAACCAAAGGTTAGTACATATTTGGACACTGGCACACTGGCTTGTGAACTTGGTCAGTAGCAATATATGCTCTTATATATATATTTCTTGTTTGTTTTTAGACCCGTCGGCAACCAAAGGAGTCCAACTTATGTGGACATTATGTCTTGACACACATGTATAATATTGTCATGCAACCAGTGACTAACATCCAAGCAAAGGTAAATGTATTACATAACTTTGCCTGTGCGCTGACCCCTTTGATATGCAAGGAAGGACCACTAATATATTTCGTCTTTGATGCTACGTACGTTTAACCGTGCTGACCCCTTTCCTGATGGTGATATTGAGCGCACACGCAATGTCTTTGTGAATATCTGTATATCTGCTGATCTCGAAAAATCGGAAAAATAGTTTATTTGTGAATTCATTGTAAACATCTTCGGTTTGTATAATGAACAATTGTCCAATTTGTGATAGTATACAATAATAATTTTTAAATTCTTTTCAAACAATTTCCTTGTGTCCATTAGTGGTTGCTGAATGTATTGTTGGATGGTGGATAAAACTATTTATTTCTTAATTTACAAATGCGACAAGTTTAGGACCGTAGATTTACTAAATAGCCGGTCCTAAAAGACTTCGTTTATTATTGGAAAAATATGCCAGTCTTTTAGGACCGTAGGTTTTATAAATAGCCGGTCCTAAAAGTCTTCGTTTATTATTGGAAACTATGTCAGTCTTTTAGGACCATAGGTTTTATAAATAGCCGGTCCTAAAAGTCTGGCATATTATTGAAAAATATGCTAGTCTTTTAGGACCGTAGGTTTACTAAATAGCCGGTCCTAAAAGTCTTCGTTTATTATTGGAAAATATGCCAGTCTTTTAGGACTGTGGGTTTTATAAATAGCCGGTCCTAAAAGTCTGGCATATTATTGAAAAATATGCTAGTCTTTTAGGACCGTAGGTTTACTAAATAGCCAGTCCTAAAAGTCTTCGTTTATTATTGGAAAAATATGTTAGTGTTTTAGGACCGTAGGTTTACTAAATAGCCGGTCCTTAAAGTCTTCGTTTATTATCGAAAAATATGTTAGTGTTTTAGGACCGTATGTTTACTAAATAGCCGGTCCTAAAAGTCTTCGTTTATTATTGGAAAATATGCCATTCTTTCAGGACCGTAGATTTAAAAAATAGCCGGTCCTAAAAGTCTTTCATCGGAAAATATATTTATTAATATATTTTTAATCGCATCAAAACATTAAATTAAATATTTGTACATATTATAACCTCCATATTTCATAATTACCTTTCCGTCTTTTTTTTATTTTTTTTATTTTGGTGTTTTGAGTCTGCCATTTTCCATATTTTATAATTGACTTTCTTATTGCTTTCCGTGTTCGAGATAATGCATATAAACTAATTAATTAAAACTCCCACGAGAACAAAATATGGAAATATTTTATATATTAATTTTTTCGCTGCCCTATTACAAAAAAAAACAAAAAAAACTATAAAACAACTAATCCTCCCCGATGTCGAAGAGGTAGGAGGCGTCGGAGGAGGTAGGATCGTACTCGACGTCATTGGCGTCGAGTACCATGTTCAGCTTCTGGTTGACGGTATAAACAAGCTGAAACAATTTGCCCAAGCGTCGGTCGATGTGATCGACATGGGCCTCAATGTTCTGCACCAACTGCTTGACAGTCGGATTTGGAGGCAATGGCGGAGGGGGCTGAGGTTGAAGAGGAGGAGGAGGAAAACGAGGACCTGGTGGAGCAGCCATTACAGTGGAGGCTAGGCGGTGGAGGAGGCCGTGTAGAAGTGAGAAGTGATGGAGAAGAATGTGAAGAAACTAAAGTAACAACGGGTTTAAATAGAGAACCTATCCTGAAGAATATGAAAAACTGGGAACTTTTTACGAGGAGATGCATAGTTCCTCAGAATACGAGGAGACGCATAGTTGGGCAGTTTACCTTGAAGCTGAAGAGACTCTGGATCATGTGAACGGTGTGTAAGGATATGACTCTGCTATCTGAGTAATTTTGAAGTGACTGAACATTTAATACCGGATTTTGTAAAAGATCTGTTCTTAAAAGTAATATTTTTAAGGAAAAATTCTTACTTTACAAAAATAAATAATCGATAAAAAAATAATTGACTTTTAGGACTGGATATAAGATAAATGGTCGGTATTAAAAGTAATTGAATTGTATGGAAAAATAAATAGTGGATATTTAGGACCGGATTATCCTAAAAATACGGTCTTAAAAGTAATTTAATTGAAAAAATAAATAATATACTTTTCGGTTAACACATAATAAAAAGAGTGTATCAATTGCGTATCCCTCTCTCTGTCCTCATTTACTCCTCACACTAGCTAGTTACCTCCCTGTCCTTATTAACTCCTCACTATACCTCTCAGTTCCTAACTCCTCACAACCGGAGATATCTGCCCCAACTGCTCAAAGCCTTAAACCATGGTTAGATACAAGAGAACTCCTCATAGGGGTTCTCTTACACCTGAAGCTCTTGCCATCCTTAGATCATTATACGGTGCGCCTCCTTCAGCGAGAGTGCGTTCTATTGTGACCGAAGAATCTCGGGTCGTTGGACCCATTGTTATTTCGGATGATGAAGAGGTTCTTTGCACCCCCCTCCAAAGATTCGGACCATGCGGAGGTTCCCGCTCCCCCTCTCCAATCGGTTGGCCCCGCGCGCCTACCGACCCCTCTCCTCTTTCCTCTAATGATGCATTGCGGCGATGCGAATAAGACAGAACTTGCGATCTCCCAGAAAGTTAATGCTTTTCACGCCGATATCGCCAAGGCATTGGATGATAATAAGCTTTAGGATGTTTACTTAGATTCTTGTCGTTGATAATGTTCGGTTATTGTTTTTCTTTCTTTTTTTCTTGTGTACGTGCATATTCTCCAGTTATGTATGGAAGCAGTAAGAACTAAGCTTGTGCCTTTTTTATATTCATATTCTCCAGTTTTCCTTTATTTATTTTATTAATTTAGTTCTGTTGCGCTCGCCTCATTTTTTTTTAGTTTGGTTCATTAATAAACGAAGAGGTTTACTCTATAAGTATTTGACAATTAGGGTCGAATGTTTATAAAACACCGGTCTTAAAATTAAATCAATAGTAAATATTAGGACCGGAGTATTCTTAATTGCCTGTCTTAAAAATGTATTATTAATAAAATTATATCTTTAGGACCGGACACTTTATAACTAACCGGTCTTAATAATAAAATTATATATTTAGGACCGAACACTTTATAATTAACCGGTCTTAATAAAATCGAAAATACTAAAACGTGTCTCTTTCACGGGGAAAATTAAATCTCCCTCTTAGAACTTCTCTTGTCGCGCCGAGAGTGATTACTCAGGTTCTGTCTCCACATTTTTCTTGTTGCGTCGTCGCTGCTTCGCGTTGCTCTCTCGACAATCACTTTTTGGTTCCTTAACTAAATGTCTATAGACCAAGATGTACTAGGTGTTTCGGTTATATAACTTTATTATTTTCCTCGTTATGGTTCTGGGTTTTTCATGGGTTGAACAAAATCGATGAAATGTTCTTGTGGGTTTCTCTGTTGTTAATGAATATTGTATATTGAAGATTATATTTACACTTTGGACCTACCGAACTAACGAACTAGTGTTTTTAGGTTACTCTTGTTGCCCGCAACATCAACGTTCGTGGGCCGGAGAAGAAAGACACAAAAAACCCATTTGAATTTATATGCTACGGTGAGTCCACAAGACCTTCATGCGATGCATTTAGTTTCCTCGTCATGCATTTATTTTGCTTCTTGGATTTACTGTGATACATTTATGACCAAAAGTGATTCTTCGTTATGCATTTAATGGGCAAGTTTATCCGTAAAGGAAAAAAAAAGACATAACCGACATTTGAGCATATATATGCATTTGGATTATGTATGTCTTATTTTATATGCAAGTTTCAAATTTTTCAGATTATGTATGTTCAATCTTTCCATCTATATATAGGAATTCTTCTATGCATCACAGTTGGATAAATGTTTTACGGACAAGTGTTGAATATCAGAATGGCGTGAGGGAATTTATAGAATTTTCTAAACAAAATGCCTATGATGATAGTGGGAAGTTTTATTGCCCTTGTGTAGAATGTTTGAATGAGAAGCGACTAAGTCCTGAACTTATACACACACATTTAATTTGTGAAGGATTTTGTAAGACTTATACGGTATGGTCATGGCATGGTGAAAAAATGCCAAGTGGGTCTCAACATGGGGAAGTGGCATTTGATGATAATGACACGGATATGGATGATCGCATAGAGGACATTATTCGTGATGTAGGAGAAGAGGCTTTTGAGCAATCACATGCATATGGTAATATGTGCAGTGATGCAGATACCCCGCTATACCCTGGGTGTAAAAAATACCAATTGTTGAACGCTGTATTGAAATTGGTAAGCTTGAAGGCACGTCATGGATGGAGCGACAAGAGTTTCTCTGAAATGCTTGAGGCTTTTAAGGACATACTTCCGGATGATAATGTGTTTCCGCATCGATACTATGATGCTAAGAAAATACTTTTTCCACTAGGGATGGAGTACAAAAAGATTCATGCATGCCCGAATGATTGCATATTATATAGAAAAGAGTTTGAAGAGAAGCAGAATTGTCTGATATGTGAAACCCCAAGGTATAAGTCAAATAAGGGGCCTGCAAAAGTGTTGTGGTATCTTCCAATCATACCAAGGTTCAAGCGGTTGTTTGCTAATGAAAATGATGCAAAAAATTTGAGGTGACATGCTGATGAGAGGATTTCTGATGGAAAGCTTCGACATCCAGCTGATTCTTCTCAATGGAAGAAAATAGATCAATTATTTTCGAGCTTCAGCGAAGAACCTAGGAACCTTAGGCTTGCCTTTAGCACAGATGGCATGAGTCCCTATGGAAGACTTAGCAGCACACATAGTTCATGGCCCGTACTCCTGATTATTTACAGCTTATCTCTTATGTTATGCATGAAACGAAAGTACATCATGCTACCTATGTTGATTTCGGGACCAAAGCAACCCGGAAATGACATTGATGTTTACCTTCAGCCCTTGATCGAAGACTTGAGGGCGTTGTGGGAAGAAGGTGTCGATGTTTTTGACTCTTTCAAAAAGGAGGTGTTTAAAATGCGAGCCATGATATTCTGTACTATAAACAACTTCCCAGCATATGGGAACTTGTCAGGGTATAGTGTAAAAGGCCATAAAGCATGTCCGGTTTGTGAAGAAGGCACACCCTACCATCAACTTCAAAATGGAAGAAAGACGGTTTATCTTGGACATAGGAGATTTCTTAGACGGGGCCACCCATATCGTCGATTAAAGAAAGCCTTTTTTGGTGGCATGGAGTATGAAGATGCTTCAGAGGCATTGACTGGGGAGCAAGTTTATGAAAAGGTGAAAAATATCAGTGTCATCTTCGGTAAGACTGCAAAGAGTAGAAAAGAAATAAATTTATGGAAAAATAGATCTGTATTCTTCGATCTTCCATATTGGCGCAATCTTGATGTGAGACACTGTATTGATGTCATGCACGTGGAGAAAAACGTATGTGATAGTATTATTGGCACGCTTCTCAACATACAAGGTAGTTCCAAGGATGGTGTGAAGGCAAGATTGGATTTGCAAGCAATGGGAATACGTGAAGACTTACATCCAAGGCCATACGGAAGAGAACTTATTGTCCCCCGGCTTCTCATACTTTGTCTAAGGATGAGAAACGAAGTTTTTGTGAGTGTTTACATGGCGTAAAAGTTCCCTCGGGGTATTCTTCAAATTTTAAGAGGCTTGTTTCGATGAAGGACTTGAAATTAGTAGGCCAAAAGTCACATGATTGTCATGTCTTGATGCAACAGCTACTCCTAGTAGCTATTCGAGGCATCGCCAAATATGATCTTCGGGTCGTCTTGACTAGACTTTGTTTCTTCTTCAATGCGGTTTGTAGCAAAGTTTTTGAGATTGAAAAGTTGGATGAATTGGAGAATGAATGATATCTTATCTTGTGCCACCTTGAGAAGCTTTTTGTTCCTACATTTTTTGACATCATGGTTCATCTAATTGTTCATCTAGTGAGGGAGATAAAGTTGTGCGGCCCTATCCATTTACGGTGGATGTACCCAATTGAAAGATCTATGAAATTCCTAAAAGGGTACGTGAAGAACGCATACCGTCCAGAAGCATCAATTGTTCATAAATATGTTTCTGAAGAAGCCATGAAATTTTGTCAAAATTATTTGGCCAAAGTAAGACATATTGGCCTTCCTAAACATCAGCATGTTGAAGGGGGTAGGCGAGGGGCTTCAATAAAGAGTGTGGATCCTGATGAATTGTCATAAGTCCACTTATACATCTTGAATAATGTTGATGAAGTTCAAGCCAAAGATAGCTGCACATAAAGAAGCAAAGGAAAGAAAATCATCGAATGACCGAACAAAGGTTGATTAGGGAGCATAACAAAACTTTTGCAAAATGGTTCAAACAAAAGGTCGAGGGAGAGGAATGTGTTTCGATACAATCAAATGGTTAGCACGTGGTCCCGAGGTTGATGTCATAAGTTGGAATTCGTATGTGATCAATGGTTATACATTTTACACGAAGTCCCTAGATGATAGGAGCACCGTCCAGAACAGTGGTGTTATGTTAGAGGCTGAATCTATGCACTTCTCCAGTTCGAAAGACAAGAGGCCTTTATTGGTAGTCATGCCTTATTATGGGGTTATTGAAGAGATTTGGGAGGTGGACTATGTTAAAATTAGATTTCCCATTTTCAAATGCAAGTGGGTTAATGTCAATAATGGTGTTCAGATAGATCGGCTAGAATTTACATTAGTCGATGTCAATGGTAGAAGGTTTGGAGATGAACCTTTTATTATGGCAGACCAGGCGAAACAAGTGTTCTATATCACCGATCAGGAAAATAAAATGTGGTCTCTAGCTCTCCAAGGAAAAAGGTTCATTGATATTGATGATGAAATTCATTCAAATTACGGTCTTCCTAAGAGTACTCCTTTTTCAAGGGGTCTACCGGACATGAACGAAGAAGATGAAGCGGATAATGAACCCGGAATAAGAAATGATCATCAAGAAGGGGAGGACATCCCTTTATAAAAGACTCAATTCATATGGTAATATTCATATGCAGAATTCTTTGAAAACTTTAAGGTTTTAACTATATTCCTTCCATGTTCTTAAACAATAATGTCACTGACTGTGAAGCTTTTGTTCTTGTTTTATTTTGTGGTAGGATTCGATATATATGTTATAAAAGGGATATCATGTTACGTTGTTGGGTGGGATCAGATGAAGGCATGGTGCGGTATTTGTAACTCATCATTATATTTGTAAGTTATCTTATTACATGTATATATTCATTACGGTGTTGTACTAAATTAAGAGGCCACATAACTCATGGTGATATTTGTATTCTTTTCCCAATTCAATTTATTCATAATGGCTTGCTCATAGCTTGTAGCTTAAAGTATCGACTTTTTTGTGCTGGATTGGGTGGTGGATGTGTGTAAATATATATATATATATGATCAGGAAGAACAGAACAGGGAAAAATTCTGGAAAATTTGTATTCTTTTCCCAATTCAATTTATTCATAATGACTTGTTCATAGCTTGTAGCTTAAAGTATCGACTTTTTTGTGCTGGATTGGGTGGTGGATGTGTGTAAATATATATATATATGATCAGGAAGAACAGAACAGGGAAAAATTATGGAAAATTTGGACCGGGAAATAATAGCGCCGGTCTTAAAAGTTCAAATTTTAAGATCGGATGAATTTATATGTCCGGTCTTAAAAATTGGTCCTTTAAGACCGTTTAAAAAGACCGGTCTAAAAAGTTCAACTTTTAAGACCGCTTTATTAAGACCGGTCTTAAATTTAATTAATTTTAGAACCGGATTAGTTAGTCATCTGGTCTTAGAAGTCGGTATTTTTAGACCGGAGTTTCTTTATCCGGTCTTTAAAATGTCGATATTTTTAGACCGGTCTATGGTTTCGTCTGGTCTTAAAAGTTGATTTTTAGGACCGAAAAAAATACATATCAGGTCTAAATAGTACGACTTTTAAGTCCTAACTTTTAAAATGTCCGGTCTAAAAAAGTTTCTTTTAGACCGGTTCGAGTCCGGTCTTAAATGTTACGGACTTTTAATACCAGCTGGAACAAGACCGATGTCGAGTCCGATCTTACAGGGCCTCTTTGGTCCGGTCTTAAAATCCTTTTTTCCACCCGTGAATACAGTAATGCAAGGAAAGATATTGTCAAGGCTAAACGACAATTTGTGACGTTGATGGGAACAAATAAAACCGTGGTCCCATCCCTGCATAAACCAAACCACGTGGCAATATCTTTAACTAAGCACTTTAGTGTTTTTTTTTTTTTGTTTTTTTAATAATAATTTAGCATTTTTATCAAATTTAAATTTAAATTTTTATCTTCAATTATCAATATATACACAACTGATAAGTATATATTTTATAATTAAATAAATATAGATTCGAGATATATTGGATTAAATTTATTAATATTTTATACTTATTTAATTATCATTTATATATTTTTCTATCCTTTAATTAATTATAGAATAATAGGATATTTTGACATAAAATCTATTCATATATTATTTTATTGTGCTAGAGATATTATATGAAGAAAGAGATAAAAATGAATCAAATAATATATATATATATATATATATATATAGTAAAGAGAAAATGTAAAAAAGGCGTGGACCCCACACACTAGGAAATTCACAATTGGAGTCAAGCCTGATACATATTTAACGAGGGAAAGAGATTTTGAACAAACACGTGGGGTCCATACAAGGAAAAGGATAAAGTACTAGGGAAATTACGCACAGGTCCCAAAGAACGAAAAAAATTACAAACAAGTCCCTTGAAATCACAAAATTAGACAGAAGTCCCAAGGGACTTTTTTTGATATTATTTGTATTAACAACAGGAAATGCTATATTTACAACAACATTTAAACACCTGACCATTTACAACAGAAAAAAGTCATATTTACAACAACATTTAAATACCTGGATTTTGAACGTAGAGAGGTCATTTACAATAGGAAAAGGCTATATTTACAATAGTAAGTGTTGTATTTACAACAAAATTTGGACATTTGGACATTTGCAACAAAAAAAGACATATTTACAACAGAAAATGCTTATATTTACAACAACATTTAAACATCTGGATTTTGAACATAGAGAGGTCATTTACAATAGGAAAAGCCTATATTTACAATAGTAAGTGTTGTATTTACAACAAAATTTGGGCATTTGGACATTTGCAACAAAAAAAGACATATTTAAAACAGAAAATGCTTATATTTACAACAACATTTAAACATCTGGATTTTGAACATAGAGAGGTCATTTACAACAGAAAAAGGCTAGATTTACAATAGAAAGTACTGTATTTACAACAAAATTTAAAATCTGGTCATTTACAACAGAAAAAACCATATTTATAACAGGAAATGCATGTATTTACAACAACATTTAAAAGAGCTCGAGGGTTAGTGGAGGAAGAGGAGGAATGTTGGCTGAAGGCGGAGATTGGGGAACCTTGGTAATCGGCTCTGTGATGGGCGCATGTTCTGTGGATTTTTTAGAAGAGCTCGAGGGGCCGGCTTTTCTTTTCTTAGCCGGGTTCACCGAACAATCTTCTTTAGTGCTTGGCGAGAGGAATGATTGTGCCGTCCTCTTTTTGGTAGCCTTAGGTTGCGAGAAGCCAAGGTTGGCCAGGGCAAGAGCGAAGGCGGGCAATGTTTCCGTAGGCAGATCTAAAAAATTAAAGATGGTTAGCCCAACATTCAAAAAAGCAATGTACAAAACAACGTAATGAAAGCATACTTCCGTACTTGTCACGAATCGTTTTTTGCTCCGAGGTTTGGAGAGACGATTGGCCGGATTCAAAGGGCCATACTTTAGAACGTGGTGTTCTATTATGGAAACTGTTTTTATCTCGGCCTTAGAGAATGTATCGGCATGGAATTCATAGTCGGATGGGGAAAGCTTGTAGTGGTCATAAGTCCAATACAGAGGGAACTTGTTTCACCTCCATCGGCCTTGCCTTTTCGGGTGGCGGGTTAGAGGGATTCCTTTTATAAATTACCTTTCCTTTAATTATTAGTCCATTTAGTCGTATATCAGAGTACGTGCAACAGAGCACAGGATCGGTTTGGACAAACTAACGTACTAGTAAAAAGTAAAGTCAACAAAAGGTAATGTCCCCGGAGGGTTAGGTTACAGTCATCCGGCCATAAATACCAAAATAATAGATACAGTCATCCCAAAACACAAAATACATAACATGATAGGGCATCCCCTATCCTTCAACTGCACCAACATCCTACCTCTGCAAAAAGGCCTTCAAACACGCTCTCATATACCACCAAGAGCTTCTGAGGTCCAAAAATGGCCTCCAAAGTAACCATCAATACTCATGCACTAAATGTGTAATGCGTATGCATGAAACCATATAAATATGTAACACGGATAGATTTTCCAAATACCACAATATGCAAACAGAGGCACACACAATAACACGTCTTCGCACCGTCGGGCCGCCTTACCAAGATAGGCCCCAGAATTACCGGAATCACAAGCCCGTCACCGTAGGGTCGCCACGTAGGCAGACCCTGGCAGGCACCCTCAGCGCTAGGGACACAATCACAAACATGTTCTGTATGCATATTTGACAAAACAATACAAAAACACACATATGGCAAGCAACACATACAACAAAACACATAAAAGTGTTTGAGTAAAGTGGTTACTATCTGGTAGGGTGGATACTGCTTTTAATATTTTTAGGCCCGGTGATTTTCCAAAAATACGCCTGACCAAAATATATCATTTTCAGTAATTACAAAAATGCCCTTACATTTTTCTTGCTAAAACCGAGCTGAATACAAAATTTCAAGAAATTCAGTGATTCTGGCCCCACTTCCAGGATTTGTAAAAAATTCCAAAAAAACCATTTTTGTATGAAATCAGTGCCATTCGAACCGTTGAAAAGTATATTTTTCGGGAGAAATATATCCAGACCCTGAAAGTACACATATCTTGGTGTGTAGCTACTTTTCCTCCTCTGGTCCAGATTCGCACCCCAGATTCTAGACTCTTTTTCAACCATTTATTTCACCCCGTAAATATTATCCAAAGTTATCATATTATATATTTAGATTCATTCCCCGTATGTCTAGTTTCTTCATGTAAACTTTCAGCTTAAAAAAAGGTTTGTTACCCCTTCAAAAAAGCGTTAGAAGCTTCGCTGCCTGAATCCCCTCAAACTGGCAGCAAGCCCTAACTTAGTGTTTTCGGTGTTTTTGACTTTGGAACCTTAACCATGACTATATCCTACACAAAAACACGTTCCAGAGCCATTGGGTGGTTTTAAAAATGTAAAAATCCAAACCCAACACCAAGCAACCTTTTGCACGAAAATACTTAATCAAGAACTCAAGAGGATAAGGTTTTCGGTGTTACCTAAAATCGGAGTACCGTTGAGTGTTCTTGGGACCTTGAGTGTTGAGCTTGGCTATGGAGTTTCTGAGTTCTCTTCTTTGCCCCTAGAAAATTTCGTGCTCTAGGGTGAAAAGAAGAGTGAAATTACCTTTTTAATAAAGGTAAGATTGATCCAGTGAAAATAGAATTAATTGGCGTAAATATCTGTCTAGAATTCATTTGGCTTTTGGCTTATTTTCCAAGTAAATCCAGAATTTTCCAGAGGGTCCTAGGGTTCTGCCAAGTGGCGCAGCCCCCTCCAAGAATATCTAGATATTTTCCTGCTTTTGGGAAAATTACCTGTTTTGGCCCGAAACTTTCGAAAATTACAATTATTGCCCAGAACTTTTTAATACTTACCAAATTTTTCCCACATGTTTTGTCTGTCCAAAGGGCACATGTGGTGCCATTTTGGGCCCACATGTCTGCCCAAATTAATTTTTACCCATTTTGCCCTTTTCTTTGCATGTGGGACCTGCGGTTTGACTTTTACACTGACTTTTCTTTCTTTTCCTCCAAGTAAATATTTTTAATGATTAAAGGGAGTATGTGATGCCTAATGTGCCCACAAATATGATCCCTCATAATTTATTCCTTTTTCCCCCCTCAAACAGTCCAGTTCCTGATCAACCGGTCCCCGCTAGGTACAAAGGTGCTTCTTTTTGTACTTTTCTTCAACTTTTCTAGGTATTTTCCCCTGAATGGACAATCACATGTGGCGCCATCCAAACTCACTTGGGTGGCCCCACACTTGTATCATTCAGTCTAAAGAAAACCCCTGATTAGTCCCTATCAGTCCCATTTCTATCGGTCAATTGCCTGTGGGACTCGCATTTCATGTTTGTCCCTGAATATAACTTAAATCACCTAATTTTCTCTTTTTCTTCATGGTGGACGAAATTTCCATATTATAGGGCTAGAAATTGACTATTTTGTCCTTGCTCTTCCTCTTTTAAATTATTTACGATAATTAAATAATAATAATAATCGAAAATAAAAATTCTCAATAATTCAACATTAGTTACAAGTTCACCAGTCACATCAGTAGGGGTGTTCTCTTCGACTTCCCCAGTTTTTGCTTTCTCAAGAAACCAAGGTAATCTCCCGGCTTCGGCAGATACCTTGAAAAAGGCGAATTCAGAGGATTAAAAGGGGAAGATTAAAGGTTTAAAGAGGGGGCGATCAGGGACACTCTGGATAGAGGTCCAACCTTTCCTAGAAGGAGCATCACCATCTTTGCCAACATCTTCGTCGACATTCTGGATTTGTAAGAAATAAAGGAATATTGGGATGGTGCAAGCCAATTTTTCCCGCCGAAAGAAGGTTTCAAAGGCAACGGAAAACGCCCAACCCTTGGGATGAAGCTAAGAAGGAGTCAGGTGTAGATGGTTGAGGAGGTTGATCTGAAATTCGGTAAAAGGAAAGCTAACGCCAATTGGGGAAATGCAATGCCGGTAGAAGAAGAAGAAATGGAGTTCCTTCCCTTCAATCCGGCGGCTGGATATGGATTCCTCGGGCATGGGAAGGAGGATACTGTAATCCTCTTGGCCATAAAGACCGGTTTTGCGAAGTTCTTCGATGTTCATAGTATTCCTTGTGTTTAATACCTCCTCGGTAAGCCATGGATCAGGAATTTGTATGTCGAAGGAGAGACCTGCAGAGTTTTTATCCTTAGTCATGGATTTTTTTACGTGACTGGAGGATGTGCGCATTTATACCTATATAAAGAAAGTAGAGGTCAGAAACGAAGAATATACCTGAGTTTAAAGAATTATGAGCAATGTCGAAAAAGGGCTAGCAGGTATACTGCGGGATTGCATGTGCAATATATTTATGTCGGCATGTATTCAAAACCACATAAGCTTCTTCCTCGTAACCCTCCTTCATGGGGGTAATGTTTTTTTCGCAGCACTCATCACAAGGATAAAAAAGGTCTCCCGGATTCAAATCGGCCATACCCTGAGCGATATCGGGGGTGCAAGAAAGAGGAGGCGGGTAAGAATTGATGGGAATGGTATTAATTCGGCTACGGCTTGAAGATGGGCCGGCGGTGAGGCCAGATATGATAGTGTTTAAGTTGGAAGATACAGGCGATTGGGTTTGAAGTCTAGACGTGGTACCACCAACCCGGGATTGGCGTAGTAACGCATCTCTTTCTTCTTCCTCGGGATGGAGCATTGCCCAAACCCACATGGTCTGACCATTGGGGAGGATTCGAAGAATATCTTTATCCTCCTCGGAAAAAGGATTACCGTACATGTTTAAAGGAGAAGATTAGGAGAACTTGGAGGAGAAAGATCATGAAAGCCAGCAAATCACAATGTGTGTATTTCTAAACCTAGAAAACCTATAAATTCGCTCAAAACACATAGGAAAGCACACAAAGGCAAGCCAGAAAGTGTAAAAAGCAATGTCTCTAAATGCAAAAGTTTCAAAGGAGAGAAAGAGGAATTCAAATGTATTACAATGACTCAGACCGTATAAGTGGTCTTCAACGTCTTCCTCAACATTTTTGGTTCAGTGAGGAATTGCCAGTTGGTCATCACAGTCATACAGAACAAAAAGAATCAAAATTTGTACCCAAAAAGATTAGAAAGCAGGATAAAGAAGAAATAGAAGAAGCAGAAGGGGCGATAGCAATACCTGGACGAAGAAATGGCAAAGGAAGTTAGGAGTTGTGCGTAAAGAAAACTGTGAGAAGAAGGAAGCCTTTCTCTAAAAATGCAAAGCGCTGGGGAAAGCAAAGTGAAAAGAAGGAAAAGGAAGCAAGAATATATATAAACGTTGCGAATTGGAAGAGTCGGGGCACAATGAAAATTACGAGGCCAATTAGGGTTAAAATCCCATAATGGATAATCATGGCGGATGCGAAATGACGCGATCATTAAATGCGCACGGAAACCGAAGGTGGCTGACGTGGACGCATGGCATTTTAGAGGGCAAATGGCAGTTTTACGCTACGACGCGGGTAAGCGAACAACCATCGCTATTGATAAGGGGTGGGTCTATTCATATAATAGCACGTTCGTATAGACCGAGTTTAGCTCGGAATCATTGTTTTGAATATCTTAAGTTTTGGATGTCTTAAAGGCGGTTTTGGGCTTATGAAAAAGTATCCCGTCCTTTATCTCGAAGGACAAGGCGACATGTAAGTCGGGTTTGCGGAAAATAAGTTAGTCATCGGGAAGAATATTTTGCACCGAGATTCGATTCGTATCATTACAAGAGTTGGCAAGGGTTCGCGATATACATATCATACAAAAAGAAGATAGCTCAAGATAGCGTGTTTCTGTTGATAGTGGAATGATTTACATGACATTTCTACAGAAAAACAAATAGAATGGAAGACTCGAGAAGAAAAAGACAGCCAAAATACAAGCACATAGTCAGAATTTGTAAACTGACAATGAGAACTTTCCAACTTGTCACAGACAATGGGCACCCAAAGTCACCAGCAGTAGTCGGCAGATTCGCATGCTGGACAAGCTTCAGATGACCATCGTAGTGGTGAAGATCCCAGAGAATCTTCGGAGACCCCAGATTAAAATTGAGCCAAGTAGATCAAGATTGGCAAATATATCTGGGCTCCCAGATGCTTGTTGGGCCGTACGATTGAAGACTGGCAAATACATCTGAAAGGGGAGGCTACCAAGAAGGAGCCTTAGCATCATAATGAACCTTTTCTCCTTCATCTTTACTTTGTGTCCCCACGCTCCTGGAATGCTTGAAGCTTGGGATAGATAAAGAGGGCTTGACTCCTTCGACATGTCTGATTCAACGCATGAGAAGCAGCAACCCATCTTTGAGTTTGAAGAGGAATGCTATTTTGTGAGGAGAAAGAAAGAAGAGGGAACACGAATTTAGAGGCGTTTTGATTTCGAAGCGCCAGGGATAATTTAATGCTCCCTTAAATCACTGAGACATACGGACATTATATGCGCATTTGTGAGACGCGGCGTTTTCGAGGAAATGTCAGACTGACAGGAACGATGAGACACGGGCAATAAATGTACACAAGAACTAGGGAAGCGCCAGGATTGGCTATTGCATGGAAAGGACGATTACACACCCCAATGGGGGCAGTCGAACAACTATCGTTATCAATAAAGAGTTAGGCTTGTTCATATTCCAACACCTTGTTTGCATGATACCCTGGATTGGGGGCAACATACGCAGTATGGATATAAGCAAGCTAGGAAACCCGGAATTCAAAGTAACAGATGGAATCCCGGCTATCATAAAACAGGCGTGTTACAGAGCACAAGGAAATAGTTCGGTTCGCAGCGATCAATCTCGACAATTCGCCGGTATCTAGCAAAAACTTACGGCTAAAGGAGCAAAACAGATGAAAGCGATTAAGTCGGACAATCAATCTCGGCTGTTCAGAACCCTGAACTCCCGAGCTTGGGGGCAACTGTTATGGATCCGTATTTTGGGCCCAGATGAGATATGGCCCAATAAAGGCATCCTGTAATTAAAGCCCTTCACAAGCAGGGAAAATGCTAATCTCCCTATAATCTCGGCACTAACCCCGATCGTACAGATAGTGGAGCAGGCATCCAGAGAAAGTGGGAGTGCATGTTGTTGAAGCAATGAACGTAGAACTAAGAGAGTGAAACCCTAGGTAATCTCTATAAATAGGAGATTACCCACCAAGTACACACATTCTGTTCATATCCTTTTACTATATTGTTACACTGTGCACACACCCCACTCCTTTTGGCTCATCGCCATTCTCGTGTAGCACAGTGATCAAACGATACTCTTTGGTGTGTTCCTCATAGACATCACTGAGTACTCACCTTATCTTTGGTACTGCTTATTCACTTACCGGAGATCACACAGATCCTATATTAACCAGATACTAACCCAGAGGTTAGCCATTTGTGTTCGTGGAACCGAACAAACATATTAATATAATTGTTGTAGGAGACTTTTGATATGCAGAGGAAAAAAAGACAACAACATGCCATTGGCCTTATTTTTGGAAGCAGCTGATGCCTCGAATTTGCCTCAAGGGTGTAGTATCCGGCAAATCGAGCATAACCGTTACCAATCAAATTTCCGGAAAAATTCTCGAACATGTGGAGGTATCATTTGAATTTCCTTGATCTCTTTTGTAGAATCATACAGAATTATCTCAACATTTAATGTGTTTTTACCATTTTTGCCTCTAATCAATTCTATTATCACTCATTATCGTTTTCTCTTACTGTATTCTCTTTCATATTTTTTCTCATTAGGGCTATATTCCTCTCTCTTACTTGCCTCTTTATAAATAATGGCTTATTAGTAAATTAAATTTCGTTTATGTCATATCTATTATTTTTAATTAATTTTAATTAAATTATTAAATCGTGTAATTTAGTTACCGGACTCTTGTAAAAAGCAAATTTGTTTTCTTTTGGGTAGTGTCATTTTTAATTGTATGGTCCCCTTATTTCATAATTTGAAAATGGTAAATTATATTTGGGTGGTTTGATTGAACAATGCAGATGCAGATAAACCCTTTAAGTAGTTTTGTGCAAAGGAAACTAATTGGGGTTACCCTTGTTTTATGCCCCTGCATGAACTTCAATGGCCATATATTGGGAACGATACATGTATGATTGAAGTTGAGTTATTCTCGGTGACAATTGAGGGCTTTGAGCCTACAAGTCACCCAAAGGACAATTATGTTTTAGTTGATTTTAAGGATTTGGGAAAATAAAGAAATCATTTGTTCCACTGCTTGAGGAAGTTTGTTTGTGGCATCCTTCACTGCTGGATTGTATAAAGAACAAAAGTCGCATGTGATGTGCTATTTATAGATCTCAACTTAACCCCAAGAATTAAAGAAAAAATGTTCTAAAATCCTAAAATTAGAAAGCAAATGATAATATATCATAAAAGAAAGTAATCAAATAAAAAATATAACATATCATTGCCAAATCGTGTCATTCATCATCACAAATCCTTGATGATCTTCAAATCTTATATAATCTTCAATTATTCCTTTATTCTTCATTTTCCTTTTCCATTTCCATCTTCAGGTTTAACAAATGGGCATTAACTGTGTTGGGTCGAGTTTTACAATTTCTGAAGAACAAGAAGTGGAAAGATATGAACGAGGAAGCATGTCTGCAACTTCAACATTTGTGGGAGGAGCTTAAGATGATTAGATTAGACTTGAGTTGGTTGGAGCCTCTTGTAAAGTCTGCTATAAATATGAAAGGATATGATGAGAAAATAGAGAAAGTGAAAAAGTTGAAGCAAGACTTGGTGGTTGCAGAGACAAAAATGAATATGATAAAGGAAAAACTAATGACTCATACAGAACAAAACGCTTAGATGATAAGAAAAGAATTGGTGAATATAGAAGAAGACTTTGAAGAGAAGGATTTGGATGCAAAAATTGGATATGTGCAAAAATTTAATGTGGATAATGTAGCCAATTAAGTGCATTATGTGTATGTGTGTGTAAGAAAGAGAGATCGAGGAGTGCCTCGTTGTTATTTGATATTTAATGTGAAATCCCCAAAACAAATCTCAATGATTAGTTTGACATTTAAAACTTGTTTTGATTTTAAATAAATTAAGAATCACACTAAAATAAAATTAATCAAGAAGCCATATTTAGGCATCGTCAAGCCTAATTAGAAGTGGTTCTTACTCTTAAAACTCACTCAAAGATCTATTGGGCACGCGTTCCCTAGTATCCATCAGTTTCTTCTATAGGCTCCTTTATATTTTGATTATATTCTTTGTCGTTTTCCATTTTCACCTTTAAATTTGGTGTATTGAAATATACTAGACTGGCAATCCTGTGCATTCGAGTAGCCCAATTATATTGGAAATACCCTTTAACAGTTTAACTGGTGAATGAGATCGAAAAAAGATAGTACTAAGATGTCAATTGCTTAAGTTGATGTTGTGTTAGGTAGTGACTGAGTATTATTGTTGACAGCATAATGCCTTGCTGGCGTATATATGTTATGCTTGAAAAGAGTCATTTCTGGATCCTCGTAATTGAAGCAAACGTCAAACTGAATCTTCATAGAACTATTAACGATGTTCTTCATTTTTTAGTTCTGAGAACGAGGCAATGCATCATGCAAAGTTGGATAGCTTCAGTGTTGCCTGACGATAAAAAAGGAGCAAAATTCTAATTGGGAAATTAAGCACAAGAGGCATAGCAGATATTTAATAAATCCCTATTAATCTAAACACTTAGGCTTTGATTCCATGATACATTGTGATAATTATTCTATTTATGTAGTACACTTAAATTTAAGGGAAAATTAAATTTTGTAGTAATTCAACTTTCATTTAATTCACCTATAATTCAATATTTAAACTTTGACTCGGTACAATTTAGTCCCTAAACTTTTGACCCGCATGTGACTTAATTCCAAACTTATCATTTTTTTTAAATATTATCATCATTGTCATGTGGTGAGTCATCTGGGTGTCAACAATACCCTTCCAAAACTGCTCCCCCGGAGCCGTTTTTATAAAATTTAGGGAAAATCACTGTAGAGGCCCATTTAAGCAAAAAAAAGAACAAACAAACAGGGCCTATCATTAATTCAATTGTTGTGTGAAATGACCAAAAAGCCTAGAAGGAAAAAGAATTGAAATCAGTTCTCTCCCTCTCGAATTGGCACTCTGAATCTCCTCACGGTTTCTATCACTCTCACACTCACGCTCACTCTCACTCTCGTCCCTCGCTCTCGTCTTCGTCAGGACCGTCGATCTCGTCCCCGTCAGCCACTGTCGACCCTCTAAAGCGGATAGCGTCGCCGGCACCGGTTGAAATCGTCCGTAATCGAACTCCCTCGCTCGCTCGACTCTTGGCTGTGCTCGTCGACCTTCTGAAGCTCACTCACGGTCTTCTCTATGCTCCGTCGACCTTCTGAAACTCCTGTGTGTTGCCGTCGCCGTCGTGGTTCGCTGTAGGTAAAATTTTGGGGATTAGGGTTTTTCATTTTTTTTAAGAAATGTATAATATGCCGGTTTATTTTTTATGAACTTTGTATAATTTTTGTGTGCATTCATACGTCTCCCACTATCTTTCGCCTATCAAAGCCAAGCATCGATCCTGCGAGTACAAGTTCTTTGGGTGTTCGAGTTTCGGTTGAAGAACAAGTTCGTTTGTTGCTGGGTCCTGCGAGTACAAGTTCGTTTTCTTCTTTTAGAGGTAAATTATCATGTTTTCAAGCTTTTAGAGATTTGTGTAGATGTCTAGCAGAGTAAAGCTATGTGAATTTGTGTGATTTGTTTTGTTTGCTGCAATAGGTCTTGGTGGAACATGCTATTTTAGGATGCTTTTCACTATTACCGAGTCTCTGCTTACTCAACTCTGTGGCATGCTGGACATCTTGTTCTTGAAATTCTTGTTTAATTGTGCATTCTTTCTTGCGTGCATTATCACAAAGGGGTCCAATCATTAATACCTAAAAAAGGTAGGCTTAGTGACATCGAGAGAGTGTTAAATTCTGAAATGAATTGATTTGAAAACCTTGGAAGTTGAGTAATTCTTTGCTTTGGAATTAAAGAGCCAATTATGTTGTGCATCTCTCGCATTACCCTTTGATGCTCTTGGTTACTCAAGATTTGATAACTCATATTTGTTAATAGCCCCGCAAATCATATGAATCATTTAGAGTTTTGCTTCACGGTGTGATCTTTGTTTTTGGTCGGTTGAGTAATAATTTGTTTTTGACATTGTGCGGTAATTTCAGCCAAATTCTGCTTAAATGTGATATTGAAAAATTGAATTAATTTTAGGAGAGTTACTATCTTGTGTTGTATTGAACTTTGAATGATATGGTTCATGTCATATGCTATCATTGAAGTGTTGACAATGTGGCTTTGGAGGTTGGAATTCGTCATTGTTGTAACCATCGTTATTACAAAAGTTTAGAAACTAAAGTTCGAAGTTGTTGGTCACTTGTTTGCTGAATTTTAAAACTCTACTTTGTTGCTTGTCAATGCTCCTTAATTGTGCATTACTTGAAAACATTAAATTGGCGAATTTTTGCATTATACTCTGAAAATTTTGCTGCTGCATTTTGGAACTTCATCTCTCGGATTTCATAAGCCGCTATGTTCAACCGTGGTCTTGCTTTGGTTGCCAAGTGCATTTTGGTCTAAACTCATTTCTCGCATGAATTTCTACATATTTGAAAGAGTTTTGTCATCACATGCCCTTACAAACTTTAGGGAGGAATTATTGAGAGATTTTGCACTTTTCTTAAAATTGCCCTACGCATCACAACACTTGCCTCTCATAAACAACTCGGGTAACCCTCCTCTCGTCGTAAATACATGGCTTCCAAGTGTTCCAAAATTGCCTAATACATTTGAACAAGCCACCCCACTACGAGTCATAATAATTTATTCCAACTTATGTCCATAACGTAATTACACATAGCTCCATTCTAATCAAGGATCATGCCGCATACACTACTCATTTTGGTTTAATCAAAAGCTTGCACCGCTAGCTAGTTAATCTAACATGAATGCGGTTTTCCTGCGATCCAAAACTTGTACGAGTGGTGCCGAAATTAAAGCCACCAACAAGTAGTATTTTGGAAAGTTTAACCTCTTCAAGAAAGTTTAAAAAACATTGTTCCAAAGCAATAGTAGTATTTAGGATTGCTTAACTTCATTATGTTGTATGAAAAACCAAAATTTATATTGTTCAACATTTTTTTTCTCGCTCTAATTTTTTTCCCTGTTTCTATTAGTGTTGATTTTTATGATGAATTGAGCTATGAGAATTATGATCAAGGGTAATTTTAAATGAACTTCATTTACAATTGTTGTAGGTACACTAGCATTTGTCTATAATACAAGAAGAAACATCATGTCTAAATCCTCACAAAGGGATCCAAGGTTTTCTGGATACAACCTATTCACAGAGGAATTCTACAAGAAATATGAGGAACGCCACAAGGGTAAGGGCAAGGGCAAGGGCAAGGGCAAGTTAAGAGGCGGATTGAGTATAGAAATGACAGAAGCCTGGAAAAGGCTAACTTCTAATGAAAAAGCTGAATACACAAAGAGGGCTAAACAGCTGAGAGCCCCGGTGAAATTGAAGAAGTATGTGGTGCCCTTCCAAACTAGATGTGCGCCAAAGACATTCATCCAAGTTTGCAAAAACTTGAAGGGAAGACCCGAGGCGATGAGAAGGCTAAAGGAGATCGGGTTTGATAGGTTGGTTAATATAAGTTGCCGACAGATCAACCGTTCTTTATGTGCTCAATATATGACCTATTTTGATCCCCCTACAAAGGAAGTGTGCATTAGGGGGAAACCCAAGTGATAGGGGCAAAACACGTCAATCAATTGATGGGTCTTCCCGTTGGGAGGAAGGCCATAAAAGTTAATATCAACGACCAAGACACCACTCTCAACGACTATAGGAAAGTATACAAGGACGTTCCTTACAAAAAAATTGGAGATATGTTGGGAGAAGAATTAGATGAAAATTTTGAGTTTTTATTCGTCTTATTCGCCTTGGGTACCCTATTGGCGCCCAAAGGCATCAATTCTTGTCGTGACCGTCTTTTGAAGGTGATGACGGTGACTAAGGATGCACTTGTTGATTCCGATTGGTCATCCTTCGTCCTTCAAGAACTCTGTGAAGAGATACATGAGTTCAAGAAGGATTCCCAAAAGTCCACAAGAAAAAAGAGCAAAACTGTAGGCGGATGCCTATACTTCCTCATGGTAAGTTGTCTTTACTTATGTTTGCATGTGATGCTGACTCATTAATGGTCAACTGTTGTTAATAATTGTTTGATTTTGTTTTATGAGCAGCTGTTTTGTTTCCAAAATTTCCCGATCGGTGACAGTATAGGTTGTCAACATGAGTCGGCCATGGCTTTTTGGACCGACGAAAAGGTGAAGAGCAGAGTGTCAATTGAGAAACGAAGCAAAAAAGGCCTCTTGCATCGCGTCAAGCCTCATCAGCCACATCCTCAGCCACATCCATCAGTCAGTTCGTCAACATCGTTTGATCCTGATACGATGCTTACACACCCGGTAATGTGTGACAAATTAATCCAGGCGGCTGTTTCAGTACAAATTGATGATGTGATAAATGTTGTAGTAACTGATATATTTTTTTCCAGGTAGTGCGCACGACATATTCAGGTTGCTATTGAACTTGCAACAAGAAATGTTGGCGCTTCAAAATACGTTGGTTGAAGAAGGCCAAGATGAAGGTGATGCACCAAGCAAACATGCCATCTACATCCGGGGACTCGACGATGACAATGGACATGACACAGAGGAAGGAGATGACGTAGACGAGGAAGATGAACCTGAAAATATTATTGATGTCGATGATATCCCCGGACATGGAGAGGAGACACCCAATGTGGACGCTGGTCGTGCAGTGGAAATATTTGAACACGTTGCTGTTCCAAAACATGTGAAGGAACATGTACAAGAAGAGGTGACCGGACAAGGGGTTGAATTGAGGAGATCTCAACGGGTCGTAAACCCTAGTAGCGTGTTAAAATCCCCGTGGATCGATCCAAAGCGGAAGTCCAAGGGGAAGAGGACATACGACGAGAAGGACACTCTTTATGACTTGTGCACAAAGACCGTCAGTGAAGATGAGGCTGAGGAGTAAGTTTCATTTACCGTTTCCCATTGAATCACTTGTCTCGTACACAAAATGCACATTCGATTAAGATCTTCATATGCTGTAATTTAGGGAATTTGTGGACATGCATCGCTATTTTCTCACAAGGAGAGACCTTCAATGTCTTGATGCACGATCTTGGTTAGGTGATCGGGTACGTGACGTTTAGTAATCAACCTATATCATTGTTATTTCTGACTGATGGATGCAATGTGACTTTCCTTTCCATCCATATTTGCATCAACTGACCATATGTTTGCATGCACATGACAATATTTGTTTGTTGGCTTATTTATCCCAAATGTAGCTGATGACTATGGTGGCAAGGACTTTGGTTGCCGATCAATTAGAGAATGATGGTGTAGTCCAAAGATACATTTTCTCGCTTGAATTAATGGATAAAATGATTAGTCCTAGCCTGAAATGGACAGGTCCAATCCATTCTTCCGCAAATTGCTCCTCAACATTTAGGTTACAACATTGGTGACTCGTTTCATTTTTGGCCCATGTCTTTATGTAAATCACTGGTTTTGTTATGTTCTCGATACGTCTACAATGACTTTCTATGCCCTTAACTCCTTGGTTGACATAAATACATATTATCGGATGAAATATGAAAAGGAACATTCAAACATACAGCCAACCAAGAAAAAGCCAACAAAGAAACAAGTCCAAAAAGAACAGGAAATGATGGCAAATAAAGTGGTAAGTGCAACTGAAATTCAATGTTTGTTTAGTTTGTAAACTTGTAAACAACATTTCTAAATGTGTGAACTTTGTTTTCAGCGCCATCGTTTGTTGGAAATACTCCGAACAATCAAGCCAGAGTTGTTAGAAGATGAGGCCAAAATCCCCAAGGATGTTACATGGGCTAAAGTCCATGTCCAAAGGGACACGTATGTTTCTTAGATGGTTTATTTTTTTGTGGTGTCTTGTTAAGTTTGATATCTGATTTTACTAGAACTCGGCTGTCTATTTTATTTCAGGCACTCATGTGGGCTTCATGTCATATCTTGGCTACAACAATGGGATGGCTCAGCAGAATGGGGGGATGGGTATACAATGCCACACTTCACTGAGGAAGAACTTCGTGAATTGAAGGTGGGCTTATTATGGTGGCTCGTCACCCATCCTCGCAACAACCATCGGGAAAAAGTGTTGGGGCTAATGGAGGACTACCACAAGAAATTGAAGAGACATTAGGGAGCATAGTTGTTAGGACACATATGTATTTATGACTCATTTGTATTCATTTGGATGACATTACACCTTGTTATTTTGTAAATTGTCTACTGATGCTAACTTGATAACCTTTATTCAATGACAACAGAAATGTTTTGATGTAGTCATGGATGAGAAGAAGAATGTTTTGATTCTCGCTTTTGATGTTGTCATGGAATGATAACAAGAATGTTTTGATTCTGCTTTTGATGTGGTCATGGATGAGAAGAAGAATGTTTTGATTCTCGTTATGATGTTGTCATGGAATGATAACAAGAATGTTTTGATTCTGCTTTGATGTGGTCATGGAATGAGAATTGCAGAAATAATGGACAAGATTAACAACTTCAACGGGGTCATTTACAACAATAACAAAATCATTTACAACAATAACAGGGTCATTTACAACAATAACGGGGTCATTTACAACAATAACATGGGTCATTTACAACAATAACAGGGGTCATTTACAACAATAACAGGAGGCGATTACCACAATATCAGGGGTCACTTACAACAATATCAGGGGTCACTTACAACAATAACAGGGGTCATTTACAACAATATCAGGGGTCATTTACAACAATAACAGGGGTCATTTACAACAATATCAGGGGTCATTTACAACAATAACAGGGGTAATTTACAACAATAACAGGGGGCGATTACCACAATATCAGGGGTCACTTACAACAATATCAGGGGTCACTTACAACAATATCAGGGGTCATTTACAACAATAACAGGGGTCATTTACAACAATAACAGGAGGCGATTACCACAATATCAGGGGTCACTTACAACAATATCAGGGGTTACTTACAACTTCAACAGGGGTCATTTACAACAATATCAGGGGTCATTTACAACAATATCAGGGGTCATTTACAACAATAACAGGGGTCATTTACAACAATATCAGGGGTCATTTACAACAATAACAGGGGTCATTTACAATAATAACATGGGCCACTTACAACAATATCAGCACATAATGACAACAATATCAGCACATAATGACAACAATATCAGCACATAATTACAACAATATCAGCACATAATTACAACAATATCAAGACATAATTACAACAATATCAAAGACATAATGACAACAATATCAAGACCTAATTACAACAATATCAAGACATAATGACAACAATATCAGCAACTAATAACAACAATATCAACACATAATGACAACAATAACAACAACTAATAACAACAATAACAACAACTAATAACAACAATATCAAGCACCTAATTACAACAACAACACCACCTAATTACAACAAAATCCAAATTTGCATATATTTTTCAACGTCATTTACATTTGGAACAAAATATGAATATGTGTACATAAATGACACTTGGATACAATTGTGACAACAATATCCAACCTTCATTTACAACACCAAATGCATCTACAAATTTATAATGTCAACATCACACACCATTTCCAAAAATAATATGGTGTGGATTTCTATCTAAAGCCATAAAGCCATATATAACAAAAGAGTGTGAGACGCAATGCCCAAAAAGAAACACCCAAGGGACCATCGATGATCAACTTGGATTTGGATTCTTGCAAGTCTTGACGGAGTGTCCTGGCTCGTGGCATCTACCACAATGATAAATTTGCTTGTTTTGGAACTGAGATTCTCGTCTTTTTTTTGGCGGTCTACCTGGCGCCCTTGTAGTAATTGGGGGCTCCAAGAAAGTCTCTGTTAGCATTTGTGTCACCGTGGGCGCATCAACAAGTGGACAATCATGTGTTGCAACTGGCCGCATGCTATGTGCATATATTTTTTCTTGTCCTGAAAGTGTAAAGCAATCATCCACAAATATGTACACATTACCATTAAGTAACTTAATTGTTGCACATGCATTCGGGCAAGGTAGTCCACTCATTTGCCATGCTAAACAAGAGCACTCTTTTGCAACCATATCAACAACAACATAACTTAAGGCATCACCGCGTCTAGTTTCAACCATACACTGGTTCTCCCCATAATATGTGGCATGCATATTTTCCGCATAGTTCACATGTTGCAACAATTTTTTTTCAATGTTAGGTCCTACACCATTTTTCCAATTCACCAAAGCCATCTTGCTTGCAAGCAACTTGGCAGCCAACTTCTCCCTATGCTCATGTATTAACATTGACACCGTGTGCTTCCTCTCTTTCACCATCCATGCGTTGAATGATTCAGCAATGTTAGTGGTTATGTTATCCCACCTTTTGAAAGGAAACTTACTCATAGCCCATTGATCAACGTCCCCATGAGTCTCAACCCATTGTGCCAATGGTGGATTGAACAATTTTAATTTTCCCATCGCAATAGTGAATTCCCCAACCATCCTTGCGTACGCAATTCCATCGAGGAGGTGCAATGCAATATCCTTGCTATTCCCAATGTACGTGGCATCCCTTTCATGATTTTGAGGAACTCGCACTATAATTTTCCTTCACATGCCCGTAACAAAATGCATGTCTCTCGGTGCCAAATATATCTCTTACAGCCCCAATAATGGAATTGTTTCGATCGAGACACAATTGTTATCATCATTGATCCCGTAACTGCTTTTACATTGTTTAGAAACCAAACCCAATCATCATAGGTCTCACCGCCAACAATGCCATATGCTACGGGAAACATTTGGTTGTCTGCATCATACGCACAAGCTGACAACATTGTACCCCTATAAGGGCCACTCAGATGACATCCATCTATATAAAGGATTGGTCGACAAGCATCTACAAAACCTTTAATGGAGCAACCATATGCAATAAATAGTCGGACAAATCTATTAGCAAAATGACCCTTCCCATTTTGCCACCGTGTTGGGATCACTCTCTATGAGTCTTTGACACATCCAAGGAATGACCTTGTAAGAGTCCTCTACTCGTCCATGTAGTAGCGTCACCGCTCTTTCTTTCGCCCTATATGACCGTTTGTAGTTCAAAGCGTACCCCAAACTCACTGTACATGTCAGTTCGGATTTCATTCGCTGTCTTCTCAATATTATTTCTCAAACCATCAATTACAAGGGATGATGTCAACCTACACTTGGGTGGATGAGATACAATAAGGCAATCTTGTGCATGGTGTTTGTGTGCTCCTCTCGTATGTTTTGATGGTTAGGAACTCGTATCTTGACGTTCTCCCGCTGAATATGCACCCATGTACCGGGACAACCGTCAACCTTGCACTTAACTATTATCTTCTTTGCCTTGTTCTTCACAAATTTGTATGAAAACTTTTGTGCAATGCTGAATTTGTACAACGTTTCACGGAGGGTCACAGCATTCGCAAAAATTTGTCCTTCTCCCATTATCAAATCCTTCCATTTTGAATGATTCATTTCTGGCATGCTTAATGGTACACTTTGCGAAGAACACGGCAATGATTGCAAGGCTTGCATTTCATTCAACACTTGAGGGGAGAAATTGACAACCCACTGCGCCTTGATAGACTTCATCCCTCCCGCGACAAACAACAATTATTAGTGTAAGTAATGAGAACCAAGTAATGAAAATTTATATAGGAACAAATTACATTTCTTAACACAACAACACTTACACTTCTTGTTCTTCCATTTGAGCATTCATTCGTTGTGGACTATTGTCATTATTCCCATTTTCTTCAACGTACACATGACAATATGTTTCATTATACCTTATTAAATGTTCAACCCCTTCATCATCTACAAGATCAACGAATGTAGATGTATCCATGCTAAGTTTGAACTTAACACAAATTTTAGTATTTTCTTCCCCAATTAAAGATGCTATGATTCTTTGCATCTCCTCGTATGTAGTTCCTTCCTTGATATCTCTTGTTCTTATCATTCCACCAAGATAATCACTTTGTTGTCCTCCCCCATGTTCAAAGAAACCCCCCACATGGAAGAAACATAATATGTTCTTCCCTGAAGTACTATCCATCTTTAATTATCTGCAACATAAAGTTAGTATTTACAAGATCAACAAATCAAATTAACAACTTCCACAAATCACATTAACAACAATCTCATTTAACAACTTCAACAAATCAAATTAACAACTTCAATAAATACATTAACAACAATCTCATTTCATCATTTTCACATTCAGTCATTCCCCCTAACAAACAAACCTCTCTCTGTTTCCATGCCCAAAAACAGAGCAACCTACAGTGTTTTAACATTCAGCTCGTATTAACAACTATAATAGTCATATTTACAACTAAAACAGTCCAATTAACAACTAAAACAGTATGTATTAACAACTACCCATTTCAACGTTTTTGAACCAAATGTGGCTTCATCCCATTCACCCATTCCCACTTAAAAACACACCTTCCCCTCTGTTTTCATGCCAAAAAAACATCTTTCCCACCCAACCCTCCAATGATTAAAGACCAACTTGAATAGTGATAATGATATCTTGAGCAAAATCTTAGTATCTCTTACCTATTTCCTATCTGTTAATAACATAAAATTGGCCAAGCTCCAACCTTTCAGCCACCCAACCTTCTAAATGAAAAAAACGTTCAGGAGCAGCAAAGTGTGAATATTTCTGAGTTTAGCCTATAATGCAGTAGATGATTGGGAATATAAACATTCTCTCCCTCGCTGTGCTGAGCAAATATAAAGCTTCGAAAAAACCCGTGTTCTCTTGCGTTGTGAACGTCTCTTCTTCTTCTTCCCGAAGGCGCCAAAACAGAGTTACGTTTGCAATGTCATCTCGTTTACTTTATAATATCCGAGTTCTTTTTTGCTTTTTCGAGTCAAGGGTATTATCTTGTCATTTCCTTTAGTAACTTCAATCCCAATCGGGGCCCTAGGGCTGTTTTGGGAATTGCAGAATGCTTGGGCCCTTTTTGTCTTTTTTTTGCTTAAATGGGCCTGTGTACAGATTTTCCCTAAAATTTAAACAAAAAAAAAAGGAATCCGGCCACCGGACCAGAGCTTATGCTAGTGGCTTCAACACTAGGGGAGCTCATGTGTGTCATGTCCCAGTCGTCCCATCCTGTCCTGGTTATATTGGGAGCGGATGGGATGGGGGTACCCTAATCCCGTCCCATCCTGGTATATTATTTTTTATAAAAATAAAAATAATTTATATTTAAACATTTAATCCCAAAAAATCAACCCTAAAAACTACTAAAATGCATTGCTACTCACTCGCCTTTCAGACTCATCACTCTCGTCCCGCTCTTGAACCAGAGTCAGATGATGAGAGTGGAAGCATTATACTGTAAAATCTTCTGCCAAAAGCCCAAAACTTGATGAAAGAGGAGAAACATGAATCGCATATTGAAGGCTAAAGTGTGTTTGGGATAGTATGGGAAAAGTGGCATTTTTGTAAATAATTATGCAAACTTAAGATGTAAAAGTTAGATTTGTAATATAATTTATGTTTAGATTGACACTTTTGTAATAGTTATAAAAAATCAAAATAATTATTTGTTTATGGAGTGTACGGCTTGATTTGAAATAGGGAAAGAGAGTCTTTTGGAGATAAAAGAGCAAGAGTAGAGAGAGAGAGAGGCATGATATTAGTAGGAAGGCGTATATGTGGACTTGGGGGGCCACGGGGGGAGCCATGTGACATGCCAAAATCAAATAGTGATAAGCTATAGTTTGTGACTTATGGAAATAAGTCATTTAATATCTATATAAGTTCAATGATCAAAACGTTCTCTCAAACAAAGCAGAAAAAATCAAAGCCTCCTAATCTTGCTTTCGGCTCTTGAATCATGTGATTGGGAGGCCCAAAAGTCATACCAAACATAAGCAGACTTTTTTGTTCGCATGTGCACCACCCACTAAGCGAGATTGGTCAGTAAGCAATCTATGGACCAATTATTAGTGTGCAAAATTTTATTTGCAAGTGTCCGTCCATGGGAACCCCATGTTTTCTCTAGCCTCATGTGGAGAAACTACCCTTGATTTTACTTTTGTGCATTTCATGATGCTGCCCTTTCGAATTTTTGCCATTTCATGCTGGAATTTGCTCCCAAAAAAATGCAAGAGACATCCCAGACCCATCCTGTCTCATTCAAGACCGAGACACCCTCTGGATTGGACTAGACACGGGACGAAAAAGGAATGTCGTTCCTGTTTCCCGTGATGTCCTTGTTCCAATCCCGTCTTGTGAGCACCCCTATGGCCCTATTCACCACCATTGAATTACTAATATTTATGGTGCAAAGGCGTAATTTTAGTATGATTTTGATTTTATTATATAAAAAATAAAATTAATCTGCAGCTTCATATAGTTTCACCCAATTTTTAGTCAGGTCCTTGCAATTTTTCCCCCCTTTTATCAGGTAATTACAGTTTCACTTGATTCTGAATCACATCTCTGTAGTTTCAGGCGATTAATAAAAGGGCAAAAAAAAAAAAACCTACAGGAACGTTATTAAAAATTAGATGAAACTATAAAGACTTAATAAAAAAGCTACAATTATCTAGTTAAAGATCAGGTGAAACTATAAGAAACTGGTAAAAAAACCTACAAGGATCTAATTTAAAAAATCAAATGAAACTATAAGTACTAGCAAATTAATTTTCCCTAGATAAAATAAATGCCTTGGGCCAATCTGGACTTTCCAAGATTGAACCGTTAGTGTGAAAACCGGGCCAGATCGGTCTCATGAAATATTTAGTTGGTTCAGTCTGGGTTGGGCCAACGTTGAGTCCCATTCCCAGCCTGTGGCAAAGTCTTCGTTACCTTTTTAACTTTTCAAATTCTTTTCGACAATAACTTTTCAAGTTCCATTCTTCCAAACAAAATATTGAATTACGTTTGATCTTCCATTCCAACATTTACCGCACCAAAGATTTCTATTCTCATTGTTCATCACCTAAACCACTCAAAGATCTAGTGGTGAATTTAAAATATGATTTTTTTTTTAAAGAAATTGATAGAAAAATAACTTTGAAATTGCAAAATCTCAAATCAGTTTATTATTAAGAATTGATAACGAGACTTGATAAGCAATTTATAACTTATATTATGAAAAATACTTGATATGAGATTTTACAATTTCAAAATTCATCTTCTGTTATTCTCCCTTTTTTTCATGTTCTATTGGTTTTTGTTTTTTGTCCGTGTCCATTCGTGCATGATTTTTTTCCCCCATTCCAAGCATGCCTGATAAGAAATTAATTAATATTAAGAGCAATAAACCCTTCTTGAATTAATGCATTTTTATTTGATATTTCAAACTGGTACAACTGATTAATTCACACTAGATGTTTGTTAGGCTATCATTTTTAACATGATTTTTATTTTCATTAATAGGGAATTCTAAGACTTTGATTGAGATATAAAATCTCATTTCAAATCGACTCATCAACTAATAGATCAGACTTTTGTTCCATGTACCCATTCACTGATCTTCCCTTTTTAACGTCCATGTGAATAAAAAAAAAAAGGAAAAAAATGAATTTTTAATGTCACCCTTCATATTTGAGTAGTTTTTTCTGAGGTCATCCATTTTAACGAATTCTTCTTTTTCATTGAATCATATGCATATTATCAAAGACTTTTAATCCCTTTTCTTCTTACTTAATTGCAATCTTAGTTTGGGTAAGCTATTAACTACTTTAGATATTTTATGCTCCTCGAAGTTTTATTCATAAGACAGAGAGATTTTTTTAAAAAAAAATCATATTAATAAGTCACATTATTAAATTTTCACATGAATATAAATTTTACTCTTTATTTATTATTTAATAGACTCTATACTCTTGAGTTAGAGCTCTTATTTAAATAAAGTAAAGTTAGGAAGTTGTTAAATTATACTACAAAGTAAATAAGATTTAAGGCTTTTTTATTCTAATGAGACATGTTGAAAGTGACTTATAAATAAAAGAAAAAATTAAGATAAAGGACCTCGTAAAAATAATATTTATTTTAAAGGACCTTAAAAATTGTAATTATTTAGAATGACCAAAAATTAAAATACGAAATTGGCCCTGTGGTAAACTAAAGATATTAAAATCAAGTAGATCCTATTGAACCCATGGCTTTTGTATTCCCACAGTAAAGGCACATGGACGTTGGAGAGGTAGCGGGGATGACAGCGTCGAGGAGACCACGATTTAGGAATTATAGAGAAGGGATAGTTTGGCGTCTTTGCGGAAGACACCTAATTAGCATTTTGAGAATGCGACTAAAGGTTTGCTGGTTTGTTCCACTTTCTTAATATTAATCTAGCGCACCTATCTTTCCCTGGCTTTCTAGTTGTTTTAGGTGTAGAAAATATGAAGCCATGGCGAGGAAACAGTGCGGTTTTGGGAGGGAAGAGCAAAAGAAGGAAACGACAAAGGAATCAAAGTCTGATAAATTGCTAAAAGGACAGGGGTTGGAAGTGAGAAAGGATTGAAAAGGTTAAGGGTAAAGTAGTACTTCTACATCTATATTTTCATTGGTTGGTCCTTCAAAATAATTACTATTTTTAAGGTCCTTTATAATAAATATTATTTTGTATAGGTTGTTCTAATTTCCCCTAAATAAAATAGAGTATATATTATTATCGGCTGTTGAAGTTGAGTTGCCTTAATCATCTTCTAATTGCTAATTAAACACAAGTTGAGTACACACTTTATCTTCATAATTTTGTTGAAAAAATTAATTCAGTCTCATAATTTCTTCAAAGTTAAATGGCATCCTTCTACCGTGGATATTTGATAAGTGTATGCCCATTTTTGATAATCATTAAAGGAACTCCTCAGTACCAAGGGATAAAAACAAAGGGTCAAATTATATCTAGTATCCTAATATATTTTTCTGTAGCACTTAATATACTAAACTTATTTTTAATGCATTCAATACTCTAAAGTATTTTTTCAATATCACCCAGTATTCTAAAATAATTTGTGGTATGCATAGAGGGATGCCAGCGAAGGAAAGCGGCCCAACTGGAGCCTTGACAACCTCCATCACTTGCCCCATGTGACCCCGTGCTTCTTCCCTTTTCAAGAACCAAACCGGACGGTCTAATCGGTTGGATTGTCCACCGAACTCACTAACTAGGGGTGAGCAAAACATCCGCAACCCGCGGATCCGCCCATGCCCCATAGCTTTTCGGCCTATTTAAGCCCGCCATGTGGTTTGTGCTTCGATCCCTGTAGGCTGCAACAAAAGGTGGTACATTATTTTATGCCCGACACATTTTAAGCTTTTATATTTTTAAAAATTTTAAATCCCATTTTTTTAAAAAAAAAAAAAAAAAAAACCCTACTTACTCTAATTCCCTCCCTCACTTTATTTTACCGCCTCCCGTACCCCTTCGCTTTTCTCTCTCCTTTCTCAATCTTCACTTCCCGTGCCCCTTCTCTTTTCTCCCTCCTCTCTCAATCTTCACCTTCAATCTCCAATCTCAAGTTGTAGCTCTCAACCTCTCAACCGTCCACCAACTTCATTTTTTCCCTCCTCACTCGGTGGTTCTGTTTACGGCAACAACGTCGTCGATCTTTCCAGCTGTGTTGTTCTTCTTGGTTGTTGCTGTCGATCACTGCAACAGTCGACATATTGCCGTCGAGCATCACAGATATACCCACCATATTTTCTTTCATCTCATAATCTCATCTTTGATCTGTTTGGTTCTCTTTGTTCTGAGTTTGTTTGGTGGGATCTGGTGTTTTTTTTTCAACTTGAAGTGATAAACGGGGAACCCGAAACCTGTCGAAACCTGCCTGTACCCGTTTATCACAGGTTAAACGAGTTAAACCACAGGTACAGGCTACCCCATACCTGTGCAAAGTAAACGGGCGGGACTGAGGGCAGCCTCACCTGCCCGTTGCTCAGCCCTATCGCTAATTGCTCTATTTGGATCATAAAATTAAACTATTTTTGTAGTTGAGTTGCATTGGATTGAAGTTAAACTATCATTGAGCCGAAACAAGAGTTAGACCGTGAACCAAAATGGTTTTTAGAAAACCAGACAGTTTTTTGGACTGATGGAAAAAAATGTTAAAAAACACTGATAAAAAAATAAAATTTGACTCTCTAATTATATTTTCACATTATTTGTGGCCATATGGTTTTATATAATTGAAAACTTAATATATTATGTTAACAATTAGACTTATTAAGAATTTATTATTTTTATATATATTACTACCTCCAATTCTTAATATAAGATCTATTTTACAGTTTAATTTTTCCATTAAAATGGATTTTATATTGATAACCAGAGGTAGTATTATATTACTATAAAAAAATCAAATCACCGATGGAGTTTCAGTTTTCCGCTGGAATCTGTTTAGGCGTTCTGATGCATTTTCCAGTTGAGTTGTTTTGACCTTATATTATTTATTCACATAATTTCAGTTGGTGATCCGTCGCTAATTGCTGATGATTTTTTTTTTTGTTGTTGGAAAATGAATTTTTTGACGAAATTTTCCCTTTGGTAATTTTAGCAACAGACTTTCCATCAGTAATTACCGATGGAATGTTAATTTGATGTTTATTTTTGTAGTAAGTATATGCATATGATCTACCAACATAGAATTGGTATAGTGGTATAAGACTCCATTAGATCTCTCTGAGTCTTGAATTTGAGTCTCAAGGAAGACACCTCTAGTGAAAGGGTCAGTCACGAACCTCAAACTGAATAGTGAATGATAATTAAAAAAAATATATATGTATATAATTTTTTTTATCAAAATTTTTACTAAATTACTACATCACCAGTTCGATCATAAGAGTTGTGAAGGGCTAACATTTCCAGCTCAAGACAGTTTGACTTTTAAAACATTGATGGTGTCTAAACAAAAAAGCTTGTAGCTTAATGACATGAAACCTTTCTTCTATATGGGAGTTTGATTTTGTTTGTAACCTTAGACCGTTAATGTATGTCGCTCTAATTTTTTTTTTAAAGAACATTGTGTCCTTATATATGCTTTCTTAAAAAATATATATATATCATTCGTTGATTTGTGATTTCACTCTCTTTTTTCTAACACAATCAATTTAAACACACACACACACACACAAATATAGTGATGTCAATTTTGAGTCTGTGACCTCTTCCAAACATGATAGGCGGTGTTGCTGTTAAGCCAGCTTGTAGATAACTAACATGTGATATCACAATGTCTCAAGGAAAGAGATTGCATCTGTAGCATGTGCTTTGCTTATTCCTCCTCTCAATCCTCTGTAGGCACCTCCACCTCTCATTTTCTAAACGTATACTTCAATATGCCTCTTTCAATTTCATGTGCCTCCAAAACTATCTTTCTCCAAAATCAAAGTATCTGTTATGGATTCAAATATTGGGCCCAGATATGATGCGGCTCAACAAGAGCGCATTATAGCAGAAACTCTTCTTAAAGCAGGGAAAACGCTAATCACTCTATAAGTAAGGCACTAATCCTGGTAGTATCGGTAGTGGAGCAGGGATACGTTAGATAGTGGAGCAGGCATTTGCAGAACGTGGAGTTGCATGCTGTTGGAGGAGTGGACGCACAACATCAGGATTGAAACCCTAGAGGTAATCCCTATAAATAGGAGATTACCCACCAGGTGCACACATTCCATTCTTATCCTTTTACTATACTGTTACACTGTGCACACATCTCACCCCCTTTAGCTAATCGTCATTCTCGCGTGTAGCATAGTTGTAACATCCCATTTTCAAAAGCAGTATATTTTTTTTTTATCAGAGTAGAGCATTGGAGCGATTGAGTGACTGATACATATATTAAAAATGCCATAAGTCTGGCTCATTACAAAAGCGGTACAGTGACCGAGAGTTTTCAAAGTAAATGACAACAAAGGAAAATCTTCAGCGGAGTCTCTAAGCGTGCTGCTTTCCTCTCTCCTCGGTCCTTCTGACCCTGAAGCTATTTTAGAGGCTGAGGTCCAAATACACATCGGACCTCAGGTAACGGTTAACCTCATATTTATATAAACAGCATATGGAAGACATCATAGCATTAATCAAAACATAAGTATATAGCAGATGGAAGATTAATATAACAACAGTACACTTCACGCGTAAAGTTATTTATGCTAACAGTACACATCGCATGTAAAGTTATCTATGTTAACAGTACACATCACATGTAAAGTTATCTATACAATTCACTCGTATAGTCGTCTTTCACATATAAGTATACAGTAAATATCAGAGTTTGTGTTACAGTACGCGAACGTACCTTCGTTGATGGTAAACGATACTTTTACAGAAAACGGTACTTTTTGACAATGGTGAAACAAATGGGTACGACGGCGGTACAACAGCGGTCCGATTATCTTAGATATCCTATAAGGATAACATTTATCAACTTCTAGCAAGTATAACGGGCATTTTAGGTACAAATTACCATTTTGCCCCCGAACCCCTAATCGGCGGAATTTCGCCGGAGCTTCATTGTTTTCGCTCTATCTCTCCGAATTTTGACAGATCTTTTCCCTCATCATATTTTCGAAATATATATCATATTTACCCCTAAATATGATATGTAGACTATCTTGAAAAATTAAAGATAAATCTAGCATTTCTACTACATCTACTGAAAGAACTACTGAAACTAAAGATTAGGGACCGAAGAACTTACCCAGAACTCGGCTATACTTTCTACGGGCTCTTCCTTCTCTCTAACCTCTCTCTAAGGCACGAAATTTTGGTGTAGAAATGAGAGGAGAAGTGCCTTCTATTTATAGAAGAAGGGAATGGCAATTCGGTAAATAAGTCAAACTTTATCAGATCGATTCTGAGCCTTCGGATCGCACTTCGCCACATGGCTTCATCTTGTCCATACACCTCTTGTGCTGACATCATCCTTCCAGAAGAAGATGATGTCATGCATGCCGACTTACCGATAGCGTTTCCCGACGGTGTCCGAATCGCGTAATCTTGCCGAATCTCAAAAATCCGGAACTAGGTTTTGTAGTTCCATTCTTTCTCTTTAAAACTACTGGGTTTCATTATATTTTTGATCCCGCAAGAAGAGTATTCCGTAATCTAGAAGATTTTCTGGACAGACACCAATTCTTTAAATCACTTCCGATAGAACCGAACTTCTTGCGTAAAATCACCGGTTCGCAATATGATCTGATCTAAGTAACCATATCCCTGGTTTGAAAAACACGGTGCGTTTTCTATAAGTCACTTTTAGCACTATCTCGCCTTATCTTAATTATCCGGTACTCTAATTACGCTGTTGGTTTCGAAAACGACTTCGAGACCGCTCAATCCGAGATAGAATTTCACCGGTTCATAAAAGGTCCAAAGTGGTAAAAGACTAAATTTCTATATCTTGAGGTAGAATTTCATTTCTATCTGTTCTCATATCTCCCGTTGGCTCTTTTTCCGATTATATTATTATTTTATTCAAAATATCTAGATATTTATTTATTTTTCTTTTATTTTTCTAAGCATAAAATATTTTATTAATATTTTATTATTTATTTAATTATTAATTTCGAATTTCTCCTTTAAATTAATTATTTACTAATTAATTTACTTATATCTTAATCTAAACAATTAGCCACTAATTACTTAATTAGCCATTTACTAATTGTTGATAATTTTCATAATTAGGATAAATTATTATCTCACAACTATTTGACTTACATTGGTATTTTATATCCCATGTAAAATATTAAAAATACTCGGGGCCATAAAGTGCTTTTAATATTATTATATTTATGCTCTATATATTTTCAGGAAAATAATCTCAAAAATTCCTAAAATTAAAGATAACATACTTCCTAAGTTTTTGTCAATATTTGCATCATATGGGATTTATCATAATATTTTCGTGCCATTTTCTCGCCTTATAAAATACATTTTTCAAGGATTTTAGCTATTTATCTCTCCTAATTCCCATAGTAACTACCTTAGAAAATAAGATAATTATTACTTATTATTTGAAACCACATATTCACCTATTTTCAATAGGTATTATTTACCGAAATATAATATTCCAGATAAATAATTATCCGGGTATTACAATAGTGATCATCTGATATTCTTCGGTGTCTTCTTCATAGATATCACTGAACATTCACCATCTCTTGGGTATTAACTCATATACATCCCGGAGAACCATACAGATCTTATATCAATCATATACTAACCCACTATGGTTAGACATCTGTGTTCTTACAACTGAACATTGGCGCCGACCATGGGCAACCATAAACTTTGATTCCCAAACCACAAAAGACCATAAACAATCACTAAAAATGGCTGCAAGCACTAGAAGTCGTAGTCAGGCAACTCGGCAGGATCAGTTGCCAGAAGAACAGTTACAACAACAATGTCAAGAACAGACAGTTCAGTTTACTGATTCGGTAGCTCCAGATCATAACCGTGTTATTGTGGAGACTAAAGGTGAAACGGCGGATACGAGAACTTCTCCAGCTCCTAACCGGGCTATCCAGCCAGTAGTCCTGCCACAAGGCCCTCATCTCGAGTTTCAAAGAACACCGATATTCGCATTTTGCATAACACGATGAACTCAGTGTTATAGCGGGTGGAAGAGATGGAGAGATATAGCCGTAATGCCCTTTGGAGGCAGGAAGAAAGATAAAGAATGCAATAGCTGCTAGATGAGCGTGTTGAAAATTCAGATTGTAGTACAAGCCGAGATATTGTCGGTCCTAATGAAGCTTTTATCCTACTCCGGAATTCGGGTAAAGATGTTACTGGCCCAAGCCGAGTTAATGCTTCAACATCAGTTCACATGAGTGCCGAAGTGCCGCGAGCAAGTTATGAAGAGGAAAACCTGGCCGGTCGTGTCCGAGGTCAGAATGCTGGAGAGGATACTCGAAGGATATGGTTGCTGGAAAAACGCATCAGACAGCTCGAGAATCCTTCGCAAAATATCGGCCGAGATGTTAGTGACCCCAGCCGGATTAGTATAACGACTACAACGCAAGCAGATGCTGACAGATCGTGAGCGAATGAGGATAAGCAGGACCAGGCTCTAATTCCGGAGACTCGAGTGTTGAACCCTAGCACGAGTAGCTGAAAAGCAACCATTGGAGGGCCAAGATCTCGGTAGGGCTGAAATAGTACCTCCGGCACAAAGCGTACTCGGGACACATTCTAGAAGACTTGATGGAGCCAGAATCCCGAGCCTTTTTTTGGACAAGATTATGACGACCATTTATCCAAAAGGTTTAGATTCAAGGGACCTGCCGAAATACGACGGGAGCCAAGACCTGTAAGTTCATGTCAGTAATTTTAAAATGGAAATCATGGTGAAGGGGTTTGTAGGGCCTGTTATACCTCAGTTATTTGCAGGGACTTTGTGTGGAGCCGCGCAGATCTGGTTTAACTCCCTGCCACTAAATTCCATCCAAAATATGGAGAACCTGGAGAAGAAGTTTCTGTTGAATTTTGCTACTAGCAGGAAGCAGCCAAAAACCGAGTTCCAACTCGGCCAAGTGAAGCAAGCACCCGGAGAAACTCTACAGAAGTATTTGGAGCGTTTCAAGGATACAGGTCTGCAAGTATCAGGGTTGAAGGAGGACGTGCATCTGCACTATGCCATAGCCGGTCTGGACAGTGAAAAACCTGACTATCACCCAAGAGGGGGGGTGAATTGGGTGTCGGATAAAAACTTGTCGTCTTTGAAAATCTTTTCGCAACTTACTAGAGAAAGTTTGAATGACAGTAATAATTTATAAACCGAAAGACAATCATTCAAAACATATATCTTTGGAATGTAAGAGTTTAGGGTAGAGAATATGCAAACGAGATTTATACTTGGTTCGGCCAATCCTTGACCTACGTCCGGTCCTCAAGCTTCACTTGAGATTTTCAATCCACTATCTTCTTTCAACTTGATTACACGCTCGTACTTGAAGTAATCCTCTCACTAGGATTCACTCCCCCTTACAAGCCGTAATAAATACACCCACTTGATTACACACTCGCACTCAAGTAACCCTCTCACTAGGATTCACTCCCCTTACAAGCTGTAATCAATACAATGGGTTTCCCACTCAAGATCACACAATCTTGAGTATCTCACAGATAGAATGATAGGATGTTTACAATTAATCTTCTTTCTCAGAAGTGAATGAATAAACACTGAAGTACAAAACAAATCATCTCACTCTCTATGATAAGCTATGTAAACATTGAAAACAGAGAGTAAATAAGATGAAGATCAGAGTATGAACATTTTGAAGTTGTAGGCTTGTGTCTTGCTTCTTCTGTCTTGAATCTGACTTCTTTTATAGGTAGAAATCAATATATGACCGTTGGAAGAAGAAATATAGCCGTTAGACTCAGATAGAAACTAGCCGTTAGAACTTCATTTTCTGACCAGCGACGTATACTCGAGTATTGGGTTGGAAACTCGAGTATGGAGGTTGTTTCGTAACTCCTGGTTCTTCTCTGTCTGATCCATACTCGAGTATTGAGATGGAAACTCGAGTATTGGAAGATGCTCTAACGTTTGTGGCTCTCTGTCTGATGGAAACTCAAGTATTGAACTTACATACTTGAGTATTGCAACTCTTTGAACAAACCATCTACTTTTGAGGGCTATATATCCCTGGTCTAAACTCCGTTTTGGTTCATTCAACTCTTGATGGAAAGCTCTGTGAGTCTACTTTCATATGCCACCAATTTCAGCTCAATCGGATTTGTAGTTTGTGAGTTAAACTCAAAACATTGAAGCTTGGTTTGCTGTGTAAGGTGGATTTATCTATCAACTTGTACAATTCATAGATCTCTCATATGAACTCTTTTGGGCTTGAATTTTATATCAAAATGACGAATTGGGAGTCTAGTTTCATATGCCGCTGATTTCACTTCAATCCGATCTCTGGTTTGGAAGATATCATCAAATTACCAAACGTCGCCCATGCTGAACGTGAAACAGAGCTGATCACCGCTGCATACTCGAGTATTGACTTGCATACTCGAGTATTGACAGTCCAGAGGCACCAGAGATGCTGAAAATACTGCATACTCGAGTATTGACTTGGATACTCGAGTATTGCCAGTCCAGAGACGCCAGAGAGGCTGAAAACACTCCAATACTCGAGTATTGACTCCTAAACTCGAGTATTGAGTTCTTTTCTCGAGTATTCTCATCCAGAAGCTGATTTTTGCTGATTTTAGCTCCGAATTGAGTCATTCCAACTTCCATATGATCTTGGAGGCTTCTAGCATCAATATATGAACTTGAATAATGATATCTTCATTTCATTCAACAAGTTCTTCCACTTTCCATCTCCCAACTTGATCATTCTTCATCATTTAACTTCACATCTTCTTGATTCAATTTCTTTCTCTGATTCAGTACTTCTTCTTGTTGAACGTTCTTCGTCATTCAACTTGGACTCATCATTCTTTGTAAGTTCTACCTTCTTCAACATTTCCTCTTCTTCTGATTATTCCCAAAGTCTTTTGATAACTTCTTGCTCCCTTGACATTCTGATATTTACATTATATTGTGTGCAAGAACTTCTTTCTTCAATCTACTTTCTTGATCATTCTTACATCTTCTTCAATATCCATAGAGCCGAGCCTATGCTGAACTTGTTCCATAATTTAATGTGTCGACTTTCCGTATCAGCACTATTCATGTATACTCCACTGTAGCCCAAATATGATGAAGCTTCATTCCAACTTCAGTTTGATCATGGAGATTTCCAGTATGACATATAAGAACATATAGTGCAAGTTCTTATTTCTTTAGCCTCCTTTCTTGGTCAATCTCTTATAGTTCAACTTGGAATAATCTTCTTCAATATCTTCTTCTTGATTAATCTCTATGGAATAATCTTCTTCAATATCTCCTTCTTGATTAATCTCTATAATTCAACTTGGATTAATCTACATTAAATACAGCAGTTAGTCAATGTAGGAGATAACTATATTACTCAATCTTTTTGCTTTTAATAATGGCATCTATATAAGGCATCATCAAAACTAATCAAAACCAACATTCTCCCCCTTTTTGATGATGGCAAATACTATAAGAAAAATATGTATGAATATGAAAATATATTAGATGCAACAATGCAACATATTTTTCTTGCCATTCTCTCCCCCTTATTTGTCATTAGCAAAAAGTTGATGTAAAGAAGAAATGCTTATGGAGACAAATTTCCGAGATTATGAAACATCGTCCTGACACGCTGACAAATTTCCGAGATAGATCTAAGTAGTACTTAGAGTTGGAGCAGATGGGGATGTCGAGCCCTATGGTAAAGGACAGGGGAAAGAATTCGCCTGTGAAGGAAAAAGAGAAACCTGGCAGGTTTTCAAAGGGGAAGGAGGAATACGGCAATCAGAGGCGCAAATCCAGCGGGCGAAGTTCGGATAATAGACATCGAGGGGAAAGAAGTGGTCTGATAGCAAGGTACGAAAATTACACCCCGTTGAATGTATCGCGAGCACTAGTCAGGAAGGAGGTGGCTCAGACTGAGATGAAGAGAGTAGAACGACCTCGGCCTTCTTTCAGCTGACCGGGAGCAGACCCATCCCGGTATTGCGCATTCCATGATGGCCCGGGACATACCATGGATGAGTGTTATCACCTCCGAGATGTTATAGAAAAGTTCGTCTGGGGGGGGAGGGAGCTGCGACAATACGTGGTAGAAGCTCTCGAACAGAAAAGTAAGTGCAAAGAACGAAGCCGCAATGAGAGTCCCACTCAGGAGAAAAAGAAGACAAGCGAGAAAAGAAAGAAGGATGAAAAGGATGATGATGAATATCTGGAGGTTTGTTTGACTACTACTATAAAAATCACATATGAAAAAACTTAATCAACCTTCATTTCGTGCTTTATGATTGGGTGGAATCTTGGGTGATGCAAATAATCAACCAACAACTTTGGTGTTGGTAAAGAATAACCTAATACCTACTCTGCATTTGAAATATTTTTGATTCCCCATACTTGTCTGCAACAAGAAAGGGATAACCTCATCAATGTTTGAGTGTCATGTTGGTTAGTTGAGAGGAGAAGATTCCTCACCATGTGGTCACGGGTTCCAACAACATGAGAGAAGAAAGGAATATCCCCTTCTCATACATTTCTTATATAAGTTCAGTTTCCTTCTGTTTTTCCCGCATGACCACCCAGTATCTTGGCTAACCTCTTAGAGAGTTACAAACCAAATTTCTAAAAGATCGAAGCTGTGACAGTTGGTTAAGCTTAAACAATTCATATCAGTTAATCTCAATGCTCGGTAGTCCTCTAGTTATACTTATTGCTGGCTTTGATGGGTTGCTTTAAATCATGTTCATCTCATCACTTGTGATATTTATGTATATATGCTGTGAAATAATTTCATGTTAAGTTTGAATAAATCATTTTTCTCTTGTGATAAGTTTGTTTGAAATTAATTTGGTCTTCTATGTCGTTAATTAAGGGGCTTTTGGTTCTTATTTTACACTTGGCCCTCCCAGTTGCGTTGCTCGTTTAATGTTCGTGTTTTGAATTGTTTAGGTGTGTGTGTATATATATCTATATATATATAGAGAGAGATAGGATCAGATCATTCATCCAATGAGGACAACCGTGAGTATTTTCAGCTACTAAGCTATCGAGATGACTACGAGAGTGAATCTTTTTACAAACTAAACCTCCTACGACATGTCCTAGATACAAACAAAAGGCTGATAGGCGCTCTACGAACAGAGTAGTTGATGGCAGATCGACACAGCGAGACTAGCAAAGGGACGTACTTCCGATATCTGGAACAGGTCAAAACGATCTATGCACAGAGAAAACGCAATAGGTTTCCCTATCAGCTAGACAAATAGGTGATATCAACCCTATACCTCTTTCCCTGAGACCGCTTCTGGATGGAAAAGACGAATAAGCTCTTAGACGGAGAACGTACAACCGATTTCTACTCCTTTCTAAATCATCTCCAAAGGCTAGTTTTAAATAACATGTAAACGAGAAGCTGTAAATTACGACAACATGGGGATGTAAGATATAACCACTGGTCATAAACCAGTTGGATGATGTAACATATGTTGACATGTACATTATATCTTATGTGAAATATATGTTTGATTTACGAGCTATATTATCCCCTGATGTTGATATTTGTCATTCTTGATATATTAAATATAGAAAGATAAAATGGAAAATTTAAGAGGAGCCGGAGTCCCCAGAGGCCGAGGCAGACAGCCACGAACGATACCAATACCAGTACACGAACCCAAACAACAGGAACCACAGCAACCAGAGCGAAATGAGTTGCAAGAAATGCGGAGGATGCTGCAAGAACAAAGGGCTCTTATTGATGAACTCCTTGCTGAGAGGCAGGAGAGAGAAGTGGAAGGTGGCCGAGCCGATGATGAACGACAGAATGCTAAGGAAGAAGACGAACAAGATGATCGACGAACAGATGAAGCTGAGGAGTCCGATAGATCTCAGTCACCCCCTCGACGTAATAGGGCAATGGCAGTACTACCACGACCCAACCAAGTAGCTGAGACAACACAGTATTGGGTTTCCCAATTCTGCAAACTAAAGCCACCAGCTTTCCCTGGCAAACTCGACTCAGCAGAGGATTGGCTAATGAGGCTGGACAAGACCTTTGAGGTCATGGAATGTCCGGAAAATCAAAAATCTCAACTCGCAATCTACAAGCTGGAAGGAGATGCAGATAGATGGTGGATGAGCATTGCTGTGACGTTACGAGCACGCTATTGTCCCATTACATGGGAGAAGTTTTTGGAGAAGTTCAACGAGCAATACTTTCCTCCCTCAGTACAAGTGACCAAAGAGTCAGAATTCCTTCACATCCGACAAGGTCACGAGGAGTCATTCGATGACTATTTTTCCCGATTTACCAATCTATCACGGTATTCATCACACCTGAGGCGGAATGATGATGAAAGCAGTATGGCAAACATACTGATATATGGGCTAAAGTACGAGACAAGAGAAAGGCTTGTATCGCAACGATTCCAAGGGTTAATTCAAGAGGTGGAGTCATGCCGATTGATCGAACGTAACTTAAAGGAACTACGCACATCAAGAAATTACAACAGCAGCAATGCAAGTTGTGGTGGGTTGAGCCGCAAAAATTCCTCGCAGAAGAGGGAGACACCATGGAATAACTCCCAAAGTGGAAGCAAAATGCCATTCCAGTCTGGGCAGCAGAACAACCCAAGAATGTCGGGATCCCGACCGTGTCCAAAATGCGGGAAGTACCATCCTGGTGTTGACTGTGATAGAAGACAGATTTGCTACAAATGTCAGAAGCCGGGGCACATTAGCTGGAACTGCCCTGAGAAGGCTGCGGAGTTAAGGCCACATAACCCAGGCCGGGTGTACGCACTAACCAGTTCGGAGGACAGAGAATCTCCGGAGATGGTCCAAGGTACTATCTCTCTTAGTAGGGAATCTTCTTCAGGCGTTGTATGATTCGGGTGCTAGCCATTCGTTTAATTCATGTGATGGTAAAAATCACCTAGGAATGCATGCCTATAGATTACCCTATGACTTGATAATAGCTACCCTACTTGGCGTGAAAACTTTAGTTTTTAATGCATGTTTAAATAGTCTTGCAAGTATGCATGGGCGGTGCCCCTAGGCCATAAGACCGGTGGTACTTAGCACTGTAAGAAATGCTAATTGTCATGGTGACTTTAGACTAGTAAGTCTATAGAACATTTTGTGCCTGGCAAAACATTCAGTATACCAGGTAATAAGTAAGATGCCTAAGGCCTGAGGATGATTTCCTAGGCAGTGAGGCTTGCGTAACCAAGCGCTGTGAGAATGGACCAGCAAGTCCTGCATTTGAATACCATACCTAGGTACAAGGTGAATGAAATTGTTAGGGTGAAGGTCTAGTAAGCATCCATAGGAAGGGAATAGATTGTATGTCTAGTTTAGTTCTCTAAAGTTATACGTTCAAATTTCAAGGACGAAATTTTATTTAACGGGGGAAAAATGTAATACCCTAAAATTTGTATTTCTCCTAAATATCATATTTTGGCAAGTAATACCTATTAAATTAGGAGAATATGTTGTCTCTAATTTTGTAGTGTATTTATTTTATTTCTTGGGCAAATTCTCTTTAGGGTTTAATAAGGCAAAATCCAATACTCTAAATTCAATAATGGATCATAAAATATCATAAGATTATCATAATTAAGTATAATCTTAATTTAATCATAAGAGACAATAAAATAACATGGAAATGCTTATTCCAATTAAAGAAAATTATCAACAACTAATGGGCAATTAAATTTGCAAAGATTAAAATATTTATGTTAATTTTCGTAATTAATTAATAATTAAATTAAAAAGGCATAATTGAGAAATGTATGATATTTATTAGTGATCAAAGGCTAATAAAAACCCAAGATTAGCATAAAGGGAATTTCTAAAGACCATAATTGATAATCAATCACACTATTATAATTAAGCCTAATAACATCTAAAACACTATATTAGGAATAGTAACTTGAATTAAAATATTAAACCCTAATGTTATTATGTTGGGCAAAATTCATATTAATAAAAGAGGCAAAGGATTAAACAAAAATATAAGATAAGAGCACATGTAATACAAGATAAAAATCTACCAAAGTAGGTAGGATTTTTCTACACAAATGAAGAGCCAAGATTTAATCTAAAATTAAGGGCTTTAATTAATAAAATACAAGGGAATTAAAAAAGAACTAATAATGGGGCTCTAAACATTTTCGAATTAACTAAAATAAAACACAAAATAAAAGAAAAAGATGAAAAGGGGGGGTTACACAACTTGTAGAGGAAGGATGTAATACCCTAAAAATCGTATTTATGATAAGTATCATATTTTAGTAAATAATACCTATTGGAAATAGGTGAATATGTGGTCTCAAATAATAAAGTTATAATTATCTTATTTTCTAAGGTAATTACTATGAAAATTAGAAAAGAAAAAGAGCTAAAATCCATGAAAAATGTATTTTATAAAATGCGAAAAATGGCCTGAAAATATTATGATAAATCTCATATGGCAACAAATATCGACAAAAACTTAGGAAGTATGTTTGTCTCTAATTTTAGGAATTTTTTGGATTATTTCCTTGAAAAATAGAGAAGCATAAATATAATATTATTAAAAGCACTTTTTGGCCCCATGATTTTTAATATTTTACATGGGATATAAAATATCAATGTCAAGAAAATAGTTGTGAGATAATAATTAATCCTAATTATGAAAATTATCAACAATTAGTAAGTGGCTAATTAAGTAATTAGTGGCTAATTGTTTAGATTATGATATAAGTAAATTAATTAGTAAATAATTAATTTAAGGGGAGAAATTCGAAATTATTAATTAAATAAATAATAAATGAAAAAGTAGTGTGAAAAGGGTTATGGCTATTTCAAATAATATCTAGATATTTGGAATTTAATAATAATATATCTCGGTAAAGAGCCAACAGACATTTGAGAATGGATAGAAATTAAATCCTACACCAAAATATAGGGATTTAGCCTATGTCATCCTGGACTTTTTATAAACCAAAGGTGAATTTCTACCTCGGAGTGGACTATCTCGAAGTCATTTCGAAACCAAATGAGTCGATGAAGAGACAGGATAAATAAGAAAAAGGCGAGATAGTACAAATGAGAACCTATAGAAAACGAATTAGTTGTGACAAACCAGGGATTAGGTTTCTTAGGTCGGACATATTACGAACCAAATAATTTTTGTTCGGAAAATTTGGTTTTATCGAAGTCATTTCCGTAACCGACAGCGTTTATCCGAAAATCTTCAGCAGACTACGGAATACCCGTAATGGGATAAAAAATTTAGTTAACCCAAGTGGTTTTAAAGAGAAAGAATAAAAATTCTGCGCTGTGCTACCAGATTTTTGGGATTCGTCAAGATTACGCGATTAGAACACCGAACTGGGAACTTTATCGGTACAGTCGCATAAAGCAACAAGATGACATCATGGATGATGCAATCTTCTTCTAGAAGGATGACATGGGCATGAGGTCATCCAAGGCTTGAAGGGACAAGATGGAGCCATGTGTCAGTGCGATCCGACGGCCGAAATTCAATCTGAAAAAGGCATGAATAGTGTCATTTTTTCTTCTATAAATAGGAAGCTCTTCTCTTCTCATTTCCCACACCAAATTTCGAATCCTAGAGAGAATTTAGAGAGAAGGAAGATCCCGGAGAAAGTGTAGCGAAGCCCTGGGTAAGTTCTTCGGTCCATAGTCTTAAGCTTTGGTAGTTCTTTCAGTAGTTATAGTAGGAATGCTAGATTTATCTTTAATTTTTCAAGATAGTCTAGATATCATATTTAGGGGTAAATATGGTATTATTTTCGAAAATATTATTGGGGAAAGAGATATGTCAAATTCTGGAGAGATAGAGTTAAAATAGCGAAGCTCTGGCGAAATTCCGCCGATTAGGGGTTCAGGGGCAAAATGGTAATTTGTACCTAAAATGCCTGTTATAATGCTAAAAGTTGATAAATGTGATATTATCCTTATAGGATATCTGTAATCACGAACCGCTGTCGTACCGCTGTCATACCGCTGTTTTCTGTCAGAAGTACCGTTTTCTGTCAAACGTGCCGTTTTTTCGTCAACGAAGGTACGTTCACGTACTGTAACACTAACTCTGATATTTATTGTATGCGTATATGAGCTATGTGTATGTTATGTTTATGTGAGGTAGTTGATAGCTCTATGGTATGCTTATTGTACTGTTATTATGCTTGCTGGGTGTCGGGATACGGTTGCTAGGTGTGAAATGCTTGGTGTGAAATGACTGCTAGGTGTGAAACATTTGCTAAGTGTGACATATTTTCCAGGGGGCTTATATGATGTTGGGATATGCTTGTGTTATGCTTATATACTGTATATGTAAATATGAGGTTAACCGTTACCTGAGGTTCAATGGGCATTGAACCTCAGCTCTTAACATAGCGTCAGGTTCAGGAGGACCAAGGACCGAGGAGAAAGGCAAGCAGCACGCATAGGGACTCGGTTGAAGACTTTCCTTCTGTTGTTATTTACTTCTGAAACCACTCGGTATAATGTACCGATACTGTAAACAGCCAGACTTATGGCATTTTGAATATAAGTATCAGTTACTCTTACGCTCCGATGCTCTACTCTGATGAAAAAAAATATATACTGCTTTTGAAAATGGGATGTTACAAAGGAGGTGATTCAAACACATGTTGAAAGTCAAGTCAAGAAAGCAAAACTTGTTGGCTAAGTAGAAGTTTCCAAAACTTGGTGTGCAAGTTGTAAAACTTGTTGAGTAAGGAGTAAAGAAAAAAAAAAGATGAGAGAAATAGAGAGAAGGGGGAGGCACGGTTTTGTAGGATTAAAAGGTGGGGATTGGAGTTTCATAAATTAACCTAGATCCATGGGTTAAGATTTAGGATGAACTAGGTTGAAATTAATTACCTAAATGCCATGCCATTTTCCTATAAATAGAGGCTTTGGTTCTTCATAATTCTCACACCAAGCAAGCATAGAAATCTGAGTATAGAGAGGAGAGGAAGTGAGGGAGGAGCTTCTTGAAGGAGTTGAAGTATTTGTAAGTAGTTCTTTAAGTTTTAGTTCTTAAATTCATAGATAGAAGTAACTTTGATCTTAAATATGCTAGAGTAATTTTATTTTCATGTTTTTATGGTTAGAATTAGCTTTACTTCAAAAAAATGATGAAGAAAATGATAAAGTAAAATTTTTGGAAGAGAAACATCAAAGTAACGAAGTTCTGGCGAAATTTTGTTGGTTAGCGATTTCTGGAGTCAGTAGTAAAAACACCATAATTTTATGTTGAAGATGAGGTTAATTAATTCTGAAATTTTGAATAAATTAGACATATAGAGATTTCCAAATATACCTATAGCTTGTCATTTTGAGTTTTGTACTAGGAGATAAAAATTCCCAAAGTTGGGCTACGTTTTCTGGGGAAATTCTGGGCAGAGCTTTGAAAAATAAAAACAGGGAATTTTTCTTAAGTTCTGGGAAAACTTTAGTACTTTTTCTCAAAACTAGACATCCTAAGGAGTCCGGGTAATTTTACGAATACTCGTTTTGATTTTTCTAGAATTAGTTATGATTTTTCAAAGTTAGACGAAAATCTGCCCTAAATGCTGTAACCAGCGTCTTTTACGAAATTTTGGGGGAATAAATTGAAAAATAAATCCACCAAGGGTAAAAGGGTCATTAGTGGCCAAAATATCTCTTAGGATACTATTCATGGATTAATAAAACGATATTACTATTATAGGTTATCCATAAAATGCATACCAACCGACGAACGTACCGTCATCATCGACAAAGGTACGGACGCGTACTGTAACACTAACTCTGATGCTTATTGTATACTTATATGTGATAGACGATAACTTTACATCTGCTGTGTGCTTATGTACTGTTGGGATACATCCGTTGTGTGCTTATGTATTGATTGTTGCTGAAATGCCATGAATATCTGTCATACATATACTGTCATATTTAAGCATTAGGTTAACCGTTATCTGAGGTCCGATGGGCATTGGACCTCAGCTCTTACTATAGCCTCAGGATCCGGAGGAATCGGGATCGAGGACAAGGGTAAGCAGACCAAGGTGAGAACCCTACGGAGAATTTCTTTTGGATATGTATTATCTACTCTTAAATATTTGGATAATTGTACCGCTGTATAAGCAACCAGATACACCAACAGTGAATGTTTATCAAATACTCGCTCTTTTAAATTGTTCCGATGCTCTACTCTGATTAAAATATCTTGAAAACGCTTTAGAAAATTGGGGTGTTACAATATATATATATATATATATATATATATATATATGCGCACACACACACACACATATATATGTAGTATTCAATAAGTTTCATGCCATTTTCATTCATTTTCTATATCAATTGACTTTTCAAATAATAATCTAAACAAAAGTCAATTTGGAAAAAAAAAAATCACTTCTACAACCGTCAATCCAAATATAAATTACATTTACAATATAACTTTTATCCTATAATACATTTACAAAAGTCAATTTAAAAATAAGTCCTTTATATAACCACTATTCCAAACGGGCCTAGGCCTATGCTAGTGGCTCCAACACTAGGGGCACTCGTGGGTCATGTCCTAGTCGTCCCATCCCGGTTATATTAGGAGGGGACAGGATGTGGTACCCTAATCCTGTCCCATCCCGATATTTATTTTTATAAAAATATTATTAATTTATATTTAAACATTTAATCCCAAAAAATCAATCGTGGAAAATAAATGCATTGCAACTCACTCGCCTTTCAGACTCATCACTCTCATCTCACTCCTCAATGCTTGTAATCTCACTCTTTAACCAGAGCCAGATAAGAGCAGAAGCATTATACTATAATTTCTTCTGCCAAAAGCCCAAAACTTGGTGAAAGTGCAAACAAAGGAAAATCGGGAATGACATATTGAAGGCTAAGACTTTTTGTTCGCGGGTTAGCACCACCCACTAAGCGAGACTATTTAGTATGCATCTTAGTTCGTAGAATATATAAGGCATTAGCTTTCTGGTCCATCCATGGGGACCCCATGTTTTCTCCAGCGTCCGCATGGGGAGAAATTACCCTTGATTTTACTTTTGTGCATATCGTGATGCTGTCCTTTTAAATTTTAATAATTCCACTAATGATTATTAGGAAATATATTAGAGATTATAGTTATATCCATATAATTAGGGATTACGATAGATCCATATATTTAAGGATTACAGTTAACTTATTAATTTGCCTATATAAAGGCTTCCTTGTACTTTCTTTTAATTCTAAATAATAAACAATATTCAGATTATTCAATTACATGGTATCAGAACTTCAGGTTCATTTATTCTTCCTTTGAAGTTGGTATTGTTCTGTGAACAATAATGAGTCTGGTACTGTTCATAGAATAGTGACCGCGCCTCGTCACTGTTCACAAAGAGAATGTGTGTGTTGTGTGGTAATGATTTCTATTCATAACCTGCTTGAAAGATCCAGGCTTCCTTTGACACCAGAATCATTGGCCACCCTTTTACCGTTTTCCTCAATAACCTTGAATACTGAGGATGCTATTGGAGCAAGCTGCAGGCCTGAAGTAGCCAAAACTGGATTGGGCTCGTCTGCAGCAATGACAACTGCTGTAGTTGCTGCTTTACTTCATTACTTTGGAGTTGTAAGGCTCTCCTAATCCAAAGATCCTCAGGAAAGGAAGGATACTGAAGCTCTTGATGTGGTGCATAAAATAGCTCAAACTGCTCATTGTATTGCACAAGGAAAAGTAGGCAGTGGGTTTGATGTTAGTTCAGCTGTGTATGGCAGTCAACGCTATGTGCGGTTTTCACCAGAAGTGATCTCTTCTGCTCAGGTTTCAGCAAATGCGGGGCTTCTTGTGGAAGCTGGCGCTGATGTTTTGAAAGGAAAATGGGACCATGAGAGAATTGAGTTTTCATTACCACCCTTAATGACTCTTTTACTAGGAGAACCAGGAACTGGTTGTTCATCCACGCCTTCAATGGTAGGTTCCGTCCAAAAACGGCAAAAGTCAGACCCTCATAAATCTCAGGAAATATGGAGAAGGCTGTCAGAAGCAAACTCAGTGCTGGAAATGCAACTGAAATTGTTAAGCAGACTGGCAAAGGAACAATGGGATGCATATAAGTGTGTAATTAATAACTGCTGCATGCTCAGATCAGACAAGTGGATTGAACAAGCTTCTGAACCTAACAAAGAAGACGTTATTAAAGCACTGCTAGGAGCAAAGGATGCAATGCTTCATATTAGATATCATATGCGCACAATGGGTGAGGCTGCTGGTGTTCCTATTGAACCAGAATCACAGACACGACTTCTTGATGCTACTATGAACTTGGAAGGAGTTTTGCTGGCAGGAGTTCCAGGAGCAGGAGGATATGATGCAGTCTTCGCTGTCACCTTGGGAAGTTCAAGCACAAACGTGACAAAAGTTTGAAGTTCACTCAATGTGCTTGCATTGCTTGTTACAGAAGATCCTCAAGGAGTTTCTTTGGAGAATACTGACCCTCGAACCAATGTAATCACATCAGCTGTGCCTGCAATCCATATTGAATAAGCTGATCACCATGAATCTAATGTTGCAAGTGACCGCAAGATATTTGCAAGGAACATGTGTTGTAGACTATGTGAATTAGTTTCTTTTGCGTATGACGGAAAAGATGACCAGATAGTAAACTTGATATCTGTTATATTATTCTTGAATAATGTACAATAAGAAAGGAACTCTTCATCCAAAAAAAAAAAAAAAAAAAAAAAGGAGGCCTTTATATAGGCAAACTAGTAAGCTAACTGTAATCTCTAAATATATGGATCTACCGTAATCCCTAATTATATGGATCTAACCATAATCCATAATATATTTCCTAACACTCCCCCTCAAGTTGGAGCATATATATTGATTATGCCCAACTTGTTACAAAAATACTCAACCCGTGGGCCCTAAAATCTATTATAATATAATCTAATTAAATTATAATATCTTAAGATATATTCCTAACAATAATTAATTAATATTCATAAACTTGATATTCTCAACAATGATTAAGTTATATGTGTTTATGATCTCAATACCCAGTTTGGGAATCACTAATCTCCCTTATAATGTAAGACAAGGACTTCTAAAGCCACAACACTTTGTCTTTTACTTTAAGAACACTACCCTATGCTTTCTTCTTACCATAGATGGGTCATGTGGTTGTTGTTGAATCCACTTTCGGGGCACCATCTACCTATCTCGATCTGGGCGTCAGTTTAAATCCAGACGATCCAAATTTGTTTTTTTAACTACTACTTTTTTTAATTAAAAAAAAAATTTGAAAAAAATTTTAGTTGAGAGATTATCTTTATTTTAGATTTTCTACCCATTAAAATAATTTTCTTAAAAAATATAAAGTAAAAAAAAATAAGATCGAGACCGTCCAGATCTAATATGAACGGTTCAGGAGAAAAGAGCTCTCCCTAGTGATTCCGGTTGTTGTTAGAACCAATAATAAGTAATCATCAATTATCAATAAATAGTAGTATAAAATTTAAACCAACCAGCCATTCACGTGACCCATGATCTAGTTATTGTTAAATATAGAAAACACAAATTTTTTTCACTCAATTATCACCAAATTTATTGTTTGAAAAATTAGGAAGATAGCAATTAAAGGCGACACTATAAACCAATAAGTTATTGGTTAAGGTGGTAAGCGATTTCAATTCTGTAAGAATAAAAATATAATTTTGAATCTTGATAGGGCAGAATTTATAGCCTATAGACTCCGCAAGTACACGGGCCGTATCAAGTAATAAAGAGTAAGTAAAATATCGTTCCCACGAGGACTTAGTACCCACAACTTCAGTTAAGCATTAATCTCACAATTTCGTTTAAGTTGAGAAAATCATATTGAATTTAATTAAGAGAAATTAAAACTAAAATTAAAATAAACAAACTACCACTAATCAAACGAGCAACCTAGAGTCACTAATCCCTTATTTGTTTCCTAGATTTTATCCCCACTGAATTAACTTTGACTTAACTTAATCAGCTAATCTAGAGTATTAATGTCTATAAATGTCTTCCGGTCCATTTATATACCTACCTTAGTTAATTATGTAATGCCTCACATAATTAAATAAGATGCGTTCTTACATCGGGCTCACTCTAATTTGATTATGCGGAGCTTCTATGTATATTCCTATCCTAGACGCAAATTAGATCAAAACCTAATTTCACATTAAATTTAAACCTAATTCCACATTATCTAACCCCAAGGTTAATTTAGGATTCCCTCTTCCAAGTTCAACCCTAAATCCCTAAAACATGATCAATGGTGGCCACTCACTAAGCAATAGCAATAAACACAGGATTAAATAAACTGAATCAAATTAATCAAAACTAATAATGGGAATAATCTCTAGAACCCAAATAAGTTCATAGGTTCTCTAGGTTGAAAAGAAAATTAGCCACACATGGCTATAATAAAATCCATGACAAAATTAAGAAATTCAGATTTAAAGAGAAGGAAAGAGCTAGGAAAGAAAGCTTCTCCGTCGCCTCCACGGTCCTCCCGTCCTTCCGTGGAGATGATGAAGATCAACAAAGTGCTGCTGCTCCCTCGCCCCTCAGTGTGCGTCTCGGCTTATATATATATATATATCTCCGCGTCTTCAATTCTCCTCTCCTGTGCATGGTGTATATCCTTTAATAGATATAAGTTAAATTGATTTGCTGCGGGTCCCACATCCATTTAATTCGATTGCCAAATTCATCTCGTATGAAAAAGGAAACATAAATAATAATAATAATAATTAGAAACTAAACATTTTTCTTTCTTTCTTTTAATATTTTTAGAAAACTTCCTATTACTATTATTTATTTCCTAAACTCAAAAGCTTCTATTTTAAATTGAAATCCCATGAATGATGCATCCAGATTGATTTCTCTTAAAATCTTAATAAAAATCTCTTTAATTTAGTGTTGATGACTTCCCAAATATATCAAAATATGTCTCAAATATATTAAAAATAGGAAGTCATCAAATCTCGTAAAGTGCACTTATTGAGAGAGGCGAAAATCTTTGCGCTTTAAACCTTAAAAGTGAAAACCTTTGATCAAATGAAAAAAAGACAACAATATTAAATATTAATCATAATTAGGGAACACAAATTTTTTAAAAATATCAAAAACCGAAATTATCCTTAAATAAATATTGTTAAAAAGCTGGATGGGTAAAAATTTTCTTTAAGAAACTCCGTCCTTTTGTAAATTTTTGTTACAAAAATAGGATCTCTAATTATTATCAGTATCTTTACATGATCTGTAATTATCATCTACCTAAACACTTTTTTCATCAAATATTTTATTTTAATTAAAAAATTAATAAAAGCGGTCCGCTAAGTGGCTTTTCACGGTTTTATCTGAGGCTATGCAATTCTACTAATCTAGTTCGCTCTCAAATTGGACTAGTTTTGGTTTTTCAATTTCTTTCCAAAGAATTTAAGGGCTTTAGAATATATGTCTGTAAGTTTTTTTTAGGGATGTTTAAAAATGATTTTTTTTTTCTGATTTATATAATTAAAACAAATAAGAGAACACAAAGAAATTGAATTTTTAAAACGACAAAACTTATTATTATGTCCATTTGTTTATATCTATTTGGTCTAATTTTCCAGTACAGATAATAATCTTGCAGCTATCCAAGGGTACTTGGTTTAGTGGTAGATCATTGTTCGAATATCTAGTAATATGATTTAGAAAAGGTGCCGGACAAAAGAAAGCTGTCAAGAAACTTCTTGCAGCTCCTTTACAGCTCAGTATTGGTCATATGTGCTTAATTTACCACCTCAGTTACTCAATACGTTGTGCCTAAAATCCTTTGAACTTTTCTCATGAATCTTGGCAATACTAATTTTGTTGGTATCTGGAATATTTTGATAGAAGGAGGCAGAAATTTTCAAAGTCTAAATTACAATCGTTAAGGAACCTTTAGATCTTCAGCTAAATGCATTATTTTGAAGGATTGTGAAGAGAGAGGTCTTGGAATTTCTGGAGTTAGGCAAAGCAAAACTATTAATATGGGTAATTGGCATTTTGGGTTATTTTAATACATCATCTGGCAATCTCAACTCATCCACATAAAATGTTGGTTTTATTTTTTATTTTTATTAATATTATTTGATATTTTTTCTAAAAAAATTGGTCTGGTTTTCCAAATCAAATTGAAGAACATGATTTTATTTTATTTTCACAATGAGGTTTCACATGAATAAAATTTCAAACTTTTGTTTGACTACTACTAGAAAAATCACATGTGACAAAACTAGATCAGCCTTCATTTCGTGCTTTGTGATTGGGTGGAATCTTGGGTGATGTAAATAATCAACCAACAACTTTGGCATGGTAAAGAATAACCTAATACCTACTCTACATTTGAACTATTTCTGATTCCCCATGCTTGTCTGCAACAAGAAAGGAATAACCTTGTCAATGTTTAAGTGTCACGTTGGTTAGTTGAGAGAAGAAGATTCCTCACCATATGGTCACATGTTCGAACAACACGAGAGAAGAAAGGAATATCCCCTTTTCATACATTTCTAATATAAGTTCAGTTTCCTTTTGTGTTCCTTTATAATTCCTTAGTTCCTCTTCCTCCAGCCATTTTTTTTTTTGTGAACACCCAGTATCCTGACTAACCTCTTAGAGAGTTACAAACTAAATTCCCAAAAGATCAAACTTGTGACTGTTGGTTAAGCTGAAACAACTTATACCAGTTGATCCAAGCGCTCGGTAGTCCTCTAGTTATACTTATTGCTGGCTTTGACGGGTTGCTTTAAATCCTATTCATCTCATCACTTGTGATATTTATGTATAAAAGCTGTGTAATAATTTCATGTTCAGTTTGAATTGATTATTTTTAGTTTGTTTGAAGTTAATTTGGTCTTCTACGTTGTTAATTAAGGGTTTTTGGTTCTTATTTTACACTTGGCCCTCCCAGTTGCGTTGCTCGTTTAGTGTTCGTGTTTTGATTTGTTTAGGTAAACATATATAGATATTGTTTGGATTAATCCACCAGTATCCGACGCTACTAATATAGACATAGCAAGTTTGTACGATGAAGAATAAGGAGCCAAAGGATATGACATGCAATAAAATGGCATGGACTATTAGAAATTCCAGTACATTGATTTTCAACATCCCATACTATTCTGAGGTTTTCACCGCCGGCCGGCCATTGTGCTTGGTAATTAATCTCTCCTTCAAGCTAGAACTTATACTAGCTAGGTTTCAGTATCCAGCCTCTTTGTTTGAAAAAGGTTTTTTTAGTCTTTCATACCTACAGTCGTTAATAAAAGAAATGCTGATATATTAAAACTTTAACGTTGATGAAACATTATAAAAAAAGTTTAATTTTTCAAAGTAACAATGATTGTTACAAAAAAAAAAAAAAATTATCATTTGAGATCAACGCGGTTAGGGGTAAAAGATTGAAAAGATCTTTTTCAAAGTTAAGAGTATAAACTAAAACCTTTTATAAAGTTAGAGGATCAAATTTATACTTTTGTAACGCACACACATATATCATTCCTTTATTGTTTCCTTCAAAAACACTTTTCCATTTTCATTTTTTTTGTATTTGTTTGTTCTCCTTTTCCTTTTTTGGGTCTTATATTTGTTTGTTCCATATTTGATATAACGAGAATTTCATTAAATGACTACAGGAAAGAATTAATTCCAGCCAAGGACCAAAACATTCTGAAATTTCATTTCAGGACAATGACCAAAATGAAAATAAGTTTTATAGGTAAGAAGACAATAATGCCCTTGCTTTATTGTTTTGAAAAAAAGTGTCATCATCGTAAGAACTCTGACAACCACCGCCGCCAGGATGGAGTGACCACCGCCGGCCAGCCGTCGGAGCTCTGAAGTTGCCTAGCTTGATTTCCAGCCATCGAAATTAATTTGTTATTCATAGGATGATTTTACTTGTTCATGAACAGTTGCACACTTGTTTATAATTCTATTATTCATGAACAAGTCTATAACTCTTCATAAACAAGTAGAATCCTCCTATGAACAATATAGTAATTTTTGGTGGTCAGAGCTCCAACGGTGGCTGCTTTAGCCTGCTGTCGAAGCTTTAACTGTTGGTTCTCTATGTGTTTTGATGATAACTGGCAATTGTAAACACAAATTAAAATGACTTTTTGATAAGTTGAAAAACTTATCACAAGTGAATACTCGAGTATTGGTTTCAATACTCAAGTATTGAGTTGACAGTGAATGGTGCATTTTTCGCAAAATGTTCAATACTCAAGTATTGGTTTCAATACTCAAGTATTGAGTTGACAAAGAATGGCTTGTTTCCACAAAATCACACAATACTCAAGTATTGATCTCAATACTCAAGTATTGGAGTTACAAAGAGCCTTCTAAGTTTTACACTATAAGTCAATACTCAAGTATTGGTTTCAATACTCAAGTATTGAGCTTACAGAGAGCATCTCAAGTTTTTCACTATGAGTCAATACTCAAGTATTGATCATACAGAGACTCTTTCACTGAAAGGCAGAATTGCCAATACTCAAGTATCCATATGGATACTCAAGTATTGGTCATACAGAAAATCATTTAAGTATTCAACATGTGAATACTCGAGTATTGGTGTGAATACTCGAGTATTGGGCAAACAGAAAGGTTTCAAAGTTTTTCACATGTTTATCAATACTCAAGTATTGAAATGAATACTAAAGTATTGGAATGGCAGAGACTTCACAAGTATTGAAAATAGTTCAATACTCGAGTATTGATATGATTACTCGAGTATTGACCAGACAGAAAGTTTTGCTATTTCCAAGTGATTTGAATACTCAAGTATTAAGGTGAATACTCAAGTATTGACTTGGAAATGATTTCACAAAGTTTTCAAACAAATTCAATACTCAAGTATTGAGTTGAATACTCGAGTATTGGGCATACAGAGAGCTTGGCTCTTTTTCAAATATTTTGAAAACTCAAGTATTGATTTGAATACTCAAGTATTGAGGTTTTGGACTTAAACTTATTTTCACATAAAAAGTTCAATACTCAAGTATTGGTTTCAATACTCGAGTATTGGTCCTACTCAAAGAAATTGTCCAACGCTCAAATCGTGTAGTGCCTTCTCTGGAAAACGAATACTCAAGTATTCACATTAGTGCACAGTGCAATACTTGAGTATTGAAGAACATACTCAAGTATTGGTCGCGGTTTTTGAAAATCAACTTGAGCGAAATTGTGAAATCCTATTTGTTTGATTCTAATACTTGTCATCATTATTCTCTGATATTCCCTGCTATGTTTAACCACTTTGTTAGTAAGTTTCAGCTTGCTTAAACAAGATTAAATGAAGATTTAAAGCAAAAGCAAAAAGCTTTCAGAACATTAAATGTTAAACCCAGAAAGTTGCATACTTTTGGGAAATCCTTCTGCACACGCTTACAAAGGATTAATGTCTACCTACCACATCCAAAAGAGCTGCTATTCCAACGAATTAATATTCAAGAAGTCAACTCTGATCTTCTGTACAACTGGATTAAGTGAAGAGTAGAGAGAGAAAACTCCAAAATGCCTCCAACAGCTAGATTAATGCACCAACGGTCATAATGGAGCTTGCAACGTATCTTTAATGCTCTCTTAGTATAAATAGAGTAGCATTCAATTTCTCTCAACAACTAAGACCTCAGAAAGCGAAAATCATTAAAACCTTCATCTACTCTTGAGTCTTTCTGTACTAAGTATCTGTTGATACATTCAATCTTCAGTGTTTATTGTTATCTACTCTTAGAGAGAGTTTTTCATCTTGAATATCATTTATTGTAAAGAATCACAAGTCTGGGGACTTGGTGATTGGGTTCATTGATTGCAACTTGTAAGGGGGAGTAGGTTCTAGTGAGAGAACTACTCTTGAGTACGAGTGTGTAATCAATTGAGATAGTGAAAATCCCGAGAGTTTGGGACCGGACGTAGGTCAAGAGATTGGACCGAACCGCATATAAATCCTTGTGTCTTGCTCTTCTATTCTCATCCTTGTTCATCTCTGTTTTTAGTATTCAAAAACAGAGGTTTTTTCGAAAAGATTTTTAAAATCCCCAATTCACCCCCCTCTTGGTGATTTAGCTCTACTTTCATTGACCACTTGTTGGAAATTAATGTGTTATTCATAGGAAGATTCCACTTGTTCATAAAGAGTTGACCCTTGTTCATGATTTTACTATTCATGAACAAGTGAAATCCTCCTATGAACAAGACATTAATTTTTTGGTGGTCAAAGCTCCAGTTGTTTGTGAAACAGAGCTGTAATGGTCGACTGGCTGTGACTATGACTCCGGCTGGCTAGTGATCAGTTGACTGGTTGACAGAAAATAAAGCAAGGGGCATTATTGTATTTTTACCCACAAAACTTATTTTCATTTTGGTCCTTAGCTATAAAGTGAAGGGCCAGCACTACTACAAAAAATGGTTACTACTTCCCTAAAAGACGTCCTTATTTTTTAAAAGGAAGTTAAAAGTGAACGAAATGGCATTCTTGTAATTATATACTTGAATTCTAAGAATGTGGCGTCCTAAGATATATTTTAGGACGCCTAAAATTAATTAAGGCGTCCTAAAATAATTTCAGGACGCCTAACATTAATTGCTTAGCGCCAAAAATTAGCACCATGGCGCCATTTTGGGAATTTTTATGGCGGGAGCTAATAAATTTTTATTTTTGGCGTCCTGAAATATATTTCAGGACGTCTTAAATTTTTTTTTTTTTGGCCTAGCTAATTGTTTGGGCTTATTTTTACTTTTTTGGCATCTGAATGGAATTTTTTGTCGTCCTAAATTATTAGAAGGACGACTTAATCAATTTTTTGTCATCCTAAATCTTATTTCAGGACGCCAAAATTGCTCTCTCATTCACATGTATTCAGCCCCTCCCCGCCATCTCATTCACGCCAAACACTAAAGCCCTAATTGCTCACCCTCACTCTCCCCTACCTCACATTGGCGTGACAAAGGTCCGTCTCCTCCGTCTTCCCTCTTCACGTTCTCTACAACCCTTCCCCGCGCTCGCTCGTCACGTCAGCCAAAGTGGTCACTCACCACGTCGCCCTCAACCCTCACTCTCCTACTCGCCCACGTCGTCTGCGTCGCTCGGCCGCCGTCTCGCCCGCCATCCCAGCTTCAAATCTATGGCTCTTCGATTTGCGGTTTCAGGTCTCAGATCTTTGCTTTGAGTTTTGGTTTCTGGTTTGTTATTTTTGCTGAGTTTTTGTAGATCTCTAGAGTTTCTTCCCTTTTGCTATTTGTGTTTCTGTTGGGTCTGCAAGATAACGTAACTATGCAATTCAGAGCTTTGAGCGTGGTATTGCTGCCCAAGAAAGTGGCGCTTTCACATGGGAAATTGTTCCAGTTGAAGTTTCGGGGGTAGGGAAAACCATCCGCCGGTTTCAACGAGGTTTGAACTTTTGATGAGAATATTGATTTTCGAAGCATGAGGATATTGCACGCATTCTTTATAAAATAATTTTATTTTGACATTAACACAAATAATTAGTCTCGGAATACTTTGAGATTGCAATCCACAAGTTTATTTCTGCAAATATTCTATTTATCATACTTTACTTGCAGAATTTATTAAGTTACCATACTCATTAGGTTGTTCACTACTTCACATAAGTATTTGAAATGTAGACTTTTTTTTTTTTTTTTGCTCTTTTCTTCCCAAAATGATTTACCTAGGCATTTTGATATGCTAGTTTGATGCTGCCAAGTTGCAAAAACTAAGGCCGAGTTTCAAGGAGAATGGTGTTACGATTCTTATCACGGGCAACGCTTCTAGTATAAGGTTAACGACATTAACATTTTGTCTCGAGTTGTTTTTAAACTTTTACCAGCTTTAGCTTGTTTTACTTTTATGTTTGAATTTGGATGGCTTGTATCATTCAAATAACACATGTAGAATATTTTGTGTTCGTTTGTGACATTTTGGGACTAATGTAACATTAGCTATTAAGATTTGTAGAGTCTGGGAGGAATGAGATACGCAAGTTATCTATAAATTGAATGGTGAAGAGCTTGAGTGCCTGGTAACAGTCATCCAGTTTGCTACACATAGTTTATTTGAATTCTTAGTTAATCTGGCTTACTAATCCATAGATTTTCATGACTAATATCTTTCATACATAAGCTTGGGTAGATTTTCACTTAGCTTTTTATCTTTCATTTTTTTAGCAGTGCAAACTAATATTAGCTTTAGCAGTGCAAACTAATATTGGCGAAAGATAGTGCTGGGGTTTTTGTATTATATCATTTCAATTTCTTGTGAAGTTTCATCATGTCTTTTATTTATATGATGTATACTAGTCTTATGACCTGCTCATTTAAGAACTACAAAGCATGAACCAACCCACTTTTAGATGTTTTGTATGTCCAACCTCTATCACAATCATTGTTGAAATCGCCCAACACATTTGTGGCTTGGAGATGTGCCAAGCATGGCTTAGAATTGAGCCAATCACGGCTTGGACACTAATGACCCCAAAGAAAGGAGACAAGACCTTAGAAAAAGTTGTAAATAGTCGATAACCATCTTGACTAGATAATTAAATTATTTGCCATTTTTATGATAGTTTATGAATAATTTTAATAATATAGAATGTAGATTCTTTTAAGATTAACATCGTGTCGAGTGATGTTCAAAAATTAGAAGTTAGAACCAACATTGTTAGACTTTGGATTTGAATTTAAAACTTATACGAGGTTTTAAATTTAAATGTATCATATGGAAATAACAAACTATTTTTAGACGAAGTTTATATGAAAAGTGGTGTCGGTATGTTTGTTAACTATAATGATTTAGTTCATATTCTCGTTTCTTATACATACTTTCTATTTTGATTTACTTTTTCTTGTCTTATGACAAAACTACCTTTGCCTTGACATCCAGACATCGCATCTCAAAGATATTCATCCGTAAGTGAATTTATCACCTAAAAGCATTGTTGATCTTCTCACATCGAGCATACGAGATAAATGCCATGGTACTTTCAATGGCTCGTTCGTTTATTGATTGTTGACACCGCATAGGACATTAATCATAACACTACCGTTGTCGATGACTCCCAAAATCTTGTAACAAGTTTCATTTATGTTTATTGTTCACTTCTCTTTATTAGTTAAAGCATTAACACGGATAATAAACTCTCAAGTCATATTAGCTGTATCTTTTCGAATTCTGCAAGATACCTATTTTTAAATTTTTATTGGATATGTTAGAGATCATGGAAAATGTGAACTTGAGAGTTTATTATCCGTTTTAATGCTTTAACTAATAAAGAACCCGCAATCCAGTCTATTCCCGAGGCTAGACTCTCCAAAGACAACACATATTTCTTGACTCCGTGTCACCGGACCCACACATACCTAATATTCCACTTGATCCCCGTTCCACTTGATAAAAAGTCTTATCGAATATAAGGAACCTCTAAGGTTGTTGGATGGTTCCCAACGGTCATATAATGTTTGTTATTTTCTAACTCTTGCATTCGGTTTCGATATTTTAGGGGAATTTTTTCCGACTTTAATTATTTCATTGCATTTCGATTCTATAAATTAGTTAGCAAGTGATTTTCCTAGCTATTAGGAACTCTTAGAATGAGATGCTTGCTCTATTCTTTCTTAATAGATTTATCTTTCTTCTATTTTGCTAAGTGTGCACTCACCATTTTTTCTGAACAATGATTTGGCAAAATCACTTATGAAGCATATCTAATTAGTTTTCTTCAGTTGTGGCAGGTTTGAAGTCTTGAGAGCAAGAGCCTTGTTTGTTCTTTACAATGGGAGTCCAATATTACTGCTTTCTCTGTTATCAGTGGCTCACATTTTATGTATGTTGTTGGTATAACAAAATAAACATCGCATAATTTCCCTCTTTACATTGCCCTTGATTTATGTCATAAGTACTGCATTCCATTGGATCGGACTAATTGATCAATCAAGAGCCAAGAAGAGAGAGCTTTGACCTGAATAGCTTGATGCAGGAGTTATATTAGTTTTTGGCGTCCTTATTGAAATTTCAGGACGCCAATATCCATGAACAAGTGATTTTTGGCGTCCTTAATTTATGTTTAGGACGCCTTATACTCCATTTTTGAAGTCCTGATTACTCATATAGGACGCCTTAAAAAAGGCGTCAAAAGGCGTCCTTAGTTATACACAGGACGCCTTTTTTAAGGCGTCCTGTTTTAATCATAGGACGCTTTTTTTAAGGCGTCCTTATTTATACACAGGACGCCTTTTTAAGGCGTCCTGTTTTAAACATAGGACGCCGAAATAATTCAAATACTACTTCCCTTGGATAGACGTCCTTCGGATAAGGGGCGTTAATTGCCTCTAAATTAGGACGTTTTTCCACTTTTTTGTAGTAGTGCAGGGCTTAAACGGACCGGCTTGACGAACTCGACCCAATTTCTCGTCTCTACAGATGAGAGTGGAAGCATTATATATACTGTAATTTCTTTTCTTCCAAAAGCCTAGAACTTGATGAAAGAGGAGAAGCTTGAATGGCATCTTGAAGGCTAAAGTGTGTTTGGGATAATATGACAAAAGTGGCTTTTTTGCAATAAGAATTAGACAAACTTAAGATTGGAAAAGTCAGATTGAGTAATATGATTTATATTTGGATTAGCGGTAGCATAAATTGCTTTTATAATAATTATAAAAAATCAAAATAATTATTTATTTTTGGAGTGTACGGCTTGCTTTGGAAATAGGGAAAGAGAGACTCTTGGAGATAAAAGAGCAAAAGTACACACACACACACAAAGATGAGTGGTATGGCATGAGTAGAAAGGAATACGTGTGGACTTGTGGGGCCGCAAAGAGCCATGTGATAAGCTAAAATCAAATCGTGATAAGCCACAGCTTGTGACTTATGAAAATAAGTCATTTAATATCTATAAACTCAATTATCAAAACGTTCTCTCTAACAAAGCAGAAAAAATCAAAGGCTGCCAATCTTGCTTTTGGCTCTTGAATCATACAATTGGGAAGCCCAAAAGCCATACCAAACATACACAGACTTTTTGTTCGCATGTGCACCGTCCACTAAGCGATATTAGTTAGTAAGCAATCTATAGACTAATTATTTGTGTAGTTCTCGCTTCTTAGTTATTAGAATATACATGGCATCAGCTTTTTGGTTTGCAAAATTTTATTTGCAAGTGTCCGTCCATATGGAGACCCCATGCATGTTTTCTACAGCATCATGGGGAGAAACTACCCTTGATTTTATTTTTGTGCATATCCTGATGCTGCCCTTTCGAATTTCTGCCATTTCTTTAACTCTGCTGGAATTTACTCCCAAAAAGACGCTAGAGACATCCCAGACTCGTCCTGTCTCATTCACGACCGAGACACCCTCCGGATTGGACGAAAAAGGAATGTCGCTCATGTTTCCCGTGATGTCCTTGTTCCAATCCCGTCTTGTGAGCACCCCTATAATCAGCACCACTGAATTAATATTTATGGTGCAAAGGCGTAATTTTAGTATGATTTCAATTTTATTAAATCAAAAAGTAAAATTAATCTGCAGCTTCATATAGTTTCACCCAGTTTTCACTCAGGTCCTTGTAATTTTTTTCCTTTTTATCAGGTAATTATAGTTACACCTGATTTTTAATCACATCTCTGTTGTTTCGGGTGAATAGGAAAAAAATAATACTACAGGAACATTATTAAAAGTTAGATGAAACTATAAAGACTTGATTTTTTAAAAAAAAAAAACTACAATGATCTTGTTAAAGATCAGGTGAAAATATAAGAAACTGGTAAAAAAATCTAAAAGGATCTAATTAAAAAATCAAAGGAAACTATAAGTACTAGCAAATTATTATTATTATTATTTTGGTAAAAAAAAGTTTAGGTGGGGGTAGACATCACAGAGCATGCCTCCAAAATAAAGAAATGCTGCTTTTTAGAGATGACTTTACAGATCGCCACCAACAATCTTCACATCGACCAAATGAATCGAACCTCCTTTCTTTTGGGGTGAAAGCTTTCTTTAGCCAATCTTGGAATTTGGCTAAGACTAGCAAATTGATTTTCCCTACATAAAATAAATGCCTTGGGCCAATCTGGACTTTCAAATATTGAACCATTAGTGTGAAAACCGAGCCAGATTGGTCTCATGAAATATTTAGTTGGTTCAGTCCAGGTCGGGCCAATGCCAATGCTGAGTCCCATTCCCAGCCTGCGGGACAGTCTCCTTTACCTGTTAACTTTCCAAATTCTTTTCGACAAGAACTTTTCAAGTTCCATTCTTCCAAACAAAAAATTGAATTACGTTTTGACTTCCATTCCAACATTTACCGGATTTGGCTTATATCCTTTGCACATCTCATCTGTTGTTGTCCGCTGCTCTTCAAACGACACCGTTTTTTTTTTCAGCAAAATACACACACCTGGTTCCTTAAAAAGTAAAAAATTCATAACATTGTCGGGTAGTAAAAAGATAATTCAAGATACTGAATGGTACTGAAAAAATTCTTCATGATCTTGAAAGATTATTTCAGGATCTTGAAAAAATATTTCAGGGTACTGCCTGGTACTAAAAGGATATTGACTAATACTGAAAAAATAATTTATGGTCTTAAAAAATTATTTAAGAATCTTGAAAAAAATCCTAAACTATATTTTTAGTAGCATTCTATACCTGAAATATTTTTTCAAGATCCTAAAATAATTTTTTAAGACCATAAATTATTTTTCAAGATCTTAGTCAAGATCTTTTTAGTAGCAACTAATGCCCTGAAATATTTTTTCAAGATCATGAAGAATTTTTTCAGTACCATTCGGTATCCTGAATTATCTTTTTTACTGCTGACAATTCCTGAATTTTTTTTTAAAAGGAACCAAGTGTGTATTTTGATGAAAAATTTAAAAAAAAAAAAAAAATGATATCGTTTGAAGAGCAGCGGAGGGATGCGCAAACGATACAAGCCAAATCCACATTTACTGCACCAAAGATTTCTATTCTCATTTTTCATCACCTAAACCAATGGCTTCTCAATTTTCTGCTTACCTCAAAGATCTAGTGGTGAATTTAAAATATGTTTTTTTAATATAGAAAATGACAGGAAAGTAACTTTAAAATTGAAAAATCTTAAATCATCTTTATTACTAAAAATTGATACAGTAATTATAAGACTTGATAAGAAAATTCATAACTTATTTTATGAAAAATCCCTGATTTGAAATTTTACAATTTTAAAATTCTTCTTCCATTATCCTCCCTTTTTTTTTTTTTCATGTTATATTGTTTTTTGTCCGTGTCCATTCGTGCATGGTTTTTTTTTTTTTTTTTTTTCATTCCAAGCATGGCTGATAAGAAATTAATTAATATTAAGAGCAATAAACCCTTCTTTAATTAATGAATTTTCATCTGATATTTCAAACTAGTACAACATATTAATTCACATTAGAAGTTTGTTAGGCTATCATTTTTAACATGATTTTTATTTTCATTAATAGGGAATTCTAAGACTTTGATTGAGATATAAAATCTCACTTCAAATCAACTCATCAACTAATAGATCAGACCATTGTTCCATGTACCCATTCACTGATCTTCCCCTTTTAACGTCCATGTGAATAAAAAACAAAAGAATTTTGAATGTCACCCTTCATATTTGAGTAGTTTTTTCTGAGGTCATTCATTTTGACTAATTCTTTTTTTTTTTTCATTCAATCATATGCATATTATCAAAGAATTTTAATCCCTTTTCTTCTTACTTAATTGTAATCTTAGTTTGGGTAAGCTATTAACTACTTTAGATATTTTATGCTTGTCGATCTAGTCTTATTCATAAGACAGAGAGAGATTTTTTCTTCTCATATTAATAAGTCACATTATTAAATTTTTCACATGAATATACAATTTTACCCTTTATTTATTATTAAATAGGCTATGTACTCTTGAGTTAGAGTGCTTATTAAATAGGGTAAAATTAGGAAGTTGTTAAATTTTACAACAAAATAAATAAGGTTTAAGGCTTGTAACTCGTAAAAAAAAAATTGTGATTGATATTCGGTAAAAAAAAATTGTTGAAACTATTTGTCACACATTATCTTAATTGTTGTTGTCATTTGATAAGTTAAGACTATTACTTGCTAAATCATTTTTGACTTTTTTCTTTCAAATTAATGGCATTTAAGTAATTTTAGTCAATCCCAATCTAGCTCCTAATTGCTTCAGAGAGATTAGGTCATTTCAGGTCCTAAACTGGTATTTGCATATTTGAGGAGGATTTTTGTGTCTTTCTCTGGTGTAGAGAAGTGCATATAAACTATAAAAAATTACTAAATAAATTAAAATTATACTTAAGCATGTGGGGGGGTTTTTTTTTTTTTTGCCCTTTTATATATAAAGCGTCTTATGTGAGTGGAATTCAAGACAACTCACTATGGTATGAGGATATACCTCATATTATGAATGCTTATAAAAATGTTTATAGAAATATCTGACATAACGTTCATGTGGGATTTTTCAATTAATTTGGATCGAGCGAAATCAGATTATCTGATAGTAAAATCTCTCTAAGGGATAATTTTCTTCACACACAAAACTTATTGTTTTTGTGAAATTACAAAAGGTATAAGGTATAAGGTATTGAACATGTGACCTCACACACTTGTATGAGAGCTTCCATGATTAAGCTATAAGGCCTTTGGTCACAAGACTTATAAATTTAAGACACAAGAAAAATAAATGCCAAACTATTTTATTTTTTTTTAACTAAGAATGTTTTTTGGGGACTGATCATTTTCCCTTATGATAATTTTTTTTATCAAACGAACTTTGCTTGGATTCTGGTTTTGGCCAAGAAATGATGTTAAAAAATATTGTTTTTTCCTCTTAAAAACAAACATGAATTGATCCTACCTGTCATATTGAGCAGATGTATTTATACTCATCAATTGTCATTTTCAAACTTTAACGTTACAGTATATATACCAAATGAATATTACTACTCCGGTCCTAATTATAAAACGTAGTTGGCTTTTTTTGGAGAGATTAATGAAGCTTAATAAGTTACTTAATCATTTCATATGTTATGTTTTCTTAGATTATATATTAGTTTATTAGTCAAACTATTTAATTTGAAGGAAAAAATAAAAAATAAAAATACTCTGTGCTAATTTAATTAGCTTCATTAATCTCTCCAAAAAAGTCAACTATGTTTTATAATTAGGACCGGATGGAGTATTAATTAAGGTCAATGGCCATAGCCATCGTTGCCAAAAACATTAATCATGGAAGGAATGACGAAAGTCATTTGTACCATGACAAATATTTTATTCAATATTTTTTAAAATTAAATTTTGTTCTAATAATGAAAGTTCAATCACTTTTTTTTTAAAAAAAAAAAAACATTGGATGTAATTACATTTATTCTTTTGCGGCGAAAGTGGAATATGTTTGAATATGAAAAATGAAAAGAGTGTGAGAGACAGTGATCGTATGTTGTGTGGGGTATTTTTTTTTTATCCCACCCAGTTCACCGGAACCTTCGGTTCCGACTAATTCGGATTTCACTCCGCGTTGGGTCCACGGTTGTGGGGGAAGAGCTCCCAATACCTTTTTTTTTTTCATTTCCACGCTTCGAACCAAAGACATGATGGTGGGAGAGCAAGTCCTTTACCACTTACTCCCAAGGTATGTTGGTTGATGGTATGTTGTGTTGTATGTACAGCTAAGGGATGCCAGCGAAGGAAAGCGGCCCAGCTGGAGCCTTGAGATCCTTCATCACTTGCCCATGTGACTACGTGCTTCTTCCCTTTTCAAGAACCAAACCGGACGGTCTAATCGGTTCGATTGACACCGAACTCACTAACTGCTCTGTTTTGATCATAAAATTAAACTATTTTTGTTGTTGAGTTGCATTGGATTGAAGTTAAAATGTCATTGAGCCGAAACCCAGAGTTAGACCGAGAATCAAAATTGTTAGAAATATAAGGTGGAATTAAATGATTAGTTAGAGAGTTTGTTAGTTAGAGAGTTAGTCCTAGCCCTAGTCTATATAAAGGGGGTCCTAGGCTTAGCTAATTGAATCAATAAGAGTGTGTATTACAATTACTCTTTGTAAGAGAATATTGCTCTATTAATAATATACACCATTCTTCATATTCTTTCTTCTAATTATCCCTCTAATCACACTAGTTAACATGGTATCAAGCCTAGGTTTTCAAGATTCTGTCACCTGATTATCAAGATCCCATGCTTCAATCCAATAAGGGCCACGAACGAAGTGGAGCAGCTGTTGGTAATAGTTTAAAGAGGTTGGGTTGTTTTTCAAGAAAGCCCACATGAACCGGGTCGACACCAAGATCCGACTGGCATGAACGGAGAAACGAGTTACCCGGTGCGTTTGGTTTATTCCTTCAAATTATTGTCGATTCCATTGCTCACTCCTCATTCAATGGCGATCTCATCGTGCCCTGGCTTCCTCACATGCGTTTTTGGTTGAAGAATCAGATCGATGCTCGAGTTTTTCTTATTTCTCAACAACATTACCGGAATCCAATATCTCAAAACTCGCTCAACTCGGAGGTTCCATTTCTTTCTTTCAGAGTTCTCAGTCGGTGAATCTACGGCTGGCGATCTCGACGCGATTTGATGTAAGATCGTGGGATTGTTCTTGGTAAAACTCTAAAGCAATTACATTTGTTAACCGAAGTTTTGGCGATTGACGAAAGACGTCAGAAATTCGAAACCAACTTCAATCGGCACTTCAAGAAATTGTCACGTGCGCAAGATTTCTAACACGCCCACTCAGCCGCGATAACTGAGTGTCCCCCCGTTGCGGCGGAGAACGTGAACATCAACAGCATCGGATGCACAGTGGTGAAGTATCAAGATCTCGACAATGGTGTGTGTTGAAAAGTAGTAGTGACGAGTGGGACGAGACTGATTTGGCAGATATATTGGGATATGCTTGTAAAAAATGCAGATTGTACGAGTTTAGGGACGAATTGTTCGTGTATGAATTTGGATCAGCAAGGCAGAGTGGTTTGGAATTGTTTTTATTTGAAATTTAAAGTAAAAAGATTCAAGAATTCCATGTCCCTCGAGTTACAGATTCTGATATGGGTTTCAAGATTGTTGGTTCTTGCAATGGTTTGATCTGTGTTTGTTATTATTCTCATTTCCCATCTTCTTGCCTTTTTCTTTGGAATCCAGCAACGAGTCAAATCAGACGAATTCTTGAACTTTCTAATAATGCTCTTCTACCTCATAAGGCCCCGCCATATTGCCTCCTTGGTTTTTCTTATAATGCCAGGGTCAATGACTATGAGGTTGTAAGAATTTACCATTCTCATGCTATGGAAATTGAAAGGTACTCCCTGAATTCTGGATTTTGGAATGAAGTTGTGTATTCCAATCATTATGGTGCCACTGTGAATGGACCTTTTGTCTGTGTTGAGAATTATGTTACAGTGAAAAGAAAGATGTTTTGGATGGCAATGACAACAACAAACCAAAGATTCAGTCAAGACTTTATTGTTTCTTTTGATGCAGAAAACAATGTGCTCAGAAGGATTAGTTTGCCAAATGTTGATAACTTTGAAGTTTCTAACACGTAATCAGTATTTTCAAACCAGAGATCAGGAGGATGAAGCTTGTGATTTCAAGGGAATGGCCACTATTGTGAAACAAGATCCATCAAAAGGGACTTGTCTGTTCCCTATAGAAATAGTATGGAGTACAAGTGTTGGAGTGAAAGTGAAGCTTAAAGCGGTTAACTATTTGGGAGGCCTTATAGCTTCCTTCTTGTTCATGTTCATCACATTGGCCAGATTCATGAATAAAAAAAAAAGTATAGAACGCATTCTATTTACGCCGATTGAGTTTGTAAAAGAAGTTGTTTCCAGGTTTGGAGGAAGCATAGATCGGAAAGCCCATCGTGCTCAAAATATCCAGAAGAGATCCTAGAGTATGGGGGTTAAAAGAAGGCCTCAAGTATTAACTTTAGAGGCACAAAGTAAAGAAGACAAATCCAAGAAAAAATGGAGTCTTCCAAGATCTGAAGCCCAAAAGCATGGATCCTCAAGAATTCGACCCAAGAAGAAGGGAAAGCGAGTAGAGAGCAAAGTGAAGAATCGCCTCCTCACTCCTATCGATTTAAGGGAAAGTAGAGTAGAGAGCAGAAAAGAATCGCCTCCTCACTCCTATCGAATTAAGGGAAAGTAGAGTAGAGAGCGGAGAAGAATCGCCTCCTCGCCCCTGTCTTGAAAATCAAAGAAGTCTTTGTATTACTTTTTGTTGATTGAAAGCTATACAATTTAAATTCACCTTACCCCTTATTTTGTATTTGTTGTTCAAGTTGAACATCTTGAGTTAAGAAGTGTTCAACTTGAGGGAACGTGTTAGAAATATAAGGTGGAATTAAATGATTAGTTAGAGAGTTTGTTAGTTAGAGAGTTAGTCCTAGCCCTAGTCTATATAAAGGGGGTCCTAGGCTTAGCTAATTGAATCCATAAGAGTGTGTATTACAATTACTCTTTGTAAGAGAATATTGCTCTACTGATAATATACACCATTCTTCATATTCTTTTTTCTAATTATCCCTCTAATCACACTAGTTAACAAAAATGGTTTTTAGAAAACCAACAGTTTTTTGGACTGATGGAAAAACTGTTAAAAAACACTGATAAACAAATTAAAATTTGACTCTCTAAAAAATTTTAATATATTTTCACATTATTTGTGGCCATATGGAGTTATATAATTGAAAACTTAATATATTATGTTGACAATTGTAATACCCGGATAATTATTTATCTAGAATATTATATTTTAGTAAATAATACCTATTGGAATTAGGTGAATATGTGGTCTCAAATAATAAGTTATAATTATCATATTTTCTAAGGTAATTTCTATTGAAATTATGGTGAATAAAGAACTAAAAATCCCTAAATGCAATTGTGGGTCATAAAATGCCCTGAAAATATTATGATAAATCCTGAGAGGCAATGAAATATTTATTAAAAATTGGAGAATATGTTATATCTAATTTAGGTAATTTTTGGGATTAATTTCCTTGGAAAATAATGAGGCAAAAATTAAATATAATTTTGGGGAGCATAAGTTGCCCCATGGTTTTTAATATTTTACATGGAGCATAAAATACCAATGTCAGTAAAATAGTTGTGAGATAATAATTAATCTCAATTAAGAAAATTGTCAACAATTAGTGAGTGATTAACTAAGTAATTAATGGCTAATTGTTTAAGCATGAGATAATTGCTTAATTAGATAATTAAAGCATAAATTAAGTAATTAAAAAATAAATATAAAATAAAATAAAAGAAGAGGGGCGAAAATTCAAGTGTGAAAGGGGTTGTGGTTATTTCAAAAATAATATCATGATATTTAAGTAATTAAATAATAATATATTCGGTAGAAAGACCAGTTGGCTAAATGAGAACCGATAGAAATTAAATCCTACACCAAAATATGGGAACTAAGTCTATATCATTTGGACTTATTATAAACAAGTGAAATTTTATCCCGGAGTGAGCTATCTCCGAAGTCATTTCCGAAACCGGTGGAGTGATTAAGAGGCTGGATGGAAGAGGAAAAGGGCAGATAGTAGAAATGAGAACCTATAGAAAACAAGACCATTGTGACAAACCATGAATTAGGTTTCTTAGGTCAGGACATATTATAAACCAGTGAATTTTTGTCCAGACGCTGGTGCTATCGGAAGTTATTTCCGTAACCGATGGTGTCTGTCCTAAAATGTTCAGCAGGCAACGAAATGCCCTTAATGAGATCATAAATTTCATTAACCCAGATATTCCTACAGAGGAAGAATGGAACTTCAAAACTATGCTCCCGTATTTTTAAGATTCTCCAAGATTACGCGATTCGGACACCGAACTAGGAACTTTATCGGTGCAGGTGCATAAAGCACATAGGTGACATCATCTTCTTCTAGAAGGATGATGTCGGCCAAGGCAAGGAAGGGCCAAGATGAAGCCACTTGTCAAAGTGCGATCCAACTGATCGAGATTCGAGATGACAAGTTCGAGTTATTTACCGAAATGCCATCCGCTTTTCCTATAAATACCACCCTCCATTCCTTTCATTCTTCACAATTCCTAGAGCTTTCTAGAGAGAGATTTTAGAGAGAAGGAGGAGTCTGGAGAAATAGCAAAGTTCCGGGTAAGTTCTTCGGTCTCTAGTCTTAAGCTTCGGTGTTTAGTTCGGTAGTTATAGTAGAAATGTTGTTTTGATCTTTAATCTTCCAATATATTGTAGATATCATATTTTTGGGTTAAATATGATATATATTTCAAAAAATATGTGGGGAAAAGAGTTATGGCAAAATTTTGGAAGATTAGAGTCAAAATAGCGAAGCTCTGGCGAAATTCCGCCGATTAGGGGGTCAGGAGCAAAATGGTAATTTGTACCTAAAATGCCTGTTATGATGCCAAATCTTTATAAATGTGATATTATCCTTATAGGATATCTGTAATCACGAACCGTTGTCGTACCGCTGTCAAACTGCTGTTTTCTGTCAGAAGTATCGTTTTCAGTCAAACGTGTCGTTTTTCGTCAACGAAGGTACGTTCGCGTACTGTAACACTAACCTTGATGTTTATTGTATGTGTCTATGTGCTATGTGTATGGTATGTCTATGTGAAGTAGTCGATAGCTCTGTGGTATGCTCATTGTACTGTTATTATGTTTGCTGGGTGCCGGGTTACGTTGCTAAGTGCGAACTGCTAGGTGCGAAACGTATGCTAAGTGCGACACATCTGCCAGGGGGCTTATGTGCTGTTGGGATATGCTTGTTAGTATGCTCATATACTGTCTATGTGGTGTATGTAAACATGAGGTTAACCGTTACATGGGGTCCGTATGCATTGGACCTCAGCTCTTAATATAGCGTCAGGTTCAGGAGGAACGAGGACCGAGGAGAAAGGCAAGCAGGCCGCATAGAGACCTGGCTGAAGACTTTCCTCCGTTGTTATCTACTTTTGTAAACACTCGGTCACTGTACCGCTTCTGTAATCAGCCAGACTTACGGCATTTTAAATATATGTATCAGTTACTCAATCGCTCCGATGCTCTACTCTGATGGAAAAAAAATATACTGCTTTTGAAAATGGGATGTTACAACAATTTAGACTAATTATGAATTTATTATTTTATATATATATATATATATTATTGCCTCCAATTCTTAATATAAAATTCACTTTGTAGTTTACTTTTTTTTATTAAAGTGGATTTTATATTCATAACCGGATCAGTACAAAAAAAACAATCAAATTACCAATGTAATTTCAGTTTTCCGGCAGAATCTGTTTCGACGTTCTGATGCCTTTCCCAGCAGAGTTTTTTTTTACCTTGTATTATTTATTCTCTCTCACACACACACACACACACACATATATATATATATATATTAAGTTTCTAATATTTAGGTTTTTTTTCCATTTTTTATTATATTATATAAATTATTTAAATATAATTATAAATTCTATCAACAGATTATCAATAGATTTCCATTGGTAATTTTCATGAGAAATTATCGACGGAATTTTAGTCGGTAATCTGTCACTAATTATTGACGGGATTTTTTTGTCGAAAAATGAATTTTCTGATGGAATTTTCCCATCGGTATTTTTATCAACGGACTTTCCGTCGGTAATTACCGACTAAATGTTAATTTGATGTTTTTTTTTTTTTGTAGTGTGTATATATGTATATGATTTACCAACATAGGGTTGATATAGTGATATAAGACTTCGCTAAATCTCTCCTAGTCTTGGATTCGAGTCTCTTTGAGAACCTCAAACCAAATATCGGATGATAATATCAAAAAACATATGTATATAATTTTTTTTTTATCAATTTTTTTACTAAATTACTACATCACCATGGCCAATTCAACCATGAGAATTGTGAAGGGCTAACCTTTTTAGTTTGACGTTCAGTCTAACTTTTAAATTACATTGATGGTGTCTAAAGAAAAAAGCTTATAGCCTAATGACATGAAACATTTCTTCTATATGGAAGATTGTGAGTTTGACTCTGCTTATAACCTTAAACCGTTAATGCATGTCTCTCGATTTTTTTTTTTTTGAAAACATTGTATCCTAATATATGTTTTCTTAAAAAAATATCATTCCTTGATTCTGTTTTCTAACAACATCATTTTAAACACACTCACAAAAATATAGTGATGATGTCAAGTTTGAGTACGTGACTTCTTCCAAACATGACAGGCAGTGAACATGAAATGCAGTGTTGCTGTTAAGCCAGCTTGTAGATAAATAACATGTGATATCACAATGTCTCAAGGAAAGAGATTGCATCTATAGCATGTGCTTTGGTTATTCCTCCTCTCAATCCTCCGTAGGAACCTCCACCTCTCATTTTCTAAACGTATCCTTCAATATGCCTCTTTCAATTTCATGTGCTTCCAAAACTATCTTTCTCCAAAATCATCAAAATATCAAATACACATTAAATTGTAATACAAAGTTTATCGGAGCCTATGTGATTATAAATGTTTGTGAGGATTCAAAGACAAATCTTTCTCATTTCAGATGAAATGATAGGTGAATCGATTGTCTTCAAAAAAAAATATGTTGTGTTTGGTTCAGGGAGAATCTGAATTTGGATTAAATTTATTATTTGGGTAAATAAGAATTCGTAGATTTAATTTTAATCCAATTTTAAGTAAATTTTAGGATTAATGCCTAATTTTACTCTGAAAGTTTTGGTGTAGAAACTATGGGTATGTAGATTTTTTTTTTTTTTGGGATTATTACCACCAGAAAGTGTTATAAAGGAGCACAGGCACCTTAACTATTTAAAAAAACTAACGTTGATCATTAAACAACTAACGTTGACTGATAACATTTGTAACGGTTAAGGGCACAATATTGCTCCTTTTCAAACACTTTCCCGAGTTATTTTTTTAAAAAAAAAAAAAAAAAAAAAAAAAAAAAAACCTTCTAGATACACACAACTCTTACGTGAAAAAAAATCCATGGTGAAATTGGACCTAAATTTTATTATTATATTTTTTTAAAAAAAAAATCCTCACTCTCGCCTTGTAGCAACAATAAAGGTTGTTGCCATGTGATTTGAAGGTTATGGGTTCAAATCTTAAAACTAGCCTCTCCGCATTGGGTCAATACTATGTACATTTGACCTTCTTTAGAGCTCACATGGTGAGAGCTTTGTACATTGAACTACTTTTGCTTTAACATAAATTATTTCAAATACTTACTCTGATTTAGTTATTATAAATAATTATATATGAATTTTAAATGTGATTCCATAATCGTAGGAAATAATAGGAAAGAATGTGAAATTATTGCAGAATAGGAAATAATAGAGGATATATATATATTATTTGTTTGATATTAATCTAGGGGATTGGTCACTCCCCTAGATTGTAAATCCAGATCAAATTAACTGTATCCTGGATTTTTTCTTGGCAATACAGCTTTTCTCATAATGATAAAAAAGGTCCTGTTTTACCATTCCTTCAACGACAGCCTTTTGTCAGATGGTGGGCAAAATTTGACCAATCAAAGGTGAGCTCTAAAGCAGTAGATCTCTGGTTCAAACAAAATCCTCGTCATCTTTGTGCAACGGATCAAAGCCGGTTTTTGAACCAAAAATCCCATGCACAAACCTTACTTGCAGCTGCCGGAGATGAACAAGAATACTTTAAACAACTCTCTCTCCCGCTTAAACAATTCCAACAAAGCGGGAGCAATTGCAACCATAAATCGTGCTAGTACTTCAACGTAAGGAAATCCAGACCAAAGTGATGATGAAGATGAAGATTTCGTCGTCAATTTGGGCGAAGAATAACTTGCAAATAGCTTTTTGACGGAAGATACCAAACTGTAACTTCCATGTATAAAACTGTATAAAATCTTGATCTACATTATAGTATTAGGTGTTTTTCCTTTTGATGTAACACTAAACATTATAATTGTTAGATCACTGTAGTTAGTTACGGTATACACTGTAGCTAAATACATTATAAATCAACAGTACCGGTCATCAACCGGAACTGTTCAAACAGTGATCCGAATCTGTTTTAAAAGCTGAAGCCCTTTCAGTTTGCAAAGGGTTCTGATCAGCGAACTATCTCTCTACCTTCTCTCTACCCATTCTCTCTGCCTTCTCTCATCCCTCTCTGCCTTCTCTCTACACTCTTTCCCTTTTCTCTCTCTCTTAAGCTTTCTTCTGCCTTCTGCTTTCCTGTAAGTTTTTATGGTTTGAATAAACTTGTGTTTTCGTTATGTCTTTCTGCATCTGCATATCTTCTTTACTCTTCTCTCTGTTTATGAACTAGATCGCGTAGTTTACTACCGATCCGCTTTAATTTCTTTCTTTCTCTTTAGCACGTTTACTTCCAGTTCTTTATTTATGTTTTGATTTCGTTATCGCTTTCTCTACTTCTCTGTTTTCCATTCTCCCTTTCCCCTCAGATCCTTCGGGGTCACTCCCCTAGATTGGTATGCTCCCGCAAACTCCACAGAGTTTGTTCTGTGGAGTTTGATATATAGGGGTCACTCCCCTAGATTGGTATGTTTGTTTATTTCATGAGAAAATTTATATATGGTTTTTCTGCATATGATAGCCGAGTTTGTTCTGTGGGATGTCTAAGGCCATAAGTCCCGTATGTTGAGGCAGGCGATTTGCCCCACATGGTAAGCTGTCATATGTATGAACCTCTGTATATAAACTTTTAAGTGAAGATCTGGATCTGTTTCATCACCTAGTTCATCCTTTGTGGGTGGTTTAGGATTATTTATTTTCTGTCTTAATTCACTTTTGGAGCTCTTGATCTAAAGGTTATGCTAAATTCCAACTAAATATTTTGATTGGTAAATTGTAGTAAATATTTAATTAATATACCCCTATTTTACCCGAAGGTAATGATACTAATTGAAGGGAGATTTACAATTATTGTTTATCTCGTTTTTATTCTTCTCTTGTTTACTCTTGCCTTTTACTCTCTCATTCTTTTTTCTCGCTGTTTATTTTACCAATCATTTTATTTCTGTTGCCTTTTTAATTATGTCTTCGTTATTTCACGGTTTTCATAAACGTTCTTCTACTTCCGCAACTTCTTTTTCTTCCTCTCCTCGTTCACTCATAAATTCTTCTTTAAATCATGAGGATTCAAAGTCCTCTTCCAATAACATTTTTAATGAAGAAATCCAGTTTAATAATATCAACCAAACTGTTGATAATTGGACACTTCCCCAAATTGACCACAAAACTCTTTTTCAAAAGAATAAGAAATGGTTTTTCCAAATCAGATTACATAATCAAGACTGTTGAAGAATCAATTCCTATTCATCCCGAAAAAAGAAGAATTTTTCTTCTTTCCCCAAACTCCATTTCAAAACATAAAGAAAAGTACAATTTCATACATATTGGATGTGTTCAAATTGCGCTTAAACCACTTGTGCGTAAAGGGTTAAACATTTCTGGTCTCGCTTGTCTCCGCGATAATCGTCACTATGTTTTTGAAGATTCCTTCTCGCACCGCCGAATTTGGCCTCCATAACGGTCCAGTTTATTTCAATTGTTATCCTACCCAAACTATTGATTTAAACGATAAAAATGTTCTTGAAGCCTTGAAGCTGAATCTTTCATTCAATGGATTTTCAATGAAACCTGGATCTATTCTGTCACCCTAATGTATAGGATTCAGATAAGGTCTCTAATTCTTCACTTCTTCTCTTCTTCAACAACCAGAGATAATGGACAAACGATTGTTTTTCTTACGATCCTACAAACACAAATATCACAATTCCTCGAACAATCCTTTGGAAGGATGTTCATCTCCCGAAACTTGGGTTATGGAAAAAGCTGTACAAGCCACACCAAAACTCACTTCACACATAACCAGGATCACACAAACTCATTCCGCACTGTCCATCTTTCCTTCGACGGTCTAAAGGATCAAACTCCTCTTCTTCTCGGATCTATGTCTTCAAGATATGAAGATTTTAGATCACCCATCCCCAATCTCCCAAGGCTTTCCTATGAAAGACCTACCCCGCTTCCACCTCCGGTTATTCATTTACCACCTCCTCCTCAACCTCCTTCTCCTGTTCCACCTCCTCAACCAGAACAAGGTAAGTCTAATGTAACAATGCAAGGAATTGATAATTCTGGTACAATTTCTCATGCAAACTACCAAAAAGAGGATGATCTAGATTCTCAGCTTCAATGTCTTACACGAAATTAGGTGAGCCTCGATCTATTGGTGCTCTTGAGCATCATTTTGAAATTAATAAACAAAGTTTGCAAAAGGAATTCTACTCGAACAAAATACTTTGCAAAGAAACTGGTTTTTAGGACAATTCAAAGGATCTTTGCGAACACGAGATCCAAGAGATGTTTTACGGTTCCTTGAAAAGCATGAAATCCATATTCCATTTTTTGATTGGTTCGAAGCCTACGCTTCACAACAGAAATAGAATATCCATTTCAACAATCTATAAATATGACCAAAAAAGAGTGGAAAATTTCGACAAACAAGTTATTTCTTCAAAACTTCCACCAAAAGGGTCATATCGATTCCCGGTCTTGTAGACAAAAACAACATCCCGTTTTGGCTTCTCCTTTCAAAATCAGAACCTCTGAAGAGCCTCCTAACGCTAGAGATATTATAAATCTTATTGAACAAAATAACTATACAAATCAGTATCTTCAAATCCTTGGAGATCATGTTATTTCTTCTTCTTCTTCTTCTTCTTCTTCTTCTCAAACTACTTCTAAGGCCCCTCTGCCTTTGTTTAAACCTTTCCAGCTTGATCCAAAAATTAAGCTAAGTTTACAAAGCAAAAATAACACGAGTATCGTGCAACAAGCTAACCAACGTTTAAAGCAAGTTGATGATCCTAAAACCCCTTTTTCTCGAACTACAACGTAAAGTTGTTCCCGAAACTCCTTCGAATCATCTTCTTCAAATAAACCTCTTATGAATTTAGAAAAAATTTCGATTCTCGAGTCGATTTCCAAATCAATCATCAAAATTGGAAAAAACCTTCTTCCTCTGTTTTACCAAAATCTTCAAAGTTATATTATCCTAGGGCCGATCCTTTGGATATCTTAACCGAGGAAAGACATGATCAAACTTTTAAGTCTTTTAACTCAAACGACATCTATGAATGGAATATAGATGGTCGAGTGAGACTAATATTATTCAAATTTTTCAACAAATGACAATGGTAAGCACTGCTTATCATACTTCAAAAGATTATTCAGATAATGAGATAACTACTCTTTTAGTCTCTGGTTTTACTGGACAATTAAAAGGTTGGTGGGATTATTATCTGTCTCCCATGAAAAAACTAACATTTTTTCTTCTATTATGGCTGAATCGATGGAACCCCTATTCTTCATAACGATGAACCTATTCCGTTTCGTAAATACCCTTATTTTTACACTTATTAAACATTTTATTGGTGATCCGAGATATCTTGAAAGATCGCTCTTCCGAACTTCTTTCTAACATCAAATGTCGGACACTTTGTCGATTTTAGGTGGTATAAAGATACCTTCATGACTCGAGTTCTCACAAGAGATGATGCCAACCAGGGTTTTTGGAAAGAAAAATTTCTAGCTTTGGATTACCAAAATCTTTTGGTGATAAAGTTAGAGATAAGCTTCGAAATTTGAATAATGGCAACATTCCTTATGAAAGCCTGACGTATGGAGAACTGATTTCCTATGTTCGTAAAAAAAAAATCGCTTTAAAAATCATGTCAAGATGATGGAATCAAACATCACTTGCCAAAGAAAATGGTATTAACAAAAAAGAATTGGGATCCTTTTGTGAACAATTTGGTCTTCCTTCTTGTTCAAAACCTAGACAGAGACTCATAAATCTTCTCAATTTCCAAACTCTTTTTCAAAAAACAAGTATTTTCGTTATTCAAAACGTCCTTATTATAAGAACGATTTTCAAAATCCCCACAATGATCTTCAAAATCCCCAAAAGAAATACAAACGAAATTTTCGTTCCAATTTTAGATCTAAACCTAAACAAAACAAGTTTACAAAAGACTTTCAAAATAGAGATAATGCTACTTGCTTCAAATGTGGTAAACTGGTCATTATGCCAAATACGTCGTGTGTCCGGAAAAATCAATGAAATCACTCTTGAAGAATCTCTTCGACCAAATCAATAATTTGCTTCTAGAAACAACTTCGGATCTGAAGATGATGAAAGCTACGTTCTTCGAGATGACATAAACCAAATCCAAGATGATGAATTCAATTCAACATCTCGATGATGATTTTCCTCAAATAAACGTCATCACGAAAGAGCAAGATCTGCTTCTTGATGTCATCACCAAACTTCCGATTGTGACAAAGGTGAGTATCTTTCAAAACTCAAAGATATTCTTTCACAACCTCCATCTTCCTCTTCTTCTTCTACTCCCCATACTTCCAAACTTTTGGCTTTTCGAATAATTATGACCTAACCAAAACTATGGAAAGATTTAAACGAACCGTTAACCCCATTACTCTTCCCGATCTCAAAACTGAGGTTAATAACCTCAAAATTGAAATCCAAAATCTCAAAACTTCTCGTGATACTCATGAGTCTGCACTTTTTCAAATCCAAGAATTTCTTTCCTCTTTACAGATTTCTCCAAAAGAGAATGTTGATCAAGTTTTAGAAAACGAAGATGAGGATGATAATTCTTTAGAAACACCAATTTTAGAAACACCATTTCTAAATGTAATTTCAAAATGTTTTACCCAAAAATTTTACATTAAAGTAAAAATTATTATCAAAGATCTTGTTTTTGAACAACCCGTTTTGTTTGATACTTTGGAGCCCAGGCTAACGTATTTTAGAAGGCTTGGTTCCTACCAAATATTTTGAGAAAACAATTGAAAGATTTAGTTACTCATACCCGTAACCAATATCTGCTCAATACAAACTTTCAAATGTTATTGTTCAAAATCAAAGTCGGGTTAAAGTTCCATTCATTCTTATGAAACAAATGGGATCACCAATTATTCTTGGTGCACCTTTTGCTACCATATTAATGCCTTATGGAACTCAATCTGATGGTATTACAAAACAACATTTGGGAAAAACAATTTTATTTCCTTTTTCTCAAAAACCAAAAATTAGAGAATTAAATCCCATCTTTCTCAAAGAAAACCAGATCAATTTTCTTAAGGACGAAATCCAATTCAAACGAATTGAGCAACAGCTCAAGCAACCTTTTGTCCAACAAAAGATCCACTCTTGTCTTGATAAAATTCATAAAACGGTTTGTCTTTGATTTACCCAACGCTTTTTGGAGTCGAAAGCAACATACGGTTGATCTTCCTTACGAACCAAACTTTTCTCGAGAAACATATTCCTACAAAAGCCGCACCTATCCAAATGAGCCAAGAACTTCTTGAAACTTGTAAAAAAGAAATACAAGATTTCTTGACAAAAAACTCATTAGAAAAAGCCGTAGTCCTTGGTCTTGCGCGCTTTCTACGTTAACAAAAATGCTGAAATCGAACGTGGAACGCCTCGTCTGTCATTAATTACAAACCTCTTAACGAAGCTTTGCAATGGATTCGTTATCCAATTCCAAACAAGGCTGATTTACTAAAACATTTACATTCTCGCAAAAATCTTTTCTAAATTTGATATGAAATCGGGTTTTGGCGATCCAAATCTCTCGAAAAAGATAGGTATAAAACTCGCTTTTCTTGTTCCATTTGGTCAAGTATGAATGGAATGTTATGCCTTTTGGTTTAAAAAATGCCCCTTCTGAATTTCAAAGGATTATGAACGAGATCTTTAATGATCAAGGTCAATATATTATAGTCTATATTGATGATGTTCTTATCTTTTCAAACTCATTGGAAGAACATTTTAAACATGTTTTAAAATTCATTCGAACTGAAATAAATGGTTTAGTGGTCTCCAAACCTAAAATCAGTCTCTTCCAATTAAAAGTACGCTTTTTGGGCCACTGGATTTACCAAGGAACCATAACTCCAATTGAACGTGCAATTCGGTTTGCAAATAAATTTCCTGATCAAATTTTGGATAAAAACCAACTCCAACGATTTTTGGGTTGTTTAAATTATGTAGCTGAGTTTATTCCTCAACTTAGCAACTTTCTAAAACCTCTTCATCAAAGGCTAAACAAAAATCCTCCTCCTTGGACCGACATCCACACTAATATTGTCAAACAAATCAAACAACAGTTTAAAGAACTTCCTTGTCTTAACCTTCCCATTCCTTCGACTTTCAAAATCGTCCAAACGACGCTTCGAATTAGGATATGGAGGTATCCTCAAACAACGATTTGACGATAAAGAACAAATTATTTCTTTTACGTCTAAACATTGGAATCCCGCCCAGAATTATTCCACAATAAAAAAAGAAATTTTGGCTATTGTTTTGTGTGTTTCAAAATTTCAAGCTGATCTTCTAAATCAAAGGTTTTTAGTTCGCATTGATTGTAAATCTGCAAAAGATGTTTTACAAAAAGATGTTAAAAACCTTGCATCAAAACAAATTTTTGCCCGTTGGCAAGCAATTTTGAGTGCTTTTGATTTTGATATTGAATTCATTGAAGGCACTTCCAATTCTCTTCCTGATTTTCTTACCCGTGAGTTTCTACGGGGTAGTTCTTAGGTTGAGAGTCCTCTAAACCATAACCCTTTTTCCTTCTCCGAAAATGACCGTAAAGAAAAAACCAGGTGACGAACAAAGAAATAAGCAACCCCTCCAGGAAGAGGATAATAAACAACGCATCTTTCAAGATGCTCCAAGTCCGGCCTCGAAGAAGATCCGAAGGAGATCATCAAACAACTCCTAAAACAAAGAACAAGCTCCTCAAACTCAAGGATCTTTGTTACCAACCCCAGGATCGTCTTCCAGCCAATCAACTTTCCAAACACAAGAGTCACGATTGCGGACACGATCACAAACCATATCAGGGTCTTCGACCCCTATAACCCAAATTGAGTCTTCAACCCAAAGACTCACCTCCACCGAACCCAACCACACCCAAGGTCCGACGTGGGCTGGTTACACCCACCGTAGGACCCCCCGCCAACGCACACTGGGTACTCTGGGTCCCACTGGACCCCACTTTCCCCCACGGGCAGGGCGACCCCGCTTCAACAGGGCTTGCGACAACAAATCCCACTAGGGGAGTGACCCCGAAGGATCTGAGGGGAAAGGGAGAATGGAAAAACAGAGAAGTAGAGAAAGCGATAACGAAATCAAAACATAAATAAAGAACTGGAAGTAAACGTGCTAAAGAGAAAGAAAGAAATTAAAGCAGATCGGTAGTAAACTACGCTGATCTAGTTCATAAACAGAGAGAAGAGTAAAGAAGATATGCGGATGCGAAAGACATAACGAAAACACAAGTTTATTCAAACCATAAAAACTTACAGGAAAGCAGAAGGCAGAAGAAAGCTTAAGAGAGAGAGAAAAGGGAAAGAGTGTAGAGAGAAGGCAGAGAGGGATGAGAGAAGGCAGAGAGAATGGGTAGAGAGAAGGTAGAGAGATAGTTCGTTGATCGTAACCCTTTGCAACCGAAAGGGCTTCAGCTTTTAAAACAGATTCGGATCATCGTTTGAACAGCCTTCCGGTTGATGACCGTGCATCGTTGATTTATAATGTATTTAGCTACAAAAAGTATACCGTAACTAACTACGGTGATCTAACAATTATAATGTTTAGTGTTACATCAAAAGGAAAAACACCTAATACTATAATGTAGATCAAGATTTTATACAGCTTTTATACATGGAAGTTACGGTTTGGTATCTTCCGTCAAAAACCGCCGCAAGTTATTCTTCGCCCAAATTGACGACGAAATCTTCATCTTCATCATCACTTTGGTCCGGATTTCCTTCGTTGAAGTACTAGCCTGATTTATGGTTGCAACCGCTCCCGCTTTGTTGGAATTGTTTAAGCGGGAGAGAGAGTTGTTTAAAGTATTCTTGTTCATCTCCTATGAATACCGCAAGTAAGGTTTGTGCATGGGATTTTTGGTTCAAAAACCGGCTTTGATCCGTTGCACAAAGATGACGAGGATTTTGTTTGAACCAGAGATCTACCGCTTTAGAGCTCACCTTTGATTGGTCAAATTTTGCCCACCATCTCGACAAAAGGTCATCGTTGAAGGAATGGTAAAACAGACCTTTTTTATCATTATGAGAAAAGCAGTATTGCCAAGAAAAAATCCAGGATACATTAATTTGGAAAAGTAATGAAGATCAATTGGAAAAGGATCTCCATTATGATTATATTTTGTTTCAAAAAGAGACAATGCTTTGTTTGAATGATGAAGGGAGGATTTCGGTATAGGTCCGAAAAAATCCCACCATTGTTTAAACCATTGAGGAAAGTTATACTTGGTGTTTTTCTTAAAATAAAGAAACCAAGTATGTTTGAAAATTTTATTTTGATCATAAAAGACATTATACCAGGCCTCACAATAATCCCGAATTATATCCTCTAGGATCATAATCAATTTTGAAAGAGACATTTTTATGTAAATCTTGTCCCCATTGGGACGGTGTGAGAACTTTCAAAATGGAGAGTAGAATGAGTAATAAAAGTTCCTTCTTTATCTTCTTTTCGAGATAACTCGATAGATTCAGAATCAACTAGTATTAACTCATAGAATTCTCTTGTTTTTTGTAAACCGGTAGGAATAAAATGAAATCCCGAAGGGAAGACTTTTAAAGCTACCCGATTGGGGGTTTGGAAGAAAAACTCGGTTCAATTTGTAGGATATTTTTGACCTTATCCAGTTTGGGAATGTAAGGTGTATCCATTGGGTTAATAGCCGAAGAGACTACTAATTGTTTAGTAACCCGAGGAGGTTTTTTCGGGCAAGTTGGAGATTAAATTCAGCATTTGCTAAATCGTACTCCTTTTTACTGATTGCCTGTGAAGAAGAGGCAAGAATAGATAGAGCAAGTGCTTTATCAAATTCAAGGGCTTGGGTTTTATCATCTTTTTGTACTAATACTTCCCCCCAAGTTTTTGTAGGAGGTTTCTTAGCATATGATTCAACCGTTTTTTGTCGGGTTTGGTGGAGGTGAGTCTTTGGGTTGAAGACTCAACTTGGGTTATAGGGGTCGAAGACCCCGATTTGGTTTGTGATCGTGTCCGCAATCGTGACTCTTGTGTTTGGAAAGTTGATTGGCCGGAAGACGATCCTGGGGTTGGTAACAAAGATCCTTGAGTTTGAGGAGCTTGTTGCCGCTTTTAGGAGTTGTTTGATGATCTCCTTCGATCTTCTTCGAGATCGGACTTTGAGCATCTTGAAAGATGCGTTGTTTATTATCCTCTTCCGGGAGGGGTTGCTTATTTCTTTGTTCGTCACCTGGTTTTTTCTTTCGGTCATTTTCTCGGAGAAGGAAAAAGGGTTATGGTTTAGAGGACTCTCAACCTAAGAACTACCCCGTAGAAACTCACGGGTAAGAAAATCGGGAAGAGAATTGGAAGTGCCTTCAATGAATTCAATATCAAAATCAAAAGCACTCAAAATTGCTTGCCAACGGGCAAAAATTTGTTTTGATGCAAGGTTTTTAACATCTTTTTGTAAAACATCTTTTGCAGATTTACAATCAATGCGAACTAAAAACCTTTGATTTAGAAGATCGCTTGAAATTTTGAAACACACAAAACAATAGCCAAAATTTCTTTTTTTATTGTGGAATAATTCTCAAGGTGATTCCAATGTTTAGACGTAAAAGAAATAATTTGTTCTTTATCGTCAAATCGTTGTTTGAGGATACCTCCATATCCTAATTCAGAAGCGTCAGTTTGGACGATTTTGAAAGTCGAAGGAATGGGAAGGTTAAGACAAGGAAGTTCTTTAACCTGTTGTTTGATTTGTTTGACAATATTAGTGTGGATGTCAGTCCAAGGAGGAGGATTTTTGTTTAGCCTTTGATGAAGAGGTTTTAGAAAGTTGCTAAGTTGAGGAATAAACTCAGCTACATAATTTAAACAACCCAAAAATCGTTGGAGTTGGTTTTTATCCAAAATTTGATCGTGAAATTTATTTGCAAACCGAATTGCACGTTCAATTGGAGTTATGGTTCCTTGGTAAATCCAAAGGCCCAAAAAGCGTACTTTTAATTGGAAGAGACTGATTTTAGGTTTGGAGACCACTAAACCATTTATTTCTCAGTTCGAATGAATTTTAAAACATGTTTAAAATGTTCTTCCAATGAGTTTGAAAAGATAAGAACATCATCAATATAGACTATAATATATTGACCTTGATCATTAAAGATCTCGTTCATAATCCTTTGAAATTCGGAAGGGGCATTTTTTAAACCAAAAGGCATAACATTCCATTCATACGACCAAATGGAACAAGAAAAGCGCTTTTATACCTATCTTTTTCGTAGATTTGGATCTCGCCAAAACCCAGATTTCATATCAAATTTAGAAAAGATTTTTGCTTGAGAATGTAAATGTTTTAGTAAATCAGCCTTGTTTGGAATTGGATAACGAATCCATTGCAAAGCTTCGTTAAGAGGTTTGTAATTAATGACCGCACGAGGCGTTCCACGTTCGATTTCAGCATTTTTGTTAACGTAGAAAGCGGCGCAAGACCAAGGACTACGGCTTTTTCTAATGAGTTTTTTGTCAAGAAGATCTTGTATTTCTTTTTTACAAGTTTCAAGAAGTTCTTGGCTCATTTGGATAGGTCTCGGCTTTTGTAGGAATATGTTTCTCGAAAAGTTTGGTTCGTAAGGAAGATCAACCGTATGTTGCTTTCGACTCCAAAAAGCGTTGGGTAAATCAAAGACAAACCGTTTTATGAATTTTATCAAGACAAGAGTGGATCTTTTATTGGACAAAAGGTTGCTTGAGCCGTTGCTCAATTCGTTTGAATTGGATTTCGTCCTTAAGAAAATTGATCTGGTTTTCTTTGAGAAAGATGGGATTTAATTCTCTAATTTTTGGTTTTTGAGAAAAAGGAAATAAAATTGTTTTTCCCAAATGTTGTTTTGTAATACCATCGATTGAGTTCCATAAGGCATTAATATGGTAGCAAAAGGTGCACCAAGAATAATTGGTGATCCCATTTGTTTCATAAGAATGAATGGAACTTTAACCCGCCACTTTGATTTTGAACAATAACATTTGAAAGTTTGTATTGAATGATATTGGTTCCGTGGTAACAGAACTAAATCTTTCAATTGTTTTCTCAAAATATTTGGTAGGAACCAAGCCTTCTAAAATACGCTTAGCCTGGGCTCCAAGATCAAACAAAACAGGTTGTTCAAAAACAAGATCTTTGATAATAATTTTTACTTTAATGTAAAATTTTTGGGTAAAACATTTTGAAATTACATTTAGAAATGGTGTTTCTAAAATTGGTGTTTCTAAAGAATTATCATCCTCATCTTCGTTTTCTAAAACTTGATCAACATTCTCTTTTGGAGAAATCAGAAAGAGGAAAGAAATTCTTGGATTTGAAAAAGTGCAGACTCATGAGTATCACGAGAAGTTTTGAGATTTTGGATTTCAATTTTGAGGTTATTAACCTCGCTTTGAGATCGGGAAGAGTAACAGGGTTAACGGTTCGTTTAAATCTTTCCATAGTTTTGGTTAGGTCATAATTATTCGAAAAGCCAAAAGTTTGGAAGTATGGGAGTAGAAGAAGAAGAGGAAGATGGAGGTTGTGAAAGAATATCTTTGAGTTTTGAAAGATACTCACCTTTGTCACAATCTGGAAGTTTGGTGATGACATCAAGAAGCAGATCTTGCTCTTTCGTGATGACGTTTATTTGAGGAAAATCATCATCGATGTTGAATTGAATTCATCATCTTGGATTTGGTTTATGTCATCTCAAGAAGAATGTAGCTTTCATCATCTTCAGATCCGAAGTTGTTTCTAGAAGCAAATTATTGATTTGGTCGCGAAGAGATTCTTCAAGAGTGATTTCATTGATTTTTCCGGACACACGACGCATTTGGCATAATGACCAGCTTTACCACATTTGAAGCAAGTAGCATTATCTCTATTTTGAAAGTCTTTTGTAAACTTGTTTTGTTTAGGTTTAGATCTAAAATTGGAACGAAAATTTCGTTTGTATTTCTTTTGGGGATTTTGAAGATCATTGTGGGGATTTTGAAAATCGTTCTTATAATAAGGACGTTTTGAATAACGAAAATACTTGTTTTTTGAAAAAGAGTTTGGAAATTGAGAAGATTTATGAGTCTTCTGTCTAGGTTTTGAACAAGAAGGAAGACCAAATTGTTCACAAAAGGATCCCAATTCTTTTTTGTTAATACCCTTTTCTTTGGCAAGCTGATGTTTGATTCCATCATCTTGACAGATTTTTAAAGCGCTTTTCGAACATAGGAAATCAGTTCTCCATACGTCGGCTTTCATAAGGAATGTTGCCATTATTCAAATTTCGAAGCTTATCTCTAACTTTATCACCAAAAGATTTTGGTAATCCAAATAGAAATTTTTCTTTCCAAAAACCCTGGTTGGCATCATCTCTTGTGAGAACTCGAGTCATGAAGGTATCTTTATACCACCTAAAATCGATAAAGTGTCCGACATTTGATGTTAGAAAGAAGTTCAAAGAGCGATCTTTCAAGATATCTCGGATCACCAATAAAATGTTTAATAAGTGTAAAAATAAGGGTATTTACGTAACTGGAATAGGTTCATCGTTATGAAGAATAGGGGTTCCATCGATTCACCATAATAGAAGAAAAAATGTTAGTTTTTTCATCGGGAGACAGATAATAATCCCACCAACCTTTTAATTGTCCAAAGAAAAACCGAGACTAAAAGAGTAGTTATCTCATTATCTGAATAATCTTTTGAAGTATGATAAGCAAGTGCTTACCATTGTCATTTGTTGAAAAATTTGAATAATATTAGTCTCACTCGACCATCTATATTCCATTCATAGATGTCGTTTGAGTTAAAAGACTTAAAAGTTTGATCATGTCTTTCCTCGCTTAAGATATCCAAAGGACTCGCCCTAGGATAATATAACTTTGAAGATTTTGGTAAAACAGAGGAAGAAGGTTTTTTCCAATTTTGATGATTGATTTGGAAATCAGACTCAGAATCAGAAATTTTTTCTAAATTCATAAGAGGTTTATTTGAAGAAGATGATTCTGAAGGAGTTTCGAACAACTTTACGTTGTAGTTCGAAAAAGGGGTTTTAGGATCATCAACTTGCTTTAAACGTTGGTTAGCTTGTTGCCTCGATACTCGTGTTATTTTTGCTTTGTAAACTTAGCTTAATTTTTGGATCAAGTCGAAAGGTTTAAACAAAGGCGAGAGGGCCTTAGAAGTAGTTTGAGAAGAAGAAGAAGAAGAAGAAGAAGAAGAAGAAGAAGAAAAATAACATGATCTCCAAGGATTTGAAGATACTTTTGATTTGTATAGTTATTTTGTTCAATAAGATTTATAATATCTCTAGCGTTAGGAGGCTCTTCGTGAGGTTCGATTTTGAAAGGAGAAGCCAAAACAGATGTTGTTTACCGTCTACAAGACCAGGAATCGATATGACCCTTTTGGTGGAAGTTTTGAAGAAATAACTTGTTTGTCGAAATTTTCCACTCTTTTTTGGTCATATTTATAGATTGTTGAAATGGATATTCTATTTCCCGTTGTGAAGCGTAGGCTTCGAACCAATCAAAAAATGGAATATGGATTTCATGCTTTTCAAGGAAACCGTAAAACATCTCTTGGATCTCGTGTTCGCAAAGATCCTTTGAATTGTCCTAAAAACCGCTTTCTTTGCAAAGTATTTTGTTCTCGAGTAGAATTCCTTTTGCAAACTTTGTTTATTAATTTCAAAATGATGCTCAAGAGCACCAATAGATCGAGGCTCACCTAATTCTCGTGTAAGACATTAAAGCTACGAATCTAGATCATCCTCTTTTTGGTAGTTTGCATGAGAAATTGTACCGTAATTATCAATTCCTTGCATTGTTACATTAGACTTACCTTGTTCTGGTTGAGGAGGTGGAACAGGAGAAGGAGGTTGAGGAGAAGGTGGTAAATGAATAACCGGAGGTGGAAGCGGGGTAGGTCTTTCATAGGAAAGCCTTGGGAGATTGGGGATGGGTGATCTAAAATCTTCATATCTTGAAGACATAGATCCAGAAGAAGAGGAGTTTGATCCTTTAGACCTGTCGAAGGAAAGATGGACAAAGTGCGTAATGAGTTTGTGTGATCCTGGTTATGTGTGAAGTGAGTTTTGGTGTGGCTTGTACAGCTTTTTCCATAACCCAAGTTTCTGGGAGATGAACATCCTTCCAAAGGATTGTTCGAGGAATTGTGATATTTGTGTTTGTAGGATCAGTAAGAAAAACAATCGTTTGTCCATTATCTCGCTGGTTGTTGAAGAAGAGAAGAAGTCAAGAATTAGAGACCTTATACTTGAATCCTATACATTAGGGTGACAGGAATAGATCCAGGTTTCATTGAAAATCCACTGAATGAAAGATTCAGCTTCAAGGCTTCAAGAACATTTTTATCGTTTAAATCAATAGTTTGGGTAGGATAACAATTGAAATAAACTGGACCGTTATGGAGGCCAAATTCGGCAGCTGCGAGAAGGGAATCTTCAAAAACATAGTGACGATTATCGCGAGACAAGCGAGACCCGAAATGTTTAACCCTTTACGCACAAGTGGTTTAAGCGCAATTTGAACACATCCAATATGTATGAAATTGTACTTTTCTTTATGTTTTGAAATGGAGTTTGGGGAAAGAAGAAAAAATTCTTCTTTTTCAGGATGAATAGGAATTGATTCTTCAACAGTCTTGATTATGTAATCTGACTGGAAAAACCATTTCTTATTCTTTTGAAAAAGAGTTTTGTGGTCAATTTGGGGAAGTGTCCAATTATCAACAGTTTGGTTGATATTATTAAACTGGATTTCTTCATTAAAAATGTTATTGGAAGAGGACTTTGAATCCTCATGATTTAAAGAAGAATTTATGAGTGAACGAGGAGAGGAAGAAAAAGAAGTTGCGGAAGTAGAAGAACGTTTATGAAAACCGCGAAATAACGAAGACATAATTAAAAAGGCAACAGAAATAAAATGATTGGTAAAATAAACAGCAGAAAAAGAACAGAGAGTAAAAGGCAAGAGTAAACAGTAGAAGAATAAAAACGAGATAAACATTAATTGTAAATCTCCCTTCAATTAGTATCATTACCTTCAGGTAAAATAGGGGTATATTAATTAAATATTTACTACAATTTACCAATCAAAATATTTAGTTGGAATTTAGCATAACCTTTAGATCAAGAGCTCCAAAAGTGAATTAAGACAGAAAAATAAATAATCCTAAACCACCCACAAAGGATGAACTAGGTGATGAAACAGATCCAGATCTTCACTTAAAAGTTTATATACAGAGGTTCATACATATGACAAACTTACCATGTGGGGCAAATCGCCTGCCTCAACATACGGGACTTATGGCCTTAGACATCCTGACGTAACAAACTCGGCTATCATATGCAGAAAAACCATATATAAATTTTCTCATGAAAATCCAAACTCTTTTTTTTTTTTTTTTTTTACATCGGGAGCATAGATCTAAAGCAGAACGCTAAATATAGCAACGAAACATTCAGAGAAGGTAAATATGCAGTCCAGATCTAATTAATACATCTCTACATCCTGGTTATTATAAGAACGATTTTCAAAATCCCCACAATGATCTTCAAAATCCCCAAAAGAAATACAAACGAAATTTTCGTTCCAATTTTAGATCTAAACCTAAACAAAACAAGTTTACAAAAGACTTTCAAAATAGAGATAATGCTACTTGCTTCAAATGTGGTAAACCGGTCATTATGCCAAATACGTCGTGTGTCCGTAAAAATCAATGAAATCACTCTTGAAGAATCTCTTCGCAGCCAAATCAATAATTTGCTTCTAGAAACAACTTCTGGATCTGAAGATGATGAAAGCTACTGTTCTTCAGATGACATAAACCAAATCCAAGATGATGATCCAGTGGGACCCAGAGTACCCAGTGTGCGTTGGCGGGGGGTCCTACGGTGGGTGTGCCCAGCCCACGTCGGACCTTGGGTGTGGTTGGGTTCGGTGTTAAGGATTAAGGTATATATATATATATATATCCACAAATATTATATTTATAACCATTAAAATATTAAGGCAGTCCCGGTAATACTTTCAAGGATGAGATCTTATAGAATAGTATATGACTTTCTAGCCATATATTTTCAAAATATGAAATCAAAGATATATAACTTTTGGCCGTACTAAAATAACAATATCAATAATATAAAAGAACTAAAATAAGATAGAAAAATAATTTGTATAAAAAAAAGATAGAAAAATAATAACAATCTATAATCTAAGTCATGAAATTCGATATTTAAAACAATTGGTAAAATGTTCTCTTTAATTTCATATAAGGGCTCATATTATCCGAGATCGATCATATAAAATAAGGTAATAGGATGTAGAGGAAATCGTTAAAATAACTAGAGAGAAGTATATTTTTGTTAGAACTTTTGTGCTAATAACATGTTATTATAAAATAAAGGGAAAGATGAGAAGAGAAGAGAAGAATAAGTAGAAAGCAAGAAAGAAAAATTCTCATTCACTATTTAGCAAAGTTAAAAACCGGACCGGTCATTGAACCGGTCGAGGTACTGGTTAAGGGTCAGTGGGTCAGATCGGAGTCAGACCGGTATTGATTAAAAATATAATTTAATTAAAATAGGTAAATATATTCATATTTTATTAATATGAAAAAAACTGATGTGATTCAACAATATTGGAAGACGTGAAAATTGTACTAGTATTGAATTTTTCCAATAAAGCAGAGACCTTCACGTGCTTCCTCCAGTTTTCATTTTTATAACCGGTGTTCCAACTTTGTCCCTTACACATGCCACACTCACTAGAATAGAGGGATTAAACGGAAGGAACAAACCCATCAATTTCACAATTGTGTTTGTCCAAAATCGTCATACAATCTTAGCAATGGAAATTGGAAAGTGACAGAGTCCTCGCGGGGTGGTGATATTGTTCACTCTTTCTCTATTTCAGTTTCAACTTTCCACCAGCTCTTAGGGTTTTGTCTCGTGGCTCTCTCTCATTCACTGTGACTGGCAAGAAGGTTAAGAATTTTTAGCTGTTCATGGAGTTTATGGTCTACGACACTTCAGATCTATGGAGCTTATGGTCTACGACTCTTCAGATCTCTCTCTACACCCTTTTCAAACTTTAGTTTTCAAATCTCTCTCTCTCTCCCTCTCCCTCTTCACGATTTTCAGATCTGGCTCTTTATCTCCCCTCCTTCTCATTCTCCTTCCCTCCACACAGATCGTTGCTCTTTCAGATCAATCAATTTTTTTTTTAAAAAAAAAAAGCCAATCTTTACTCTGACTCGGCCAACTCAGCCGGTTTAGGCCGAGTTGGCTCTGGGTCAACTCGTAACCCCGGTTGTACCCTTAACTCGGACCGGTTTTCCAACCAGTTCGCAGGTTTCCTGTTTGAACCGGCCGGTCCGGTCTGGGTTTCATAACCTTGCTATTTAGTGTTGTATGAAATACATAACATATACTTTCTATTTATGGGCACAACTCTCTAATCACATTACAATTAATGTGATTCCATAATCATAGGATCCTGTATTACTTTCAAGGATGAGATCTTATAGAATAGTAAGAAACTTGAGAAATACACAATGATTAAGCTAATTAAAAACGAAAAACTAAGTTAAATCCAGCTATTGCTTCAAGTTTAGTTTAAGTCAGCAAAAAAGTATGTTAGACTTTTGATGATGATGACAAATATATAGATATTTTGTAAACTAGGTGCGAGATAAAATTATCCTCACTTCGTATTATAAGACATATTTGATGAGTTGATCTTAATTCTAAATATAAGTCATATTTTTTTATATTTGTCAATCATTTCCTTATTTAATCTTATTGATGTTCCCTCAATATTAATTAAAGAGGAGGCAGGATAAAAGATTTAAGAAAAATGGTTAGGTTATTTTAGAAATTTAATTATGTTATATTAAAGGTTGGAGGGAGTAATACGCAATGAGATAAAGTAAATATAGGTATAGTGCAAGCACCATAAACTTAGATTCTCGAACACTAATGAAAAACTACTTTAGGGTGTTGAATGCACACAAAATTACTTTATTATACTGGATATACTATGAGAAAAATAATTTATTGTATTAAATGTATAAAAATTTAGTTTAGGATATTGAGTGTTATTTTTTTTAAAAAAAAATAAAAATAAAATCGGGTGCTAGATGCTATTTAACCCAAATATATTTAAAAAAAAAACTATTGAAATATAGGAAGCTCAAGATGGTTCCTTGAAATGATTTAATTCCTATGAATTTTTATGGACTGTTACAGAATTTTAGTTTTTGTAAAATAACCTAATATTGTTGTCATTGATATTAGGTAAAAAAAATATTTGAAACTATTTGTAACATATTATTTTAATTGTTGTTGTCATTTGATAAGTTAAAACTATTACTTGCTAAATCATTTTTAACATTTTTTTTATTTAAAATTAATGGCATTTAAGTAATTTTAGTCAATCCCAATCTAGTTCCTAATTACTTCAGAGAGATTAGGTCATTTCAGGTCCTAAACTGGTATTTGCATATTTTGGGAGGATTTTTGTGTCTTTCTCTGGTGTAGAAGTGCATATAAACTATAAATGATGTTGAAAACTACCGTTTTTCCCCTTAAAAACAAACATGAATTGATCCTACCGGTCATATTGAGCAGATGTATTTATACTCATCAATTGTCATTTTCTATAACATGCTTGATAAGTAGGGCTTGTTAATTGTTATGTTATCATGTGAAGACACCAAATTGTGACCTTTCATAAAACAGAACGCTTTAACATATCAATGATGAGCCCAAATTATTCTTTTCCGTCATTTCTAACATATTTTACCCAAAAAAAAAAAAAAAACCTTAAATATCATTAATTCTCACTTAAGATTTAATAAATTTCTAATTTAACTTGTATTTAATACATACCCTACTTAAAAATACAAAATCAACACAATGATAAATGAATGATAAAATTATACATTCATATGAAAAATTTAATGATACGACTTATAAATAAGAGTGCAAGACAAAAAACCTTCTCTGTATCTTATAAATAGGACTATAGTTGTATTTAGTTACATATACATTTTTTTTTAAAAAAAAAAAAGTTCATATGATGGATAAAACTTAAAAATTCAAATAAATCATGAGGGTTAAATTAAAAAAAATAATATGTAGGAACATTTGAAGACACGTGAATAATAATTTTAATTTTCAAACTTTAACGTTACAGTGTATATACCAAATGAAAGTTATTTTTATCATGACAAATATTTTATTCAATATTTTTTTAAAAGTAAATTTGTTCTAATAATGAAAGTTCAATCACTTTTTTTTCCTTAAAAAACAAAACATTGGATGTCATTGCATTTATTCTTTTGCGGCGAATGTGGAATATGTTTGAAATTTAAAAATGAAAAGTAGACAGTGATGGTATGTTGTGTTGTATGTACAGTTAAGGGATGCCAGCAAAGGAAAGCGGCCCAGATGGAGCCTTGAGATCCTTCATCACTTGCCCATGTGACCACGTGCTTCTTCCCTTTTCAAGAACCAAACCGAACGGTCTAATCGGTTCGATTGTCAACCGAACTCACTAACTGCTCTGTTTTGATCATAAAATTAAACTATTTTTGTAGTTGAGTTGCATTGGATATATTGAAGTTAAACTGTCATTGAGCCGAAACCCAGAGTTAGACTGAGAACTAGGGTAAAGCAATGGTCGGGTTGGGTAGTTTATGTCTAAACCTATAACCCACTCATTTAACTTTAAATAGGTATGGGTTAGCCCATACCCATACCTCGACCCATTTAAACAAATGTTCAACAGACTAGTATATAAATGGGTGAGCTAATCGGGGTTTGGGTAACCCATTTACATTTGACATGTTTATTTTTATGCAGAAAAACATATATAAGCATTAAGTGTCCACCTAAATTTATCATTTTTAATTCTAAAATATGAATATTCAAAATTCAATAATCATAATGCACACAAAAGAACCTAAATTTAGACAAAGTGTCATCATAACATAATTTTGATGTTCAAACTCCAAGTGAGGAAATGGTCAAATGGGGAAATGGGGTATGGGTATTTTATGGCAATGTGGCGTATTATTGTCCAAGTGTCCATATAGTTAATAAAAAATATATATATGACTAAATGGGTAGGTATGGGCAGCCCAAAAGTGTGCCCATAACCTACTCATTTAAGTCTTAAATAGACGAGTTTTAACCCAAGCCGTTATGGACCTTTTTGGGCAGGCTCAAATTGACCCAATTGCATTGGGTTGTGGGCGGGCTCACCGGGTTGTGGGTTCCATACTCAGCCCTACCGAGAACCAAAATAGTTTGGGAAAATGAAAGAAAAATACCATTTGAATTTTAAAATCATGTTAACTACATTAGTAATGGGATTAACAACAACAGTAAAGTAATTGACAACTCGTTTTGTTAGGAAATCACCTATTTGAGATTTTGAAATTTAAGTGATATTTTCTTGAAATTTTCTCCAATGGCTTTTAGAAAACCAGACAGTTGTTTGAACTGATGGTAAAAATGTTGGGAAAAAAAAAACGCCGATAAAAAAGTAAAATTTGACTCTGGAAATTTTTTAAATATATTTTCACATTATTTGTGGCCATATGGTGTCATATAATTGAAAACTTAATATATTATGTTGACAATTACTCAATTGGACTTATTATGAATTTATTTATTATATATATATATATATATATATATATATATATTACGATCTCCAATTCTTAATATAAGATCCACTTTGAAGTTTAATTTTTTCATTAAATTGGATTTTATATTTGTTCTGGTGTAGAACCAGATGTGGCTAGCCTTAATGGACTAGCATGTATGATATTGATTGAATCGGACTTGACCTAGGAACAATGCCTAGGGCCTACGTACCCTGTAGAGGGATCAAAGTCCACGTAGTTCGAGACACACATAGGCGTTTAGCCAATGGGGGTGGGGTGTGTGTTCTGTGTAGGCTGAATTGTAAATAGCCAGAGAGAGTAGAATTCAGAATGTGTGTACCTTAGGGTTTGACCTCTGTATTTATATAGTGTACCTTAGGTTGAGTCGCTTGGGCCCTGTGTTCGAGGCCCCGATATCCTAACTACCAGATATGCATGTAGATATACCTGGATTGTAAATAAGATAGGATCCTCCTTCATTGTAGATAGATCCTGATATGCAATATACTCCTTGTTGGGCCATATACTGAATATGGGCCTTATACAGGTCCGTAACAGTTGCCCCCCAGCCCGGTAGTTCCAGCTTTTGATCTGTCGGGATGTATTTTACCCCGAACACGTTATCCAGGCTAGGTTGTCGCAAACCTTACCCTCTTGCCTAACTACCGCACATTGCCGGGTTGGGTTATGTCAATCCCGGCTGTCGATGTCATTTGCTCAAAGATCCGAGGTGAGCTCAAAGATCCGAGGTCATGTCTCAAAGAGTTTGCTTGACTTTGAGGTCGGGATCTTTCTGCAATCGCCATCATAGTCAACTGACACCTGGCTACCATGGATTTGCGAAGGGTTTCAACTTGATTTGCTTTTGTCCGAGTCTTGACGAATTTGGATTCATTCGTGTTCTACTGCGATTTTCCCATTTAGGCAATAGGTTTTTCCCAAGGGGGGATCTATTTGTCTTTTCCTTGTTCAATGTTCTCGCTTGCCTCGATCTCGGTCTTGCCTCGATCTCGGTTGATGGTGAACATGCTTTTTCGCTAGCAACGTTCAAGCAACCGGGATAGTATTTGAAAATTCAAATAACCCCGTGAGGGCTTCCGTTAATTCTTCTTACACCATTGACAACTATATAGTAGTTGCCCCCCAGCCTGGCAGTCAAGGGCTCTCTCTGGGCTGCCGGGGTGCATTGACTATTTAACTCGGATATCATGTCCAGTTTCATCTTCATTTCAACAATAAGTTGATTATATGAACTCGAAAATATGTTCAAAGTTCTTTTAAGTGACTGAGCCAAGGTCTTGGTTATGCAGGATCTGCTAATGTTATTCTTTCGATATCGGTCATGATAGCAGGTGTAAATAAACCGTACTATTGATGTTTACCAGGATAAGGGCAAATCGTCACATGTTCAGCCGTGGTGTGGAAACGTACATTTAAACATTTTGACCTGATCAGGGCCTGCATGACAATTAATCTTCTTATCTAGGAGCAAGTTTCGAACATTTCAGGACCTGGGCTTGTTAGCTCTGGTGTAATCCCTTTAAATTGTGTTCTATTTCTGACCAGGTGTAATGACCTCGGTGTAATGACCTCGATGTATTTTGTTTTTGACCGGGTGTAATACCTCGGTGTATTTTATTTTTGACTATCGATAGTTTTTGAATTTCCAGTGAGGAATTCTTTATCCGGGGTCCTTTTAAGGAGCGCGGATTTAATAATCTTTAGTTTATCCTGAGTCCTATTAAGAAGCACGAAGTCAACTGGATAATGTTCCTTATATCCAGGGTCCAATTAAGGAGCGTGCGCGGAGTTAACTGTACTTTCCACGGGGCTCAGATTTTAACCGTACTAAGTGTAACCGGGGTCCTTCTTTTTCTTTTGGAGGTGGACTCCTCCGCAAAATTTATCCTGAATTTGTTTATCCATGATGGGTGTCGTAACCCAGAACTTGTTTATCCAAGACGGGTGTTGTAACCCAAGATTCCATTATGGGTGTCGTAACCCTTGATTTGTTTTTACGCAAAACTCGAATTTTAACTGTATTAAGTGTAACCGGGGTCCGGCTTCTTTTCGCTTCCCATAAAACTTTTCACGCGGAACTCGGATTTTAACTCCAATAAAATCGCTTTATCAGGGTTCCAAACTCAATAGGTATTCGGATGAACAAGTTAGATATGCCATAGCAATGAAAAACATATAAATTATTCTTTCTTGGCAACCAAAAAGTGAGAGGAAAATAAGAGTTACCGCAAAACTTTACACGGGTTTATACCATCGGATGCTTTGACGAATTGGACGTGCCATACACGGGTTTATACCATCAGATGCTTTGACGAATTGGACGTGCCATAACAAGGAGATGATATTTACAATAAGATAGGTTAGGAATCAAAAAAAAGTTTCGAGAAACTAACCGTTTATACTAGCCCTAAACCAGTGAGAGAAATTGGCTTTGACAAAGATTGTTGTAGTCTCTGGGACACACCGAAATTCCCCATACGGAACTTGGATATTAATTGTAGTGTAAAAAGATACAGCGCATAATATTCACTTGATGCCAGCCGAGAACTATACGCCCCCGACACGGTTGACCAGGATTTAATCCGGAGTATATTTCGGCTTTACCGTGTTTCAATGGAAACATGTTTTAACTTTTATCTAGACTTTATCGCATCCCGAAGGAATATGTTTTAACCGTAATGATGAGCGTTAACGCATCCCTGAGGAATACGTTTTAGCCAAAATCTCGGTGTTACCGTGTCCCAAGGAAACACGTTTTAACCGTTAATCCCACGGATCCCGGATTTTAACCAGATTCGGTGTAACTGGGTCCGCCTTCAAAACAATATTTGCATCATATTCAATGCTCTATGGTGTTGAATTTTGAGGGATAAAAATCCTACATTGAAGCTAGCGCCAATTTAGCAGGATCCATTGATGCTTAGAGAGTATTTGGTACCTCAAGGCACACCAACTCATAATTTTTCATGAGCTTGTTAAAGAAGCTGACACAATTTCTCCAAGCAAGACAAGAGTGTTTGCATCATGAAACTCAAGAGATTAGCCAAGCACACTGTAGAAACAGCAATTACACCGAATTCCTTCATACAATTTGCACCATACCAATCTTGAAAACTCCATCACCAATGGACAAAAAAGATTTTGCAAAGTTTCAAGATACATCGGTGGGAACTTTTGCATATACTGTTGATCATACTGACAATGATAGTTGCTATGGACCCAAGTAATGGGCCCGATAGGGCTGGGTCCAAGAAGAGGACCTCACAACAGAATCGTTCTAAATCAGGTAAGAGGTCAATTATCCCACGATCATATCCATAACCATGATAGTGCAGGTAGTGGAGCGAAAGTCATGCCAATCATGGGAACATTCCTTCAGGAGGATCGAAACCCTGCGTACTCCACTATAAATAGATAATGAACCCTAAGGTACAAAGATTCAACTCGCCTTTTACAATTCCGTTTAACACACACACTCACTCCCTTGCCGAAAGCCTTCATGTGTCTTCTGTGATCTCTTATTCTCATAGGTATCCCATCCATGGATACCTGCAGGAGGTAGATTCTGATCCTACATCAATATCCTACCATCTGCGCTGACATCTGTGTTCTTATGACAGAACATTGGCGCCGAACGTGGGGATTCGGTAAAATTTGATTCCCGTCGACCAAAGATGGTCAATGATTTCAGTTCTGAAATCACCAGAAATTGAAAGAAAATTAAGAAAAACTCAAAAGTTTCAGTCTTGCCTCTCAAAAGATATCATTGACTGATTCTGGGTTCCGTGAACAGTGACTTGTTCGTTCGATCTGTGTTTTCCGGCTTCAGGCTTCTTCTTGTTTGATTGCGTCTTCTCTGTTCAGGGGAGTTTGAAAGTTCCAAATCCAAGATCGTGCCCTTGAATCCCGGAGCTAGCGTCGCTGCAATTGGAATCGTGGGTTCCATTTATTTGGATTCTAAACTACTAAAACAGTACTTTGGCGGTGGATTATGACATCTATTCGGTTCCATCTGTTGCAGTTGGAATTGGGGGTTCCAGCTTTTTGTTTCCATCTGTTTGAATCAAGGGGGCCAAGAAATGAATTCCGAGAAAGAGAGACAGGTCTTTCTGATCCGAGATTGCAGTGTGAAATCCGACATAACCAATGCCGAGATTCCTCAAAATTTCGAGGTAACCAATGCCGAGATTCCTCAAAATTCCGAGATGAGATACTAATGCACAGGTTGGCAGCCGAGATTGACGACCTGCATGGGCCAGCGAGACTTTGAGTTGAGAATCTGACTCCACAGATAACGTTACATAGAGCTTCAACATGGGTTGCACAGTTCGGATGAGTAGACTTCAAACTGAGATGGGGAAAGAGCCGTAAGAGGAAAACTGCCGGAACTTTGAACCCAGCACAGATTGCACAGTTCGGATTTTGCCCACCTGTTGAATGTCTCCGACTTGACATTGGAATCATAATTTAAACTGGCCGAGATTCTTACCGAGCGAGGGGAAGAGATAAGTCGAAGAAGAACAATAAGAAGCAAAAAACGTCGGATTCATAGCAACAGAGAGAAGCCATCAGAGTCTTCACCGGTGGCGGCAGCAACGTGATCTTCATCGGCAAAGAACTTGAAGGTTTTGGTTTTGAAAGCGAGGGCCAATTTCTAGAGCATCTCGGGGGTTTGAGACGTCTTGGTGCAAGAACCATTCATTTCAAGCATATTCTGAGCAAATTTAAACTTTGCAGATTGAAGACGTGAAAGCAAAGAAAGGTAAAAAACAGATGGGTATGAACCTACCAGATGAAGCACTCAAAGGTTCCTTGGGATTTATTATAAACTAAGATACCTGAACAGGAGCCGAGATTCTGAAATGCTGAGACGCTGAGGTGCCGAGATTTGAACACTGGAAAGGGGTGTATGCTGATATGTTCTCTAATTATGCGAACAAGTACTCCGACTTGGAGTTGCCTACTCTAATGCCGAGTTACGTGCCTCAATATTTGCTTGTGGCCGAAAAGGAAGGAGGAGGAGCACGAGCTTTGAATGAGAAAATTCAATCTCCGTTGAACATCGTGAGATACGCTAAATCTGTCGCGGAGGAGTATGCCTGATGAAACACTGCCTCAGTGGATCAGAAAATTGCAAAAGCCATTAAAGGCCATCATCGGATATGTGAGAACACCGGCTCGTAGGAAAAAACAATACTCTACAGTTAAAGGGCTCGTTTGCGTTACTACTGGAGTAATGGGTAGCCAAGCTACTAGGAGTAATGACCTGTCTAAAGCTGCAGCAATTTTTTACAGGAAATGCAAGGAACAAATATTCTGATGGAAAACTACAGTATTATGGAATTTAAAGAAGGATTATTTTTCATCTGTCATGCCAAGGCGCGATCTTGTCAGACAATTAAACTTTCAGATAAGTATTTATCATTTGCATGAAAATTCTTATTGTTGGAGGGATGCAGAAGAGTGTGAAGTTTCTAACATTCTTTTGTCTCATGCTTTGTGGGGCAACTGGTCCTTGAATAGAGTTTAGATTATAGCCCAATTCCCAGTTGTGTTTAATCGGCCTGGGAATTTTCTGCTTGTACTTGTCCAAGACAGGAGCAAGAAGTGTTGGTGCAATTGCTGTGCAATCACATGAAATATTTGACAAATTCATATTGTGAAATGAGACGCATGGATACCTTTAGATTATTCACATGATAGTTGGCGTACTACGAGAATGAGGAAGCATGAAGTTTAATATTCAATGATTTTGCATGCATTGATTTAAATTATTCACATTGGCTCTCAGATATTATTGATTGAAGTACCCCCTCAGGAGGAATGGCATCAGATTCTCTTCTCAAATTAAAAGGAGATCATTTTTCTGCTGTAAATATTTATGTGAAGAACAGGAGAGAAATCTTTTCGTCCTCAAGGTCCAAGAATGCTTGCAACAGGACCTATCTAGCTTGCTGTATGGGTTTTCTCTGGCTTCAGATTCGGAGAAAATTGCATCCAAGACAATAAGGTTGACAAGTCATAGCCTTTGAATAGGTTTTCAAATCTCAACGTCAATGAACACTAAAAGGAAGGCACTGTACAGAATGGTGCTCGCAAGTCGGCTTTTGAAAGGATTTTCAAGGGAATTTTCCTTGATTTTATTTGCCACAATTCTTTGATTTTTGGTCTTTGCAATGTGCAACAGCAAAAAAAAAAAAAAATTGTGAACCAGTTGCCGAATGACATGAAATTCAAAGAGTGCATGGCATGATGATCAAAGGAGGCGTGAAACCTGATGTATTTATTTACAGCGTTTTAATAACGTTGGAAGGTCAGGACGAGTTGATAATTCTTGATAAATCAGGATGTTAATAGAAATTCTGGTGGAGAGACTACTCAACTGATTCTGAAAATTACTATGGGATAAATTTCCTAAAATCAAGCATTGCCTTTGGGAAATATTCAAAACGAGTGCCATGATTAATATGGAGAAGATGGTAAATTGAAGAAATCTGTGTCTGTATTCAACCCGCTGTCAATGCAAACCAGGTTCAACTTGTTTAATTCAATTTTTGATATATGAATGACTCGACTTTGCAAGTGGGGCCGATTAGTTGACTATACTTGTGCTAAAGGTGGTTTAGTACAGCATCTTGATCTAATTCTCTTGAGGGACAAAGGTAAGCATTGTTTTTGTTTTGGAGGAATGACACCATTCTATTTTTGTCCCACATGCTGCTCTTGACGGATGGTCTATTGCTATCTATATGTCTATATGTTGGTTTTATTTATAAGCATGTGATGCCAATGTGCTGTAACCTAACGTGTGAACTTATCAGCCCCGTTAGGTGGCATATTCTTTTTCAAGATTAAAACCAATAAGCCATTTACAACTTGATCTGGGAAGAGCAAATTGCCCCGCTAGAAAAACCATTATTAAGCCATTTATAAATGGGTTTGCCTTCATTCTCTCCAGATGACATTTTTATATCTAGCGCCTGAAAAAACTGCAATTTTATAAGTAAGTCACGCTAGAAGTGTTGTGAAATTATGGAGATTAGCTGCTCTTGAAGTGCTAGAGAATTTTATATCTTACTGCTCAGTGGATATTCTTCTGGCTTCTTATTGAATAAATCTATTTCCAAGAGCTACCCCATGTTGAGTTCTGCTAGACAATCTCAATCCATTAGAAGGTGTTTTGGGAGAAGTAACATTTTCAATCCAAGATTGAAGATGGGATTTTGCTGTAGACAAGTCCATTGGTGATATGTTATTGATTTTCATGGGTAACCCATTCTTCAAAGGAGCCAATTTAAGGTACAATTCCTTGCAATTATACACCACCAAGCTATTATCTACTATAGAATGTGGTTTCTTTTTCTCATTTGCGAGAGAAGATAGGCATTGATTTTGCACTGGATAAATGAACACATGTCTACCAATAGTGGGACATCCCATGCTATAAGAAAGTTCTAATGAAGCTTATACCATATTCATCAAAACCAAGGGGATTTTAAATCCTGGAGAAATTGATGTGACAAGGTTAATAGAAGGGACAAAGCAAGAAATTGAAGGAACTGCAAAAAGGAGGTATATTTAAAGATTTTTCTCCTAACAAGTTTGTAGATTAATGTCCTGTTAGTTCTGGGACAGGTGTCAAAAACAAAGTATTTCCAATGCTCCATTTAGAAGATACGTTACAAGATAAAAGGAGGATTGCGCCTCTAAAAAAAAGGGCAGACAAGACCCCGGTTAACTGAATCTGGTTTAAATCTGGGCCAAGTATATCTTAAAGTTCCTTAATTGGAATTATCTAAAGTGTTGAAGGCGGACTCGGTAAAACTGAAGCTAGTTGAAATCCGAGATCCGTGTGGAGTCCGTCCCTACGAAAGGGATGAAGGCGGAGACCCGGTTTAAACTGAATCTAGTTCAAATCCGGGATCCCTGTAAAGTTTTGAAGGCGGACCCGATCAACTGAATCTAGTTTAAATCCAGGTTCCGTATAAAGACGGCTTTGCCGCCAAGTTTATCTACATGCATGAATCCGAGGTACATAAACCTGTTTTCATGAATCTTGTCAAGTCTATAAACATGTAGGAATCCGAGGTACACAAACCCGTTTCCGAAAATCATGTCGAAGTTAAACATGTAGGAATCCGAGGTACACAAACCCGTTTCCGAAAATCATGTCGAAGTTAAACATGTAGGAATCCGAGGTACATAATCTCGTTTCTGAAAATCATGTCGAAGCTAAACATGTAGGAATTCATGGTAAAGAAACCAGTCTTCAAAAATCATGTCAGGTTTATAAACATGCATGAATCCGAGGTACACAAACTCGTTTTCATGAATCTTGTCAAGTCTATAAACATGTAGGAATCCTAGGTACACAAACCCGTTTCCGAAAATCATGTCGAAGTTAAACATGTAGGAATCCGAGGTACACAAACCCTTTTCCGAAAATCATGTCGAAGTTAAACATGTAGGAATCCGAGGTACATAATCTCATTTCTGAAAATCATGTCGAAGCTAAACATGTAGGAATTCATGGTAAAGAAACCAAATCTTCGAAAATCATGTCGGGTTTATAAACATGCATGAATCCGAGGTACACAAACTCGTTTTCATGAATCTTGTCAAGTCTATAAACATGTAGGAATCCTAGGTACACAAACCCATTTCCGAAAATCATGTCGAAGTTAAACATGTAGGAATCCGAGGTACACAAACCCGTTTCCGAAAATCATGTCGAAGTTAAACATGTAGGAATCCGAGGTACATATATTTACATGTATGAATCCGGGGTAAACAAACCTATTTTCATAAACCATGTTGCGACGGTTACAACCGCCAAGTCTATTTGAAAGTCCTTTATTGGATTATTTGCCACGGCAATGCCACCAAGCCTATTTTTGAAGGTGGACCCCGATTTAAATTGAATCTGGTTAAAATCCGGGTTCGCCATGGAGTCCTTTTCTACAAAAGGGGAACGAAGACGGAACCCGGTTAAACCGAATCTGGTTAAAATCCGAGTTCTGTATAAAGTTGTGCAAGATTATGGCTAAAATGTATTCCTCCGGGATGCGGTAACGCCCACATAAAGGTTAAAACGTGCTCCCTCCGGGACGCGGTAAAACTGAGAAGCCCTTGTGGCCATGATGCATCAAAGCTTGGGGTAACGAAGAAAACCGTCACAACGACCTTCATCAAGTCGGAATATTTAGAGGTTAGTAGCGACACTGATCCTAGATATGTGGTGGATAGCTCTTACTCCCGATTAATTTCTGGTTAGTCACTCAGGAGGGTTGACAGCCCATGGGTGGTCCCAGACCCGCATTCATTGATTTCTGGTTAGTCACTCAGGAGGGTTGATAGCACATGAGCGGTCCTGCACCCACATTCTCAAGAGAAATTTCGACTACGGCCCAATCATCAAATAAAACTCGGACGAGTTTCGAAGGCGGAACCCGATTACACCGACTACGCTTAAAATCGAGTTCCGTATGAAATGAACCCTTACGACAGGACGAAGCGGACCGGTTACACCGAATTTGGTTAAAATCCAGGCTGCGTGAAGAAACCAATTCAAACATGTGTCCTTTGGAACCTGATAAAACCGAAAGGTTAAAACTTGTGTCCATTGGAACACGATAAAGCTGAAAGAGTGGTCAAAACGTTTGCCAAGTTTTGCAGGAAACATTGTTGAAGGCGGACCTGGTTACCCTGAATTTGGTTAAAATCTCGGCTCCGTATAAATTATTTGAAGGCGGACCCGGTTTAAACTGAATCTAGTTTAAATCCGAGTTCCGTGTGGAGATCTCGGTTAACTGAATCTAGTTTAAATCAGGGATCCGTGTAAAGTCTTGAAGGCGGACTCGATATAACTGAATCTAGTTAAAATCCGAGATCCGTGTAAAGGCGGCAATGCCGCAAGTCTATTTAAACGACTGAATTTTGGGTAAACAAACCCGGTTTTAGAAATCTAAAACCCGGAATCTCGGGGTTAGAGTACATAACCCGGAATCTCGGTGTTATAAGATATTAACCCGGAATCTCGGTGTTAGAAGATATTAATCCAGAATCTCGGTGTTAGAGTATATGAACCCGGAATCTCGGGTCAACACGCAAGCAATCCCAACAATCACGAACATCTGATCTGGGTTGGAAAATCAACACATCCCGGCAGCTCAGTGACCTGAACTACCAGGCTGGGGGGCCATAGAGTGGATAACGATTTGTTAGTGAAAAAGCATAACGTTTAATGCAAATTCGGACAAGCATTCCCAGAACGTTTAATGCAAATTCGGACAAGCATTCGAAATGAGCAAGCTAAACGATTTGTGCAAATAGTAAGTATTTTTCATTTTATTGTGATTTTCTTACACATTATTAAATGCAGGAATATAGACTGACTGATTATCCTAGGAGAAATTGCTACAAAAGCAAATTCGGATTTAAGGGATCTCGAAAAGCTTCTAAACGGAAGAAAACTCGAATACACCATGTCCGGGTTAAGCAGTCAATTAATCTCGCGCTCGTAGACCTGAACTACCGAGCTTGGGGAATCACATGGACCCAAGTAATGGGCCCGATAGGGTTGGGTCCAAGAAGAGGACCTCACAACAGAATCGTTCTTAATCAGGTAAGAGGTCCATTATCCCACGATCATATCCATAACCATGATAGTGCAGGTAGTGGGGCGAAAGTCATGCCAATCATGGGAACATTCCTTTAGGAGGATCGAAACCCTAAGGTACCCACTATAAATAGATAGTGAACCCTAAGGTACAAAGATTCTGAACTCTGCCTCTTTACAATTCCGTCTACACAGAACACACACCCCACTCCCTTAGGCGAAAGCCTTCATGTGTGTGCTCTGTGATCTCTTATTCTCATAGGTATCATATCCATGGATACCTAGGAGGTAGATTCTTGATCCTACATCAATATCCTAGTCCATCTAGGGCTAGACATCTGTGTTCTTATGACAGAACAATAGTGTATACATCAGGAGCTTTCCTTTTACTTCTTATTCTCAAGTATGCGTTGTAAGCTTGATTGAAATACCCTTGCTTAACTAGCATTTTAATTCTCAAATATTTCACGTTGGTTGATGGTAGGCGTTGAACCATGTAAAGGAAGGGTTAAAAACTTGCTAGGATCCCCAAGAAAGTTATTTCCTTTGAGTTTGTGCAAAATATGTTGTGAAATTCCACACTTCAGCAAACGTCTTCTTAGATAAATCAAAGGGCAATAGTAATGCCTTCTCCACAGATTTAATAATCATATATTGCTTCAGCACACAACCACGATCTTTGCTTTATAATAAACCTCCCAAAGACTATTATTTGCAAATAAATCAAGACGTAATAATCTTCTTGACTCGTCCGCGCATACTCTTTAGAATCATGACTAGTGAGCTTCCATAACCATTCCTATCATTAAATTGTACAACACCTTCATCCGCCGTGATTTCTAATAATCGGACAGATGAACCTCCAGGCTTGGTGAGCATCCTCTTGCACAAAACATTACTAACTAGCAGATGAATCATCAAGCCATGAATTGCCTTTAATTTCATAAGATCATCACAACAGCAAAAGAGAACAAGAAAAGTTGCTTCATCCCCGCAAAATCCATCATTCTTCATGTCATCAAATATTATGAAAGCATTTCTCGCTTTTCTATTCTTCACATAACCCGATATCATAGTGCCCCAGGATGTTAAATCCCTCATAGGCATATTATCAAACGGCATTCTTGCTCTCACCATATAATTAAATTTGGAAAACATTAAAAACAGAGGATTGCCTTCATAAACATCAGATGCCAAGCCAGCAATCAATAACAACAATTTTTTTAAGAGAAGTAGGATAATTTAACGATGCTCAAGAATTGCCAGCACTCCTGAAGTTGTATCCATCCATTCTTTCAGTTGCTCAAGAAGCTCAAAAAGGAGCAAGGACTTACAACTCGTTTCGAAACAGAAACTGAGACAAGATCAGTTAATGAAGCAGCAAATTCTCCTAAATCATTAGGTTCCGAGACACGGATTACCCTTTGCCTGGATTTCCAATCCTATAAATGAATTTTTCCAAAGGCGAGGATGGTATATTTCTCCTTGAACAACCAGATTTATTAATTCCCCCTTCCCATCAGCACTCAAAACCATAACGACATACTTGAACAATGATGTAAGAGAGAGAGAGAGCCCAAGAAATCAGGGAGAATGCACCAAATATTGCATCCTCATTTTCTTTTGGTCACGTTTAATGCATTAAAAAACCCCGAGAAAAAATAAAAATAGCATGCCAAGATCTCGCAACATTCATAAACGATAATTTATTTTTAAACAAAACATGAATAGGCAAAAATAATCCTGAACCTGTGTAGAAACTGATGGTTCTGACGCTCTGAGAAGAAGAAAAAGTATTCCTTATCCGACATCTCCATCTCGGCATTTCCCTAGCAATGATCAAATGTACATCTCGGCAAAATTTCATCCATCTTTCCAGAAACGATGAATCCTCTATGTAAAGAAGAAAAGGTATTCCTTCTCTGACATCTCTATCTCGGCATATTGCTTATAAAACCGAAAACTCCATCTCGGATGATTTTCAATAAAAAATGAAGTCGAGATCGAGAAGTCAAGCTCGTCTCTAGCCCGAATTAACCCTCCACGATATACGATTCCATGGATTCTCAGGGGCATATAGTTCTGGGACTCTCAAATGCTTTCAAAGATATCCCTATAATCAATGAGTGCACTATTGCCCGCAGCTCCAATTCTGAGATTATGGGAAGACGAAATCGTGAACTTTCATCTTGTTCCACGATAACAGAAAGCAATTGTTCAGCCCTCTTCTCGGCGTCTCAGCATCTCGGTGTCTGAGCATCTCAGACCTGGTTTAATCGAATCTCGGGCATCCCAAACATATCAAGCATCTCGGCATATCTAGAATCTCGGTTCATCATAATCTCAGCACCTCATCTGTGAAATTTCGGCAAGCTGAAATTTCGGTAAGCTCTCAATGCCCAGAACATAGAACACGATAAACTTTGAACTGCCAAAGTCTTACACTAATCTCGTCCCTTGGGATGGTGAATATAACCATGAGAACATACATAGAATGTTCACCCATCATCCCGTCTTGGTGAAGACGAATCCCGGCCTTCATCAGAACGTGAATCCTTCACATGATCTCGTCTGCCGATTTCAGGTAACGTGTATTTCGGCTGACGGCTTCACTAAGTGGTGCATGCCGGCTTCAATTAAAGGACCGCTTCTCATGATTTCAGCTGCAACACGAAAATCCAAACTAGGGTGCAATGAGAAAATCAAAAATCACACCGTGCCTAGAAAACAAGAACAAAAAATATAAGCGTTAAAATCACGAGCTCCTTTTATTCTTTTTGTCGTCGTGAAGCCGAGAACGAAACTAGCCAACGAAAACGACCTCTCGTCACCGGCGTTCCCTGAATCCTCTGAACGGAGCATCGACAAACACCGTTGAGCCCCATAACTGAACCCTCGTCGTCGTTAATCGATGAAGCCCCTAAATAGAAAATCGAAGAACATTGTCGATCTCCAAAACCAAGCTCTCGTCGATGAAATCAAGAGGAGGAGATCGGAAGTCTAACATCTCAACAGTGAGGCTTTAGCGTATTAGGGATTAAAGGTCAGAAGCATCGTACATATGGGAGATTGAGGCTTTTGCAGGGCATCTGATTACTTCTGGTGTTGACCATCTTTGTTCATGGGAATCGAAATTTACGGATCACCACGGATGGCGCCAATGTTCTGGTGTAGAACCAGATGTGGTAGCACCGCAATGATCAAAGATATATGATATTGATTGAATCGGACTTGACGCAGGAGCAATAATACCTGGGCTTTACGTACTGCTAGAGGGACCAAAGTCCACGTAGTTCGAGACACACATAGGCGTTTAGCCAATGGGGGTGGGGTGTGTGTTTTGTGTAGGCTGAATTGTAAATAGCCAGAGAGAGTAGAATCCAGAATGTGTGTACCTTAGGGTTTGACCTCTGTATTTATATAGTGTACCTTAGGTTGAGTCGCTTGGGCCCTGTGATTCGAGGCTCCGATATCCTAACTACCAGATATGCATGTGGATATACCTGGATTGTAGATAAGATATGATCCTATTTCATTGTAGATAGATCCTGATATGCAATATATTCCTTGTTGGGCCATATACTGAATATGGGCCTTATACAGGTCCGTAACAATATTGATAACCGGAGGTAGTATTATATCATTAAAAAAATCAAATTAGGAATGGATTTTCAATTTTCCAACGGAATATGTTCCGACTTTCTGATGCCTTTGCCAATTGAGTTATTTTGACCTTGTATTATTTATTCACGTAAAATATATAAACAATTATATTTAGAATTTTTAACTTTATTTTTTCATTTAAATATTTATTATGAATATAATATATATTAAATATTAAGTTTCTAATATGTAAGTATTTTAATTTTAATTTTTTCATTAAGTATTTTTTATTTTTTTTATTATGTTATTATATTATATAAATTATTAAAATACAAAAAATAAAAAATTATAAATTTTATCGACAAATGACCAACAAAATTCCGTCAGTAATTTTCGTGATAAATTGCCAACAAAATTTTTTGTCGTAATTTTCCAAAAGAATTTTCTCGTCGGTAATTACCGATGGAATGTTAATTCCATGTTTTTTGTAGTGTATATATGCATATGATTTACCAACATAGTGTTGGTATAGTGGGTTAAGACTCTGTTAGATCTCTTTGAGTTTTGAGTTCGAGTCTTAGGTGAGACACCTCAGATAAGAGGGATAATCACGAACCTCAAATCGAATATCGAATGATAATATATATATATATATATATATATATATATATATATATTATCAAAAATTTTACTAAGGGTTAAAGAAAGCAAAAATACACACGAGCTTTACCCTCGAGAGCGCCTAACACCATATACTTTTTTAAGAGCAAAAATACATATGAGCTTATAAAACAAAAGCAAAAATCTCATTAAAAGAGTTAACTGCCATTAGTTTTTTAGTGGGCCCCACCTTATTAAAAAAAACCTAGGTTTTTTTAATTTCCCTAACTGCCCTCCATTTCCATCAGTCATCTCCCTCCTTCCCGTCACCCCATTTGCTTCTCGATCACCCATGGTGCCTAGATCCAGTTCTTCCTTTTCAAGCGAGAGATGCGAGATGTGATTTTTGCTCTTAAATCAAGATCTAATCTATTGACGGGGATTACATAGCAAATTGTATTTTGATTTATAGGAATCCCTGATTTGTAGGGATTAGGAATAATCTTCATTAATAGTCATTATTATATTTATAGGAATCCCTGATTTGTAGGGATTAGGAATAATCTTCATTAATAGTCATTATGAGCCATTACTTTCGTATATGAATACAGGACACAACATTCATTCTTTCTATTCCTCAAGTCACATGGTATCAAAGCCTAGGTTGTGTTCTCTCTGAAATATTTTTTTTCTATCCACATTTTTTTTAGTTTTCTCTTTCTTCACCCGTCACTCTTTTAGTTTTTTCTTGTTTTCTCGAGACCTATTATCTCGATTGATCATTTTTTTCCTCGTTTCTCGAGACCTATTATCTCAATTGATCCAGTTTTTCCTCATTTTCTCGAGCCCTATTCTCTCGATTGTTTCAGTTTTTCTTTGTTTTCTCGAGACCTATTATCTCGATTGATCCTTTTTTTTTCCTCGTTTCTCGAGACCTATTATCTTGATTGATCCAGTTTTTCCTCCTTTTCTCGAGACCTATTCTCTCGATTGTTTCAGTTTTTCTTTGTTTTCTCGAGACCTATTATCTCGATTGATCTTGTTTTTTCTTGTTTTCTCGAGACCTATTATCTCGATTGATCCTATTTTTCCTCCAGCCAAGCTGATTCGTCTTCTACCTGTTCGGTCTACTGATCAACTTGCAGACATATTCACAAAGTCCCTTCATCCTACACGGTTTCATGAACTCAAGTCCAAGCTGGGCATCCAATGCTCCAGCTTTTGGGGGGGTGACAGGGATTACATAGCAAATTGTATTCTGATTTATAGGAATCCCTGATTTGTAGGGATTAGGAATAATCTTCATTAATAGTCATTATTATATTTATAGGAATCCCTGATTTGTAGGGATTAAGAATAATCTTCATTAATAGTCATTATGAGTCATTACTATTGAGGCTCTCTTATCTTGTATATATATGTAACGTTCGTATATGAATACAAGACACAATATTCATTCTTTCTATTCCTCAAGTTACAAATCTATATAGCAAGATAAGCGGGCTCCAAATAATGAATTACCAAAACAGGCCATGGCATTTCGAACAAGAAAATCGAACCAGGTTTGTGAGAAAAGATCAAATAGAAATTACCACAAAAATCTACATAAGAAACACAAAAGCATGGAATACTCAATTTTGAAAGACAGTCTACTTAGCAAGGAAAACAAGACAGGATTTGACAGAACCAATCAATCTGTTATCATCTAAAAACAAGGAATACGAATAACCCATTCCCAGCCAATCAATCTGTTATCATCTAAAAACAAGGAATACGAAGAACCCATTCCCAGCTAACATTCCGGTTCTTTCCCGAAGAAAGAAAAGAGAGAAGAAGATACCTTGCCAGATCGCTTGAGATGAGCAGAATAAGCCTTCACGAACTCGTGAGGCGAAACGTCCTTGACAGTTTTAGCAGTAGCCATGGTTGAAACAGAGAGGGAGGGCAAGAGATAAATATCCCGATTTTCTTGTTTGAAATGCCATGGCCTGTTTTGATTCTCCAGATAACCCGATTAGATCTTGCTATTTGGGTAGGGGCATTTTGGTATTTTCATAATGCACTTAACAAACATCCAAGCAATTTAAAGGTGATGAGATTTTTGCTCTGATTTTACAAGTTCATGTGTATTTTTTCTCTAAAAAAAAAAAGCGTATATGGTCTTTGGACGCCCGAAAGTAAAAGTTTCATGTGTATTTTTGCCCTTAACCCTTTTACTAATTATAAATTACTACATCACCAGTCCAATCATGAGAATTGTGAACAGCTAACCTTTCCAATTTGACGTTCAGTTTGACTTTTAAAACATTGATGGTGTCTAAACAAAAAGCTTATAGCCTAATGACATGAAACCTTTCTTTTCTATATGGAAGATTGTGAGTTTGAATCTGCTTGTAAGAATAGACTGTTAATGCATGTCGCTATACATTTTTTAAAAACATTGTATCCTTATATATGTTTTCTTAAAAAAATATCATTCCTTGATTTGTGATCTCACTCTGTTTTTTAACACAATCATTTTAAACACACTCACACAAAAATATAGTGTTGTCAAGTTTGAGTCCTTGACCTCTTCCAAACATGATATGCAGTGTTGCTGTTAAGCCAGCTTGTAGATAAATAACATGTGATATCACAATGTCTCAAGGAAGGAGATTGCATCTATAGCATATGCTTTGCTTATTCCTCCTCTCAATCCTACGTAGGAACCTCCACCTCTCATTTTCTAAACGTATCCCTCAATATGCCTCTTTCAATTTTATGTGCTTCCAAAACTATCTTTCTCCAAAATCATCAAAGTGTCAAATATACATTAAATTTTAAGACAGTAGATCGGAGCCACATAAAAAGAATCTGGCCCATGTGATTATAGATATTTGTGAGGATTCAAAGACAAATCTTTCTCATTTTAGATGAAATGATAGGTGTGAATCGGTTGTCTTCAAAAAAAATTATGTTGTGTGTTTGGTTTAGGGAGAATTTGAATTCGGATGAAATCCAAAATTTGCGTAAATAAGAATTCATAGATTTAGATTTAATCCAAATTATATTCAAGTAAATTTTAAGATTAAGGTCCTATTTTACCCCAAATGTTTTGGTGTAGAAACTATGGGTATGTACATTTTTTTCCCTTGGATTAATATTGCCAGAACGTGTTATAAAGGAGCAAAGGCAGCTTAACTATTAAGAAAACTAATGGTGATCATCAAACAATTAATGTTGAATGATAACATTTTTAATGGTTAGGGACACAATATTGCTCATTTGCTCCTTTTTAAACACTTTCAAGGTTTTATTTATTTTTTAAAAAAAAAAAAAAAAAAATCTTCTAGATACCCACAACTCTCACATGAAAAAAATCTATGGTGAGATTGGACCTAAATTTTATTATTATAATTTTCTTTAGAATTTTAAATCCTCACTCTCCTTGTAGCAATGATAAAGGTTGTTGCGATATGATTTAAAGGTCATGGGTTCAAATCTTAGATCTAACCTCTCCACTTGCATGGTCAAGACTATGACATTTGACATTCTCTAAAGCTCACATGGTGGGTGCCTTGGGCATTGAACTACCTTTTCTGGCCTATGTGATTATAGATATTTGTGAAGATTCAAAGACAAATCTTTCTCATTTTAGATGAAATGATAGGTGAATCGATTGTCTTCAAAAATATTTTTGTTGTGTTTGGTTCAGGGAGAATCTGAATTTGGATGAAATCCATTATTTGGGTAAATAAGAATTCGAACATTTAGATTTAATCCAATTTTAAGTAAATTTTAGGATTAAGGTCTAATTTTACCTTGAAAGTTTTGGTATAGAAAGTACGGGTATGTAGGTTTTTTCTTTCTTTAATTAATATCACCAGAAAGTGTTATAAAGGAGCAAAAGGCACCCTAACTATTAAAAAAGCTAATGTTGATCATTAAACAACTAATGTTACTAATAACATTTTTACGATTAAGGGCACAACATTGCTCCTTTTTAAACACCTTTAGGGTTATATTTATAAAAGAAACCTTCTAGGTACCCACAACTCTTGCGTGAAAAAATTTAAGGTGAAATTTGACCTAAATTTTATTATTATAATTTTTTTAAAAAATTTAAATCCTCACTCTCCTTGTAGCAACGAGAAAGGTTGTTGTCATGTAATTTGAAGGTCATGGGTTCAAATCTTAAACTAACCTCTCCGCTTGTGGGGTCAAAGACTACGTACATTTGACCTTCTTTAAGACTCACATGGTGGGAGCCTTGTGTATTGAATTACTTTTGATTTAACATAAATTATTTCAAATACTTACTCAGATTTAGTTATTACAAATAATTATATATGAATTTTAAATGTGATTCCATAATCATAGGAAATAATGGGAAAGAATATGAAACAATTGCAGAATAGGAAATAATGGAGGATATATCCACAAATATTATATTCATAACAGTTAAAATATTAAGGCAGTCCCTGTAAAACTTTTCAAGGATGAGATCTTATAGAATAGTAAGAAACTTGAGAAATACACGATTAAGTTAATTAAATACGAAAAACTAGGTTAAATCCAACTATTGCTTCAAGTTTAGTTTAAGTCAGCCAAAAAGTAAATTAGACTTTAGATGATGACAAATATATAAATATTTTGTAAACTTGGGGCTGGATAAAATTATATTCTCTCCGGTCTTTAATATAAGATTTATTTAGAAAGTTGATCTTAATCATAAATATAAGACATATTCGTCAATCCTTTCATTATTTACTTTTATTGATGTTCTGTCAACATTAATTAAAAAGGAGGAATGATGAAGGAATTAAAGAAGATAATTAGAGTGTTTTAGAAATTTAATTATGTTATATTAAGGGTAGGAGGGAGTAATACCTAATGAGATTAAGTAAATAGAGATCTAGAGTTTATACTCTTCTGATTTATTAAAAATAGTATTTCTAAATTGAAGTTCTCATTTTCATTTTTTCGTTGCCCGACTCAATTCGAAAACGGGAAATTATCAAATTAAAAAGTAATTATACTGAGAAAATTCATATTGTCGGACAATTAAATTTAAGTGATGCGTAAAGTCGAAGTTTACCTAGTTCTAGCTAATTTGAATGGATCAAACGGATGAAAGTCGATTCCATTGACAATGGACACTGGCCATAATTATTCAAAATTAAATCAACTTAATCCATGTAACTCAAATTTTATCCAATTGACCTAGTCACCTATTTGGTCGATTCACCTTGAGCTAGGTCAATTTGACTTTATAAATCAAATTTAGGGGTTAAGGGCTTGAGTGTTTTTTTTTGGAAAGTATTCACAAAGGAGTAGTTATGGGTATTTTGAGATTTTTGTTTTGCTTAATATCACCCTAATCAAACGACAACTTAAACAGATGTCTGCCATGTCTGACCTAACACCACGTATGATTTCACATGGGCATGACTGTGCTTTCTTTTTTAAGTTAAAGGTCTTTTTGTCTCATATATAAGTATTTACGAATGAGAAGTGAATATCTAGAATTTTTTTATATTATTAAATGTCATCACGTAAATGTAAAAAATGGAGTAATTTTATTCAAATTTAATAGTGTGGAACAAAAATAGCATATGAAAGATCAATAAATAGGCATAACAAAGTGAATGGCAAAGACCATGTGGTAAACATACACCAAAGAAGATGATCGTTTTTTCAACTCTAAGACCACATTGAGCAAAAAAAAAACTTTCGGAGATTTATTTTTCCTTTGTAAATACTTCCAAGACAATTGGACAAAAATGACCTGAAACCAAAAGAAGAAAGGATAGTTATACTTGTTAGTATTTAGGTATCTTAGAGACAATCTGTAAAGACAGATCAACACCATTTCTACGTTGTAGTATTTCATTATTAATAAATAAGCATATTTTATCTTTATCATATTTATGTCTCACCTTTATTTTAAAGTAAATATGTGTTTGAAGATAAAAGCCCTAGGAATAGAACATGTGTTATTCTTGAGGATCAATGATAAAGATCATAATCATGAGGACCTGAAAACACTGGATATCTATTGCCTAAAACTTGTTCCTAGTCTTAAATCACCAAGAAAGGATTTTAATGATCTCAATAAGACTAGTACAACATCATCTACTTGTATAGAAATACAAGGTAGGACCTCATGGAATACAGGCATGGAGATGTCTTAGCTGATGTCGTGGGTGGAACTGTTGGAGAACATATAGCACCGAACTAACCCGCCAAGAGACTCCACAAAGATTCATTGTAGAGAGTATCATTGGATATGTAAAGTCTCTTATCATTTGGTAGTATGGATCGTCTTTGACTTAAGGATGTCATTGAATACTATGTCCTAGGGTTATACTTTAATCGTACAACTCTATCCACCTGAAAATAGGGAGAACAGTGTACTCTTGGGTGTAACTTGAATACATGAGTATAGATGGACATGCTGAGAGGACTCACAGTCCCCTACAAGGGATTAGTCATTCACAAGACCGGTAGAGCTTGGATAGCTTCTAATTAACTCGAGAGTCTGTGCGCACAGCAAGTGATCATGAAGAGTCATGATCCTTTATAGAGTTAATATAAGAAGATTCCTAGTTCTGTGAAATAGCTACATTTAGTCAATTAAGAGAGATGATACTCTATCTTTGCTCTCGACTAAATGTGAATGACGATGTGAGGGATGATGCATGTACGGTATCCAAAACTGAAAGGTAGATCACTTAATCAACTCAATTAGTTATGGGACCGCAGAGCATTGCTAGTGTCTTATGATATCATTAAATAAATTGGGCTCATTAAAGGGGTTTTAAATTTGTCCGAGTTTATTTATGTTAGTGACTAATTAGACTTAATGGGTCACACACAAAGGTTGTTCCCGATTGTTTAAAATTAGCAAACTTGGGACAATAATTGTTATTGGGTTTTATCAAGAGTAAAAGTGTAATTGCAATTGTCCCATACTATTATGAGGTTTTCACCGCCGGCCATTGTGCTTGGTAATTGTTTTCTCCTTCAAGTTAGAAATTGTGCCTTGCTAAACTATACTTTTAATTCTTCAACTTTATACTAGCTAAGTTTCAATATCCAGCCCCTTCTATGAAAAAGGTTTTTTTTAGTCTTTCATCCCTAACAATCGTTAATTTTTTTTAAAAAAATGCTGATATATTGAACCTTTAATGTTGACGAAACTTTATCAAATGCTAACATATATATAAACCTTAATTTTTCAAAGTAACAATGATTGTTAAAAAAAAAAGTGTATATCATTTGAGATCAATGCGGTTAGGGTTAAAAGATTAAAAATATATTTTTTTAAAGTTAAAAGATTGAATTGAAACCTTACATAAAGTTAAGATCAAATGTACACTTTTGTATAAAGCACACATATATCATTCCTTTCTTGTTTCCTTCAAAAACACTTATCCATTTTCAATTTTATGTATTTTTTTATATATATATATTTTGGTCTTATAATTGTTTGTTCCATATTTAAAATAGGGAGAATTTAAAAAATGATAGATTTTGAATAAATAAAAAGTAAGCCAAGCTTAGCTAAAGACGTTCTTCTCAAAAGCTCCGCTAGGGCTTTTCCGGCAAAGTTGATGAGGGCTCCGTCACCCACTGTGGCGGAGGAAATGAGTGGCCCCTCTGCTCGTGTCTCGCGAGGAGGGGAAAGTGAGGAACCGATGAAGGAGGATCGTGAGGGTATGAGTCGAAGAAAGCGAAAGGTTAGTGGTCTTTGAGAGGAGTTTTAAAAAATGAGTCGATTCGATGTCACGAAGAGAAATGGATGCCGCCAGATGAAAATGAGATTCCGCCTAAGTCGTATAGGGAATCTTGCTGCACAATGTTAAGTCGAAGTCTTGTTGGTGGGAGTGGGTTAAGAATGAGGAGGAAGAGGATCTGGAAGATTATGGTGCTGGAACCGATTTTGCTAGGGTCCTAAATCCTAGTGATGGAATTCGAGTTGATCTGTCCAACCCGCTGAGGTCGATGTTTGAGTTTGAAGAGAAGGAGATGGAGCGACTGCTGAAGCCCTTCAGGAGGACGTTGGTAGTGAAATTGATGGGACGACAACTTTCCTATGGCTTCATGGTGAAGAAACTATGCAAGCTCTGGGAGAGGAAAGGTAACATAGAGGTTTTCGATTTAGAGAATGAGTTTTTTCTAGTTAATTTCCAAAATAATGAGGATTATATGGAGGCACTGGTTGGTGGTCCGTGGGTGATAGCTGATGCATACCTGAGTGTGGCAAGGTGGAGGCCGGAGTTTAATCCTAAGAATGAAAGGATAGATTCGATTGTAGCATGGGTGAGGTTGCCGGACCTGCCGGCCCCCCTGTTTAACAAGAAATTTTTGTTAACCCTGGAGAATTCTATTGAAAAAGCAATACGTTTAGATGTACACACTGCGTAGAGGGCCAAGGAAAAATTCACTCGCATATGTGTGGAACTTGATCTAACTAAACCACTGGTCCCAGAGTTCATGGTAGGTGGCCAAGTTCTGAAGGTTGAATATGAGAGTATGGGCTTATTGTGTCGCAATTGTGGACAGTTTGGGCATCTTATGGGGAGCTATAAGGCCTTTCACAAGAAAGTGGATGAGGGAGGGATGGATGTTGAAGGCACAGGGGAAAATAAGGTTGAGATGGCTGAGAAGGAGGGTGAAGGTGGCCTCTGGAGGACGGTTCAGAGGGTGAGAAGACAAAGGAAGAATGTAATACCTGTGCAGGAACATCATGGGGGCTCCAAGTTTATGGTTTTGAATGAGGAAAGGGTTGATGAAGTCGATGTACGGAGCTCTGTGAAGGTGCAGGGGGAAGTTCGAACTGATGAAGCTGCAATGAATATTATAAAAAAGGGCTCGGTGCGTCAACAAAAAAGAATGGAGAGGGTTGGCAACAAAAGTGCAAAGAGCTTAAGCAGTCCCGGTGTTCAGGGTGTGGTGAGGGATGTGCAAGAGGGAGGGAATGATAAAGGAGTAAGAAACAGCAAAGTGTTAGGACAGAGCAAGCAGGGGAACGTTTACAAGAGTGGCTATGATAAGAACTCAGCGTTGAAAAAGCAGGGGAGTGTTGCTGATGGTAGCTTGGGCACACAGGTGCCATTGGGTGTCCAACCAAGGGGTAAGGAAAATTTGCACCCTGGGGAGAGTGTGGAAGGAAAGCAAGAGATTGTTGACCTAGTTATGGGTGGGACCAAAGCACCAGAGGTGGAGGTCTCAATGGTTAATGCGGAGATGAGCATGGAGGGGGGAGTTGTGCCCCTGCCTTAGCTGATTAGTGTTGCTGGAATGGTTTCTTTCCCCACCAATAACGTTTACCATGATAAAGTTATTAGTTTGGAATTGTCGTGGTGCCGCTAGAAAGGGGGTGGCTACTGTGGTTAAGGATATGAAACGCAGGTACAAGTTGGATGTTTTGATAATCCTAGAGGCAAGGATAAGTGGTGTTCGTGCCAGTAAGGTAATCAGGAGTTGGGGTTGCAGAAATTCGGTCAAAATGGAGGCTGAGGGGTTTGCAGGTGGTATCTGGATTTTGTAGGATCGAGATGACTTGAAAGTAGATGTTCTTATGAAGGAGGATCAGTTTGTTCACTGCAAGCGAGGGTTGGGTACAGAAGTGACGCTTTTCACGGCTGTTTACGCTAACCCTACTGAACAGCGACGACCAGGACTTTGGGATGCACTTCTTGGCTTGGTGGAGAACATTAAAGAGTCGTGGCTTATATCTAGAGACTTTAACGAGATCAAATCACCGTTGGAGCAAAAAGGGGGTGGAAGAGTAAATGATTTGAGGTGTCGCAGATTTAATGATTGGATTCAAAGTTGTGGCCTTCATGATGTGGAAGCAAAAGGGCCTTTCTTTACATGGAAGGGGCCCAAGTGGGAGGGGCTGGACAGGGTGTACAAGAGGTTGGATAGGTGTTTGTGTAACACAGAATGGGTGGAGAAATTTGACAATGCTGAGGTTCGCATTATACTGCGACTCTACTCTGATCATCATCCTATGCTTATAAATTTGAATGTTGAAAGTTAGGGATACTGTGTGAGGAAGTTCAAGTACGAAGCCATGTGGCAAATGCATGAGCAATTTGGAGAGGTAATGAGAGATAGCTGGAGGGGGGATGAAGATGCTCATGTGAATCTAGCAACATTAAGACATAATCTTTCAAGATGGAATAAGGAGGTGTTTGGAAGAGTGGAGGGTCGGAAGAGGCGTTTGCTCAATAGGTTAAATGGGATACAATGCAGCCTTGATAGAAGGTATAACCCATTTCTTGTGGACCTGGAGAAGGAGTTAAAGGATGAGTTAATGAAAACTCTAAGGCAAGAGGAGGTGATGTGGTTTCAAAAGTCCAGAGGTAGATGTATGGAAGAGGGTGACCGGAATACGAGATACTACCATATGAAGACCCTAGTTAGAAGGAGGAGAAACAAAATAAAAATGCTGAAGAATTGTAGTGGGGAGTGGATTGATGATGAAGCTGAAATTGTGGATCTCTTCCAAAACTTCTATAAGGGTCTTTTCAATGAAGAGAACTGAAATAGGGGTGGTGTCCGACAGGCCATAGGTGGGGTCTGGTGGAGGAAGAGAGGCTAAGGAGTACAGGAAGGGACATTAATGAGGAGGAGGTGAAATGTGCATTCTTCCAGATGGGAGGTTTCAAGGCATCGGGTGAAGATGGCTTCCCGACCATCTTCTATTAGCAAAACTGGAATGAAGTGGGACCAGCTGTTACGGCACTTATGAAGGATTTGTGGCGGAATCCAGCGAGGATTAGTGAAATAAATACAGCCCTTATTGTGCTTATACCGAAGGTGGAACTACCGGAAGTGGTAAGCCATTTTAGACCAATAGCATTATGCAATGTTCTTTATAAAGGCTTGTCGAAGATAATAGTGAATAAACTGAAGCCTCTAATGGATAAACTTGTATCTCTGTTTCAAACAAGCTTTGTGCCTAGACGAAGCATACACGATAACATAATAATTGCAAAAGAGGTGGTTCATTCCATGAACAGATTGCAAGGTAGGAAGGGCTATATGGTGGTTAAAATTGACTTGGAGAAAGCATATGACAGAATATCTTGGGACTTTATTGGAAAGGTCTTGTCTGAAATTGGCTTTGAGGATCGTTTGAGAGAAGTAATAAGAGGGTGTATGATGTCGAGTAATATGTCTCTACTATGGAATGGGTGCAAAAGGGATGGGTTTGTTCCTACGAGGGGACTTCGTCAAGGTGACCCTCTATCGCCCTATCTATTTGTGTTGGGTATGGATAAGCTGTCTCACATGATTGCCGACTGTGTTCGCAATAACACCTGGAAACCGATAAGGCTGGGGAGAAATGGGACTGAGGTATCGCATCTCTTATTCACAGATGACTTGCTGCTCATCTATGAAGCTGATTTGAATAATATCTGCATGGTTATGGGGGTCCTTGACCAGTTTGGGGATGCCTCGGGCCAAAGGGTGAATTGCCAAAAAACCTGTATCTATTTTTCTCGGAATGTAGATAGGGATATTCAAAGTGAGATATGTACATATTCGGGCTTCAAAAGGATGGAGGACCTAGAGAGGTATTTAGGGGCATATGTGACGGGGGGAAGGAGTAGAGGGCAAAAATATCAGCATTTTCTGGATAGGATGCAAACAAAGCTCAGTAGCTGGAAAAAATAGACCCTATCCCTTGCTGGAAGAATTACTTTGGTCCAATTGGTCACCAACCATATGGCAGTCTATTCCATGCAATATGATTGCTTACCAATGGGGGTGGTCCATCGCATGGAGAAATTGCAAAGGGATTTTGTGTGGGGCAGCGATGAAAGCAAAAGAAGGGTGCATGCAGTGAATTAGGGGATGGTGTGCAATGAAAAAAAGAATGGTGGGCTAGGTATTAGGAAGCTTGATGTCATGAATGAGGCGCTGTTGGGGAAGATAGCTTGGAATGTTATCTCAAAGCCAAGTTGTCTTTGTTCTAGGGTGCTCATGGGAAAGTATGGCAGGCAAGCCGAGGATATGAAGGATTGGAAGGTCATGAAAACTGACTCAGCTATATGGAAAAGCATAGTCAGGATCAGTCCAACTATTGTGGAGAATGTAAGTTGGGAGGTTGGCAATGGGGAACGAGTGAATTTCTGGTGTGACCGTTGGCTGGAGGGTGGGAGAAAATTGTGTGGATTTTCTTTTGTGTTGCTATCTGATACAGAGAAGAGAGTTAAAGTGGTGGAAATGGTGGGTGAGGATGGTATGTGGGATATGGAGAGGGTCAATGGGCGTTTAGGTAATGAAGGGAAAAATTATTTGCTGGCTGTCGTTCCCCCTACTAGTCAACTTGGGGACGATTGTCTCATATGGGGACAGAGGCTGCAGAAAGAATATAGAGTGGCTGATGTGTACCATAGTATTCGGGGTGAGCAGGATTTGGGGGAAAGTATGTGGGGTACCTTGTGGAAGTGGAGAGGGCCAAAGAGAATACAAACTTTCCTTTGGCTAGCAATGCACGATAGGCTTTTAATTAGCGTGAGGAAAGGCCGGCTCATGGGAGGGGAGATTTGCTATCATAGATGCCCTTCTCAAAGTGAAAATTTAATGCACGTTATGAGGGATTGTGGTGTAGCTCGTGACTTGTGGTTGGAGCTAATGGTAGGTTGGAACCCTGTTTTATGAGGAGTCAGGGCGCTGGTTGGTTTGTCTGGAATTTAAGAAAGCAGCGTGAGGAATGGTGTCTCATGTTTGGTATGGCTTGTTGGTTGCTGTGGAAGTGGAGGAATAGGGCCAGGTTTGAGGATGGGTTTGTTTTATCGGAGAACCGTAGTGCAATTGTGCTTTGGTATGTGCAGGAGATAAGGAGGGCGAGGTTGGAGTTCGGAAGAATCTGTTGAAGGCGAGTTGAAGTTGACATCAGATAGGTGGCGCCTGATGAGGGGTGGGTGAAGCTTAATATTGATGGGGCATCAAAAGAAGGTCAGCTAGCGGGCTGTGGTGGTTTGCTGCGAGGACCTGATGGGAAATGGTTGTGTGGCTTCACTAAAAAACTGGGTTGCTGTTCTGCCTTTAGTTCTGAGCTATGGGCAGTGTGGACAGGGCTAGAGTTAGCCATGAGCTGGCAGTATGGAAGTGTAATAGTGGAAAGTGATGCAGTGGTGTCTTTGCTGCGTAAATTGCAGGTTGACGAGGAGGTGGACATTCGGTTGCTGGCAATGATCAAGGTGATTGTGAGTAGATTTGATCGAGTCAGGTTTGTTCACACTTATAGAGAAGGCAATGTGTGTGCTGATGCACTTGCTAGTTTTAGCTTTACACATGAGGCTATATATGTTGGTTTAGACTCTCCTCCTCCGTGTATTACTGATGTACTGACTAGAGACGAGGTGGGTGTTTCGACCCCACGGTTCATTGTGATTTAGTAATACAGATAGGCTGATGGCCTCATTTTTAACCAAAAAAAAAAATAGGGAGAATTTCATTAACGGACCACGTGACAGAATTAATATAAACTTATTCATGAAATAGTTTACATGTCTTCATGAATAACTGAAATTCTCCTATGAACAACACATTAATTTCCAATGGTTGGAACTCCAACGGCCAACTGACAATGGTCACTCTGGTTGGCTGTCGCAGCTTCGACCACCGGAAATAAATGTGTTGTTCATAGGAAGATTTCACTTGTTCATAAAGAGTTGCATCTACCCTTGTTCATGATTCTACTCTTCATATATAAACAAGTCTGTAACTCTTCATGAACAAGCAGAATCCTCCTACGAACAAGATATTAATTTTCTAGTCGTTGGAGCTCCACCGACGATGAGACCTTTTTTAAAAAAAAAATAATAATAATAAAGAGTAAGGGGCATTATTGTCTTTTCACCTACAAAACTTATTTTCATTTTGGTTCTTGGTCTTACAGTGAAATTTCAAAATGTTTTAGTCCTTAACCAAACTTAATTTTGTCCTATGGTTCTTTAATGAAATTTTCTCTTTAATATATTCACGCATTAATTCCGATATATATATATCAATGGATTGTCTGAAAATAGGATGAACAAATATTGTTATTATACTACCATTTATTGAATTCTTTTGACTTCACTGCTTTTTTTTACTCATTTAATTTGTTTTTTATAATTACCTGTTATTCTAAGAAAATATTAAATCTCCCTGCAATTATATGTGGCATGTTAGACGAAAAATTTGCAGACAGATAGGAAATATGTGTGTGTATATATGTAATAAAAGTATTAATATAATTGTTGTAGGATACTTATTACATACAAAGGAAAAATAGTAATACACAACAAGTCATTGGCTATATGTATATTTGAAAGCAGCTGATGCCTCGAGTTTGCCTCGTATCTGGGCAGCCTTCGGCATAACCCTCACCGATCAAATTTTCAGGAAAAAATCTCGAACATATGGAGGTATCATTTGAATTTCCTTTATCTCTTTTATAGAACTCTATGAGTGGCGGACCTTGGGATAAATATTTAGGGGGTCAAATGTATGCTCATTAATTAATTAAAAAAAATATTTGGGGTCAAATGTATACTCATTAACTAATTAAAAAAAAATATTGGGAGAATGTATAATAAAAGTATTTTAAAAAGCATAATATATAAAATAACATACATTTTTACATTATATTAAATTTTTTAAAAAAAAGTGAACACTTTTTTTTGGTGGCCAATATCCGTCCCAGCCTACGAAGTTTTCTAAATATTTGATGTGTTTTTACTATTTTTGTCTCTAATTAATTTTATTATCACTCATTATCTTTTCCCCATACTATATTCTCTTTCTTGTTTTCTCTCATCACGGCTACATTCCTCTCTTTTACTTGCCTCTTTATAAATAAGGGTATACTAGTAAATTAAATTTCATTTCTGTCATATCTATTACTTTTAATTAATTTTAATTAAACTATTAAATCGCGTAATTCGGTTCTCAGACTCTTGTAAAAAGCACTAAAGGACTATTCCCTTAAAATTTGTTTTCTTTTCGGCAGTGTCATTTTTAACTGTAAGGTGCCCTTATTTCATAATTTGAAAATGGTAAATTATATTTGGGTGATTTGATTCAACAATAGGTGCAGATACAACCTATAACTTTTATGCAAACGCAACCAATTGGGGTTACCCTTCTTTTATGCCCCTGCATGAACTTCAATGGCCATATATTTGGAAAGATAAATGTGTGATTGAAGTTGAGTTATTCTCAGTGATATTTGAGGGCTTTGTGCCTACTAGTCACTTCAATTATGTAAGAATAAGAATATAAATTCGAATCCCACAAAGTGCACTTGTTAGGAGAGGTAAAAACCTTTTACGCTTTAAGCCCTTAAAAGTGAAAATCTTTGATCAAATGAAAAAAGACAACAATAAATAGGATTTAGAAAAGATGCTGGACACTGGGTGACCCAAAGAGCTATCAAAAAATTTCTTGCAAATCCTTTACAGCTCTGTATTGATCATATGTGCTTAATTTACCATCTCAGTTACTCATACTTTGTGCCTAAAATTCTTTGAAATTTTTTCATGAACCATGGTAACACTTTTGTTGGTTTCTGGAATATTTTGATAGGACACTGAAAATTTCAAAGTATAAATTACAATAGTTAAGGAACCTTTAGACCTTCAATTAAATGAATTATTTTGAAGGATTGTTAATAGAGGTCTTGGAATTTCTGGAGTTAGGCAAAGCAAAACTATTAATATGAGTAATTGGAATTTTGGTTCATTTTAATACATCATTTGGCAATCTCAACTCACCCATATAAAATGTTGGTTTTATTTATTTTATTTTATTTTTTACGATTATTTAATATTTTTTCTGGAAAAATTGGTCTAGTTATCCAAATCAAACTGAAGAACATGATTTTTTTTTCACAATAAGGTTTCACATTAATAAAATTTCAAAATTTTGTTTGACTACTACTATAAAAATCACATAAGACAAACATTTCGTGCTTTATGATTGGGTGGAATCTTGGGTGATGCAAATAATCAACCAACAACTTTGGCATTGGTAAAGAATAACCTAATACCTACTCTGCATTTGAAAAATTTCTGATTCCCCATGCTTGTCTGCAACAAGAAAGAAATCACCTCGTCATTGTTTGAGTGTCATGTTGGCTAGTTAAGAGGAGAAGATTCCTCACCATATGGTCACGGGTTCAAACAACACGAGAGAAGAAAGGAATATCCCCTTTTCATACATTTCTTATATAAGTTCAGTTTTCTTCTATTTTCCTTTATAATTCCTCTTCCTCCAGCCATATCCCTCTCTTTTTTTGCTTGACCACCTAGTATCCTGGCTAACCTCTTAGAGAGTTACAAACCAAATTCTCAAAAGATCTAACTTGTGAGTTGTGACCGTTGGTTAAGTTGAAACAACTCATACCAGTTAATCCAAGTGTTCGGTGGTCCTCTAATTATACTTATTGCTGGCTTTGACAGGTTACTTTAAATCCTATTCATCTCATCATGTAATACCCGGATTTTTAGCAAATCTGGAATTTCTGAGAAAAAGGAAATTAAAAAATATTTTGATTAAGCAAAATCATGAGTTAAGACTATTATAGAAAATTGTTATAATTGTCAAGAAAATTGTCGAAAAAGTTACAGAAAAATCGATGAACGTAATGTCTAAAGATGCAATAATGGTGATAAAAACAAATCTAAAGACATTATGATAAATACGAAAGATCATGAAAAATTATGAGAAAATAATGGGAGTGTTATATTTCATTATGAGAATTTAATAAATTATTTCAGAGGAAATAACTTGAAGAAATGTTTAAAAAGCATTCCGAACCATAAAGTTAAATTTATGGTAAAATCCTTAATTAAGAGATTAAGGTTTGGTAATTAGCATAAAATATATTTACTAATTATGTTAAGAAGGATTAAGGAAAAATTAGTAAATATAAATGTGTGAAGAAATCTAATCCTAAAAAGATCATTAAACAAAGAAATTAGGTCGATTAAGCCTTAACGGGGCGAGGGGTAAAACGGGAATTTTTGGTAAAAAATATTATATTTTTAAAAAATGGGAAAAATTATAGAAAAATAAATAAATATGAATTTTTAAAAGAGGGGGCCGAAATTATGGTTATTTTTAATTAAAAAGAATTGTTTAAATAATTAAAATGATAATTAGAATAAAATAATAATATAATGCGGTGAGTCGAACATATAGGCAAACAGAGGGGAAAAGTTAGAAATAAATTCTACAGGTACACCTGAGGTAGAAGTCTTTTCAGACTGATCAAATTAAGAACAAGTGAATTTTTACACGAAGAAAGAATTTACCAGGCGTTGTTTCCGCAACCGAAAACCCTAATTACTAATAAGACGAAAAACGATCGATAGAGTAAATGCGGATAGAGGATGTAGAGTCAATACTGAAACAAGTAGTTGCCATGAATTAGGTGGCTAGTGGCTTAGGTCGATCATATTACCAACCAAAGGGATTTTTGCCTAGACGTTGACGCTTTCGGAATTTCGTTATGGAACCGAGGGCGTTTGACCTAAAATCTTCTGGCGAGATAACGGAATACCCTTAATGGAGTCATTGATTTCATCAAAGTTGATATTCCTAATGAGAAAGAAAGAAACTTCAAACTCGCGTCACAAGATTTCACGATTCGTCAAAATCGCGCGAAACGGACGCCGATCGGGGAAATTCTGTCGGACCGGGCATAAAGGGAGCATGAGTCATCATTTTGGACCAATGGCAAGCTGCCACCTCCTCCCTTATGTCGACCAAGGCAGCCCATGGACAAGAATTTACCACATTTTAACTTGATTTTACATGGTTGAAAAGAAAGGAAAAATTACAAAACTTGGGAAGTGAAAATTACCAAAGTAGCCCAATTTTTGCCTATATAAAAGCATGAACTCTTCATTCATTCTTCACACCTCCTCTTCTCTCTACCTTGGCCGAAACTTAGAGTGAGAAGCTCTGCAAAAGTTTTGCCCTAGCTCCGAGTAAGTTCTTCTGTCCTTAGCTTTTAGTTTCCGTAGTTCTTTCGGTAGTTATAGTAGAACCGTTGTTTTGATCTAGGAAGTTTCAGAATATATTCCTATACTTGTTTTTAAGCCTCATTGCATTGAAAGATGCCTGACGAGGTAAAAACCTAGTAGGGATAATTTTGAAATGGAATAAGGTCAAAGTAACGAAGTTCTGGCGAAATTCCGCCGATAGGTCCAACTAGGGGCAAAATGGTAATTTTTACCTAAAATGCCCGTCATAATGCTAAATACTGATAAATACGATATAAATCCTTATAGGATATCCGCTGTCATACCGCTGTTTTTACCGTTGTCTGCCATTAAAATTGCCGTTTTTCGTAAAACGTACCGAAAGGACCCTCGCGAAGGTACGTTCGCGACATACTGTAACACTGACTCTTATGATTGTGTTATGCTTGTATATGCTTGCTGTGTTCCTGTACAGAGACTCTGTCTCACTATTTTAATGATATACACGGGTTATGGTTTTGATAACACCGATCAAAGTTTTCCTAGCGCTGAGGACACGACTGTATATCGTGGCACGGGTAGAATGTGCAGACTGGGATAACAAACAGGCTGCAGGGGGGCTGTGTGTTGTTATTGCCTTGTATACATCATTATGTTTTTCCTACATCTGTTATGGGCTTTTGTAGTGATTTTTCTGAAAATGTCATGAATACCTATCATACATATATTGCTTGCATAAGCACGAGGTTAACCGTTACCTGAGGTCCGATGGGCATTGGACCTCAGTCTGCATGAATAGACAGGAAAGAGTCATGAACCAGAGGAGACACTAGGGGATGGAGCGGTAGATAGACGCGCGAGACGGAGCGTGAGAAGGCACCGGTCAAATAAATGCGGGAAGAAAGTCAACCGAACCCGCCATATAGCATGAATCTAATAAGGTTACTTCATATCATTTGGTGCTTAAAACGAAAAGGGTCGTCTTGTGGATCGCCAATCGATCACCCTAGCACGGTGAGGCTCCCACTAGACCTACCCGGCCTGGCCAAATGGAATGATTTAACTGAGTTAGGTTCTATGCCCCAAGTCTACTCAAGGCTTGGATGAAGAGGGTATAGTTACATTGTAATTATAAAGTTTTGTATTACTGTATCACATGAATTATTCCTTCGGGAAATTTTATAATATATATCGGATACGTCGGCATCATCATATGTCCGAGTATTTCATTTCGATTACTCGTGTTATTCTCGTTGTTCAAATTTTTAGTACATGCTCTCCGTTTCCGCAAAACGCTAAGTTGTAGCACCTCAAACTATGATGAATTTTTATAAAACCACGTGTCACCGGCACGATTTTTGCTACGAAACTTGGGGTGTTACACATCACTTGTGGATATTTATGCTGGCTTTGACGGGTTACTTTATGAATATATGCTGTGAAATAATTTCATGTTAAGTTTGAATTAATATTTTTTTTCATGTGATAAGTTTGTTTGAAATTAGTTTGGTCTTCTATGTCGTTAATGAAGGGGCTTTTGGTTCTTATTTTACACTTGGCCCTCCCAGTTGCGTTGCTGGTTTAATGTTCGTGTTTTGATTTGTTTAGGTAAACATATATAGATATTTTTAAAAAATTAATCCACCAGTATCTGACGCTACTAATATAGACATAGCAAGTTCGTACGATGAAGAATAAGGAGCCAAAGGATATGACATGCAAGAAAATGGCGTGGACTGTTAGAAACTTCAGTACATTGATCTTCAACATCCGATACTATTCTGAGGTTTTCACCGCCGGCCATTGTGCTTGGTAATTTGTTTTCTCTCCTTCATGCTAGAAATTGTACGCTTGCTAAACTATATTTTTAATCCTTTAACTTTATACTAGCTAGGTTTCAATATCCATGCCCTTGCTTTGAAAAAGCTTTTTTAGTCTTTCATCCGTAACAATCGTTAATTTTATTTTATTTTAAAAAAAATGCTGATACATTGAACCTTTAATGTTGACGAAACTTTATCAAATGCCAACATATATAAAGTAAAATTTTTCAAAATAACAATGAATCTTACCCAAAAAAAATATATCATCTGAGATCAATTACGCAGTTAGGGTTAAAAGATTAAAAAGATATGTTTTAAAGTTAAAAGACTTAACTAAAACCTTATATAAAGTTAGAGGATCAAATGTATAGTTTTGTAACGCACACATATATATATCATTTCTTTCTTGTTTCCTTCAAAAAAACACTTATCATTTTCAGAGCTCTGATGCCAACCAGCCTAAGTTCCAACCACCGGAAATTAATGTGTTGTTCATAAGAAGATTCCACTTATTCCTAAAGAGTTGCACCCGTGTTCATGATTATACTCTTCATGAATAAGTTTGCAACTTTTTATGAACAAGTGCAATCCTCCTACGAATAAGACATTAATTTTCTGGTAGTTAGAGCTCCAGTCGTTCGACGACGTAGCAGTAATGGTCGGATGGTTGTAGCTGCTCCGACCAGCTTACAGCTGGTGATTGGTTGCCAGAGCTCCAGGCGACAGTGACCCTTTTTTTGAAAAATAAAAAATAAAGGAATGGGTATTATTGTCTTTATACCTACAAAACTTATCTTCATTTTGGTCCTTGGTGCTTAACTAAAATTAATTTTATCCTTTGATCCTTTAATGAATTTTTCCTTTCATATATCAACACATTAATTCCCATAAATATATCAATGGATTGTCCGAAAATAGTATGAACAAATATTGTTATTATAATACTATCATGTTGCATGAGAAGTGTAAAATTCCTACACACACATAAAATGGTGGGACCCACATCTTTTTTATTAAAAAAAAAACTCAAGCACCGATATAGTAGGACCCACACTTTTTGTATCTATGACATGAAGATACAATTCTCCTACAACATGAGAAGTGTATTTCTCTAATACTATTTATTGAATTTTATTGACTTCACTGATTTTTTTTAATCATTTAATTTGTATTTTATAATTACCTATTATTCTAAGAAAATCTTAAATCTCCCTGCAATTATATGTGGCATATCAGACGAAAAATTTGCAGACAGAGGAGGAAATGTGCGCGCGCTATATATATATGAAATATGTAATAAACATATTAACATAATGGTTGTAGGAGACTTTTTATCTCCAAAGTACAAATAGACAACAACAAGTCATTGGCTATACGTTTGGAAGCCGCTGATGCCTCGAGTTTGCCACAAGGGTGTAGTATCTGGGCAGCCTTCGGCCTAACCGTCGTCAATCAAATTTCCAGGAAAAATTCTCGAACAAAATATGGAGGTATCATTGTCTGAATATTTAATGTGTTTTTGTCATTTTTACCTCCAATTAATTATATTATCACTCATTTTCTTTTTCCCATATTATATTCTCTTTCATATTTTCTCTCATTACGGCTATATTCCTTTCTCGTACTTGTCTTTTTATAAATAAGGGCATAATAGTAAATTAAATTTCATTTCTGTTATGTCTATTACTTTTAACAAATTTTAATTAAAATATTAAATTGTGTAATTCAATTATTAGGCTCCTGTAAAAAGCATCCGGGGAGTATTCCTTTAAATTTTCTTTTCTTTTCGGCAATGTCATTTTTAACTGTAAGGTCCCTTATTTCATAATTTGAAAATGGTATATTATATTTGGGTGATTTGATTAAACAATGCACCTGCAGATAAACCCTGTAAGTTTTGTGTAAATACAACCCATTGGGGTTACCCTTCTTTTATGCCCCTGCATGAACTTCAATGGCCATATATTTGGAATGATACATGTATGATTGAAGTTAAATTCTTCTCGGTGACATTTGAGGGCTTTGAGCCTACGAGTCACCCAAAGGACGATTTTAAGGATTTGGGGAAAATAGAGAAATCGTTTATTCCACTGCTCGAGGAAGTTTGTTCGTGGCATCCTTCATTGCTGGATTGTACAAAGAATAAAAGTCGCAGGTGATTTGCTATTCATAGATCTCAACTTAATCCTAAAATTATACAGCAAATGATAATATATAAAAGATAGTAATCAAATAAAAAATAAAACATATTATTACCAAATCGGTGTCATTAATCATCACAAATCCTTGGTAGTCTTCTTTTTTTTTGGTAAAAATCCTTGGTAGTCTTCAAATCTTATATAATCTTCAATTATTCTTTTGTTCATCCTTTTCCATTTCCATATGTAGGTTTAACAAATGGGCCTTAACTGCGTTGGGTCGAGTTCTACAATTTCTAAAAAACAAGAAATGGAAAGATATGAATGAGGAAGTATTTCAGCAGCTTCAACATTTGTGGGAGGAGCTTGAGATGATTAGATTAGACTTGAGTTGGTTGGAGCCTCTTGTGAAGTCTGCTTTAAATATGAAAGGATATGATGAGAAAATAGAGAAAGTGAAGAAATTGAAGCAAGACTTTGTTGTTGCAGAGACAAAGATGAACATGATAAAGGAAAAACTGGCTCATACAGAACAAAATGCTGAAATGATAAGAAAAGAATTGGTGAATATAGAAGAAGACTTCGAAGAGAAGGATTTGGATGCGAAAATTGGATATATGCAAAAATTGGATGTGGATAATGTAGCAAATTAAATGCATTATGTATTTGTGTGTGAGAGAGAGAGGGGAGTGCACCGTTGTTATTTGATTTTTATTGTGAAATCCCAAAAAAAAAAAAAAAACCTCAATGGTTAGTTTGACATTTAGAACTTGTTTTGATTTTAAATAAATTAAGCATTAAACTAAAATAAAATTAATCAAGAAGCCATATTTAGGTATCGTTAGGCCTAATTAAAAGTAGTTCTTTCTCTTGAAACTCACTCAAAGATCAATTGGGCACGCGTTCCCTAGAATCCGTCAGTTTCTTGTTCTATAGGCTCCTTTATATTTTGATTATATGCTTTGTAGTTTTAAATTTTAACCTTTAAATTTGGTGTGTTAAAATATACGAGACAAACGTTAAACCTCGTGTTGCACAGGCTGAATCTTCATAGAACTATTAACGATGTTCTTCATTTTTTAGTTCTGAGAATGAGGCAATGCATCATGCAAAGATGGATAGGTTCAGTGTTGCCTGATGATTAAAGAGGAGCAAAATTATAATTGGAAAAGTAAGCACAGGAGGGATATTGCAGATATCTAATAAATCCCTATAAATATAAAACACTTGGGCTTTGATTCCATGATACATTGTGATAATGACTCTATTTATGTAGTACACTTAAATTTAAGGAAAAATTAATTTTAGTCATTCAACTTTCATTCTATTCACTTATAACTCTATTCACTTATAACTCAATCTTTGAACTTTGACTTACTATGATTTAGTTCCTGAACTTTTGATTTACATATAACTCAGTCCCAATCTTTTCATTTTTTAAATATTACTCCCTCCAGTCCTAATTTTAGGACATATTTACCTTATTTTGGAGATATTAATGATCATAGTTAAATTAGTTAATTATATTTGTTTTCCCAAAATGCCCTTATTTAAAATTTAAAATGGCATCCGATTACTCTTATTCTCTGTTCTTTGTCAAACCTCTCCTACCTCACACACGACTTCTTCCTTTGATCATAATTATAGGACAACATTTTTGAGTTGATCTTGGTCCTAATTATAGGACAAAGTTATAATTTTTGTTAATTTCTTCTCAAAATACCTCTATTGATACCTTCTCACTAATAATTAAACACAATAATAACTTAATAATGCACATATATATTTTACAAAGTGAATAATGTTTGCAACTCATTAATGATACATAAACCTCACTTCTCCTTTTTTTTTTGATAAAATAATTTTGAGCAATTTTTGTCATACTTAATAACGGTATCACTATTAAATTACATTTCCAAACTCCAAGAGTACGACCAGATGTTGTTGAGAGAGATCGACGATGCCAGATTGTGTGAGAGCTTAGAGAAGTCGTGTGTGAGGTAGGAAAGGTCCGACAAAGAACAGAGAATCAAAGCAACTGAATGCCATTTTAAATAAGGGCATTTTTAAAAAACAAATATAATTAACTAATTTAATTAGTATCCTTAATCTCTCCAAAATTAGATAAATATATCCCATAATTAGGAGCAGAGGAACTAATTATTTATTTTTTGAGTGTACGGCTTGCTTTGGAAATCAAGAAAGAGAGACTTTTGGAGATAAAAGAGTAAGAGTGCACGAGAGAGAGGAACTAATTAGCTTGCTTTGGAAATCAGGAAAGAGAGACTTTTGGAGATAAAAGAGCAAGAGTGCGCGCACACACACACAGCCGTGTGGGGGGGGGGGGGGCATGAGTAGGAAGGAGTACGTGTGAACTGGGGGACCGCGGGGAGTCATGTTATAAGCTAAAATCAAATCGTGATAAACCACAATTTATGGCTTATGAAAATAAGCCATTTAATATCTATATTTAATATTTATAAGCTCAGTCACCAAAAATGGCTCATACAGAACAAAACGTTGAGATGATGAGAAAAGAATTCAAGAATGTAGAAGAAGACTTTGAAGAGAAGGATTTGGATGCAACAATTGAATGTGGATAATATAGCAAATTAAATGCATTATGTATTTGTGTGTGTGTGAGAGAGGGGGGGGGGGAGGAGTGCCCCGTTGAAAAATCACCCACTAAGCGAGATTAGTTAGTAAGCAATCTATGGACCAATTATTAGTATAGTTCTTGCTTCTTAGTTCGTAGAATATATAATGCATTAGTTTTCTGGTTTGCAAAATTTTCTTTGCAAGCGTTCGTCCATGGGAACCCCATGTTTTCTCCAGCATCATGGGGAGAAACTACCCTTGATTTTACTTTTGTGCATACCTTTTGAATTTTTGCCATTTCTTTAACTGCTGGAATTTACTCCCAAAAAAAGACTCATCGAGACGTTCCAAACCCGTCCTGTCCCATTTGGGACCAAGACACCCTCTGGATTGGACGAGACCGACATCCTTGTTCCATTCCCGTCTTGTGAGCACCCCTATTCACCACCATTGAATTCATATTTAGGCAGCAGAGGCGTAATTTTAGTATGATTTTAATTTTATTATATAAAAAAGATAGATTAATCTGCACTTCATATAGTTTCACCTAATTTTTAGTCAGGTCCCTGTAAGTTTTTTCCTTTTTATCAAGTAATTACAGTCACATCTCTGTAGTTTTAGGTGATTGATAAATAGGGGGAAAAACACTATAGGGATCTAATTAAAAATTAGATGAAACTATAGAGACTTGAAAAAAAAAAAAAACTACAATGATCTAGTTAAAGATAAGGTGAAACTATAAGAACCTGGTTAAAAAAACCTACAAGGATATAATTAAAAAATCAGGTAAAACTATAACTACTTGCAAATTTATTTTTCCTATATAAAATAAATGGCTTGGGCCAATCTGGACTTTCCAAGATTGAACCAATAGTGTGAAAACCGGATCAGATAAGTCTCATAAATTATTTAGTTAATTCACGCTGGGTTGGGCCAACGCTGAGTCCCATTCCCGACCTGTGGAAAAGTCTCCTTTCTTTATCTAACTTTCCAAATTCTTTTGGACTAGAACTTTCCAAGATTTGGAAAAAAAACAAAAAACAAACAAACCAACATCAGTATCACTTAGGAGAAAGGAAGATTTCGCCCTGTCCTTAGATCATGGATGAACCCAACCCCTCTCCTAAAATTTCCTTATAAAAAAAAGAAAGAACTTTCCAAGTTCCATTCTTCCAAACAAAAAATTGAATTATGTTTGGTCTTCTATTCCAACATCAACCGCACCAAAGATTTCCATTCTCATTGTTCATCACCAAACCAATGGCTTCCCAATTTTCTGATTACCTCACACTAACACAACAATAATACAAGGCCACAGAAAAAGGGAAGACAAAAACAGGGCAAACATATCACAGAAAAATTCTGATCGAACCAAGCGAATAAGAATTGTTAACCAGCTTATGCATCTGTATATTGTTAGCTTAATCTTGAATTGTTTTTTGGCACAGAAAACTTAGATAAAAAAAATATTTTCTCCACGTAAACAAAGCTACAAGAGACACAAGAATCAATAATTATCTGCAATTTGCAGGCACAAAGACCTTGGAGATTCAGTAACTGATAGTACATACCCAAGAAAAGGGTTCATTGAAACTAAATCCGGTGACTGTCTATCAATTTGTTGTGGGAGTTGAGCTCCTCAAATATACATATCACTCAGATGCCGGAGAAGCATTGAGTTATTGTAATGTTATGGCTATGAACTCCTCCAAAGTAACAAGGCAAAATTCCATGGCCCCACCACACCCACAGAAAAATCAATTTCCTATACAAGTAGGGGGAACTCAAAAGGTAGAGAGATCACCTTCTGCCATAGAATCCTTTATTCTTTGTTATTCGATTGGCCACGAACCAAGCCGAGCAAAGTAGGGGATTTGTCGGATAAGATGTCAATTACATTACGGCAAACTAGCTCTAACTTCTTTCCTATCAGCTCCAAATGACTGAAATTCAGAAGAACGCCAATTGCAGGAATTAAATACAGAACACCCATAGGAACCAGCAAATCTTTTCCAAATATTAACAAATTAAGAAATTATAAAAGCGAGAAAGAAAAACAAGAGAAACAGAGAAATGTTGGGGTTTGACATTGATATATGACAAAATACAATCACTCCCACAAGACATACTATTTCTAGATAAACCCAAGGCTGCATTACACCCAGACATCAGTTCCAAGAGAAACAGAAAAAGAAAGCACACAAGGGCTAAGGCATGACTCTGATGTTCAAGAGGCCAGAACTCTCCTCACACCAAATTTTAAAATATCTGATATGCTCTCCCTCCATACAAGAGGTGGATTTTGAAAACCAGAAAGTTACCTTCACCTACTACAACACTGCCCACCCCTAAGCCACACCTAATCCCTCACTTGTCTGCAACCTTTTTTCCAGTTTGGTTATAAACCTTATGGTCCGTTTGGTACAATGGAATCGGGGGTGGTGGAAATGGGAATTGGGTCTCAATTCCAAGAGGAGGTTTGTTTGATACAATGGAATTGGGTCTCAATTCCAATTCCATGTGGAAGCCAAATAAACCAATTCCACCCAAATGAATTCCATCTAAAAAGCTATGTTTTGTAATTCCATCTCCCAATTTCCTTCTTCTACCCTCCTCTCTGCTTTCAAGTTTCAACCTCCACCACCTGAGACTTCTACCTTTTCAGGCTAGTTGCTCCCCTCACACACCGTGAACTTTGCCCGGAATCCACGACAACAACGCAGGCAGCCCACCACGACGGCAATACAAGTGAGTCTTGGGTTTTAATTCCAACACCATTCAAACTTGTTTGAGATTCAAACGGACAAAATGTAAAAGGTGATAAAGGAGGGATTTTTACTCAGTTGTGTTCCAAACAGGACATTTCCATTGTTGGGTCTATCAGAACTCACTTCATCTCCCACAACTTTAAGTGCATCAATAAGAGTGATCAGGGTCAATCTAACTCTCCTCTGGCCAGAATCTGGGTCGATCTGCGGGGAGCAATCTCATTTGATTTGAGCTGGTCATTGACGTTGACGCCATGGTAGTGGTTGATTTGCTGGTGGTGGTTTTTGCTTAACCTCAAGATTGAAGTTCCTAAATCTCGTGTTGTTTTGTGTTCATAGATCTAAAATCTTGCCTGAAAAAATTTGAACGATGCAGGAGCTTTGAAGGAGGGAGGGGATGAAGATGAAGATGAAGGAAGATTTTATTCTTTAATTTACAAGGGCAGTTTGCCTTTTCACATAATAAGTCCATTTCCATGACATATTAAAGATACTTTTAAACCTTATTTCCATATCCATCTTCATTTCCAATTCCATCAAAAGCAATTCCAGCGTACCAAACGGGCCCTTGGTATATTTCTCTTGCATAGCAGCATTAGTTTTCCTCAAGTCATTTTCCTTCTAAAGATGTATACTGTAGGTCTTAGGGAGAAATGTGATTCCATCGTGAAAAGTAGCACCTCTATCACCCACCATCTACAAAGCAACACTGATATTGCTTGAATAAGACTATAGCTGCAAGTCTATTTTCACGCACCCTTCAAATCTTAAATCTCGTATTTTCCCATGTATTGATAATTCAACTGTCTAAGAACATAGAGTCCAACTATATCCGGTCTTTTCTGAATAAAAGACTGGATATATATATTCTTTCCTCTATTCTTTAGCTGGTCAGGCATACATATTTTGATATATTTACAGTTCTGATAAATGTATATTTTGGCACCCGTAAATCAATATGGAGTAGTAACGAATAAATAATGTGCAGAGATTAAATAATTAATACCTCCACTCCATAACCTTTGACATATACATTGGTAAAAAGTTCAGATGGCTCAGGCATTGGACTCTCCTGGAAATCAGAAAAGACAACTATCAGACTTAACACCATACAGAGAATAACTAAAATGTGTTTTTCAACGAAGATGTAAGAGTAGAAACGATCAAAGATGTGATTTTCACCTTTGCTTGAGCAATAGCTTCATCGACTTCTTTTCTAGCTTCTTTTTCAATGTCCTACAATAATAAAGTGCGTTCAACATCATTAGCCTCATCAACATAAAAAGATAGACTAAACACTCCTGTTGAAATAAGTAATTCTTAGAATCTACAAGGAAGAAAAATTGTTGAAGCTACAAAAAATTGGGAAGCCAGCTATCAAATATCAACATATCAATATATAATATAAAATCAATGGATAGCACATTATTTATAAGTCATAAACAGCCTGCAATGTGCCTCGCCTTGGACTTCGTGAGAAGCAGGAGGCTTGCAATCTAGTTATTCATAGAAAATTAAGGAAACGCACAAATAAGGGTTAGGAAAATAACAATCTAAATTATATAGTACATAAAGATTATGGTCCCACAATCCAGATGCCCAATGTCAAAATAAGGAATAGTTTTGTTCATAGATTATGTTAAAGAGAAAAATAAAAAAAATAAAAAAAATCAGTGGTATAATAACAAATACGAGACCACAAAATGAATCATTTACGCAAAAACAACACTGATATATGGTTTCACACATGAAAAGATCAACTAATCAAGTACAAATCCAAACTCAATATCAAATCACCTTTAGTTCCTTTTCACTAGCAATATCATGTGATGTTAGCAGCTTCCTTACTCTCTCAATTGGATCACGCTCCTACAGACATATTCGCCAGGAGGGGGGGGAAGAGAGAGAGAGAAAAATGAATAAAGTGAATTCCTCATAATAAAAATAAGAGGATGCCTGATTCTGGAGTGTGTAACAAACCTGTCTCACACCAGAAATCTCATCACGCGTGCGGTATGTGCTACCAGGATCAGACATGGAGTGGCCATGATACCTATAGGTATCCATTTCAAGAATCTGAATAGAACAATTGAGATGGAGAAATTAATCAGAACCTGAATAATGAAGCTTCAATAATATAATCAGAACTGATAAGATTACCAATAATAACCAATTTTATAACTGTTGATGTAAAGTACATACACATCATCTAGCCCAACTGGAGGTTAAAGCAAGGCTATCAAAATGTGACTAACTCATAATCATTGAAAATAAACATTTTTTCTTTCTGTACTTAACGGGAAAGAACCAACATAAGCCCAAAATATGACATATGATCCAGGTATGCATTCTCATATATTAGGGATCCTTCTAACTGGATTAGTCGCTTGGATTAGATCAATTAACCAAGGCCACACAGCATTAAACTACTTTCGAGCAAAATCTTTCAAAGGGAAAAGTAATATTGAAACAGAGGTGCAAAATGTCCCTCTTCTCAATAGCTTTTGTTTGACTGTATCCTCTGTTGACTCAAGCAACATGAATTTCATATTATCAGCCATTTCTCACTAATATTGTAACTGCCAGTTGGGATCAGTCAACAGAATTTTCAAGTAGACAGTAAAGTCCATAATTTTTGGAGGGTTTTTTCTTTTCCTTTTTTTTCTTTTTTCTTGGGGGTGCAGGGGAGGTTAAATTGATCCAGAAAATGCACAACATTCCATATAGGCCAGAACAACCTACATAGTACATAATATAATATTCTACATTCTGACTATTTTGTGGGTAGTACAGTGACACAAATCTTAACAAAAAAGTCATTATTTCCCAGAACATGTGATACAGTACCAAGTATAGAGTCAGGTGCAGTAAACTTATGGGATTGAATTAGTCTGATTTTATTTTACTAATATATATATTTTAGTTGTTTTAGTAGTGGTTATAGTGGTTAGTTAAGTGCCGCACAAGTTTAGTAGCAAGTGGATTATTTAAGATTATTTACTGAGTCAAATATTTTATTTCAAATAATTTTATTAAACTGTTCAGGTCCGCTACTTTCCTAGTGATCTTAGTGGCTAGTACACTTTTCTCATTTTGTTAAATCCAACTCAAAAGTTTTTTCCCTCCGCTCACATTCCCTCCCCTCGTACCAAACAAGCCCTACATGTATTAGTGAGCCTAAATTTTAGGGAGTCATTGCTATCGTTTTATCTATGAATATTAAGGCATTGCTATCGTTTTATCTATGAATATTAAGGCTCAATACATGTAAAAATCATCTAGAATATATGGAATTTTACAGAGAAATATTTCTCTTATTTAAGAGATTCTCCTTTGGTTATTAGTGAGTTGAAAGTGAGATTCTCTTCAACTTCCTATTAGATTATTTTTACAGCCTTTTTATTTTAGTACTTCAGTTCTTACCAACATGTCATATGCTAATAGGCAAGTAATGTTCATCAAATAACAAACCCCCAGTGCAGGACAAGAACATACATCACACCACATCATCCCCTATTCGATTGGGTGAGCAATGCTTGCATATAGCAAGCCAAGGATAAGAATGCAAAGAATTGTTCCATGTCTAGAAAGTCCACTAGAAGATAACTATCATCCAATTAGTAATGTGAGTAATTATTAATAACTAATCTAGAAATGTAATTCCCCTTCTTTTGTTGATGGGGACAATAAAGTCGAATGGGAAACCCTCCTTGGGGTAGAAAAACTAACCTACTTCAATATTTCATTGTACATCCCATACTGCTTAATCTCCATCAATATGCCCCCATGGCCTTGGTATGCTGACATCCCAGTGGATACACTCTAGAACACTTCCTCACAAGTCAAACTTCCTTACAAGTAGCCGTTTCCAAAAAGATGAACCACTAGCTGTTATGATCATGTAGAATTTGGAGTTGGTTAGTTCAAAAGCACAGTCGGTACACGAGGCTGAAGCAAGGAGTGAGGGAAGGCTATTCTATAAGATGAGATAATCGGAAGGCAAAAGGGTGTGAAGAATGTTATGAAAATCTTCTCCCTAGCATTCTTCCTTTCCATCTAGCATTTCATTTTCTGATTCAGCAGGAGTTTTCCTAGCTCTTTCAATTATATTGCTATAATCTATAATGAATGCTTCTAAATTTGTTTGTAACTTTTGTTTGTTTGTAATCAGATTCAATTCAGCAGTGAGCTTTGTGCATTGATTATGAGCCTGTGTCAATGTTCTGAAACCTGGATCAGACCAAAACCGGTGAACCGGTTAGTAAACCGATACGGTCCGGACATCAATTCGGTTCAGTACTTCTTTTTTTAAAATCGATTTTAAAAATAAAAAAAAATCATATTAATTACCCTGAAATCTTCAATTTCTTACCGGTTTTGCCCGGGTTAGCTCCAGTCTGACCCACAGACTCAGTAGCTCCGCCAGTTTAGTGGCCGCTCCGGGTTTCAGAACCTTGGCCTGTGTAGACTACCATAACATTGGTGCTTTCATTGGACATTAAGGTTGATGCCTCTGCATTTATGGATTTAGACATTGTGGTGAAGCAATTGGTTCATAAGATTGAGTGAAGCAATGCCACATCTTCCTCTTATTTGGATCATTTGAAAATGAACATTGAAGCACTCAATGTTATGATAAAGCAGCATTTGGAGATGATGAGTACAGATGCACAACTGGCAAATGATGTAGAAGGCAAGGCATCAAGGACATGTGTCATTTGTTAAAAGAATTGGAAGAAAATTTGGAAAGGCAAGGAGTTAGAGAAGGGTATTCTATAGAGGAGAAGGGAAAGGTAGAAAGGTGTGAAGAAAGTGTCAAAAATCCTCTCTCACCCTCTGTCAATGGAATTCTTCCTCTCCCTGTGGTAATTGCATATGATCTAATAGCTATCAAGTGGGATGGGGAACTCTGCCCCAAAAGTTAGCTACTGAAGTGGGAAAACCAACCGACTAAGATACCTTAAAGAGTATCTCATGCTATTCAATGTGAAACTCACGCATCTAATACTATCCTAGACTCCACCGGCAAGTCAAATCAAACGAAACTTCAATGATATATAATAGCAAATTATTTTACTCACAAGGGGCCCATTCTTCAAAGCATACTCCTTGGCAAATTTACAAGCCTGTTTCACAGCTAGGACATCCATGCCATCCACCTGTATAAAGCAAGATAATCTTAGAAGAATTACATCCAATCACATACATATATGCATAACCCAGCCTGCATGCGCATACATAGTTTCACTTGAATACAAATACATGCATGTCAAGACATGTATGCAAATATTACATATACAGATTGGTATACCACATACTAAAACTAAGATAAAAATGCACATATTCGCGATGAGTTCAGACCGCATAAAGCCACCATAATCCTTGGAAATGGTGACCTTCAAGAAAAAGAACTTCGCAAAAGCTCAAGAACAAAAATGAACAACGCAGAAGCACCAGCACCACCATTGAAGATAAACAAAAATTTTAACATAAAGATCACAAGAACACGAGTATCCAGAAACTTCAACAATGTAGCAAAGTTACACGTGATTCATATCTCATTCTAACCTTCAATCCAGGAACATAATCCCCACGCTTGTAATAGGCCGGACTCTTGGCAGCCCTCCACTCTGCAGTTCCCATTCCATCTGATAACCAATTCCGTCAGATCAAATTGCAGCCACATATACAGAGAAAATAACTTGAATTCAGTGAAGCGAACTACCGTACTTAAACCAATTAATCTACTTACAATGATTATTCTCGCAGACCAATATTGCAGGTAGATCCCAGAGCGCAGCCATGTTAAGTGCCTCGAACAACTGTCCCTGATTTGCAGCTCCATCACCGTACGACGCGAAGGTTACAGTCTCATCCTTAGAGTATTTCTGAGCAAAAGCTAATCCGCACCCGAGCGGTATCTGAGCTCCAACGATGCCGTGACCACCATAAAACCCATTCTCCTTCTTATAGAAATGCATAGACCCACCCTTTCCTTTAGAGCAACCAGCCTGACGACCCATGAGCTCCGCAAAGACCTCCAGTAGGGTTCCACCGCGACCCAGGAATGTACAATGATCGCGATAAGCTGTAATTATGCAATCCTTCTTCGTAATTGCAGCTTCCATACCCACACCCACAGCTTCCTGGCCATCATACAAGTGACAGAACCCTCTGATCAACTTAGCCTTGTAGAGAGAATCGGCAGCGATCTCCATCCGTCGCATCAACGCCATTTTGCGGAAAAACGACATGAGCTCCTTGGGGCTGGTCTCAACGGCGCGCGAGGGAGGATCGCAATTATGGGCGGTGAACGGAAGGGAGGTCTCAATGGTGAGCGTGGTGGAGTCATCAGCGGAAGAAGAAAGTGAACGGCGGAGAGAAGAGGTGAATGATAAAGCAGCTGAAATGGGTTTCACGAGACTGGATCCAGAAGACGAAGACGAAGAAGCTAAGCGTGAGAGAGCCATATCGATCTGCTATAAATCCACACAGGGATTACGCAGATAAGTCAATTTTGAGAGACAACAACTGAATTGAAATCCACAAAAGAGGGAGACCTAGCGAAAGACCAAGAGGGTTCCTCGTTTGCCGATAAATTCGGGTTATGTCTGAAGAGAGCCCGAAGGGTCAAAGAATCGAATCCAGAGATATGAGCTCAAAAATGGACACTTTCCTTCGTCATCAACTCGTAAACTAACCAGCGGGAGTTAGTTCAAGTGGAAGGGTGGAAGGAACTTGGGTTGTATAAGCGAAGGCCTCGAGTTCAGTCCCGTGATCGCAAAAAACTCCCAGGAGAGGTTCGCGTATACGCGCTACCGACGAACCTCGATCCGCATTTCGACAAAAAAAAACTCCTACGGTGAACCTGGATGCGATGAGAAAAAAAAAAAAGCTTGTAAACTACATTTTTTTCTGGGAGAATGACGTGTAGTCCCCACCAAAGAAAATGCTACCTCCTTTTTTTTATATATATATCTTTACATTATATATTCTCGTCTATTAGATAAATTAATTAATTTAGAAAAAATTAAAACTCTAAATAATTTAATTAATTTCTTTAATTTTTTAAACAAAAAACTAATTTAGTCTTATAATTAGGACGGGAGAAAGTAATACATTGATAAGCCTCATAAATTGTTAATAATAATTGATTCATTTGTATTCTCTATTATTCACTTGTTAACTGAGACTTTTTTTATATTATTTTTCTTTGTTCGGACCTGAAAGTCATTGTCCCTTTAAAAAATGTCTTTGAAAGCAAATTCTTGTTTAAATAGCTATTAGAAACTTCAAAAGTAATTTTTCAATTGTGATTTACGGTGTATAAAGTAAGTGTGTGAGAGAAATTTTGTCTCAATTTTACGTAAATAAACACTTTCAAAGTCCAAGGCTGTGTGATTGGTTGGAGGTGAAGAAGAGGGGAGGTGCCCCTCCTTAGTGTGAAAAGTCATATATGTCCCTGATGTGATATGCTTTCAAAGTTAATGCACAAAAAACGATGCAAAAAACTATATAATTTTTAAAATTTCCCAGAGTAATTTAGTCAAAAAATTTCCTCCCATCCCCTAACCTCCCTCAACCCAATCAGGGCCCAACGGACCTTTTTTCTTTCATTGTCGGAAGGTTGGGAAGGGGATAAGAGCAAGTGAAACGGGTACGCATTATTTTATTGGCATTTATTCAGCTATTGACAACAGAGCATGTTCTTGTGATCAATGGCAGCCTGCCAACTCAATCCAGTGACCTCAGTAATGTCAGAAATGTGTGTCAGATGACCTTGCCAATTCCCCAGGGTTTGGACCATCATCCGTATTACTTTGCCGCAATGTTATAATTAAATTTGATAAAATTTGTTCTTGATCAATTTAAAATCCAAATTAACTTATTATTAAAATATAGAAAAATCCCACAAAAAGAACTTTCAAAATAGAAAAGAATAAAATAATATTTAAAATATTCATAATTTCATAGAGATGTTAGTAGCTAATTTATCGTTTTGAAATTTAAAGTACATGTCACAAATGCTCTTATATATTTTTAAAAAGAAAATTGCACCATTGGCTGCCATCAGACCTCTGATGGCCTTCCGGTCAGATTGAAGCTCTGGCAAGAATATTCTGAGGAATATTTGGATAGGAATTAATATTCTCAAAGTGGTCTCAATAGCGTTTGAATCCTTACCACTTAGTTTGCCCAAAAAATTGATAGCTATTGGGCCACCATTGGCTTTCCAAAGAAAAATATATTTACACACACACACACACTATATATATATATATTTATTTATTTATTTATTGACTTTTGATCTTTAACCTAAACATATTCACAAATTTTGTTTAGAATTAACAACATTTTATTATATTTTAAAGTGTTGGTGATTTTATCATAATGCCCCACAATTTTTAAAATTTAAAAAAGGAAAAGGACACATTGCCGAAGCTCTGGCTGTCACCTGCCAGTGAGATTTTTTTTGGCCAAATTGGGCCCAAGGTGTTGAAGGGAGGGTATAAACCCCCAACCCTTTGGAGTCACAAAAGGCATGTGCACATTGAGCCACCATGTAAAGGTATTAAACAAATGAGTAATGATAATGATTAAAGTAAAGGTATTAGCTAAAGGTGTAAAAATATTAACTAAATAAGTAATGATATTGACTAAAGGCGTAATAACATTGATTAAATGAGCAATGATAATAACTAAAGAAGTAAAGGTATTGACTAAAGGTGTATCGATATTAACTAAATGAGTAATAGTATTAAATAAATGTGTAATTGTATTGACTAAATGAGTAATGATATTGACTAAAGGTGTAATGATATTGACTAAAGGTTAATGAAGTTGACTAAATGAGTAAAGGCGTAAATCAATTTTAAAATAAATAATGTGATTAATTGATTTAATTATTATAATAAAAATTCTGCAAAATGGAATAAAAGTCTAATTGTTGTCAAACACTTTATAAGTATAGTAAATATGTATTGTAGTGTTGTCAATTGCTTTATTGAAGTTGTTGATTGCATATGGTCAGATCTTAAGTGTTAAGTTATATTTGTTTGTGCATATATATAACAAAAGTATATAGTGGCTCATTGGTCACATGCCTTTTGTGACTCTAAAGGGTTAGGGGTTCATACACTCTCTCTAACACCTTGGGTACAATTTGGCCAAAAAAAATCCACTTGTTGAAGGGTGGCATCTGGCAGCCGAAGCTTCGGCGCTAGCGGTGGTGCTTTGGTGAGATGTCCCTTTCCTTTTCTTTTTTCTTCTTCTTAATTTAAGAAATTCACAAGTTGTTAAAACCTGATAGTCTGACTTTTCTACTTGGTAAACAAAAATTGTTAAATTTTAATGGTCACATGGTGGCTCAATACCATTACTCATTTGTTTAGTACTGTTAGGAAATATATCAATGTAAATATATTATAATTAATTAGTATCGCATATAATCAAAGATTATAGGAATTATGAGTGATTAGGGAATCAATCATCATAATGAGTCATTACTCTCTTGTGTATAAATACCCTATTGAGCATATGAATAAAATATTTTTTTATTTTTAGATCAGAGACATTTTCTCTGTCTCTCTCTATGATTTCTACATGGTATCAGAGCAATAGGGATCGTTCTTGGCCAATTTGAGCATTTTTCCTATGTGGCCGCATTTATTCGTAGTGTGAATGCGATAATAGTGGCGCCGGACTTAGGTTTTCTAATTCTTCAATTTTTTTCTCATTGCGTCGTCCAACATAGTGCGCACAGTGAGAGAGAGGGTGTGAGACAGGGTTTTGTGAGTGGTGGTCCACGGCTACACGTGCCCCACCGCTGGTTTCTCCTCCCGCCAATTGGCGTTTTCCTGATGGTCTAGTCTTGTTTTGACCGGCGCGTGATCCTCACGTGCCGTCGTTAGTTTCACTGTTTGCCATGCGCCGACGCGTGGTGTCACTTTCCGGCAAGCTTTTGGTGGTTTCTTTCCTTTTTCGGTGTCAACTTGCCTTTGCCAGCCTTTCCTTACTGTCTTGTGGTATGGGTCTTTACCGTTGAGCATTCACAGAGGTACTTGTGACATTTCCTTGTTGTTTCGTCGATGGTGTGGTGTGGCTGGTGGAGGTTGCCTTCTGTTTAGGCAGTTCTTCAACTCTAATCTGCCTAGGTGGTTTTTTAGGTTCTTTGTGGCTGTTTGGTTACCCTACTTAATCTGGTTTATTACTCGTGCTTCTTCACGTTTTGCCGAAATGTTATCCCATTTGCATCTGCATCAACTTCTTGTTGTATATCTGATGTTTCAACGTGACTGGATCTACTTGTTCGTGAGTTTTCTGATCAATTTGCTTCGGGTTAGGTGGTTCTTTTCTTTTTGGTTGTGGAAGTGTTATTTGGTCACTAGGGTGACTGTTGCTTCTATTTGGTCACTAATGTGACGTTTGCTTTCATTTGGTTGATGTTCTTATTTTCTAGCTTTGCTTTGTTCTCTAACGTCGAGCCTTCATTCTTGGTGTGTGTAGACCAGTTCTTTGCTTCGAAGGTTGCGTTGTGAGACTGGGTTCAGTTGTTTCTACTATTTCAGCACAATCCGCATTTTGTTTGGTGCATGTTCACTTGTTTTTATTGGCTAGGTTCTTCGTTTATTATGATTTTCAGATCGTTTTTGAAGTGCTCATTTGTCTTGAATGTCATGCTTGTGGTTTGGTAATTTCGTTGGCATCTGTTGTGCTTTGCGTCCTCTGGTGAGGAGTTTGGTGGTCCTTTTGTGACCTGTTTGTTGCTTTGCCTCTGATGAGGTGTTTGTCTCAAGTGAGACGTTTGGTGTATCATTTGGTCCTTGGTAAGATCGTTTGGTATTTATCTCACATTCAAGCTGCTTTTAGTTTGAGGGGGAGTGTGTGAAAATTGGGTGAAGAGGTTTTTAGGAAGAAAATTATTTTGTTTGGATTTATTTATATTATGTTTTATTGTAACAAGTTGAGCATGATTAACATCTATGCTCCAACTTGAGGGGAAGTGTTAGGAAATATATCAATGTAAATATATTATAATTAATTAGTATCGCATATAATCAGGGATTATAGGAATTATGAGTGATTAGGGAATCAATCATCATAATGAGCCATTACTCTCTTGTGTATAAATACCCTATTAAGCATATGAATAAATATATTTTTTATTTTGAGAGTATACTTTCTCTGTCTCTCTCTATGATTTCTACAAGTAACATTACTCATTGGGTTAATACCTTTACATGGTGGCTCAATGGTCACATACCTTTTGTGACTTCAAAGGGTTGGGGGTTCATACCATCCCTCCAACACCTTGGCACAATTTGGCCAAAAAAAAGACTTGGCAAAAGAAAACATCTCGTCGGTGAGGGGCAACATCCTGCAGCTAGAGCTCCAACACCAACGGTGATGCTCCAGCGAGGTGATCTAAACGGAATATCACCTAAGAGGGGACTGAATTGGGTGATTTCAAAAACTTTTGCGATTAAACCCAAGAACTAAAGAGACAAAGTAGAGAATGGAGGAATGATGGATACATAAGATTTATATTGGTTCGATCCAAACTCTTGACCTACATCTAGTCCCCAGACACTCTGGGTTTTTCACTATCTCTCAAACATAATTACACACTCTGAAGTAATCCTCTCACTAGGATTTACTCCCCCTTACAAGTTATAATCGATACACCCACACTCAAGGTTCCTCTACCTTGAGATTAAACAAATAATCAATCAAAAGGAATAACTCTCTCACAGAGTAAATATATATAATCACAGAAGTACAAAATATCCAGAGATTTTAAGAGTATTGAAAAATAGTAAATAGCAATAAATTCAATTAAGTGTTCATAGTTTTTGGTAGTTGGTCGAATTCAATGCTTTTCGTATTTATATCAGCTATCATTGATGAACGTTGATGAAGCTCGAAGATAGCCATCAGGAGACTTCATAATTCCACTAGGCACAGAAAGCTTACGTTAGACATAGACGAACGTTGATTGAAGATTTAGGAATAAGTTGCTTTTGGTTTGCCGTCAACAGTCATACGATATGTTTTTGGTCAAAGGTTGACTCAATAAGAGTTGCTTTTGTCTTTTGCCGAAATAGGTACCTGCCGTAATGATCATTTGGCCTGCTCTGAATTTCAATCTGTGTGCGTGCTCTGTTTTCTACGACTCATTAATGCTCTGACACAATTTGTTGCTTTTCAACCATTTGTAGCTAAACCATTCATTTATAATCTATGCTCGAGTATACTCCTTGGTGTGCTCGAGTAGCGTCTGGGTTCTTTATTAGATTCTGTGTGAGGACGACCCTGCTCGAGTACACATTTGCTCTTGCTCGAGTATCATGCTTGAGTAAGAGTCAAACCATGCTCGAGTACACATGTACAGAGAACAATTACAAGTGAAGAGAAAGTCATGCTCGAGTATAACTTTACCTCTGCTCGAGCACCATGCTCGAGTAAGGTCTATTCTTTGCTCAAGTAAGGTCTCTGATACACACATAGTCATTGCAGCAACGGCCTTGCTTGAGTAGGCATAAAACCATGCTCAAGTAATGTGCTCGAGTAGCCTTGAAGTTATGCTCGAATATAAGAACCCGAAATGACTTCAACAGAGGTATTAACGTGAGCATGCTCGAGTAGGCTTAATAGAATGCTCGAGTAAGATGCATGCTCAAGCAACCACTTATGTGCTCAAGCAAGATCTTGCTCGAGTAAGGTTTTAGCCCTGCTCGAGTAAGCTCTTGACATAGGTACTTTTCACTAATTTAAAAGCTTATACACTTACAACTCTTGTTACCATTAAAACATACAAACTGAGAACTAACAAGTGCCACTTTCCCTATTTTTAGTTTAAAAAATTGAGGGCATTATGGTAAAATTGCCAATACTTTAAAATCTTCATTTGATCCTTGTCACCTCTATATCATTTAAAGTGTTAACAAACTTTTTGGGGTTTTAAAAATTCAAATGGTATTTATTTGTCTTTTTCCCTAAAATTTGTTCTTAATCAATTTAAAATTCAAAATAACTTATTATTAAAATAATGGGAAAATCCTATAAAAATAACTTTTTTTAAAAAAAAAAAAAAAAAAAAAAAACAAAATGGTGTTTCAAATATTCATAATACCGAGAGAGATGTTAACAACGATAAGTTTAAAGGAAATAACACAAGTTCCCTTATATATTTTTTAAAAAAAATTACCCCTATCGGCCATCCCGGATCTCCGGTGGCCGGTCGGTCGATTGAGCTCTAGCAAGAATGTTTCGGGGAATATTTTGGCGGAAATTAATATCACCCCCACCACTTGATTTACCTAAAAGATTGGGGCCATCAATGACTTTCAAGACATTCTATGTAAATAAATAAATATATTAACTCTTGATCTTTAACCCAAGCTTATTTACAAGTTTTGTTTAGGAATTTATGACATTTCATTAGAGTTTAACAATTTTTGTTTACCAAGTAAAAATTTCACACTATAAGGTCATTCGCAATTTTTTTTTTAAGGAATTCACGACATTTCATTATGCTCTAACAACTTTCATTTACCAAGTAAATGATTAACACTATCAAGTCATTTATAAGTTTTGTTAAGAAATTCACAACATTTTATTAGATTTTAACAACTTTTGTTTACTAAGTAAAAAATTCACACTATCATGTCATTCATAAGTTTTGTCAAGGAATTCACCATATTTCAGTAGGTTTTAGCAATTTTTATTTTCCCATAAAAAAATCACAAGTTGCTAAAACCTGACAGTGTGACTTTTTTAACAAAAGTTGTTAAAACCCAATCAAATGTCGTGAATTCCTTAACAAAAATCATATATGAGTGCATATCTTGCAAGATTTTAAACCTATTCTTCTAGACTCCAAACGTTCTTTCTATAGTGTACCTCAAACTTGAATGATAATAATTGAAGAGCTTGTTATGATTTTCAAATCTCGGTTGTCGCCTAAATTTTGGAAGGTGATAACGCTCACGTCTTTACGGACCAATATATCCAACTGGTGTTGGATAGCCAACATCGACCAAGTAATATTTAATTGATAAATGATGAAATTTATTTGACATTGTGAAATTATAGGAAATGTGAAATAAAGACAAAAATTAATGTAATTGAAGTGAAGGTGTTGAAGATATACTTTGAGGTGAATGGGGGAAATTCATAGTTGGAATAGAGATTGTAATGTGAAACACACGAGCATCATGTGCAGTACTCTCACATCCTACTAACACAAAAGTAAAGCACATATCTCAATCACATATGGCCATGATATTCTGTATTGGATATCTCTTTCTTCTAATATATTTGTCTTGATCAGAATGTTTGACCACACACCTGATGTGAGTTCCATCAATTGCTCCTATGTATTCTTGGAATATGGGTAATATCGCGGATTTTTAGGTGATAATGTTGAAACTCTAGATCAAGCAGTTTGATATTTTCTGTGGATAGATTGACACAATCATTTAAAACCATGTGAAAAATCCTATTAAATGTTGAAATCGTTCCTGGATGATTCTATTTCCTTGTTCATGTCCAACTGTATATAAGAACATGGGAACCATTTTTCAACGCCTATGTTCTGAGGGTGTTGTGACCATGTTTTACCAATTTAGAACATAAGTGAAAGAAGACATGTTTTTCCACTCAAAAATTTTCATGACTTATTATAACATGGCCTTGCAAAACCTCCTACAGCCACATTGCTCCTATTTGTTTACTAGTTCTACGTGGTTCTTTGTAAATATAAGGCATGATATATTGAACCATCGAGACACCGATATGTTCATACTCTATCATCTCTTCATCTAACAGACAAATTTGTAGATACTTTTTTGTTCATGAGACAATCCTACTTCCTTCGTTCCCTTCAAAATAACCTCATCACTCAAAATTTTCATGGATAATGTAACATGTGTAATGTCCAAGATTTTACCAAATCAATATAAATTAAATTTGTTGCAAGTAAATGCACATGATACAGCAAAACATGCTAACATTCATAATTGTCATAAAATCTATTTGCGTCATATAACATACAAAAGTACTATTATAACATTGATAAGGTCAGTCATATTGTTAGATGTACAATAATGAACGCTTTCTCATAAGTATCATAATATGAAGTTTAGTTCTTCGAGGGTTCTTGATAAGATGGGGAGTTGTAGGCCTGGTGCCGCAAACACTGTATCAAGGCACGTTTATTTCCTTTTAGTCCAACAAACATCTCCTAACACATTTGGAGCATCATCATGTTATAACATCGCAAGCAAAAGTCATCGTCATCAGCAATTTCCGGAATAGTTAGTAATTCAGCTAAAACGTCACTCACATGTGCGTCGTTGTTGGAGATCTTTTTAAGGGCATCTGATATATCCTTAGATGTGGTAGCTATCATACTAATAGTATCTACTATTTGTTTTAATGATGAAATTTTTTGTTTTTTGATGCATCTGACCCTTCACCTCTCTTTCTCTTCCCAATGATTCTTGAACTATCAGGTGCACTAGGTTGGGTGTCTTTTGTCAAGTTTATGCCTTCCAAATCTGTTGGCACTTGCACACTACCTCCAGTATTAGCACCTTGAAGCCCTTCCTCACTATCACCTGAGCCTTCTTCTAGTCCATTGTCGGTCAGTACACATTATCTTCATCATCACCCAATGACATCTGCTTTGTTGAAGATGGCGTGAACATTTTCTCTCCTGATGCCATAACATCCTTGAATAATATTTGTTATTCTTTGGTGAACTTCATGTCATCGTACTTATACTTTGCACACACGGAATTCTCTTGCATGCAAAATATCAACCAAAATCAAATTTGTATCTAAAATATAGTAATAATAATAACAATAAATATTCAAGCTTAATAGTGTTATACCTTTATTTTCCTCTCTCACCACTCATCTTCTGCAATAACCATATTCCTGGCATAGTCAAAGGACATACCAGTCTCTTTTGAAAATAACTTGTCCAATGCCCTCAATTCTTTCTTCAAGCTATCTAATCTATTTTTCAATTGTTTCTTATCATATAATTTTCCTGATTTTTCATTAAATTCGGACAAAATGTTCTTCCACCCTTGCTTCGTAAATGCTTATATGTGCTGTTCTTTCTTGTATATTTTTCAATGCATTGTTCAATGAAAATCTCAATGGAGCTTACATCCCAAGTTGCTTTACCTTTGTCTGTGTTCATATTTCTATGTCAAGAATGGGCAAGTTAATACAAACATATATTATCATTTAAAAATAGTTGGTAAATTTAATAATTTTTTTAAAAAAAGTTGGTTCTGATTTCCCAAGAAATGTGAAGGTTTATTTTTTTCCATTCACAAGTGATAGGGCAAAATTTTATAGCCTATAGACTTCGCAAGTATACGGGTCGTATCAAGTAATAAAGTGATAAGAAAAGTATCGTTCTCACGAGGATTTAGTATCACAAACTTCATTTAAGCATTAATTTTACACTTTCGTTTAAGTTGAGCAAACCAAAATGAATTTAATTAAAAATAAAAGAAATTAAAACTAAAATTAAAATAATAAAAACTACACAATAATCGAACGAACAACCTAGAGACACTAATCCCGTGTTTATTTCTTAGATTTATCCCCCACTAAATTAATTTTGACTTAAGATAGTCAGCTAATCTAGAGTATTAATGTTTATAAATGCCTTCTGGTCCATTTATATACCTATCTTAATTAATTATGTAATGCCTCACACAACTAAATAAGATGCGTTTTAGATCGGACTCACTCTAATTTGATTATACAGAGCTTCTAGGTATATGCCTATCCTAGACGCAAATTAGATTAAAGCCTAATTCCACATTATTTAATCTAACGATCAATTTAAGATTCTCTCTTCCAAGTTCAACCCTAAATCCCCAAAACATGCTTAATAGTGGCCAATTACTAAGCAATAGAAATAAATACAAGATTAAATAAATGGAAATAAAATTAATCAAAACTAATTCGTGGGAAATAATCTCTAGAGCCCAAATAAGTTCATAGGTCCTCTAGGTTGAAAAGAAAATTAGCCACACATGGCTATAATAAAATCCATAACAAAAACAAGAAATTCATATTCAAGAATAAAGAGAAGAAGAAGAAAGAAGAGATCGCAAAACTGTGGAGCCTTCTCCTTGTTGCTACGTGTATTGCAACTCTTCTTCAATTCCTCTCATCTGTGCCTCTCCTTTATGGTTCTAATTGTTCCCAAATCTTGTGTCTCGGTTGTTCTTGTCGTTATCTCCTTCTTGATTTCGTCCATTCTGTGTGCGTCTATGCGTGTTCTTTTTTTTTTGGTTGCCCATCCGGTATCCAAAGCTTCGCCCTGACTAATCCGAATCCGACCCGGGTTGCGCACCTCGCTATGGTGGGTGAGTCTCCCAGCGGGACTTTTCTGCATTCACAAGGCTCGAACTCGAGACCTTGCTTAAGCGACACAAGCCGCTTACCACTTGTGCCAACCCCCGTTGGTCTATGCGTGTTCTTTTAATATATATTGTTGATCTCTTTCGGTGTCAAAAATGTGCTGTAATCTCCTCTTGCTTCAAAATATTCTTATGGTTAAGGGCAGGACAAAGATTTATGAAAATATAAATCAAACCTGAAACAAGTTAGAATCTATATTAGATTTATAGAATAATCTTATTATTGAAAATTCCAGAAACTTCTTTAATAACCTGAGAGCGATTTCCATTTAGCTCACATGTACGTGGAGGCCTGGAATTTGCAACATGGTTATGTCTAGAAGAACATTTTCCCTTTTGCTTTGACCGATTCGATGAAGTCACATCCAGTCATCCGGGTGTGTTTGGTTTGAAGGGAGAGAATGAGAGGGGATAAATCCCTAGAGAGAATATTGATTAAATTGTCATTAATGAGAAAAATATTCTTTTTTGTTGAAAGTGTATTTTTATAATATTGAAAATTTTCCATAAACTAAGTAAAGATGAGAAAAAAAAAATCTCTCTTCTCCCCTCAAAACAAATCTAAGCTCTAAGAATTCCTAGACTTCTTATTTGGAGGTGTCATATGCATAACAACACTCCCTATGTGAGTATTCTCTATAACTCATTTGCAAGATCAACATGGCAACTCCTCTTTCTCTCTTTTTTGGGTGCAAAATTCAATCACAAAAATAAATGTACCAAATGAATTTTTGTAATGGAAGCAGTAAGATTAGGAGGACCGCTCTCAACTTCGGGAAAGTCTACGATGGAAGAACGACGCAAAACGGGTTCAAAATCATGAAAAACGCAATCCAGAGCTAACTTGCGCGTGGAGACTGTCGCTGAACTTTGATCGGAGAATGGCGGTGCGTCTGGCCGGCGATGGTGGTCCGTCGGTGTTTGAGTTGAGTTTTTTGATACAATTCCAACCTAGGTGGTTTCGTCATGATCCGACTTTGGAAAGGCTGTAAATGGAAGCCGAAAGTGATGTTGCGCATAAAAATTGTACAACAGAGTTCCGACAACACATGTAGGCGCATCACAAGGGTTTTTATGGTGAGTTTTGTGGGATCTGGACGGCCCCTCAACTGAAATACGATGGAAGTGGTCTCATGTCAAATGGACGTCAAGAAAAGGGAGAACATAGGAGGGCAGTTATGGAGGATGGTTGGGTGTTTGGTAAATGGAAAAATAGAGTTTAGGCGCTAGGAAGGAGATGGGAACAAAGCTCTGATGCCAAAATTAATATGAAACATGTTGAGGAAAGAGGAGGAGAGGGAGACTATAGGAAGGAGGAGAGCAAGAGTGAGAAGGAGGTGGAAATCATTTGAACAAAGGGAGGAAAGAGTATTCAAAGAGAAAATGCATCTTTATTTAATGAATCCAACGCTGTCTACAACAGAAAACTTATAGAACCCTATATATAATAAAATGACAATTCAAAATTCAAATCTAAATCATAAATTCAAATTTAAATCTAAATCCTAAATCTAAAATCCAAATAAATATCCTTATTTAATAATTATAATGGATAGCTCTAAATATCTTTATCCCATATAGTGAGTAAAATAGAAGATAAATGAAATACAAGCACTGAGAGAATAATATTGAAGCACGGATCATTGTGCCCAGGCTATTGTATAATACACAATGAGAGAATCTTTACAGTTAGAGAAAGATGTAACAGAACCTATAAGGATACACGTGTCCCATTCAAATATACCAGAGATACAAATAATTAGTGAATGCTAAACATAATTATATTCTAACATTCACCCTTAAACGAGAGGGTGTGACTAGTAATCCGAGTTTGTTTCTGAAAAACTGAAATTGTGCTTGTGACAATGGCTTAGTAAAGAAATTTGCAACTTGTGCCGAGGATGGAATATATCTGATGTCAATGAGTCCAGAGAGAACTAAATCCCTTATAAAATGCACATCCACCTCAATATGTTTACTACGAGCATGTTGTACCGAATTTGAAGCCAATGCTTTGGTACTCAAATTATTACACCAGATTATTGAAGGTTTCTTAATAAACAATCCAATCTCAGATAACAAAGAATTCAACTATTTTATCTCTAATGACCCATCTGCAAGAGATCTATATTCAGATTTTGTGCTAGACCCAGACACAACTCTTTGTTTTCTAAAGAACCACGAAATAAGGTTGTTTCCCAAAAATACACACAACCCAGCAACTGAATGCCTATCATCAGGATCACAAGCCCAATCAGCATCAGTATAAGCAACAATCTCAGGTCTACTGAAGGGTTTTATATGCAAGCCAAGATTATAAGTGCCTTTCAAATAACGAAAAATTCTCTTCACTGCCTGCAGATGTACTATTCTAGGTTTACACAAGAATTGACTCAACTTGTTTACAACAAAAGAAATGTCAGGACAGGTAGTGGTCAAATACTGCAAAGATCCAATGGCCTGTCGGCATTCAGTTGGATTACTTAACAGCTCACCATCTTCAGATGATAATGATCTACCTATTACCATTGGAGTGGTAACAGGTGCACAATCATCCATACCAAACCTCTTCAGTAAACCAAAAACATATTTGGTCTGATTTAAATAAATTCCCAGATCATTTTGAAAAACTTCTAAACCTAGAAAATAATACAGGGGTCCTAGATCCTTCAAAGAAAACATCAAATTGAGCTATTTCACAAACATATTCACACAAGCATAATTACTTCCAGTAACTAAAATGTCATCCACATACACAAGGATGAAAATCGTTAGCTTAGATGTCTGAAGCACAAATGTAGAAATGTCACTCTTCAAATTTCAAAACCCCCAATTAATCAAAGTCACTCGCAAACAATCAAACCAAGCCCTCGAGGCTTGCCGTAAACCATAAATAGCTTTAGTGAGCTTACATACATGATGTGGGCGTTTCTGATCAATAAATTCCTTCGACTGAGACATGTATACTTCTTCGTTGAGAAACCCGTTCAAGAACGCGTTGTTGACATCTAGCTGCCTGATTTTCCATTTGTAGGTGACGGCAATGGATAGAATAACACGAATCGTTGTTGATTTGACCACTGGACTAAAGGTTTCTCCGAAATACACACCTGGATTTTGTTGAAATCCCTTAGCGACAAGTCGTGCCTTATGCTTTAAGATCGACCCATCGGTACGGAACTTAGTCTTGAAGACCCACTTGATATTAATTAATTTCTGATTAGTAAACGACATCAGTGTCCACGTTCAATTTAGTTGCAGAGCATCGAACTCATTCCTCATCGCAGTAGACCACACCGAAGAAGCCAACGCCTTCGAGATAGAGACAGGTTCAGTGGAGTCGAAGCTGGTCTTAACAGATAAACCAATGAAAGGATGATCGGGCTTCACTATACCTACTTTAGCCCTTGTGATCATTGGGTGTTTATTCTCAGGCCCAACAAAAACTACATTACCACCATAGGCTGAATCAAATTCTTCAGTGGACTCATGCACACTAGACGACGAAGAGCTCTACACTACTGGAGAATTCAACCTTACTGGAGACTCAGGCAACATTACATCTTCACTAATAGAATTCAACGATCTCTCCCCTTGTTGACTTTGGATAACCAGAGGAACTGAGTTGACTGGTTCTATGGCTTGAGAAGCTCGCTATATAAAACCTGTTTGAAAAGGAAATTGATTTGAATCAAATACAACATGCCTTGACACAAACACCGTACCTGAGGAATTTAGGCATCGGTGACCTTTCTGCTGCGATGCAACTCCAAGATAAACAAACTTTTGACTTCAAAATTGAAATTTGTGATCATTATAGAGCTTAAGACACGGATAACAAGCGCAACCGAAAGGTTGAAGAGAATCATATAGTGGTTCTGTTTTGAGCAAAACAAACAGAGGAGAATTATTCTTGAGTATTGGCGTTGGTAGCCTGTTGATCAAAAATACTGCCTGCTTAAAAGCATCAACCCAATATCGCATAGGCATTCCAGAATAAGCAAGAAGTGTCAATCCCATCTCAACAAAATGTCGATGTTTCCTCTTGGCTCGTCCGTTTTGAGCAAGGTGTAGGGACACGTTAGTCTAACATTGATTTCTGCTTCCTAAGCAATGGATAGGATTCGCTTGTATTCACTGCCATTGTCACACTGAATGGCTTTAATGGAGGAATTGAACTGATTTTCTACAAAGGCTTTGAAAATTTTAAAAGCTTGTACTGCTTCCCCTTTGTGTTTAAGGGGGTAGATCCATGTATATCGACTGTAGTCGTCCACAAAGTGAATATAAAAGCGATGCCCACTGTACGATTGTAAGGGAGCAGGACCCCATAGATCAGTATGAATTAACTCAAGAGGAAAATGAGACTGAGAAACAGAGCGTGAAAACGGTAATAGCTTTGATTTGATTAACTGACATGACTCACATACAAAATGATTCTCAATAACAGGAACTTTGGAATTACATTTATTCAAAACATATTTTAGAACATTTAAACTAGGATGTCCTAAAGTATGATGCCAATGTAGAAAATTGAGCTTGGAATCATCAGTAAGCGTAGCCATGAACACCACCGGTGAAGCTTTAAACTTTCTTGTTCTCATTGGATACAGATCGTCCTTTGGTACTCCCTGAAGCAATAGACCTCTGGTCACCAAATCCTTCACATTACATTCTTGATTAGTAAATTGAACACGCATAGGATTATCACAAATTAACTTGTTAACACAGATCAAGCTCTTAGTTGCGCTGGGAACATAAAGAATATCTTTAAGCAGCAATTTAGAAGAACAAGTACCAGGTACAGTAGAAGACCCAATACCTACAATAGGCTTTTCTCACCAGTACAAGTTGTGAGTGTCGACTTACCAACAGGAGTGATCTCGTCAAGATGCTCAGGATTAGGAGTTACATGAAAGTTGGCGCCGCAGTCCATGTACTAATCTTGATCAGTGACTGAGTCTGAACTTCCATAATAGGAATGAGGAGAAGCAAAATAAGCCTAAGGACTAGCTATTGGACAATGAGAAGGAGTATAACCAGAGTCTTCGCGATGGTAACAAGTGGCAATTGTATGTCCTGGGCGTTGACAATGGATGCAAAAGGGTCTACTGCCATTTCCACCACGCCTACCACCGCGAGAACGGCCTCCTCTGCCTCAGTAACTACGAGAATTACCACGACCTCCACAATTATTATTATTAGCAGAATCAGGTGACATGGTATGAGTGGATTCAGATCGTTGAACAAAGTTGGCAGAGTGTTGAAGGCTCATATTCGAAAAATGAGTGAGTTGATTAAGGCGTGATTCAAATGAAAGGAGGTCTGCCTGAGCCTATATCCATGACAGATCAAGTTTGTCAACAAGCTTGACTACTATAGGATTGTATTCAGAGTCCAACTCATTCAAAGTATGTAGAATCAAATCATCAGTAGCTATAAGAGAGCAAGCTCATCAGCAAAATTCTTCATTTTGGTCAAATATTCAACCATGGTCAATGCGTTCTTATGGGTATTGTATAGCTCATTCTTAACGACCATGACTCATGCTTTAGTGGAAGCACAAGTCAGATCTCAAGCACAGCTCCAGACAGCAGTGGCTGTTTGACAATGAAGGAGTTGAGCTCCAACATCCTGGGTCATAGTGTTCCTCAGCCAACCGACCAGCATTCGGTCGACTAAGAACCATTCAGCGAAATCAAGGTTAGCTTTGTTTCCCTCTTCGCCGATAATAAACTTCGGTGGTGCACTCGCTAAGCCATTGATGTGGCTTTCGAGACAATTACCCTCGATTAACGAAAGCACTATGGACTCCCAACCAGAAAGTTGCTTCGATCCAACTTAATTGAAGTGGTCTGGCTGGACGGGCTAAACAGAGAGTAGGATTTAGAACTAGTAGAGGTAGCAGATGAAACAAATGAAGCATAGGTGACGGAAGACAATGAAGACGTCATTATCGCTCTGATACAAAGTGAGTAAAATAGCAGATAAATGAAATACAAGCACTGAGAGAATAATACTGAAGCACGGATCATTGTGCCCGGGCTATTGTATTTATACACAATGAGAGAATCTTTACAGTTAGAGAAAGATGTAACAAAACCTATAAGAAGGATACACGTGTCCTATTCAGATATACCAGAGATACACATAATTAGTGAATGCTAAACATAATTATATTCTAACACATATTACGATTCCATAGGAGAAAAGGCAAGGTAGGTTAGAGAAGGAGGAGGAGGAGGAGAGAAAACAAGAGGTTGGTGGAGGAGCGCAGAAGAAGAGGACCGCAGCAGAGATCACATCCAACGAGGGAGTCAAGAAAAAAAAAAGAAAGAGAAAGGGTCCAGTTAGTGGCGGATCTAGGATTTTAGGTTTGTGGGTGCACAATTAGTTGTGGGATTCGGGGGTTCGAGGGCAGCGCCCCCGAAAATTTTTTTAAGGGAAGTTTTAAACGCATTAAAAAACTAATCAATGAAAGCTTTGTTACCTTCGAAGCTTCCATAGACAGTATACTGAAGCTATGATTTCCAACTCCAAAGCAATTTAAATAAAGCTAATCAATGAAGCTAATGTAGAGCAATGAAATTTAAAGAAAGCTAATCAATGAAAGCTTTGTTACCTTTGAAGCTTTTGTCAAGACTACCGGTTCTTTTGAAAAGTTTGTCAAAGTGTGGCTTGCAATAAAGAACTCCCTCAAAAGAATTGTAGTTGCTAAGCTGCAATTTACATTGATCAGTTGGTAAAGTTCCAAACAATGGAGAATTCCAGGAGATTAAACAACAAATAGAACTAAATAATACTTCCAAAGCAATAAAAGTTACTCAACACCGTGGCCTAGTAGTTAAACGATAAAAATCACGGTCCCATGATGTTTATTTATTCGGTGTAAAATCTTATGACGAGAATACTTTACCTTCTAGATTTACAAAGTCCCACCACGATGTTGACAAAGTTTTATCATTAAAAGAACTCTCAACAAGATGTTGCAGCATTTACTAGATTTGGAAATGTTCATTTCTTCATGAACTGAAAGTTTTCTCTTAATTTACCGGTCATTACGGAAGAACGAATGATACGGGACCAACCAAACAAAGAAAATATTATATAAATGTAAACATTAGATTTACAGCTTTTACATTTTCATTTCAATGAATGTTTGGCAAATTTAATGTTAGAGTAGTTGGCCGTTGTTTTGGCTCTCTTTGGTGTTGAAGGTGATAATATTTTTTTATTTAGAAATTATTTGAATACGGGGTAATTTTCTTATTCAAGTCATGCTTAAAATCAAACATGTACGACATAAGCCAAACAATTCATCCTTTCAAAGATGTCAACAAACACCAAGTAGACACCCAATATTAATAAAACAAACATATGTCACATTTACACTTGTGACGATGACTTAAAATCTCATAAGCCAAACAATTCATCCAAGACCACATGATAACCAAACTTTAAATAACAATTAATACCATCCAACCTTACCAATTTCATTGGCAAAAATGGTTTTCTAATGTTTCCTAGATTCCATGATTTAGTTTATAGCATTTTCAAAGTATGGGTTTAAATTCTCCTCTCAAGCATTGTATCAAACACCCTATGTGCCTTCCATTTTAAGAGCTTCAAGAATAATCCTTTTACAATTACAATCTCACATTTCATATATTAAAACTACAAATCCAAAGATTACGTTATTACCCAAACCTTAGACAACTCAACCCAATTACCAATTGAAGGAACTAACGTTTTTTTTCCAAACAAAGACATGAAAGAACAATTTAAAGAAGGGAAGCATTCTTCTTTACTCAATCGTAGATTCAAGCACGTTGTGGAAATCAAAAGAGGAGGAAGATGTTCATTCATACCATCGTAGATTCATGCTTCTCGGATCAAGAACAACAAAACAGATTTCTAGAAAAATAGAAGGAATCGACAAATGTCAGAAGGGAGAAACGCGAAGAGTGCTTACATTTCCGAATGAGTGATTGAAGCTCTTGCCCTTGGCGGTTTTCCTATCGCCTTTACCACAATACACTGAAAGATGAAATCAAGAGAAAATCGAATCATAATGCAATAAAATTTAGAGTTGAGAAAGGTTTATTCCATGAGTCTTACCGGAAGGAACAGGTGAAAGAGAAGAAATGGGAGAAGCGAGAGAGGAAGGAATTGAGGAGACGAGAGAGGAGGAGGGAGCGGCTGAGCGACGGACGGACAAGGGACTCGAAAGAGAAGAAATGGGAGAAGCGAGAGAGGAAGGAATTGAGGAGACGAGAGAGGAGGAGGGAGCGGCTGAGCGACGGCGGACGAGGGACGAGGCGAGAGCGTCGGGCAACGATGGAGATTTGGGCGAAAATGTCGAGACGGAGAGAGGGCAAACGATGGAAATTTTGGGGGAAATGTCGGGATTAGGTGACGAGAGACGGAGAGAGGGCAATGGAAATGGGAAAAAAGAGAGGGAAAAGGGAAGCTCAGGTGCTCGAACCGTAGACCTGAGAGTAAGAGAATGAGAGTTTTTACCATCTGTTCCACCTATACATACTGATATAAATTTCTTGCAAATTATATATATATTGTGTCTGCACCTGCCCACAGTGGCACTAGTGTGGGTCCGCCACTGGGTCCAGTAAGAGCAACTCTTATGGAGAAGAATTGGAAAAGAAAGCTGGCAAGGAAAGTGTATTGAAGAGGGACCTTGATCACAAATCTGGCTTCCACAGCGGTAAAATTGTTGTTGCAAACAATTATTATGTAAAACATCATATTGTTGGACCTAAATCAGTATTTTCTGAAAACGTCTGCAAACACCTTGCCAATCACACAAGTCTCTCAGATAGCGACCTTGCTTGCCCATTAGCAATCTTTAATTTCTAATTATTTTTTTACCAAGTTTTTCAATATCTTGCATAAGCTGATTTGACTTCAGAAACACGCTACCCTCAATTAGGGGTGTTCATGGGCAGGGCAGCACAGGGCGAGACCCTTGCCCGATGCCCTGCCCAAGAGATCATTGGGCGAAAAAAATGCGGCCAAATGCCCGGACCAAGCCACTCGATAGAAGCCCTAAAATTTGTGGGCAGGGCAATAATGGGCTGGGCAGGGCGGCCATTCCCTGCCCAAGTGGCGATACCTTGTAACCTTGCGACACCCTATGTGAAAAAATAGCTTTAATCATACCTAATAAACAATATTGCAAACTTCAAATGAAATTCATAATTCTACACTTCGGAATATTCAAATATAAGTCTACAACTTAAGTCTTAAAATTAAAAAGACAATCATATGTCTTAACAAAATAACAAATAGTCAAATATCCATAACTGAAATATTAAATAACATCCATAATTCATTAAATACAAGGCATCAAAAAATTGCAATTAAAGCCTTGTAGACATCCAATACTCCTAGAGCTTGCATCAAGGCTCCAAATTGTCAAAAGGATGAAGCATATAGAATCACCTACAAGAAAGCAACAAAGAAAGCATATTATTAGTTTATTACATTATTTACATGTGAAAGTAACAATTAATTGTAGGCTCTAAGCCTTAGTTTTAACTTTAAAGGTTATAAATTGCCTACTTCATCCACCACTAGCCAACCGACAACCGTAACCATTACATTCCCCTCTCTCCATGTGCAATATCTAGGAAGAAAATAAAACATCAAGCGAGAATGGAGATTGAGAGAGGAGACTGGAGAGACAGGCTCGCGTCGCGGCTGCTGGGGCATCTGAATCCAACAGTGGGAAAAGGGAAGAGTTGAAGAAATGAGGATATTTTTTATATTATAAGTTATATAATTTGCAAACAATATATAATACTATTTTATAAAAAAATATAAAATATAAAATAATTTTTTTATTCTATTAAAAAAATAAAAAAATATTATATACACTACTAGATAGGCCCAAATGGGCGGGCAAAGATACTCCGGTCCGTGCCACTGCCCCCGCAAAAAATGCCCGGCCAGTTGTGCCCAATTTTTTTCGGGCTGCTTTTCTTAGGGCGAATTTTCGTTGGGCGCGGGCGGGCGGACAAGGCGGTGGGCATGATGAACACCCCTACCCTCAATGGTAAATTTTTAAAAATTCTAGATTCCCGCCCATGTGAGATTTTAGAGGCCCGTTTGGTATAAGAAAAATTTGAGAAGGGAAATGAACTTAGAGGAGGGAAAGGAAGATTTGAAAGATGAGGGAAGATGGCTTGAAAAAAGATAGGTTGTTTGGTAAGAAGAAAATGAAGGGGTGGTAGTTGGTAAAGAATTAAGAAATGTCTATTTTACCCTCAAAAGAAATTAATTCAAAATAATTTTTTTTTTTTTTTTTTGTAAAAATATATTTTAAAGAAAATATGCTCTTGTTAAGTTTGAACTCGTGTAATAAAAAAATTCGCCAAATTCGAACTTTCCCTTCAAGTTCAAACTTCCCCACCAAGTTTGAATTTCAGGGGTAAATCTGTCCAAAAATGTGAACATTGACGTGGGAACTTGAGATCTCACTAATTTTAGTGAGATCTGATCTTCCCACATATGAGGGAAGATTGGTAGGCTCGAAGTGGGCCCAGAAACTTAGGTTCCCGGAAAGATTTGTGCAAAATGTGTCATCAAAAGGATGAGAACTTGCCAAAAGTTAACTTCTTTTCTCTTCCCACCAATTCCTTGTACCAAACTCGCCCTAAGGGTATTCAAAACCCAACACTGTTGGGATCGAGATACTCAATCTTGGTTTTTTGCCAGATGCATCGTGGTCCTGATAGTCCAGAGACCAAGAAATCTTATTTTTTAAAAAAAAATTAAAAATATCATTATATTAGTTAAATTCTTCATATTCTATTGTTTAAAGTGATCTTTAATAAATAATAAGTCCATTATAATTACACAAATTGAATTAGAATTAAAGAATAGAGTATCATCATCGATATTATCTTTACACATTACAACTCAGTACCCATATATAAGTTGCTTGTAAGTTAAACTCATTCTCAAAAAAAAAAAAAAACCCCATTAAATGGATAATTTTTTTTCATTCTTACCCTTATTTATGAAAATGTACACTTTTTCTCTCTCATCTCTTTATTACTTAACATTTACACCTCTCTTTTGCAGGAGTGGCTCCCATCCTCTACCCTTCCCATCCACTTTCCATCCTCTTCCGATCTTAACTTAGTTGGATTAAAATCTTTCTCGGTTCAGATTTAATCTTTTATAAAAATATTATTTTTATATTAAAAAAATATTAAATTATTAAAAAAAATATAAAAATAATACTTTTATATAATATTAGATCTAAACGGTAAAGATTTCAATCCAACGGCTGAGATGAGGAAGTGGATGGGAAGGAAAGAGGACCGTAGCCAACCCCCTCTTTCGCATGTCTCTTCCAATAATCAACAGTGGTAAAATTGATAAAACACTATTTAATATTATCTCCGGTCTTAATTATAGAAATACTTTTGTAGTACAATTTATACTATAAAAGTGTTCCTATAATTAGGACCGAAGGGAGTACCTTATAAGTGACTTATATTTTAAACAAAACTTTTTTGGTCTAAATTATATATAAGTACTAAGTGGTATATAATTAAGATTAGTAACACAATATATACGGTTTAACTCCAACTAAAAATAAACATCTTATCAAATGATAACTTAATTTATGGGGTAAAAAAATACAAAAATAAATAGATAACTTAATTTATAAGATAAACAAATCGAGATTGGGATCTCAAGGGAGATCTTGATTCCAATCCCAATCCTGAACCAAGCCAGATCAAAATGTCCAAGATCACGGAGGGACAACCAAAACCAAGATACTTTAAACACCCTATGAGATTTAGAATCATAATAAGATCAAGAATAGAAAATAAAACTACACAATATCTACTCCAGGACATCAGAAATTGAAGTGCACAATAAACCCTTTAAATAAAGCCCTCAAAGGGCCCAACAGATAAATGGGAAATTGGGGGAAAATTCCCATTAAGAATTTTATTGTTGAATGTGACTTAAATTAGAATAATATTACTTTATGTACAAAATTAGTAAAACATCCGCACTTTCTATGAATAAAATTTTATCAAAACCTTCTCTCTAATAAAATTTAAAATGAGGAACTTTTCTCCAATTTTGCCCTGATAAATTTTGACCAACCTTTTAAAGAGGTTTTTCCATAAACTACCATTGACAGTGCATCCATCAGATGAAACTAGCTACCCTAGCGATAAATACATAGAACCAAAATAGTACAAAGGAGTGAAAAATAGTTCATCCATTCTATCCTTTCTTAGAAGAAGCGGTTAAAAGAAGAGTGAGAAATTGACCAATCTGTGATTTGTTGAGGTCCAGAAAATAAGAATCGAGCCCAGACCCTATCGTTTAGAGGGTCTCTCATCATCTCCTCCTCCATCATCGTCATCTGAATCATCTTTATCTGACCTCTTTCTTTTCGATGGAACTTCTTCAGCCTTCTCACCATCTTCAACTTCATCTTCATCCTCGCCATTCTCAACTGGTTCAAAATCACTAGATGCTTCCTCTTCCTCAGCAGTGGCTACAGGACGAATGAGGTACTCTATTCCCAAATCCTCCTATAAGTTTTATATGCATCAGAGTGGTGAACTTTAAAGCTGTGTTTGGATGGAGGGAAAAATGAGGAAAATAGGGGGGAGGGAATACAATGAAGAAAACTTTCAAAATTAGTAAAAAACCATGTTCACTATTTTAAGAATTTTCCCTCCTAGCATTCTTTCCATCCGAATTTTCTTTCCATCCAAACTAAACTAAGGGCAAATGAAGCAAAACAATGACAGCTGACAACACAACATTGAAGCAGCACAAAATTTCATCAACTATTATTATCACATGCATCGGTTTCAAGTGAACATGTTTATTTATCAAATAATTAGTAAAAATAAGAATGAATTGGTTAGCCAATCAAATCAACAACTTAACAGATTGGGGATCTGTAAAAATATAAAAACAATGACTCCCATGTATAGAGAATTTACTACAACTATATTGTCATCGATATTGGAAGGCACCACCAAGATATTAATTAAGGAAAATGTATTAAACTAATAAGTATTGGCAAAAGTCAAGAAATATATGTTGAGGGAATGAACTCACAGTATATACATTTATATGTGAGAAAATTTAAATGCATAGTGTATTGTACGTAAGTGAAACATCAGTCACTACACAAAATGATTTAGGGAGAGATTGTTAGCACAAATTGATGCCACTGCCCAATTTAACAGTCAATAGCTAAATTGAGCTTCTCAGATATTGCTCATGCTCAAAGAGGTTCAACTCATCTGGAAAGAAAATCCAGTCAAGCTGGCAGCTTCCTCACCAGAGATATTCCACTAAAGCATTTGAACCGTAGATGTTGACCAAAGCACACTGATCCATCTCGAACTTCATAAAGTATTCAAGTTTCTAGTAGGCACCGACACTAGTATAGATTGTCAAATACTAAGCATTCAACATCACATGAAAATTATGTAACCATGGGAACTGGGAACCCTTTTCTTGACCCATCTAGAAGCGTTGAAAGTTTTTTTTCAAAACTAACTAGAAGTCCAATATAGGCATCATAACATTTTCATAGATTAAATCAATTTTTTTTTAACTTTATTTGGTTGTCAACCGAGGCCAATAAAAAGTGATCTCATAGTGTGAGAGAACTATGAAAGATAAAAATCAAGGACATACAAATGAGTGAAACATTGGCGTTTAAGAAAATATACACAAGATGGATTATGGTTTATAAATTAAGAAAAATGCATCAATTAAGATGAATTACGCTATGCATAAACTCTCTCCCGAATTACCCATATAATGTCATTGTAATTGAACTTCCTGAGGAAAAGGGCATGGCCGAGAAAAGCTTAGTCCTTCTCGAAGGGGAAAATGTAGAGTAAAAGGAAAAAAATAATTTTAAAAAAGAAACTGTACGAATTAAGCGAAAAACAAGAAGGTAGTTACAATTCCAGATTTAGCAAAGCCCCCAAATTGTTGAATATTTCCTAAAGAAATTATGCATGAAGCAAAATCTTAGTCAAGTTACCTCTTCATCTCCCTCCTCCTCTTCATCGTCGTCATCGTCATTGTCGTCGTCGGAATCATCAGCATCACCGCCGCGCTCGCCAGCCACTTCTTCCTCGTCGTCTTCTTCATCATCCCCTTCGCCGTCAGGAGCTTCATCTTCTTCGTCTTCGTCTTCGTCTTCATCCTCATCACCATCATCCTCCTCCTCGTTCTCATCGTCATTTTCATCGTCGTCATCATCTTCATCTTCATCCTCAGCTTCTTCCTCTTCATCCATGAAGTCATAGTCCTCATCCTGTCGATTCAAAACCACTTCATCATATTCCTCCACATGCTCTCTCAATTCCAAGGTAGAATTCATCTTCAGAATCAACAACTCAGAAAAACACTTTTCTCAAGAAAGTTTGTAATTCCAAAATTCTCTGAAAAAGCAAAATTTATCAAGGAAATTGAGCGCGCGGGAAAACTGAAAAACGCACCATCTTCTCCCAGTGTTGACCCAGCAGCTCTGAAAAACTGATCTCATCCGTTAAAAATAAGAATTCACGCGGATCGATTACGTGTCTATGGATCTAACGGTTCTAGTAGAAGTATTTGTATTTCTTTTTTTTTGAGTAGATAATTTCATCTGCCCTTGCGGCGCTCGTCACGCTGCCCCACCGCCACACTCACTCTCGTCTAGTCTCTCTCTCGTCCTGATTGGAAAAAAAAAATTATCAAATTATTTTATTGTCACAATTTTTTTATTATTATTATTTTTATATTATAATTATAAATATCTATAGATTCTATGTTCTAAATACTTCCTTTAGTGTTTATTATAAGTCACCAACTAGCAGTTGTATTTGGTCTTTTTTATAAGACATTTATTTGTTTCCAAAGCACATTAATTATTTTTTTTCCATGTATACCTATAATTAATAAAAATAGTGGATAAGAGTAATAATTAATACTCCCTCCAGTCCTAATTATAAGACAACATTTGAGAGTTAGTTTTAATCTTAATTATAAGACAACATTTTAATTTTTGTCAATTTATTCCTAAAATACCCTTATTTTATCTCTCAAGTGTATTTGGTTTTTGGTAAGTGTATGTATGTTGATGCATAGACTCTTATAGTAAGTAAAACTTTTAAATTGTTGGATTTTATTTTATTTATCAATCAACTGACATTAATTTGTCAATATATATATATACACACACATTTACGCACACACAAATATATGTGTGTAGATGTGTGTATGTGTTTATACATAGATGTGTATTTGTGTATATATGTGTGTGTACATATATGTATATCTTTGTGTGTTTGTCAATATATATGTATGTGTGTGTGTGTACAGATATATATAAATATGTGTGTGTGTTTATACATATATGTATATTTATGTATCTATGTGTGTGTACATATAAGTATATCTTTGTGTGTGTTTGTCAATATATATGTGTGTGTGTACAGATACATTAAATGTGTGTGTGTGAGTTTATACATATATGTATATTTGTGTATATATGTGTGTACATATAAGTATATCTTTGTGTGTGTTTGTCAATATATGTGTGTGTACATATACAGATATATATAATATATGTGTGTGTGTGTTTATACATATACAGATATATATAAATATGTGTGTGTCTATATGTGTGTGTATAATATACATATATATACGCACATATATGTATATATAGCAAAACCATTAGTTCAATTAGAAAGCATGTAGAAAGAAAAATTTTAAGTCGAAGAAGTATGTGGTAGGGGTTGTTGATTCACTTTTACTTATGTCATTTTAAATTTATATAAGGGCATTTTAGGAAAATGAGTAAAATTAACTAATTTAATTCATCTCCTTAATCTCCTCAAAATCGGTTAAATATGTCCTATAATTAGTACCGGAGGGAGTATAATATTAGAGTTTAATGCAATTAGTAGGGATAATATTGGAAGTTATTTAAACTTTAGGATAACTTTATTGACTTTAATTGTTTTTATTGGTTTGTGAGAATTGTTAGTTAGTATATTATAATAAGGACCAGAGATAATAGGTTATTAGCATTTGAGTCTATGGTTAAACAAGAAATAATATTCACACAAAAATATTAAATTGTTAAAAAATTGAGCACAATAATTAAATAATTGTTTTGGAAATTATATGTTTTATTGGTCATAGATCTGAGGTGTTTGATGGAATGGTTTTCAACTTTGTTCTTGGCAAAGATCATATCATGAAGTTAATCTTTTATACATATTAGGCATTTTGAAATTTATTTTTTATTAAATTGTCATCATGTCTACAAAATAAATATCTTTAAAATTTTGTGGATAACATAGCCAATGGTATGATACGAAAAACTGAAAAGGAAAAAAATAATATAGAAAGACAAGTATAGACCATGACAGATCTTGGGATAAATATTTGGAGGGTTAAATATATACTCATTAACTAATTAAAAAATTTAACGGCTAAATGTATAATAAAAACATTTTAACAATTATAATGTATAACTTTTTATATTATATTAATTTTTTTCTAAAAAAAAAAAAAAGATTTCTGAACAATTTTTTTTTTTTTTTTTGGAAGCCATGGCCCCATGGGCGGACCTGGTATTAAGTTGGGCGTGCAAGTGCCCCCCAATAATTTGAGATTTTTTTATTAAAAATAAATAAATTAAATTAATACATGTTTGAATAATTACCCACTTAAATTAAATTAAGTGCTTTAATACATCGGTTTCGTGCCGCATTAATGAGATGGAGAATGAATAGTTGAATGATTGTTTAGTGCGCTTATATTGAAAAAAGATGTATTTAATAACATTAATAATAAGTCAATTATGATGGAATTTCAAAAAATAAGGTCTAGAAAGATGACATTCTAATTATTTTTATTGTAATAAACTTTTTTTATTAAAATATATATACTTGAACTTATTGAGTGTTCATCCTTCATTGTAATTTATGTAATTTGCATTTATTTCTAACGATCTTAGCATTGCTTTTCTAAATGACAGGTTTGTAAAATAATTGTCTATCTTATTACATCATCAGTATTCACTTGATTTCATAAATATGTTTTTTTCTTATTTATATTCTTTTGTTTTTTAATGCATTTAAAACTTTCCTTTAAAAGAAGATCCAAATATCCCTGTCAATTATGCCCCCCTTCTATAATTTTCTGGGCCCGCCCCTGCATGGCCCCCATTGTATTCAAGAAGATCCGAATACAAATAAAACTATACAACATACTAAATATTAATTTAGTGTATGTCTGAATTAGTAGTAGAAACTATTTTTTTAATGTAATTTACGATATATAAAATAAATTGTGAGAGGAGTTTTATCTCAACTTACCTAAACATATTTTTCCACCGCTAAACACTTTCTAACATTGTGAGTACGGGACGTATGTTGGGATATAGGTAGAAAAAAATATAACAAAGAAGTCATTCACATCTAGATGAAGTTTAGCTTTGTGAATCTTTTAATGGATTTGTTTGGGATATAGGTAGAAAAAATGATTTATAGTCAATCTGACTTATGGAAAAGTTAAATTGGATAAAAGTCAGATTGTGAAATGTGATTTATGTTTAAATTAACGTTAGCATAGGTAGCTTTTGTGATCTAATCTTATAATCAATCTGAAATATTTTTGAGGGTATTGACTCATACTAAAAATATACTTCAGGATACTGAACGGTACTAAAAAAATACTTTATGATCTTGAAAAAATAATTTAGGATTTAGAAAAAATTATTTTTAGTACCAGTCAATACCCTAAAATATTTAGGGTACTAAATAGTACTAAAATTATGCTCCAGGATTCTGGACAGTACTGAAAAAATATCTCATGATCTTAAACAATTATTTTTGGATCTTGAAAAAATCATTTTTTGTACCATTAAGTACTCTAAAATATTTTTTATGGTACTGAATGATACTAAAAATATACTTCAGCATAGTGAATAGTACTGAAAAATACCTCATGATCTTAAAAAAATTATTTTTCGTACCAACCAGTACCCTAAAATATTTTTTAGGGTACTAAATGATACTAAAAATATATTTCAGGATACTGAATAATACTAAAAAAAAATACCTCATGATCTTGCTCCATAAGTCCAATTGGAACAAAAGCTCCCCAAAGTAACTTTTCAAATAAGCTACTTTTGGTCCATAAGTTCGATTGGAATAACTTCTCAACCAAACATGCATTTTCCCTTAAGTCCAATTGGGCTCTCCAAAAGTCATACCAAACATGCATAATGGGCCCGTTTGGGTTAGCCATAAGAGATGTGCTTATTTTCTATCTAACTTTTTTAGAAGTCTGGTAGGAAAAAAGTCAAATTGTAAATATGATTTGTATTTGGATTGATGGTGGTAGAAGTGGTGGGGCCCATATCAAAAAGCTACCCCATATAGCTTTTTCTTTAACTGACTTTTAGGAGTTTTTTTTTTTTAAAAAAAAAAAAACACTCATTGAACTTAAAGCTCAACCCAAACACTCTACTTTTGGCTTTGTTTTTACTACTACTTTTTTATGGCTTTAAGCTACCGGCCCAATGTCTCTTTTCTTTCTTCTTAACTTTGGTGAAAATTACACATAAGTACCCATCACAAACCCACCTCATGGACCATTCATTCTTTCAGTTTTTTGAGAGAATTACAGCTTGGAACCCCACTCCTTCCTTTCTGCCTTTACTTTTATATTTTCAACCAAAAATATATATATAAGTAAATTTTTCTTGCTATAAAATATAAAGAATATGAGTACGCTAGGGATTTTGATGTATTATATCATATTTATATAAAAAAAATTCATACTTTTTTAATTTATTTATATATTTCCCCAAATTTAATTATTAGGAGAAAAAATATTAGGCTATAATATATGCGGTCTTTTTGGCCTTGTTTGGTTTAATGGAGGGAAGGGAGTGGAAGTTAAACGAGGGGAGGTAGGGGAGGTTATAAGCTTTGTTTGGTTGAATGGGAGGAAAGGGGGAGAGAGTTTTTTTTTTTTTTGTTTGGTTGGGTAGGGAAAGGGTGTTGAGTTAATTAAATGTTGATAAATATGCCTTAGTACTTTATTTATATATCAAAGTTATTATTTCATAATTTATAAATCATAAAAATCCTGTTACCTCACTTATATATGACAAAAAACCTTATATACATTTGGAATGAATATTTGAATAATCTTAATATGTTAACTCATAAAATTTAATATGTTTTTTTAAAATCTAAATCAAATTATAATACTAACATAACAAAGATAATTATAGTATAATCTAGATATTATATTTTATTGAGAAATGATCATGTTAAAAACATACAAACTTATGTAAGATTATTCAATGTTGTTCCGGTGTGGAACCAGAACGCTAGCCCTGATGGACTAGCCTGTTTGATTGTTTGCTTATATGGAGCGGACTTGACCTAGGCGTGACGCCTAGGGCCTACGTACCCTAAGAGGGATCAAAGTCCACGTAGTTCGAGGACACACCTTGGCGTTTAGCCAAAGGGGTGGTGTGTATGCTCCAGCAAGAGTGTGTGTGTGTACCTTAGGGTTAACCTCTGTATTTATAGGGTGTGCCTCAGGTGGGATAGTGTGGGCGTAATCCACTGCCCTAGTATCATAACGGTCGAATCTATCTTTAAATAAGATAGATCTCCCTTGATTATAGGCGAGATATGATTTCCCTTTATTATAGGTAGATCCCAATATGTGATATATTGCACTTTGGGCCATACTTGCTATTGGGCCCAAAATATGGATCCGTAACATTGCCCCCCAGCCGGTAGTTTGAGCTTTCGAGCTGCCGGGATGTATTTTGTCCCCGAGCAGGTTATTCGGGGTAGGTTGTCATGAACCTTACCCTCTCGTATGTCTACCGTGCATTGTTGGGTGGGGTCATTCTGGTCCTGGCGACCGAAGTCATTTACTCACAGATCCGAGGTAATGTCTCAAAGATCCGAGGTAGTAGTCGATGCTCAAAGATCCGAGGTAGTATCTCGAAGATCCGAGGTCTTGCCTCAAAGACCCGAGGTAGCGTCTCGAAGATTTGAGGTACTCTCGGGGAACTTGCTTGGTTTCAAGGCCGGGGTTCCCGCTGTGATTGCCATCATCTTGATGAATTCGGATTCATTCGTATTCTGATCGAATTGCCCCCCGGCTCGGTAGCTCAAGTGTTTGAACTGCCGAGATGTATCATGCCCCGGTACTTTACGCCCGAGGTGCGATCCGAGGTTGATCGGATCCGTTGGCCTAGCATGTTGGATTTTTAATCTGACTTGGCTTGACCTAGGAATGTCGCTTAGGGCCTACGTACCCTAGTAAGGGATCAAAGCCTACGTAGTTCGAGGTATTACCAATCCTTTATCGGGTGTCGTTATGTGAAGGTTTGAACCAATTCACTATTTACCTCGGCCATGGAGGTTACGTTCTCAAGAATCCGAGGTCCGATCTCAAGATCCGAGGTCCTTTATGGTGGTGTGCCGAATCCTGATTTTGTCAAGATTCTCCTATTTTTGAGAAATTTTTCTCAGGTGCCGAGGTATGAGATAAGGCCAAGAGTCTAGGTTAAAAAAACTTCTGCCTTCTCGATCATTGCCCCCTGCCATGTGGCGTCTAGGTTAATTGAAGATTGAAACTCCGTTTGTCTATTTTCATGACCGCCGGGATCTCTTCTTCTTCACTTATCCTGCCACACCGAACTCTCCCAATCTGAATAATCCTGAAGAGGAACGGATCTCGGGCTTGCTTATATTGCTGGTAGCTTCATAGTGCCACGCTTGTCTTGTCGTCCCCTAGCACGGCGTCGAGGGCTGCGGCCGCCGGGGTGCACTCGGATCTTCCGACCAGGGATGCACTCTTGCCCTCAAGCCGAGTTGTTATGCCGAGTAACTTATTCGATTCATGGACCCGAGGTTGTTTATCCGACTCCTGGGTCCGAGGTAGTATCTCAAAGGTCGGTACTCCTACCGTTGCTTTCGAAATCCCGAGGTAGTGTCGGATGGTCGCTTGGCTTCGAGGCCGAAACCCTTTCGACGTGGCCATCGTGACCTCCCCGGCGCCCGGCCTCCGTGGATTGGAGAGGGTCTGCAACCGTCGTTCCTAGCCGCTTTTGCCGAGGAGTCGAAATCCCGGCTCGACCGTGACATCCCGAAGGAGGCCGCAGGTTGCTTTAAGATGGCCTTAGCTCAAATCCGTCATTTTAACCTTGGAGTTGAACCAAGACCGACGGGTACGATCATCGGGCTTACGTGAAGGATGGCGTTTTTACCCTCCTCCTCCCTCCCCGAGGACGAATCCGGGTCTTTTGACGAGGAGGTCCGAGGTGGGGAAGAAGATCCTTCTTTGGGTGATCTTTGGTGGAGGAGGAACTTCGAGATCTGCTCCCCGGGGTCGAGTGGTCCCTTCGAGAAAACATTGCTCCCGGTGTATCGTACGGGTTTGTAATTGTAAATTTGTAAGCATTGCTTCCTTGATTATATATAAACTTGATTTCAACCAATCGGTTTGTCTTGTCAACTTTACTTAAGTTAACATTCTTTATTTTTTATGGCGGGCCGGGCCTTTATATGCGCGATCTCGCTAAGTGTTTCTTCCGATAGGTTGACTTCGGGAAAAGGGGTAGGGGAGTAACCCGAGCTACCGAGATCCGGATATGGCTGTCCGGGGTTGTTTTATCCAGAATAGGGGCAAAATGTCAGATGCACAATCGCGGTGTCTGAACGCGCGGTTTGTACATTTCGGCCTGATCGGGGCCTACGTGACAATTCACCTCCCTATTTAGGAGCATTTTTCGATGCATCTTTTTTAAAAGAGATGGTGTTTTTACCGTCTCGCGAACCGGGGCGTGGTAGCCGGGTGTAGTACCGCAAATTGGGTCACATCGAAAATGCCACAAGTTGGGCTATGCGCGACACAGGGCGTGGTAGCCCTAGTGTAATCCCTTAAATTGGGTTCTATTTCGACCGGGTGTAATGAGCTCGGTGTAATGACCTCGGTGTACTATGACCGGGTGTAATAACCTCGGTGTAGTATCTTTGACTATTGATAGTTTAGGAATTTGAATTTTCACTGAGGGATTCTTTATTAAATAATCCGCTCCCAAGAGGAGTCTTGAGCCGGCTCTAGCTATAGTAGAATCTCGGCTTGTTGGCGTTCCAAGTCCTTTTGATTGGCTTCCTTCCAAGGTTTCGAGTGTGTAGGCTCATTTGCCGAACTTCTCTTCAACCTTGCAAGGGCCTTCCCGATTTGCAGCTAGTTTGCCATCTCTGGCATTCTTGTTTCCGACGTCTGCTCGTCGGTGTACGAGGTTAGCATTGCAAAGGCCGGCCGTAGCGGCTTTGCTTGACAAAAAACCCAGGCTTATGGGCCGTGGTGATAATCTTCAGTTAATCCGGGGTCCAATTAAGAAGTGTGGATGTAACTGGATAATCTTCAGTTTATCCGGGGTCCAATTAAGGAGCGCGGAGTCAACTATACTTTACGCGGATCCAGAACGTTAACAAGATTCAGTTAACCGGGTCCGACTTCAAAACTGTACATGGAACTCGGACTTCAACTAGATTCAGTCTTAACCGAGTCCGCCTTCAAAATTTTGCATTGATCCCGGATTTCAACTAGATTCAATTAAAATCGGGTCTGCCTTCTTTTCCTTTACAGGAGTTTAAGATAGACTCGGCGGCCTTGTCGTAGCAGATAATTGATAATAAGCAAAGATTGAGCATTTATGAGATAGAGGTGATACTCATCTGGATCTCGGCATTCTCTGAATCTCGGGATCTAACGATATCGGCGTGCCTCGGCGTCTCGGCACCTCCTCATCTCGGCGTATCAGCAACCTTGACTATCGCGATGGAGTCGGGAGGCCATAGGCGTTGAATCGGCCTCGGCCTACCAATAACCTCGGCTATCTTGATTTGCTCTGTGCCGAGCTCCTGGCACGATGTCGCGTAACCTCGATCTCGGCTTCGGAAGCCTGCTACTTTCTTTCTCTATCTCGGCCTTTTCATGTTTCGGGGTTCAGGCATCTCGGACCCCGGCCACTACAATTTCGGCCATTAGTAAATGACATAGAGAGTTCAAATGTTGTGATTGCTTATAATCCAAATAGGGCATCTAAATTTATGCCAGAATTGAAAAGTCTGGGTTCCCAAGTACAGAGGATGACAATCCTATGTTCTCGAGGAGAGAGGATGACGATCTTGGGTTCTCTCCTCCCGTCGAGAGAGGATGAAGATCCTTCCCACTATCTTCTCATCACGTGGAGACATGAAGAGTTAAAAGGAAACCCATGTAATGATCTGAAAATACTCATAGTGAAATAGAAGATGTAGAAGAATCTCTCATGGGTGACAGTAACTTTGAGGAGTTTTCCATTTTAGAGTTTCTCTTAAATGAGTTCTCAATGAGAGAATTCTCAAAGAGAGAACCCGGCAATCCTTCCAAGCTCTCGTCTCCTCATGTGGATTTAGAGGATAATTATAAGAAACTCCTTCTCTTAAAGGAATTCTCAACGAGAGAATTCCCAAAGAGACAAATTGAAGATCCTTCCAACTCCTATTTTGCTCTTGCATAGATGAAGGCCTCCCAACATCACCAAGTCGTAAAAATAACTCCTTTGGCGTTGAATCGGCCTCGGCCTAACAACAACCTCGGCTATCTCTATTTGCTCATTTGGGATTCTCAAACGAGTATTGCGCGGTCGACCCGGAGGCTGCTGTGAATTTTCAGGAATTGCCCATGCAAGGGCATCTGACTGCTGCTTCTAGTATTGACCATCTTAGGTCACGGGAATCGAAATTTAACGATCCCCACGGACGGCGCCAATGTTCCGGTGTGGAACCAGAACGCTAGCCCTGATGGACTAGCCTGTTTGATTGTTTGCTTATATGGAGCGGACTTGACCTAGGCGTGACGCCTAGGGCCTACGTACCCTAAGAGGGATCAAAGTCCACGTAGTTCGAGGACACACCTTGGCGTTTAGCCAAAGGGGTGGTGTGTATGCTCCAGCAAGAGTGTGTGTGTACCTTAGGGTTAACCTCTGTATTTATAGGGTGTGCCTCAGGTGGGATAGTGTGGGCGTAATCCACTGCCCTAGTATCATAACGGTCAAATCTATCTTTAAATAAGATAGATCTCCCTTGATTATAGCTGAGATATGATTTCCCTTTATTATAGGTAGATCCCAATGTATGATATATTGCCTGTTGGGCCATACTGCTATTGGGCCCAAAATATGGATCCGTAACAAATGTATATACTCGTAATCATGTTATAACATTAAAACATATGTAATTAGAAAATAAATCAATAAACTTATCTAAAGTGATGTATCATTCGAAAGAAAAAGAAATATACAAATAGACACCTGCCTGAAAGAAGGCCTGGCTTGGCTGATCATGGCTTGAAGAGCTACTTGCGGCAACGACCAGTGGAGGAGCAGGTGGCGTTCACAAAGAGGGAGGAGGAGAGGGGAAGCAAACAATGACATGAGGGAGAAAGACGGCCGATTTGAATGCTGAGATGAAATGAATTTAATACTCCCTCCCTCCGGTCATAATTATAAGACCTAGTTGACTTTTTTGGAGAGATTAAGGAACCTAATTAAATTAACTTAGAGTATTTTTATTTTTATTCTTTTTCTTTAAACTAAATAGTTTGACCAATAAACTAATATATAATCTAAGAAAACACAACATGTGAAATGATTAAATAACTTATTTAGTTTCCTTAATCTTTCCGAAAAAAGTCAACTAGGTCTTATAATTAGAACTGGATGTAGTAATATTTAGTGAGATAGGATTTGATTACATAGATTTTTATTTGATAGATTTTCTAATTTACTTGGTTATCCTAATAACATCATATGAGTTTTATAATTAGATGGATAAACTTGTGATAATGAAAAAATAACATGGACATTTTAGTCAAGAGGGGAGAGGAGCACTAAAAGACAAATTCCCCACCCAAAAAAAAAAAAATCCCCAACCAATTTATAAGATATCCAAAATTCCTTAACAAAATTAGTAAAGTTAGTTATTTGTAATTTGATTTTAAAAAAAAAAATCATAACAAATATGTATTGGTTTGTATGGAAACCTTCTTTTTATACACAATCAACATGAATATTTTGGGGAGACAAAGTGAATTAAGGTCGTATATATATAATAAAGTAAACTTGTTGTCAAGCTTTTACATTTATGACTGAATGTAGATTTTTTTATTATTATTATTGACTATTCTTTAGTAATCATTATGTTGGTTATGATTAGTTTTAATGATGTCTTATATAGATGTCATTCTTGAGAGCAAAAAGATTGCATACTACATTTATCTTCTACTTTGACTAATTCTTGTATTTAATGTAGATGCTAAGTTAAATGATGAAGAATGATCAAGTTGAGAGATGGAAAAAGGAAGAACTTGTTGAATGGAATGAATATATCATTATTCAAGTTCTTATATTGATGCTAGAAGCCTCCAAGATCATATGGAAGTTGGATTGGCTCAATTCAAAGTTAAAGTCAGCAAATATGAGGTTCTGGATGAGCAAACTCGAGCCTTCAAGTATTAAACTCAAGTTTACTACCTTGCTGAAGTAATTTGCCTATCTGATATGAGCAAACTCGAGCTTAGCACTCCAAACTCGAGTCTATAAGTGTCTTCAGCAGCTTTGGTGTTTCTGGACTAGGCAAACTCGAGCTCATCAGTACAAACTCGAGCTTACAGCGGTGATCAACTCTGTTTCACGTTCAGCACAGGCAACGTCTGGTAATTTGATGATATCTTCCAAACCAGAGATCCAATTGAGGTGAAACCAGTGGCATATGAAACTAGACTCCCAATGCGTCATTTTGATATAAAATCCAAGCCCAAAGGAGTTCAGATCACGGAGATATAAATTGTGGAAGTTGACAGAGAAATCCATGCCACACAGAAAACCAAGCCTCAATGTTTTGCGTGTAACTCACAATATAAAAATCCAATTGAGCTCAAATCAGTGGAATTGGAAAGTAGATCTAAATAGATTTCCATCAATAGTTGAACCAACCAAAACGAAGTTCAGACCAGGGAGATATGGCCCTCGAAAGTGGATGAAGTTGCAAGCTCGTTGAACAAAGTCCAAAATCAGCCAGGCCAAGTTTACAAGTAGCAAACTCGAGTTTACGGGTTACAGAGAGGAAATGCTGATTTTGAATAAGTCCAAACTCGAGCTTGAAGTTACAAGCTCGAGCTCGAGAGTTCCATAGAAGAAATGAACTTTTGGAAAAAGCCAAACTCGAGCCTATAAGTGACCAAACTCGAGTTTAGCTCAGACAGAGAGCAAGCAGGTCCCGATGAACACCCAAACTCGAGTCTATAAGTTATAAGCTCGAGCTTGAGACTTCCAGAGGCAAAATCCCAAGTTCAAAAGAAGACCAAACTCTAGCTTACCTATGTAAACTCGAGCTTGGAACACGAGAACAGATTTACGCATATGTTTCAAGAAAAATCACCATGACTGAAATATTGTTTCTCATCAACAACATCCAGATAATTACTCAAATGACTTATACTACATCTTAACATCATTTATATCATTTGTGTATAAGTTTCGGTGATTAAATGATGAGATAACATTCACTTTACGAAATCAAAATCACAAGAGTATGAAGATGAACTTTCTTTGCAGATTTTCGAAACAACAAAGAAGGCAGAATTGAACGTGAGACTTGAAGAAACAAAGTTGAAAGCTCAACTGTAATATTGTTCAATGGATTCAAATGTTCAATATCCTTAACTTCAGATTTGAGAAGATTTGAATTTGCTTTAAAGTCAAATAAAGCAACTCCATGAGCCACTTGTATTATTTTATTATATCTTCTCAAACAAAGCAAATGGAAGACAGCCTGGAAAGAAGACTAACCATTCTTCAAGGCAGACAACAAGGCTCCCACCAACAAAAGCTGAACATCATGGGACACATTCTTGAAGAGCCAAAATTCAAATATTCAAATCAGCAAATGTTCCCAACAGCTATATTCAATAGTTATGGTCATAACAGCTAGATTTTCGAACTGATTCAAGTCTCAACGGATCTGTAACGTTCACAAACTTCAACTAGCATAAATAGCTGAAGATTTGAAGACTCCATACAAGAACACAGAGTACACAGAGCAGAAAAATGCAGAGACACAAGCTGACATCTTCAAAATGCTAATACTCTGATTTTCATATCATTTACTCTCTGTTCTTAATGTTTACATAGCTTATCATAGAGAGTGAGATGACTAGTAATTGTGCTTCAGTGCTTATCCATATACTTCTGAGAGAGAGAAGAGTTATTGTACACATCCTATCATTCTATTCGTGAGATACTCAAGATTGGGTGATCTTGAGTGGGAAACACATTGTGTTGATTACGACTTGTAAGGGAGTGAATCCTAGTGAGAGGATTACTTCGAGTACGAGTGTGTAATCAAGCAAGTGTATTGATTACAGTTTGTAAGGGGGAGTGAATCCTAGAGAGAGGATTACTTCAAGTACAAAACGTGTAATCAAGTTACAAGAAGATAGTGGATTGAAAATCTCAAGCGGAGCTTGGGGACTGGACGTAGGTCAAGGATTGGGTCGAACCAGTATAAATCACAGTTTGCATATTCTCTTCCCTTAACTCTTACATTTCCAGCATATAAGTTTGAATGACTGATTATTGCTTTACAAATTATTACTGTCATACAAACTACTTTCAGTAAATTGTGAAAAGTTTTTCAAGTCGCCAAAAGTTTTATCATACACCCAATTCACCCCCCCTCTTGGGTGATAGCCAGGTCTTTCACATTATATTAATGAAAATCTTCGAATAATCATATTTGCAAACATAATAACAGTTCATGCAATGATAAGTAATTAAAAAAGAGTAAATACCTTTTTGGGTTCCCGACAAAAAACACGGACCCCATTAATGAAATTTTTTTATGGACTAAAAAGGGCTTTTTGGAAATTTCCGAGGGACCAAAATGTTTATCAATCGACCCTTATTCGTCCTTTTCAGGGACTAAAAGAGCATTTCTTTGTGTGAGGGACCAAAATAGAGTCCGTGTTTTTTTTCAGAAACCCAAAAGGGTATTTACTCATTAAAAAATTGATTAGACTTCCGAGCATATCGGATTGGACCAGTTTCATGGTTTGGTCAAGTTGGACCGGAGTTTAGCCATCATTAAGCTGGAACCCATAATTAGGCTGCAAACCAGAACCATTTTGTTTTTAGGAAAAAAAATTGGACGTGTCTTGGGCCTTATAGAAAAATGCTAAAAATTTATTTTTTTTTTTTTAAAAAAAACTGACCATCTCAAAAAACCTAATATATATTTTCAAACCATTTGTAGCCATATGATGTTATTTCAATGAAATCACCATATAACCTCTCAACTGGCAACAGAGACGGTCACTCTTACCAAAAGGGAGGGGGTTCAATCCTGGAGTTGGTCAAGGAGCTAGGGGAGGCATCTTAGGGGTCTATGAAGCAACGGTAACCCAGCCTAAGGTGGAGGCATGTGTACTCTTAGTCTTGAATTCCTTACGGAGTGGGCTCCAAGCTCACTGCTCTAGGACTATGGGTGAACCCAACCCCTCTCCTAAAATTCTCTTATCAAAAAAAAAAAATCATCATATATTGTGTGGTTATTATGTTGACAATTAAACTTATTATAAATTTATTTTTTTAGATTACTCCACCGGTATCTAATGCTATTAGCAACAGACTAGTCTGATTTGCAAAAATGTAGGCCCACGCCACAATGGGGAAAACTTCACTACCTCTGAGTAAATTATACATGTATATAATTTTTGGCAAAAACATATAAGCATATAATTCTTAAGAACCTTGAACTGTTGGTCTTTTTGTTATGGATGGATATAGAAAAGAATAAGTTCTTGTAAAGAAAGATTAATATCTGCCAAGCATCCCTAACCTCAAATACAAAGTGGCCCCAACCCTAACAAATAGCATGAATGGAGAAGTTAATGTATTTCCAACTAGAGGGATAGATCTTCAGCCTCTCATTCCAAGCCACTTTCGAATGAAGAATACGTTTTTTTTTTTTAATCTTAGTTCGAATTAGAGAAATTGATTCATTATCTCTATTATTTTTTGAATTGAAAAGAAGGCAAAACCCGCAGGTGGGTAGAGCTGAGAGTTAGGGCCGACCCTACAGGGCCTATGGTAAGAAAAACATCTATTTTTCAAAGTCCGACTCAAGAGCACCAAGCCACGGCCGGCCTTATAGGGCCTGAAAGTTACTATTCCAAATTTTAAATATTTTTGCTCCGTTTTTTTAAAAAGAAATATAATTAGTAAATTACAACAATTAAAATTTTAATTTATCAATTTTTTTCAAAGAAATATAATTAGTAAATTAGAACAATTAAAGTTCTAATTTATCAAATAAATGTGGTCAACATTAATATTAAAACAACATAATCATCCAACAAATAAACACATTCACTAATTTGTAATAAAAAACAAACTATTGTTCACAAATAACTCGCATATAACATAAGAAGTATACTGCTAGGCAACATCAGTACGAAGACTATCATTGTCATCTTCTTCGCCATTATCATTAATTTCAAAGACATTTAATTGTACTTCACTTTGAGTAGTACTAAGTGAGATTTTCGAAGCAAAAAAGGAAAGATAGATTGAGATTGAAATTTTTAGGGTTCTCAACTCTCAAGTCTAGGAAGCCTAGTAACTTTTTTTTTAAAAAAAAAAAATAGCCTAACGGGATTGATCTCGCTCTATGCGCTAATTTCATTTAACTTCTCTAATTTTAAAACTCAAATTTTAAAAAGGTCGAGAACTAAATGGGCGGCCGACTAACTCAAATTAATCCCCCCACTCTAATTGTGGGAGATAGAGCTCTCTACCTGCTCTATGCAAGGGGACTACTTTTTCATTAGGTTAATGTACCAAGTGCTCGTCATCTCTCTTTAGTAATGTATGTACCTTGATAGAGAACGTCATATTTTTCCACAAAAAAAGAACAGATCTTCAGTCTTAACCAATAAAATCATCCTCACTTGATTTTTTTGGAGGGTTGACAGTTTTATTTATTTATTTATTTATTTTAGAGATAGCGTCACCTTTTCTTAATTTTACATTCTCCTATGTAGGTAATGAAGTTCCTAACTTGTTCATGCAAATGTTGTTCCATATTACATTTCCCAATTTCAATAGAACATCATCTCATTCAGGATCGAGTCCTTTCAATATTATTTTACATTTTTAATAAAATTTTTATTTTACTTTGATGAAATCTGAAATATAAACAATTTTTCTAACAGTTAATTTATTTATGAAAATTTAATTTATTTAAAAATAATAAATTTTGAAACTTTAAATTTGGATCAATTAAATTAAATTTATATTATTCAAAACCCATTTATATAGAAGTGTTTTTAAACCCAACTCTTCTATGTAACTCAGATCCTTCACAGGGAAAATTATCAGAGTTGGGGCTGGCCTTAATCAGTTGACACTTACTGTAATGTCTAATGGTTCTTGTTTCTTTGTGTTGCTAGTAGAGTGCTGGAGCCGGTAATATGGGCTCAACCTGCCCGTGGGTCAAGGGTGGGTTATGCCCGCCCGCATTACCAACTCTAGTTGAGTCTCTCCACCTATTGCAGCCACAGTATATTACACAAAAGAAACCCAATGAAACAGTAGTTGCCAAGACAAGAGAAAAAATATATAAACATGAGAAAAATATGGATTAATGGAATGAAAATTTTGGTGTTTAGTTACATCACAAATTACTTCTATTTAAATGTGACTGAGCAGCCACCAAGTTACAGTATGCTACAACCGTTTCTCCCTTTTTATTTGGCAGCTGCCACAGAAATGTGAACATACAAGAATAATTTCAGGTTTAAAAAAAAGAAAGAAAAAAGGGTAACAAAAAAGAACAGCCTTTGCTTTCTCAACCGCAAACTGCTTCAATGTGGTATCCTTCTCTTTCCTCACCTCTGCAAGTGATGCTATACTTCAAAACTACTGAAGGACAAACGCAACAGTCATTACTCATTAGAGATTTTTTTGTTCGGCTAGCTAAAGAGTAAGAACAGGTTAACCTGGAAAACTTAACAAGGCAAACACATGGTCACATCTATTTTTAATCATGGAACTGTAAAAAAAAATTATGGGGCAGTTTGTTTACGATTATTAAATAAATAAATAAAAAAGGATTTTAGTTAAGTTGTTTGTTGGGAGCATGGGGAGCCTTAAGCTAAACGTGAGGGCTGTGTTTAAAAAAACAAATGTTTTTAAAATCAAAATAAGTTGAAAACCGATTTTTTCCCAACAAAATCTTTGAGTAGTTTAAGGTTCTCCCAACAACTCCTCATACTCCCAATAACTTCTTTATGTTTAGTTTAACCAAAATCACTTTTTTTAATGATCTTAAACAAACAGGCCCTATGTTAAGTTGGAAGAAGAGAGGAAAATCACTTTTTTCCAGTTCCCCAATTGACTTCTAAAGATATTGTGGTGAGTTGACCAACTCCCCCCCCAAAAAAAAAAAAAAAAAAAAAAAAAAAAGACTTTGGAATTTCAATAACTTTAAAGGACAGATATTTTGAAAAGGAGTAGTAACTAGTATTCACTTTTTAATATAAAACATATTTACCTAATTTGATCAGACTAAAGAAGTTAGTTTTGACATGTATTTTTTAAAATACCCCAGCCATTTTCCTTGATCAATAGGGTTAAATTAAGAAAATATTGACAAATATGAAAAATATGTCTTATATTTGAAGACTAAGATCACCTCCCTAAGTATATCCTATATTAAGAACCGGAGGGAGTGGTATCAATAATTTTATAGTAATGTGTGCGTGTATTTGCTTCAAATTTATCACCTCGAAAGTAGTTTGCAGATTGCAATTGTTATCCCAAATCAGTAGGGTGTAACAGTTCAATAATAATCAATTTAAATACACTGATATAATGCATTCTGCACAGGTATGAATCTGTTGAGCCCCAAAAAAGGAATAGCGCATACCTTTTTCAGCTCAAAATGGATAATATCATGAAATGGGAAACAATCTGCGATACCACAGTAGTCTGCTTGAAGATGTGTTTGAGGACTTTGCCCGTTCATGGCATGACCCATTCTGATGCAATGTTTTCCTTCTCTTACTCATCCGAAACAAAAAGTCTTCGGTATCTAAAACATATGAAACCTACATGTGCAATGTGTTCCAAGGATGAAAAGAAGAAAACAAGGAAATTCAGAAAGACAATACAAATAGATATCATAATCTATTCAATAGTGCATCAGGCAAAGAATTAAATATCTGTGTGTGTTTCTTCGGTATCTAAAACATATGAAACCTACATGTGCAATGTGTTCCAAGGATGAAACGAAGAAAACAAGGAAATTCAGAAAGACAATACAAATATTGAGCCAAAAAAAAAAAAGACAATACAAATAGATATCATAATCTATTCAATAGTGCATCAGGCAAAGAATTAAATATCTGTGTGTGTGTGTGTACAGAACAAAATGTTATTTAAATACCTTGGATGAACTGCAAGCTATTTTACACTCCAGACCATTACTAACTTGTAGTCCTTCCAAGGCTGGGCTTGAATACTCATCACTAGGTGCATTTCTGCGTTTAGTCCTGACAAAAGCAGAATAAACAAAAATATTAGATTTGAGGACAGACAAGTGATGGGACCGCCAATTAATCTCGCTCATCAAATACCTCTTTAGGAAAATCCTTGACCTTTCCTTTTTTTCAGGAACAACAGAGAGGAAGTCACTATGCAGATAGGCTGAAAAGTTTGGGTCCATGGACACGGCAGTCAATTCAGGCTTATCATGTCCACAGTCCATCAGTTGAATAGATAATCGGGATGATGACTGCAGAGAATATGAAAAATTTTAAAGTTAGGAAAAAAAAAATGCCACTTGCTATTACAAATCCATTTCCAAAGAAAATAAAATTTAAACATGTAAAAATTTAAAACCAATAAATGCTTACACATTCTATCCTATACATGTTTTCATCATGAAGAAGAACACGAGCATTTTCATGATAAACTCTGTCCACAAATCTTCCTGGTTTTCTTGATTTCTCATACGTATAAAGCTGGAGAAGCTTGTTATCCATTTCATCAGTTGCAACTGCTTGAAGCTGACACACACACACACACACTTTTTAAGGAACAGAGAAGAAAAATGAAATGAAGAGCAAAACAAACGGAGAAATGAGATTTACGCATGTAACCTGTTTAACGAGTTTATATATCAGCTTGTCTAAAGTGAATAAGACATAAGATTGAGTTCCAATAATAGCCCTACAGTCATCCTCAAATTTTGTATTGTCAGAAGAACCATCCAGTAAACTGTAAAAGGCATTCATGAACCTGAAGCAAAAAAGAAACCGAGACACAGTCGTCATTGCATAGCTCTTCGCATAAAATGCTCAAATTTGAAAAAGAATGCAATTTCTACTGAATTTCACCTGCCATACTGATCAGTAGAATTTGTTTCATTTGAAGCCTTCCACTTTCTTTCGGCAGATGAAGAGTTGATCTTTGCTGATTGTATCCTCTCATATAATGTCTGTCCAATTAGCAAAAACAAACATCAGAAAAATAGTACATAATATGCCCTTAAACCCCCAATTTAGTCTTTTAAGTAGAGGCATAATGCACATGTTGATCCTTACCTGGTGAAGTCTAAAAAGCACATAAAAGGAGTCGTTTCCATAAAAAATCTGAGAACTCCCTCCTTTATCGTGCAAAGCTGCAGGAACATACTTTGCCAGAGGCCTTACGGTTAGTAGAAAGCGTTCTGAAAATGGCAACAGAGATCCATCCCCATCAACATCATTGGCATCGGCCATCCCTTCAGCTTCACCTTCACTCTCAGCCTTGTGTTCACCATCTTCATGCTCTTCTCGAGAACACTCACCATCAGCAGACTCACTACCAGAAACGTCCCCATTTTCAGAAGCATTTTCACTGTCCTCTAATGACCTTTGATGACTTTCTTCACCTTCATCATCATCATCAGCATCATTGTCTCCTTCAGCTTCACCACAATCTTCTTCTCCATGTCTATTTTGGAATTTTTGAGCCATACCACCATCCTTTCCTTTACTTGTTGCCTCCAAACCAGCATCTCCGTACACTGCAGAGTTATCCTCCTCAAAATCTCCATTCGGAGATAATTCACCCTCTTCTCTTTCGCCCTTTAAGTGTCCAACTGATTCTTCTTGGTATCTTTGAACTTTTATGCCTTCAGTGAGGATCCCATTTGCAGATGCTCCTAGTCTAGTAGAATCACCACCCTAAATCATGATTGAAAAAAGAAATTCAGTACATTGTTCCCAATAATGCTAGGTCTAAAAACAATAAGGCCGTAGTCAGACAAGCCAATCATTGATAGAAAAAGTCAGAAGGATTGAAGTCCATATTGATTTGAAAAAAGCCACAGCCATGTAAAATCCATAGTAGTCAATCTCAGATAGCGGAGCGTAGCGGCTGGCCCAAAAAACGCTATAGCGGTATAGCGTATTGCGGGATGGCCGCTACATCGAAGATACACACATAAATACTCAAAAATAAACATGTACTTAAAATTTAAGGCATATTCATCATTAAACAATAAATAATCCAAATCTCTAATAGCTATAAACAAAAAATTAACATATAAAAAAATTCATAATTAAATTAGTCTTTAAATGCCATAAATAAAAGCAAAAATTCTCTTTAGTCTTCCATGAAATTTTCATCCAAGTCCTCTTCATCATTGCTGCTTTCACCACTACTAGACTTGTAGATCTCTTCCTCCTCACTGTCACTTTCTTCATCATTTTCCTCTTCCTCTTCGTCTTCCATGGTACGCTTTCCATTATTGCCAGTTGAAGTTGCAATCTGTTTATTCTTTACTCTGCTTTGCTGCCTAGTGTATGTTCTAGGCTCACCAGCCCCAACTATATCAGCAACAGCTCCCCAAGTCAAAGTGTCATCCTCAAAAACTAACTCGTCCTCAGCAACTTCATCATCTCCACCCATTTCCCCCACCAACCACTCATTACTATCATCAATGTCATTTAGGAGAATGGGATCAATCACATCATGACAGTCAAAGCGTTCTTTAAGAGCTTGGTTATACTTGACAAAAACCAAGTCTTGCAACTTTTGATGCTCAAGCTTGCTTCTCTTCTTAGAATGAATCTGTTGTATAATTTACAACAAAAGAATGTTTATTTCACAAGCACTACTTGAAATTCTATAAAGTAGAATCATTTAAATGAATACTTACATGCTCAAAAGTACTCCAATTACGCTCACATCCAGATGCACTACAAGTCAAGCTTAACACTTTGATGGCAAGTTTTTGCAAACTTTGAGTAGATGCTCCATACAAACCTCCACCACTCAAATTTGTAATGAGTGAACTAATTAGCAATTTAGCAAAACCACTAGTTTTAATTATTTTATAATGTAATTAATTTTATCAACGAATGCGCTTTTACTTACCAGGAGCCACAAAGTGGTCCTTTGTCTTACTGCTGACCTTATTCCAAAGTTGCCTCCAGCTCTTTTATATAATGACAACTCATTTATAATCTTATCTGCCTCTTCTTCGGTCGGTATTAACTTGTCAATGCATTTATAAAGTCCTGAAGTCACTTCTTCATCAAATTCAATTTGTGGATTTCTATAATACAACTCTGGGTTTAGAAAATGAGCTGCTGCATGCAATGGATGATGAAGTTGGCTCTCCCATCTTCTGTCAACAATTGCAAAGATCTCCCCCGTACTTCTCTTCATTTCCATTAAAGGATCTTTGAATAGCTTCTTTAGCCCTATCCATAGCTTCATATATGTAACCCATTGCACTCTTTTTTTTTTTTTATCAACAAGCCTAAGAACATGCACAAGAGACCCCATAGCCTTAAGAGAATAAACAACTCCATTCCAAAATGTAGGCGAAAGTATAGTGTCACGCCCTTTTCCCCTTAGCATCTTTAGCAGCCTTAGACTTGGACCATTCATCTGAGGTGACCATCATTCTAAGGTTGTTCTTTAATTTGTGCAACCTTTGTAGTGTAAGGAAGGTTGTAGCAAACCTTGTGACTCCATACCTAACCAATTCAGTCTTCTTTGTGTACTCCCTCATCATGTTCAAGGCCAAAGTGAGTGGTTATAAATAAAGCCTACTAGACGATGCCTTTTTGTATTGGCGTTTTAACTTTAGGAAGCTTCCCAATGTCTTCTAACATCAAGTCCAAGCAATGAGCGGCACATGGAGTCCAATAAAGATTGGTTCTTTTGGCTGTTAACAATTTACCAGCTAACACATAGTTGCTGCCATTGTCAGTTACCACTTGAACCACATTCTTTTCCCCAATCTCCTCCACAAAATCATCCAACAGCTGAAATATCTTCTCCCCAGTCTTCATATATGATGAAGCATCAACACTCCTCACAAACATAGTCCCAGATGGACTATTCACCATGAAATTGATCAAGGTCCTATTCTTCTTATCAGTCCATGCATCCGACATAATTGAACATCCAAAGTCCACCCATTCTTCCTTGTGACTCTTCAACATTTTGTTTGTTTGCTCAATCTCCTTCTTAAGGAATGGAACTCTCAATTCATGATAGCTTGGAGGCTTTAGATGTTTACCATAGTTTCCAATAGCTTCAACCATCAACTTGAAGCTTTTTGTACGAGCAACATTGAAAGCTATTCCATTCCTATAAAAGAATTGAGCTATGTATTGGCAAGTTCTATCCCTTGCTTCTTTATCACAAGCATCATTTATACTTGTTTGCTTTGTGTTCTTTCCCAATTTGATAGTTGCTTCAGGATTTTTAAAAAGAAGTAAATCCATAGGGCCTTTCACACTTTTGGATTTCTTGGTAGATGGATCACTTGATGTTGCTGGCCTTTTTCCACTTTTTAAGGTATGAATTTCTTCCATCTCATCTTCCTCATTATCATCTTGCAACTCAGTGTAAGCTTGAGTAACCTTCTTCTTCTCAGCAGCTTCCTTGAGTAGGTTTTTAACTTCAAGTGGACATTTGCTACAAGCATTCACATCTCCTTTAATTCCCATTTGGTGCTTTTTTGCTCGAGTAATCCCACCCGTAGTCACTTTTTTACAGAAATCACATGTCACACTCTTCCTATTATTTATATCTTGCAAGCTATTCCATTGCCATGCCATATCAATATTTTCACCGGTAGGTTTAACCAGTCCACAAGAAGAGACTGTGGATGAAGTCCGTGGTTGCTTTGATTGGGATGATGTGGCCATTTTTACTGTACCAGCTTCCTTGTTTTTACTGTAGCAGCTTCCTTGTTTTTAATGTAGCAGGAATAAAAAATTAGAACTAGGTCTGGGCGTCGAATATTAGAACTGGGAGTCGAATATTAAACTTTGTTACTGAACATATAAACGCACGTGTCGCACACTGGAACGAACAAAGCAAGCAGAAATCAGAATTGGATAATAAGGCACGCGTCGAAGGCTTACAGAGTTAAACTTTGACTGTAGCACACTCTGGTTTGAAGTTGAAGTGAAACGCGTCAGTCAAACTGTGACTCGTCGCTCGAACTGACAAAACAGAAGAAGAGAACTCGTCGCACACTCTGGTTTGAACTTTGAAGTTTGAAAGCGTCAAACTTTGACTATAGCAAGCAGAAATCAGAGGCGCCAATCGTGATTAGATATCGCTCTATCTGTTCGAATTCGAACTCAGAGGCACATCGTGAATGGTTTAGGGTTTCGGTCTTTCCAATTTTATGGAATGGACCGGTGTGATCTCCGGGCTTCAGGTAACGGGCTTTTTTCACTGTAATCTCGCGACGCATCGCGAGATTTTCGCGCACCGCGACTTGCGCGACGTGCGCGACGTTGAAGCGCTCCGCCATGGAGCTTCTGTTGCGTCAATGGCCTGTTCTGCGACGCCCCACCGCTATAGCGCTGCTATTTGGCGCTATTAACTACTCTGGTAGATATTGTTGACAAAGTTTAATCGGAAATGGAGACTCAATGCAATCAACATCATAAAATAGAACGATGTTAAAAAAAAATTAAAAAGATTTGAGATGCAAGTAAAATGCTAAAACTACTGCAGGATGAGGTCATACAGACCTTCAGCAACAGATTGTCAATCTATAACCAATGGTCAAGTGGAAATTAGTAAAACGGAACAAGTACTCTCTGCCTCAAACAGCCAACTTCTAAGGAATTAGACACAAATATCAATCTTATAACAAGACGATGCACCAAACAATAACAATAGTGAAAAACCATCAACATGCAACAAGCTCCACTGTTTAGGACAACCAACTTAACTAAAATTTAAGACATAGGCCCTGTTTGGAGAGAGCGTTAGGGTAGCTGTGAGTCAAAAAAGGCTAGAAAAAAGTACCAGTAGAAAAAAAACCTTAAGTGGAGTGTTTGGGTAGAGCTTTAAGTCTACTGGGCTTATTTTAAAAAAACCCCTAAAAGTCAGTTTAGGAAAAAACTCTATGGGGTAGCTTTTAGGAAAAAGCTCTCAGCTTTTGGACGTAAGCCCCGCCACTTCTACCACCATCAATCCAAATACAAATCATATTTACAACCTGACTTTTTTTCTATCGGGCTTCTGCAAAAGTCAGATAGAAAATAAGCCAACGCTTCCACTGCTAACCCAAACAGGCCCATAAAAAATCAGAAAGAAGTAGGTATTTTAATTTGCAATACAATGCTCCAAACGTCTAAATCAATTGACTCTTATCGCTAGTAACTGCTGGAAAATTATAGATAAGATATTGAATACTAGGGAAAAAATAAAATATAGCCCCTGAAAACAATTATGTCCCCAGTCCAAACAAATATTCGTTGATATATGTTTCTTTCTTGCCACCATATGTTATCATCTCAAGATAAACAATGAAACATGCATTGTCACTTGGAAAACAAATAGATATAAATTATATGAGGAGCTCAGCCATACCTCTGATGAAGGCAAATTAAGTCCTCCCTCAACAGCAGGTCTAGATTGAGTAAGCCCTTGCAGAAAAAATATGCATCTCAGTGTTTTATTCATTTTTCAGAAATTAACAGTCAAATAACAAGGAATAAACTAAGGACACAGTATTCAAGTGAAACAATGAAGTAATCCGCAACAAGTGTCATCATTCTAAAAGCAAGTTGCTAACCTGATGCATTATCAGTGCATGTTCTTCCATTACTGTGCTCCATTCCAGAGGCAAGTGAGGCAGTAGCATTCACTAACCGATCATTAGGATGCTCTTGCTTATTGAATCCTGATCCTCCATCAGGCATGGATGCACTAGCTTGCATTTTACAAAGCTGTGTACTGCTGCCCAAAGTTTCAGTCTTCTGAGTGGTATGGTCTGTATCAACACGGTTGTCTTCTTTAACCCCACCATCTCCATTCATTTGCCATGCTTTGCAAGAATTTGACTGTTCTAATGGAATACTCTCATCCTCATCTCTAGAAGTACTTAATTGTTTAGAATTCATTATGGTAGCACCACTACCTGGACTACCATTACTCTCTGCAGCAATTGCAGAACCACTTTTGACAGAATTGTTCTTAGTCTTGACAACATCTTCTGTATCCTCAGCACCTTGGGGCCGAGAAGGAACACCAAGCATGGGCTCTATAAATGTTGTCCAAATTTTCATAACTTTATCTAACTGCTCAGTCGTACAAACTTCTCCACAAGAATATTTTATGAGCTGATACAGATCTTCATGAATATCTGGGTCAGAAAACTCGTATTCCAAATTTGGATGAATTGGCCGTCTATTTCCAGCAGCAATTGCAAGAATAGCATCATCTTCTTTATGTTTCTTCTCACTAATTTCTTTAATTTCTGCCAACAAGGCTGTAAAATAAAGGATAGTGTCAAGAAAATTAAAAGAATCTGGCATGCCATGGTGGAATTATGCAGTATGCACATATATTTCTTTCAGAATAAAAATTTTACGGTGGAATTAAAGGAGGAAAGTCACTCGGAAAAAAGCAATAGATTGAAAATAATTCCTTAACTACTAAATATTTTAGGAGCCTTAAGATAGAGTTATTTACCTAAAACATTGAAAGACTCATGCAACCCATCCAAAAAAAAAAGCACCATGAATACCATATTATAGAAGCGTAAAGTTAGCTATTACCTTTAGTGCTCAAGCTTTTCACGTCCTGTTGCTTAAAGTAGAAGCTTCGATGATCAAGGGATTTGTGATAGTTCTTGGCATATATATCAGCCCAAACTTTGTTAAAATCAGAACGACACCTTGCCCACTCTTCCTGTTTCTGCTTCAAGCGGGTCAATATAACTGGCAAAGCTAAAGGTGCATTCTTTCTCAACACTTCCATTACATCAAGCCCATGGTCACCATATAAACGTTCAATGCACCTTATATTTAAAGCTAAAATAATAGAGAAAAGAAAGAATCCAATTAGAATATGAAAAACATATTTCACACTGCATATAAGCTCTCAAAAAGTCCATTAATAAAACCTGTTAAGTGCTCCTCAATTCGGATTGGACTTTCGGCTTTGATTATATTACTATTGATCTTTTCTAGGAGTTCTTCTACTCGCTTTGTGGTTGCATTCACGGACTCTAACAGCATATCAAGCTCAAATCTGCCAGTATATATCAAAATAACATCAGAAAGTGCATGTAGCAGATGGATTATGGAAAATCACATCTCATAGTCCATTCAGCAAAGTCAAACTGAACCAAAAACCATAGCAAAACAGAAACTATTGCTTCAACCATAAATAATACTACCAGTCCTTAATATAAAATCTCGTTCGTAGTAATTAATGTAACAGGAATACTAAAGGGTTAAAAAATTCTCTAGCAAGCTCCAACCTGTCATCTTCACATCTAAACAAGCTCTCTTCATACTGGTTTTTGCGCATATGTTTAAAAGAATAGTCTTCACTTCCAGATGTCACAGACACCCAATGATCATTTAATACTTCAGCACCAATCTCTGTTCTCTGGCTAGCCACAGGTATCGGGTACTACAAAAGCACAAATAATGTACATGACAAACAAAACAGCTACAGAATCTCAGAATTCAATTAAATGGTAAAAAAGAAAAAGTTAAGGGAAAAGTAAAGCAAGTATACATTTTTTGGTAGGAGCCGGTAACTAGGGCTGCATTTCTCACAGTTAGATAGGTCCAACTCATTTATAGGTTTGTACATATACTTATCCTTGGAGGATAATATAGACATCCTGGCACCTGACGCATCCTTGTTGGCAATGGCAGCAGATCTGTCCCTTTCTCGGTATTCACGATCCCTTTCTTTAACCTCATCATCCCGACCACGACCACGATCTCTATCTCTATCCCGATCTTCTGCCTTTACTGACTTTGATGCATGACCTTCATTCCATAAGGATTCTAATAAACATAAAATAGTCAGAAGTTTCGAACCAGAAGACAAAGGAGCAAATGTTCAAATGGATCCAGAATCAAGATGACAGAAAATGGGAACATCTAGTGCAGTGACAGTGAAAAGAGTAGACACTTCACGTACTTTTATTCATTACACCAGCGAGGAATCCATCTGCATGAAAAGGTCTGTTAGAAATTATTCCAAAAATTTAGCATCATAGAAAGTAACAAATTAGTTTAACATTACCATTCTTCTCACATCTTGCCAAAAATTCATTGAACCCCTCCAAAAGGTCAGGATATTTTCCCAGTAAATCACCCACCTGAAAGACCAAGATTTCCATAAGAAGTTATCATATTTCAATGCTGTCTTTCAAGCATCAACAGATAATTTATGGGAACAGGAATAACCTTCAGTATATAGCAGTCATTAAAGTCAGGAAATTGATCCATGATTAAGAGAATAAAAAATAAAAAGTTAAACTGAATATTTTTTATAATCCAGCAGGAAAAATGCTAGGAAGTATTTAAGAAAGGATTTCCCAAAATACCTCAGTAAACAGTAAATAATAACCATTAAACCTTTACTTAAAAATCCAATGATTAATTAAAACATAACATAGCCAATTGCTTTATGCCCCAAATTTAATGTTTGCAATTAGTCCCTTTCACACACGATTTAGCATTTTTCATGCAATAGTCTCCAAGTATTATTAAATAATCTATTTCTATTTTACAATCAAATTCCATATTAATCACAAATTGTCAGAGCACCTTGGCCCTATGAGTTTAAATCCAAAGAAATAATGGGGAGTGCGGTAAACCTCGTACAAAAAATTGCTAAGATCAGCATTACCCAAGATACAGAGTATATCCCAAAACAAAGATGTTTACCAACTTTTTTTCTTGTTTATGACCAATATCAGTCAAAACAAATCAATAGTAAGACTTTTAATCCAGTCATATTGAAAGCATCCAACGATATGCAATGCAGATTATTTGCAACAAGCATACCAATGTCTGCAATTCTTCTCGCGTAATTATTTCCCTGCTATAGATGTGAAGGCACTTCAAAAATTCTTGATAATCATCGGGGTTCCGTAATTTCTCCTTGACTTTATCACAGAAAGCAAACTCTTGACTATACATACCTAAGACAAAGAGAACTCCCAAGTTAGAGAACAATACATACCTAAGACAAACAGAACTCCCAAATTAGAGAACAATGTGTAAAAGGAAAGCAGTTAAAAAAAGCTTATCGGACAAAGAACAAAAAAGCCCAACATATAAATTCGAATAAGCACTTTTAAGTAGAACAAGAAAGATTTTATATACCCGTACAACTTCAAAGCATACATAATAAAAACATTTCATATCTTATTGCACATATATGGATACAACAGCACAATAAAAATTAATGCAAAATTATGAGTACTGGTACATTTTCTAATAAAAACGTATCATTTATTAAATACTTCATATTCAGTATTACAAAAATACCATGTTATACATACTTTGCCATGAAAAAATATAGACTCAAAGTTTTATAAGTACAGAGTCATTTGTTAACGTATTCTCAAGCATTTTGTTAAATTCTAGCTATTTATATACGTATCACAGTTTGTTGGAGCTCATAACATTTCAAAGTTGGCTAACAACATTTCTATCATGATTTAGCATAGCCCCATATAGTTTGGCTTTTCTCAGTAAAAAAGTAGGGACATGAGACAGGATATGGGCGTCTGACACAGATAACAGCAGAAAGATAGCAGTTTGCTTCTTAAAGTTATGGGAAATCGAATCAGCACAAGAGAGCAGCTTTATATTAAACCCTTCTGACATGCAAATGCGGAAAAATGGAGGCAACTATTTGCACTAGATATGAATTTTCAAGTTAAAAAGTGTGTCTTTCTTTTTCCCATTCATTCCTTCCAGTTTTCAAAGTGACCTTGAGACAACTTAAAAGATAAGCATACTATTCCATTGTTAGAATCAGTCTGACAAGGAGAAAATAAATTCAAAATCATATGGGTCAATAAAAGATCTCTATGTATTGATAAACTCACTTTTCACAGAACTTTTATCATCACAAGGTGATGACATACTGCGCAGACCAAAATGTTCATCACCGTCACCTCCTTGAAGCAGAGGTTCGGCGCCAAAATCATCACCCCTACCACCATGTTTCGGTTTGTGGGGGAAACTCCTCATGTTATATTCCCGACTATTATCATGCTCATAAGCTCTATCGTCATATTTCCGCTCTTTCCTGTCTCTATCTTCTCTATGGTCCTTTTCCTTCTCACCACGCCTTCTAAGCTCATTTTCTGTCCTCATATAACCTTTGTCATCTGGATCAAGATGATCAACACTATGGTCACGGTCATGAGACATGATCCTTTCCCTCTGGCATAGAAATGATTAAAAGTTAGCCCACTAGAAACTATTGATTCAGAGGGACATATATGTACGCTGAGAAAAACCTTGTCAGGACGCATTTGCCCCACTGCTGGCATTACAGAACTCCTATCATGAAGCAAAGAGTTCCGAGCAGATTGAGCATAATGAGCAGAAGCTGCTGCTGAAGCATCTGGAAGAAAGTGAGTGAACTCAACAAGTAGGTCTTGATGGTCTTGGAAAAGAACAGCAACCTAAAGCATTCCGATACACAATTAAATTGTGCATTAAAAGAAAATTTGGAGAAAAAAAAGAACTACTTGATTGTACAACTAACAACAAAATTTGATGCAATTCTTTTGTGCCCTCATGGTTGTACAACTAACAGACGAGATTGCATCTGTACAGGTAGGTGGAATCCACATGAGACCCATGTACGGATTCAATACCATCTTATTCCCATATTAACCATGTGTTTTGCCCATGAATGGTTTTTCCCCCCAAAATGACTTTCATAGTGATGTGATAATAGAGGCACAGACAGCGCATAGAATGAACAGACCTCTTGATAGACCTCGGTGATAGACTTGTTTTCCTTTCTGTACATATTCAATATGTCTAGAAAAGACTTGTAAACATGATCATCGCCCTGAAACCGAGCCTGCATGAAAAGAAGACATCAGAATTATAAGAAAAACTGTCAACTCTATGTAATACTCCTCTTTCCTTTTGTGAGGTAATACATGAGATGCCGGAATTTTGGAAGCTTAAAAGTATTTCACCTTAATTTTGTTTACAAAATTTATAGCTTCTTCAAATTCAACCGGCTTCTTTTGAGGAGGTTGTTCGTCCTCCAGTGGAAGCGTGATTTCAAATCCTTTGGGCAAGAAGGTGTTGAATCCCAAAATTAGATCTTTGTGCCCTTTAAACAGTTCCTTCACTCTTGCTATGACACCAGCAGTATCAATTCTATAAATGTACAAAAAAAATGCAGACGAGTCAATTTCTGCTTACAAAGCCATTAAGCAAACATGTTTTCTTGCAAAAAATTACAATAATAATAGATGAGGAAAGTTGAAGTTAGAGGGACAGGGAGGGCAAAGTTGAATAGCATGATCAGACCTTTGTGCCTTGAAATTTTTCATGACTTCCAGAAAGTCATCATATTTTTCCCTCTTGTCATGGAACATTTCCTTGACAGCCTTGAGATAGAGTAAGGCATCATTAGTTGTCAGTTTCTGAGAACCTCCACCTATCATCTGGGGTTGCCCCGGGCTACATTAACAAGAACAGATAAATGTTAAACCAATTCAGAAATTGTCCAAGTAGTCAGCACATTATAATCAGATGATGTTGGCAAAGAGGATAATGAAAACCGCGTCTGAATACTCAAATACATTTCTCAAATCAAAATAATAAGCAAAGTCTGATCATATGTCACAAAGTCAAACATTAACATCAACAAAAAAATAAATTAATAACGATGATAAATCTTTCCGACAGACTAACCTAAAACAAAGATGAGAAAACCAAACTGCCGTAGGGTATAACGATTTGTACTCGTTGAACCAAAATAGTCTCATTATTTCACCACCGCTAAAATTAACAGGCTTAATCACTCAGTTGAAGGTTCAATTGTTTAATCAGGCGCAGGAGAAAGTGCGACCTTAATCCAAGAAACACATAATTGAGGGCAATGAAAGCATGCGAACTTACGCTTCCCCTCGTGATGACACCATAGGCCGTTTGAGTTGAGAGCTCACATAAACATCGTCTCTAGACCTCTTCATCTCCAACAAGAAACCAATATAAAGACTCTCGCTCTCTTCAACACCAAATCATGCTTTGAACTCCGATTATTCAAAATCCTACAAACCCAAGTTGCTCATTCAAACAAAAGGAACAAGCAGATAGCAGATCTAACCAGAGGATATTAACAAATAAAAGGAACAAAAGCAAGAATTCCAACCACAAACTTCTGAGGCAGATCACCTCCAAAGCGCCAAATCCTAGCAAAAAAATAAAATAAAATAAAACCAAATTTTGAATTACGTCAATGTAAAGCAACATGAAAATAATACACAGCACGAAAAAATAAGAGGATTTAAAGCCGAAATTTACAAAGTGATCGTGAAGTTGCCGAACTGCAGAGTCCTCCACAACAACAAGCTTCCCCGTTCCCCTCAACAACGGCCAAAGAACACAAATAAAACCCACACAAGGAAAAAAAAAATACTCTTTTTCTATGCCAGAGTTTTCCAGAGAGGTCCGTTTGATCCTCTGTAACAACAATCAGAGACGACGACGACGACGATAGACAAATTGCAAGAACCTTTCTTCAGTTCAAAATCTTTTCTCCAATTTATTTACTAACAATCCGTTTTTTTCCTTCCTCTGGGCAGAAACATAATCCAGAGAAGGGGGGAAACAATGCACACAAGAGAGAAACGAAGGAGGACAAAGCACACAATGTGATGATATGTGTGTGTATACGCGGATATATGCAAATTGAGAATTTGAGAAATAATACTAACACATAAAAAACGCTCTTTAGAAGTTTTTTTTTTTTTTTTTTTTGCCACACTACACAATTTTGGATTTGGGTTTTGGGAGATGGCGTGTTTATTTAACGGCTGCTTCCCGGTCACCGTCACGCTCTTACCGCTCATAGGCGGTTAATTTCTATTCATAAAAATTAGGGCTTTTAGATTCTGAAATGTGCGTAGTAAACGCAGCCCAATTACGACTTACTAGTGGCTTTATCAACATTTCAGTTTATGGGAAGGGCATTTTAGTCTTGCTGCAAGGGAAATAAAATTTTAATACTCCATACGGTCTCAAATATAAGAGTTAAATGAGTTTGTTTTTGTCCTAAATTTATAATATTTTCCTAAATTCTCTGACTACAAATATTAAGATGGTTTCTCATTAAGGGAGTAAATGATTAAATGGCATTTTAAGAATACCAACACATATATTTAACACATAACTAAATGAGATTCTGATCTAACTGTGAAAAAGTGGTAGTGACTTGATAGTGACATAAAATTGGTAGTGACAATATCCTATCCCATTCAAAAATTAGTTTCTAACCCATAACAAACGATAGAGTATATAAGTATATGAGCTATTGAGTTCGGCACTTCCAAGGTTAAAATAAAGAATTAATCTTTTTTCAAAAGGATCTACTGGCATTATAAACAATTTTTTGGTTTAAAAATACCTACGTACATTATAAAAAGTATCTTAAATGTTACCACCGTTAGGATCACATAATGTCTGACTACAACGGAAAGTGTTGACTCTAATACTAACGTTGGTGGCATTTAAGATAATTTTTATAATTTACGTACGTATTTTTAAACCAAAAAATTGTTTATGGTGCCAATAGCTCCTTTTGAAAAATATCATAGGCATTTTTATACCTTCACCCTAATATCAATATTGATGATTAATTGATTAGTTGAAATGCCTATTGATTGTTTATAAATAAATTTTATAAAAATTGTTTTAACGGATGTTTAATTGTTTATAATGAATTAACAGCAAGAAAACTTCAATTCGTCTGCTTAATGTAAGTTTTGTAAATATGTTACGAGATTAAGTAATTGAATTATACATATTCGATATTTTTTCTTCGAAGAAATCCCAAGTATTTCTTAACTGGCATTCCTCCACGTTGGCATGTGTTAGGCTTATCTATCTATCTGTTCAGTGAAGTGCTAGGGCTCAATTTTGAATGCCCTAACGCCTAGTATTTTATGGGCCAATCTTCAAGAGTTAAATGGAGTTGGCCCAACCACTGGGCCCAAATGAAGCGTATCAAGTTCTGATATGGGAGTCATTGGTGTTAAATATTTGAATTCTTTTTTATACATTTGGTTATTAAATAGGGAAAAAGATATTTAAATACTATTTCAACTTCCAAAACCTAGAAAAGATAATTAAAAATGCAAAGGAAATAGAATGGATGGGGTGAGAATCTGAGTTTTTCATGTTTTGACTTAAAGACCAAAATGCCCCTTTCACATATTTTTTCAGTACCTAACAATTTTATCAAAATCATTACGTTTTTTGTCAAAACCATTACTCAATTGGTCACAACCCAAAATTCTTTGTCAATCATTTTACACATATTGTCCGATGTATCGATTTTGTCAAAACCATTACTATTTTAGTCAATCTCATTATTGAATTTGTCACAACCCAAAAAAATTTGTTAACCCTTTTACACATATTATCAGTACTTACGAATTTTGTTAATACCATTACACATTTTGTCAAAATCATTACTCTTTTAGTCAATCTCATTACTCAATTGTTCATAACCCAAAACTTTTACTCAATCATTTTACACAATAATTAGAGCCAATAATCCATGCCCAGGAGTAGAGTTTAATCGTGGCCGGCCCTACAGGCTTGGGCCCAACGCCTGCTGTGTAAAGAAACATCTCTGTTTTTCAAAGCCCTCCCGATAGGTACTGGGCTGCCTACTTTTACGGACCTGAAAATTACTATTCCAAATTTGAACTATTTTTCCTTTGATTTTTTTTTTAAAAAAATATAATTAGTAAATTGCAATCATTAAAGTTCTAATCTATCAAATAAATGTTATCAACATTAATATCTAAACAATATAAATCATTCAACAAATAAACACATTCATTAATTCGTAATAAAAAAACAAATAAACACAAAGAATATGTTTTTTCCTTTTTTTTTCAAAAAATATTAAACAAAGTAATTGCTTTATGTATATCCACGACAAAATGTCTTTCCCTCTTGTAATTTTGTATGTGTCTCGTAGATTCCTTCCGTTCATGCATGATTTTACTTGTGACAGTAAAAATAATTATACTTATTTTACACCAAATATATTTATAATTTATTACTTATATAATATTGTAATACCAAAGTATGTGTTTATTTAATATGAAAACATCCTTTCTGTAAAATTTATAATAACTAATTATCTGTTTTAATACAGAATAATAATAAACATAAAAAAGGGTTATAGTTTAAACTAAAAAAATCTAAGTAAATACAAATAAACACATTCATTAAGTGGAAGTCTAAGTAATTATTTTTAAAAAAAGAAAAAAGAAAAAAAAGCTACGCTTAAACAGCTGCTGGCATGGGCCGGCGAGGCTCTACAGGGCCGGCCTGATTAAACCCGAGGCCCTACAGGGCTGGCCCTGCAGGGCCAATTTCAAATTTCTGACCTATTTTTTAAACCCGAGCCCTGCAGGGCTAGAGCTTAAACGGGCTCGGCCCGATTTCCCAGCTCTACCCAGGAGCCAAGAATCAGAACCCAAAAGATCTCACCTCCCTCCTTCAACCTTCTTCTTCGTCGTGGATTTGCCCATCGTACCTCCCTATAGAAGATGAGCTTCTCGAGGTGGTCAAGAAAGCTCCTCCGCCATGGATGAGAGAGCTTCACGAGGTGGCCGAGACTCACTGCTGGTATTCCATTGATCGAGAAAGCTTTGCAAGGTGAAGAGGGAGAAGGGACAAGTTTACTGCTGCCGCCGAAAATCTCACATTCACCATCAAGATCCGTTGGAGATCTCCCTACGCTGACATCTCTTGCATTCTCGACACCTACACCAGATCTAGAAAATGACGGCACATCAACCATTCTTATACTCAGACATAGAGGCTATGGACAAAGAGCCTACAGGAGGAGGCGCTTTTTTAGATTTCCCAAAGGATCTGAGGCAAGAACCGAGACTATGAATCAAGAGGAGCGAGTTGGTGCCCATCGTGCCATTGAAGAAGCAAAGAGAAGGAGGAGAGAGAAGAAAATAGTGAGAAATATAGGGAAGGGCATTTAAGTTTTTTTCCTCAAACTTTCATATCCCAGATTCCTATCAGAGTACTTATTTATCATTTTGCTAATTTAATAGACATTTTGAAGTTTTACAGTGATATTTATGTGTCTTTTTCTCTATTAAATATGATAACTACATGCTTTTTATATAATAATACTACAATAAAATATACATAGTCTAATCAAGAAATTGTACAATTTTTCAAAAACAAACTAATTTTTTTTCCCCCAACGAGGGGTTGCATTTATTGTATATTAATACTCCATTGGTCCTTGATGTATAACATATTTAAGAAGTTGAAATTAGTCATAAATATAAAATATATTTTTGATATTTGTCAATCATTCCCTAATTTAACTCTATTGATGCTCTCTAACAATAATTAAGGAAGATGGGCAAGCGATAATTAAAGAAGATGACTATCGGCCCGTTTGATATGCTGGAATTGATTTTAATGAAAATGGAGATAGATAAAGAGATGAAAATAAGGTCTAATAGTATGTTTGATGGGATAAGATATTGTCACTACCAATTTTATATCACTACCACTTTTTCACCGTTAGATCAGAATCTCAATAGGAGAGAGAAATGATAAAAGTAAATGAGATTTTGATCTAACGGTGAAAAAGTGGTAGTGACATAAAATTGGTAGTGACAATATCTTATCCCATGTTTGATATGTCTTGGAAATGAGACCTAATTTTTATGTAAAAATACCAAAATGTCCTTCTAAATAAAAAAATTAAAAAAACTTCCCCCAATAGCATCAATAAACTAGAATTGGAGAAACTACCATCGGCCACCAGTATTACATCCACCTTGCCGAAAATATCAAACTAGATCTACAGAACCTTTGCTTAAACATCAAAATAAGGAAAATCTTTTCAATCTCTTAAAAATATGAAGAATCAATTTTTGAATCTTCCAAAAAAATCGAAGAAAATACGATGGTAGACGGAGTTGCAGATATGGAGAAATGAAAGCCGAAGTGGAGAAGATGAGCATCTAGCCATAGTCAAGATTCGGGCATGAAGATGGAGAGGACGAGCTTCCCTTCCAGGCTCCAGCCACAGTGGAGCTTCGGCCATGAAGACGGAGAGGATGAGCCGTGAGATCCATGAACAAAAAAAAGAAAGAAAAAAAACAGAGCCAAATCTGACGAGTACTTTGAGGAGGAAGCCGGAAGTTGCAGTTTTGGAGTAAAGGGGATAAAGAGAGCTTTCATGGTGAGAGGACGGCTAGATCTGATGGGGTTTGCAAACCTGAGGTCGCATTCATGGGTTGCTGAAGGTCGCTGCCGTGAGTTGCCTGCGGTCTCCGTCGCCGTTGAAAGAGCAGAGATCTCCGGTGAGTGAGAAGAGGTCGTCATCGTCGTTGGTGAGTGAGCAAGCTGAAGCAAATAGGAAGAGTAATGGATGGAAATCGGCAGGTTGAATTACAAAACTTGGCTTTTTTCATGGAAGTCATTTTGGGGGAATTAGTTTATTCAGCTTCCACATGGAATTGAACGTACTAAACAAATCCTTCATGACTCAGTTCTATTTCCACACCCGCAATTCGATCGTATCGTACCAAACGGGCCCTATGGTATTATAAAATATATATGTCATATTATATAATTTAACTAATTTTTTAAATTTAATTAAATTAGGTAAACATATTTTACATGGAGTATTTTTCATGCCAACTATATTTTTGTATAATTTGAATTCAAGCATTGTTGTTATAATACATGGTCTAATTAAAAGCATTATTAATAGCCAATACAAAAGTATTATGAATGGGCAAGGTAACTGTGGTGCTAGTTTTTTGTTTTTGATTTTTTGGGGACAAAAGTGCAGGTAACTGTGGCAAGGCTTGTTTGGGAGAGTTTATATGAAGAGTTTATGGAGCTTATCAAAAGTGCTTATGAACTTTTTCTCAAAATTTATGTTTGGGTGAAAAAAATTGGCAACAAGGCTTATGGTTGAATCTGAGCTTATTTTAAAAGCTCCAACTCCTAACTTATCATAAGCTCTTATTTGAGAAGCTATTGTGCGTGTCTCTTATACCCATCGGTCCTAGCTTATCAATATTTATTTGATCAAATTATGCATTTTAGTATTGCCAAATATTGTAATCTAGCATTTTTCATATTTTTGGTAATTTTAATTTTAATTTTAATTTTTTTTTCTTATAATTATCTCAAAAATCACTTATCCGATCCATGTCATTCCAAACAAGTTTGTACTCAATCGAACTTTTCCATAAGCCTACTTATCACCACCCATCCAAACATAAATCACGTTTCACAATCGAACTTTTCCATAAGTCCGATTAGCCACCGATATTTCAAACAAGCCCAATATATTGTAAAATAAAAAATGACTCTAATCTACATTCAAATGAATGAACAACCTGATGTTCATATGGGAGTTGCTTTAATTACTCTAATTATGGTGAAATATTTCTGAGATGTCAATGAACAAGATGTACTTATCTTTATTGATAATATTTTCCAATTCGTCCAAACAAGATCCGAAGTATATGCCTTATTGAGTCGAATGCCTTCTGATGTGGGTTACAATAAAGAATTAATTCTATCAAAAAAAGGGTCCATAATAAACACACAGCACACACAAATGTCAAATCAAATTAGTTCCTTTTGACTGATTTAATTTTTGTTGAATTTAGTGCACTAAAATTTTGGTTATTTTAAGTGGATTTAAATGAGTTTTTTCCTAGTATTTTATTGCATTTCTAAAATAAATAGTGTTTTTTAACGTTATGGAATAAAGGGATTATATATACTAAATATTAGTGTTTATTTAAAAATTAATTGAACTTCCTCATAGACAAATGGGAAACATATAATCAACAAGCCGTTAATTGATGTGGTAAGTGGTCTCATCTTTGTAAGTAAGAGAATAAAAGTTCAATCTCAATAAAAGTACTTATTGGAAGAGACAAAACTCATTTTACCATTTTGTAGTATAAAATAAAACTCACAACCTCCCCAACGAGGTGCGAGATGTCATGCAAGATAGACCAACTATAACTATTGTAAAAAAAAAAAAAATGATATTATTATAAATTTCATTTTATATTTATTTGATCTTTATTTTCAGGATATCAATAAAATAAATACTTAAAATAATAATTTTGTAATGAACACAAATATTTATATTAAATATAAATATAAATATTTCCTCCTTTAACCAAATTTTCTGATTCTATTATAGTCTAAATCTAAATATCACAATAATAATAAAAAAAAAAAAAGCGGATTCAAATGTTTTATAGGTTTGTTTTTAATAAGTGGAGTCGGCCAACTTTGATTCCATAACGATGGCCCAAAACAACTCACATTCTATAAACAAATATTTAGTTAATGACCTATTCTAGTCAAATTCCATCTTCTAACGATTAATTAATGGCAATATGAAGCTACAAAGTTGTAGTTTTCTTCATGGGCACGCAAGAATATTTGTATTATTCCAAGTTGATACTCTCACCAAACTGCTCGGCAACCCATGTTCCAATATTTTCTTTAAACTAAGTCTCAGACTTGTGCATTATTGATTATTGTTCATAACTTATACAACATCAACGGTAAAATACTTTAATCACCCCTCTATTTTGGCTTAAGGGTTAAAGTGTAAAAATGCACATGTGCTTTATTTCTAGGAGCGCCCAACATCTAGTGTTTTTTTAGATGCTAAAGTGCACACATGGTTACAAATTAGGTGAAAAAATACATTTTAACGGTTGAGTTTGACTTTTTTTGCTGATTGGACAATGACGTGACTTTTAAAGGTGTAAAAATACACATGTGATTTGGCAAAGAGCACCCAACACCAAGTACTTATTTTTAATTTAATAATTTTATTTCAATTAAAGGAAAATTATTATTTCTCTAGGTATAATTCCCGAAAGACCAAATTTTTTATTTCCATAATTTATTTTCTTTTTTAAAATCGTTATTAAATTTTCTAATTAATAATTAATAAATGAGTATTTATGTATTTGAAATTTTATATTATAAATACTATATTTACTTAAAATAATTTTAATTTTTTGAGCTAACAAATTGAACCAGAAATTATTTAAATAATTTTTCAATCAAAACCAAACAATATTATTTAATTTTTGAAAGTGAATTAATTATTTTTTAGAATAAATAAATTATTTATTTAAATATTTATTTTCAAAAAATTAAAATTATTTTTAAGTAAATATATTATTTATAATATTAAATTTCAAATGCATAAATACTCATTAATCAATTATTAATTAGAAAATTTAATAAGGATTTTTTTATAAAAAAAGAAAATAAATTATGGAAATAAATTTTTTACCGTTTTACCCATTGAATAAATCCTCCTTCTCAAAATGATAAATCAAAGAAAAAATTTGGCCTCCTAGGAATTATATCTAGAGAAATAATAATTTTTCTTTAATTGAAATAAAATTATTAAACTAAAAAAAAACACTTGATGTTGGGCGCTTTTTTTTGCAAAACCACACGTGTATTTTTGCACCTTTGAAAGCGCGTCATCGTCCAAATCCAAGAAACAAATTCAAACTTAACGGTCAATCGGTATTTTTGCATATAATTTGTAACCACGTGTGCACTTTTTCATCCAAAAAAAATACTTAGTGTTGGATGCTCCTCGGGGTAAAGTACATGTGCATTTTTACACCTTAACCCTTTCTTAATTACACAGATCTCCCATTTATTTTAAAAACTCATATAAACCTCCTTTTAAAAATATCTATTATACAAACCTTCCTTATATTTTTAAGATTCCTTATCCATCAATCCAATAATTAATGGACAGTTAAGTTTGACAATCAAACTTTTTTTTTTTTACCAAAATACCCATCTTTCACATAAGAATTGTTTGAACACTTATATTTGTCAAAAAATTATACAACCAAAAAATAATTCTAATATATATTTTCAAAATTTCTAATGTGTAATAAAATTTATTAGTTTTGATTATATTATAAATTTTATAATTTTAAATTCTCATCATATTTATTGATACACAATTTATTTTGGGTTTTTTTAACGGATAAAAACATATTTCAAACGCATATTACTGTTATCATATAATATAAGTTCAAGATATTATATAAGGTTAAGGGACAATTTTGACCTAGAAGTTTTTTGGAGATAATTTTACCCCTTGTTATACCAGTTAATTTTGACCGTTAGTTCACCAAATATATTGAGTTGGAAGTTCACATGTCATCCACGTCATTTTTGTTAAGGTGCAAATTTGCCCCAAAAGTTTTAAATCTAATTTGAATAAAAACGAAGTAGATGACAGATGAACTTGTAAAACAAATTTGTACCTTAACAAAAATGACGTTGATGACATATAGACTATCAGCTTAATATGCTTGATCAACTAACGGTTAAAATTAACTGAGATAACGATCAGGACTAAATTGCTCCCTTTTTTACACTTCCAAGGCAAAATTGCCCCCACCCCTCCCTCCAAAGTTTGCCAACATTCAAAAATAAATTAGGGATTCAATATGATGGAGGGAAAATTAGTAAATAAACATAAATTTTAATTAATTTTTTTTTTTTTTTAGAATCTTTATGAAATATTCTTAACGGTGTTAACTGTTAGTGCCAACATTTCACCCAAAAGAGGGGTACATTAGGTGGTATTAAAAATTTAAAAACGAATGTAATCAGTAATTAAATCAGAGGATAAGAGATAGAGAAATATCATTGAAGTATATAGGGGATTATACTGGTTAGGCCTTAATCTTTTGACATACATCTAGTCCTAGAGCGCCTATGAGATTTTCACCATTTTCCCAAGATTTCACGGGTTCTTGGCACCACCCTACAAAGAGATATCTTCAACAGGACTCACTTCCTCTTACACTTGTAATTCTACAACCACACTCATGGTTTTATTACCTTGGGATTTTATAGAATTGAATACAGTTGGCAGAAACTCTCTCACAGAAGATCAAATAGAATATCAAAATATATTACAAAGAGTGAACTGAGTAATAAATGAACAGATGAATTGTTGTTGGCTTAGTTGGTTGCTCTGTATTGAATGTTTGGCTACTTATCGGCAGTCACCATTAATTACCGTTGTAAGCATTCAAATTTGTTTGTTAGAGACAAATTGGAGCCGTTGAATAAATTCAATGTTAGCTGCTTTCATCTTCGCTTCAACAAAGGCTTCAGAGGTAATCCCTCTGGTCAGCTATGTTTTCAGCTTCACATTTAATGTCCTAACAGGAAATTTGCTTTTGTTGCTTTTGGAGCTAGTCCAAAGTTTAATCATCTGAAACTTATACATAAACAAACAAGATTAGTAACAATGAAAAACAATATACATAATAATCAAGTGTAATCAAAGTAATTGAATTTTCGAGACGTTGATTTCTAAAAGACGATGAACTTGCACTCGAGTGATGAATTGTAACTCGAGTACTTGATGGAAAACTCAGGTGCCAGATAAACTTTGAGTTCTGGTATTAAAGTGTTGTTGAAATGTATATTACTCGAGTGCTTTAAAATGAAAATCGAGTGATCTTCTGTTTGATTTAAAATTGTTTCAACACTTCCAGTGACTCGAGTGAATATTTGGATCACTTGCACTTGTTTGCAAGTGATCTTGGATTACTCGAGTGACTCTCAGGATCACTCGAGTGATCTTCAGTAAAAGATCACATCACTTTTGGTCTATCTGTGAGTGACTTGCTGAAAGCATGAGAGTTGACACTATCACTCAAGTGATCACTTACCCACTCGAGTGATCTTTTTTAACTTTCAACAAATATTGCGAGTGACTTGCAAAAACCTGCGAGTGATCACTTATTCACTCGAGTGATCTTTGATCTTATCATTCGAGTGATGAAAACATCACTCGAGTGATCCGTCATAACTTCCAAAACCACTGCGAGTGACTTGCTGAAAACTGTAAGTGATGGAGAATCACTCAAGTGCTAACCCAATCACTCGAGTGATATTGTACCACTTCTGAACTTTTCAGTGAGTGACTTGCAAAATCACTGGAAGTTAGGATTATCACTCAAGTGCATTAATTGCCACTCGAGTGATCATCTCAGATCACTTGAAATGAATGATCTTGTTGATTCAAGTTTATTTCAAATATAGTTTTATCACTCGAGTGACTAGAATAATCATATTCACTCTGTATTTTAAGGTTTGTTATCATCAAAACATAATCTAAGAACTAACATAAACGATTTGAATATAAGTGTATGTTTTCAAAGTAAAGAAGAAGTCCGTGTAATTAGGGCAAAATTCAAGGGTGGTTAGGATATTTTCCTCAACAATTTTTTTATACAATGCATGAACGCACACAAATATGTAATGTCAAGCTCAAGCCTAAGGCTTCGTCCAAGTATAGCGGATGGGGCTACCACTGGGCCGGTTGACTTAAATAAACAAGTAATTTCGGGTAATATATTATGAATAATATCATATATAGTGATTGTTCACGACTTTCCAACTACAAAACTTCAAGGACCCTAATTATTATCATATAGTAGTTTTTTTTTACTATTTACTTTCCACTTTCCACTTCCACGCACGCACGGACGGACACACAGAGAGAGCATGTTCATATACCACAACATGTTCATATAGGTGTTCATCATCAGGGACAGGGACAGGGACACACACACACACACACACACACACAGAGCATGTTCATATACCACAGCATGTTCATATAGGTGTTCATCATCAGGGACATGGATTAGGAAACCTTGAATGAACATCGTTAATTTCTTCGATTACTTCAGATGTGAGCTCTATGTGGCATGCATTCAGAACCTGTTGGAGTTGCCATGGCTTGGTAGCCCCAAAAATAGTGCTAGCTACAAGGGGATGTCTCAAAACAAAGGCTGCCCAAACAGAACATAAGTGTATCAATTAGATAAAATTGATATAGTGAAAGATAAATACTCCCTATAGTCTTTAATATAAAGCATTTTGAGGAGTTGATATTGGTCCTAAATATAAGACATATTTTTTATATTTATTAATCTTTTCCCAATTTACCCTTATTGATTCTCTCTCAACAATAATTAACAAGGAGAGAGAATGAGAGAATTAAGGAAGATGACTAGGATGCTTTAAAAAACACATGTCATATTAACTAACTTAATTAACTTATTTAATCTAATCAAATTATGTAATATATCTTATATTAAAAACCAGCGGGGAGCAATAGACTACTCAACCATAAATGCTTGACATATTTATGAGTATCAAGTAATAATCTGGTTTATGTTTACTCGGTAAATCAAGCTTACCTTTAAGAAGAGGCAAAGAAAAGAAAATAAAAGTAGTTCTATTTGAATCCAAAAACCCAAAACATATGGCTGGCAGAAATCAGAGACAATCTGTTGAAAATTGAAAAAAAAAAAAAAAGGTGGAAACATGGAAGTGGGGGCCCTCAATATTCCAAACATCCCCCCCCCCCAAAAAAAAATAAAATCAATAAATAAAAACAAAGGAAAAAATGAATTTTGAACCTCCCTGTTCCGCAGAAAGAGAATCCAACGCTTAGCATCCAGAACCTCAAAATAGAACTCTTTTTGATGAAATGACTTGATCACAAAACTTCTTTTGCTATTTAAGGAGGTATAAATCAGAAACCACTTCTCCCCCAACTAAAACAATTTAAACAAAAAAGTCATTGCAAATCATAATGCCCAGACTGGGTTGGCAACCTCTATTGGACATTGTGGGCGAAGTCAATCACTACAGTCCCACATCTGAATTATGAAATTAATAAAGAAAATATTTCTCACACAAAAGAAATAACCATGCACCATAAAAATTTAAAATATCACGACCATAAGAGATGTAGGAAAATGTTGTCAAACCAATTGAAAGAGAAACCGGATGAAGACCAAGTTTTTTCGCAATATTGAGGTACTCCTGCAAGGCAAAAACATGGGTATTGAAATAGTCAGATGAGAAATTAACGAGGAATAATATTCCAAATAATTATGGTTGGCCACAGGATTTCTCTTTTGACATTCACATTTTTGTGCCGTGATGTAAATAATAGCAATAAATGAAAATACCCTTATGAAAAAGGTCCTAGCATCATTGCATGAATCTTGATTTTGTTTTAATAAAGATGGAAATAGAACTTCGTGGATTCAAAAGACACGTTAGGCTAAAGATGTTCTAAAACCAACAAAAATGTCAGCAAATATTCAATTTTGATACGCGCAACAGTGCAATACTACAGGAACACATGAAAAGATAAGAATGCACGATATTTTTCTTGCAGAAATTTCCTGTGATAGGCAAGATGGAACAACTCCATTATTGTGCATGTTCAAGTTATAAGGGTACCATTTAAAAATGAATAGTTTTCTAGGCCAAATCACATTGTTCCTGAAACATACTCTTCAGCTACTGAACAACATGTGAATTTCCAACATGGCAAATATCAATACTGCATTAATGTAGAGGGAATCATTTTACCTTGGTAGCCATCTTTAATATGTTATTGGAGAGGTCATATCTGGATTCTCCTTCAGAATATCTCCCTGTGAATGACAAAAATAGCATCAGTTAGATTATAAAGATATGCTGGGGACAAATCTTTCTATTTTTCCTCCTCATACAGAGGGAAAGATATTTGTAGTAAAAGATAAATCAATTGACCTTTAAAAAGATTTAATCGAGCATCTTTGGGCCCACCATCAGGGGAACAATATTTCCCTGTAAGTATACCCATTGCTAGGGGACTGTAGGCCAACAAGCTAATTCTGAAAAGAATAAACCATTATATGACCGTGAATTTTCACTTCAAAAAGAAAACTGCAGCAAAGTGCCCTTATGTAACTGATTATATTAAAAGTGTTATAAAAGAAAGAAATTTTTCATTTCATTTTCCTAGACTTTAAACATCTGCAACAGAACATAAGTTCAAGCTGCACTTGGATTTAATCCATGGCCAATCCCTTTCCCTCTTACTACTCCGAAGGCTTTGTAATTCTTTTGCAATCAAAATGGGAAAAAATATTTTTTAAAAAAAAATTCAGTATCTAATTCACATGAAAAAGGACTTTAATATTTTGTTTTTCTTAAAGCTCGTCTAAGTGATATAAATGCATGAGCTACCTTTTAAACTATAAATATATAATTGGAAAGCTTTTCAATTTGTGCATCCAAGAATATTTCCACTGGAAACATGCTAAAAATTTCAGTATCAACTTGTTAAATTATTATATCTCAGATTTTTTTTTTTTTTTTTTGGTTTTTCAAATGAGATGTGCCTTTTTTTGATCAACTAGGAGATATGCATTTTTAAGGAAGGATTTTCCAATCATTTCATTCACAATAAAATCAAGTAATATCCAACTTGCATCAAAATCAATGCTGATTACCTCTCATAATGACAACACTCAGCCAAGGCAGTGTCAAAAGTTCGGCATAGCAGGCTATATGAATTCTGTTATAAAAAGAGGTGCAAATAAGCCTCATAAGTAACCTTCCAGAGGGGATTGGGGGTTGAGGGCTAGGGTGCCGCAATTATTAGGATATCATAAAAATAAGGGCAATAGTTGCCCAAAGGCAAGGGACAGGACCTGCAGTGATACTATCTTGGGATGGCAAGGGGATTTTTCAGCAACCTGAATAAACTTCATAACACCATATGGTGTTTCATTACTAAGACCAATGTATCTGATCTGCATGAACTTTCTCTCTTTCAAAACTCAGAAATACCATTTAAACATTGGCAAGTGAAGCTGTTCACCATCATCACTTACCTTCCCAGAATTCACAGCTCTGCTGAGAGCTTCAAATTGTTCATCTATACTAACAGAAGAATATTGTCGATTTGGGTCATACTCAGTTTCTCCAAACATTGGAACATACCTACAATCATTAGCATAACACTTGAAAAGTTCAGATTTATGATGCAGGCATGTTTACATGCACACAAAAAATATTAAAAGAAGAATAGGAAGGGAAACTTCAATAATAAAAGAATCAATGTAAACAATAGTAAAAAAACTTTAAAATCCACATACAAACCGATCAGGCCAATGAATTTGATAAAGATCAATATGATCTGTTTGCATCCGCAACAAACTGCATAAATTCAATAAGCAAGCCATCAGAAATATAATGCTTGACAAATAACTTTTCCAAATAGAATTACCACTGCCCAACTACAAATCTATGTGATTGCACATCCTATGAGGCTATGAGCAATCAATTTCAATCTAAAACTTGGTTAATTGTGTGAAGATTAATTTTTTCTCATAGGATAATCCTATTGCTACTCCTACCTTTATGGAAGGGTTTAAAGGACTTGCAATAAAATGAAAGGCCTTCTGAGTTAATAATCTACATTTATCTTTTATTTATTTTGGTGAATTAAACAGTGAAGACAGTTTCTACAAGGAATCCTCATCCTCCAACTAACTACTATTAACTGTCAAAAAGATTATTCCTCCAAACAGCATCAACTTCATTTCTTACACTGTCCACTTAATAAAATTAAAAGTAGATAATAAGCAAGAATAGAATTATTAAAAGCTCTAGTAGTTTTTCATGACAAAGCCAGCCAATGAATCCAATAAGCATAGATTAATCACGACAGAATTTAACCTATTGTCTATGGCTTCACTGATATTCCTGGCATCTAGACACTTTGGGCCACCTCTAATCCAAGTCATCTGCCCAGATGGTCCACTAACCTGTACAAAGTTGAAAATTAGTAACAATACAAGAGCTGAAGCAACTGAAAGAACTTCGGTTAAACATAAGAGTTCATTTCCAAACTATGGCAGCATGCAATTAATACTAACTAAAGTTCCTCAAGACGAATAACAAGGAAGCGATTTGATTGCCTCTAGCCCTGATAGTCCTTGAAAAAAAAAAAAAAGCGAAGCATAGCTTGAAATTTATTTCCAAACGATAGTCACATGAGTAGTGATGCTCACTTATCAGGAATTCCTTTGGACTAGCTTCAAACATGAATGACATTCAAATTGAATGGAAAAGTAAAAGCAAGCACTAAGCTCAAAGTCATGCATATTGTTGTCCCAATATAATCAAGAAAGCATTCCCATAAAAAACAAAGAACACTCAACCATATTTAGTACCCACATTTCCACTCCCAACGACCATGAGAGTAATGAACTAGTCGTCAAATTTATCACATGTTCAAAGTGAAGACTCACTTTGGCCAAAAAAAAAAGTGAAGACTCACTACCTTTGTGGCAATTACGACTTGATCTCGCGGGATTTTCCTCTGCCGAATCCAACGACCGATATACTCCTCGCTTCTCCCCTGAGTCTCAGCACGCTGAGGCACCGGGTACATTTCTGCGGAGTCAAAGAAGTTGATGCCGGAATCAAAGGCTTCGTCAAGAAGGCTAAACGACTGAGGCAGTGTGTTCTGCTCTCCAAAGGTCATGGTTCCTGGGTGAATTAGAACAACATTAAACTGAATTTCTCAGAAGAGTATGAAGAAGAAGAGGATAAGTAAAGTGGTGCACGAGGGCGAACCCAAGCAGAGTCTTGAAACTGTAAGATTAGGAGCCAGGTTGAAGAGAGGAATCGACATTAATGCTTGAACGAGCCACAAGCGAGTGAACTGAAGAAAGCAACGAAACTGTTCGTTATCAAGTCGTACGACCGATTGAAGAATGCAATAAAATGGGACTTGGGCTTTAACTGAGCCCATCCCAATAAAGAAAGGACAGTGAAGTTAACAGTTTTTTTTTAGCCTGCTCAATTTGCAAAGGGGTCGGACACTCTCATAAAGGGAGGGAGTTCGATCCAGTGAGCCATGGCCAACGACTGGAGGAGGACATCCTCACTTCCTGGTAAACGCCGAGATAATGGGGACGGCCACCCCGCCCAACGCGTCGGTATGACCTAGGAGGAAGAGAAATTTCAGCCTGCCCAACATCGGTATGACCTAGGAGGAAGAGAGATTTCACCCTGCCCTTGGATCGTGGGTGAACCCAACCCCTATCCTAAAATTTCATATAACAAAAAAACAGTTTTTTTGTTTTTAAACTATACCTAATAACACGATTTGGGCCAAACTTTAATGGGGAAGACGGACGTCTCATACTTAAGGCCCTGTTTGGTTCTTGGCATTGTGTTTTGAGGGATCGGGACGGGGACGGGGACGGGGACGGGGAAGAAAGGTAGTGGTGGTGGGATTGAAGATTTAAAATTACGTTTGGTATGGAATGTTATTCGGAGGGAGTGCTAAATTTAATAATTAGTAATGAATTATAAGAAGACTATAACAACCCTTAGAATATTTTTTTTAAAAAAAAAAATTCTCGCCAAATAGCGTACATCATCTCCACCGTCCAAAGTATATCATTGCTTTAAAATTCTTGTTAGTTGTTACAATTACTCAACGATTCCAATTTGATGATCAGGCAAAAAAAAAATCTGAAAAAAGCAATCATATAAATAGAGCTTTTAATCGTGGAACCGGGTCCCGATGAGCTTGGGTCCGACAGGCTTGGGTCCGACAGGGGCTTGGCCTCTAGGGCTGCGGCCCAATAGGTCTTGGCCTCTACAGGGGCTTTTGGGTTAAAATTACTATTCTAAATTTTAACTATTTTTCTTCTGGTTTTTTTTTCAAAGAAATATAATTAGTAAATTGCAATCATTAAAGTTCTAATCTATCAAATAAATGTTATCAACATTAATATCTAAACAATACAAATCATCCAACAAATAAACACATTCATTAATTCGTAATAAAAAACAAACCATTGTCTACAATTGACTCATATAAAACGTAAGAAGCATTAAACTAAGCAACATTAGATAACTCAACATTACATTGTGCCCTAGGTACCCCTTCAATTTCAACTCTAGTAAAATACCTCCAGACATCAGAAGTCAAATTTCTTGCCTTCTTAGGCTTTGATTTATCGGTCTCTTGAAGAGAAGATGATGTACGTTTAGCCGGCATAGCTAATGATTCATTAGTCCCTTGAGTTTTTTCTAAAACCATTTTAGTTAATTATGAGTTATAAGTAGTAGATCATGAGACTTATTTTCTAATTATTCATAAGATGCACAAAACCAATATTTAGAAATCATTTAGATTTGTATTAAAAACAAGGAAAGCAATGAGATTTTTGCATGTGTTGGCTGTTGACGATATATGTGACTGAAAATAGAAATACAAAATACTTGCACGTTAAACCCGCAAACTAGCCTCAATCAAAACAAAAGGAGCTAGCGTCATAATGTTAGGACTTTAATACGAACCTTTGTGTAACTGTAAATATATAAAGAAGAGCCCCAAATTAGTGAATTTGATATTGAAGCCACAAAAAAAAGGAAAGAAGGTTGGACTAAGTACATAGATGCGTACATGATTGAGTAAACAGTAACACACACAGGAAAACTACTTTGGTAAATGTATAATTTAGTTTTTACTTTTGGCCGAAAATGTATAATCTAAATTAAAACATAAGTCTAGCAAAAAAAAAAATGCTACAAAGAATGGGCCTAACGGGCCGCCCAATAGCCCGTGGCAAGTTCATGCAGGCCGTACTTTACAAGCGCCAATTTCAAATTTCGACGAATTTTTAATTTTGCTCGAGCCTTCTACAGGCCTTAAATGGCTAAATGGGCCATGGGCCGATGATTACCGATTTCCCGGCTCTAGATATAAATGGTATGGTGGATTTTGGCGCTCTTATGAAAGTATTGCCGCAAATGAAGTTTTACAATTACTCATTCATCCCAATTCACCAATAGAACCGTGCGACTTTCATGACTGACAAGAGCAATGCTGTGAGCTTCAATGAAAGGGACGAAGAGAACTTGATTTGGGTTGGTGGAGATGCTTGCGGCTGGGGAGGCATAAAAGTAAAGTTAAACTCAAAGCATAATCTTAGAGGGAGAGTTGTGTCCAAAAATTATTATAAATAGTGACAATTTTGTCCTAAAATTTTTCAATCTCAGCACTACTTTACCAATACTAGGGGTAAGTGGTTTTCCTACAATCCCACTTTCGTGGTACTCCCAATTCCAGATTATCTTCAATCCCTCATACCAAACATTGTAAAATGGGCAGTACCAGTGTCAAACTCAATACTAACCCCTTCAACACCACGCAGCAAACATGGTCTAAGGGTTAATGAGATACAAATAGGGATCTTATATGGGGAGTATCTATTTGGAAACTATGGACATGGAGAAATCAAGCTGCGTTTGATAGTGATTTCCTTAAACCTTGTGATCCTGTTATTCTTCAAATTTGGAAAAGCTTTGTACAGTTATATGATGATGGGACTGTTAAGAAATTACCTATACCAGAAGGTTTAACTGTTTGGCATTTCTCCCTTTTTGATTGGGTTAAATTGAATATTAATGGTGCTATGACATCGATAAGAGATGACACTGGGTACTGGATTTAGCTGGATCCACCCAAGCACTATGAAAATGTAATGCGTTTGAAGCTGATCGAAGAATGGGCTTTTTTTTAAGAGTTTAAGATTAGTGAGGGATTTAAGATTCAGGAAGATTATTCTTCAATCTGATTCTAAGAATCTTAATGATATACTGGTAGACAAAAGTAAGAAGTTCACATGTAGCATAATGTTTATTATGATTCTAGGTATGATGGCGTTGAGTTGGGACCTACAATTATGGCATATTTCTAGAGATTATAATACTCCTTCGATTGATATAGTTTGTAATGCAATTTATACTATAAACTGTGTCTTATATTTAGGACATGAGATATAATAGGATTCATGATGGTTTAGTAATGATGGGTTTAACTAAATCCTCCTTGTTGCATACAAAGAGTGTATGGGAATTGAATCCCCCTAGTTTAATTATTTAATATTTTAGGCCTGTGGCCCTTGTTTGCACCAAAAAAAGATATGAGATACTAATAGGGGGCCGAATCTAGTGAAAGATATTAGCTCCTCATAATGTGATCCATTAAGGTTCAAATTCCTATTGTGAAAGATGTCTGTCTACATTTAGTACTTAATAACGCTCCAAACAATAAAGTGGTATTGGATGTGAATGATTTTTTTTTTTAAAAAAATTAATGGAGCAAGCATTAACGGCTTAAGGTTACAGGCGAGATTGAACCCACGACCTCCTACTTAGAGGGTCTTCTCACATCACTAGGCTACAATGCCTTTGGTGACGTGAATGAAAATTACTACCTCCGGTCCTAATTATAAGAACACTTTTGTAGTGCAAATTATACTACAAAAGTGTTCCTATAATTAAGACCGGAGGGAGTAGTAAATTATAGACAATACATTTGTTTTGGGATGGTTCTACCAAAAAAACAATTTTAAAAAATAATTATGAAGCCACTGATTCTTGACAATGAACATTATTAACTGAAAATCCTTGCCACACACATATATTATTAATTTATTACTCTTACTAAATTTTAGCCACTTCAGGATATTTTTTCAAAATTATGAAGTATTTTTTCATTATCGTTCAGTATCATAAAGTATTTTTTTAACACTGGTAAGTATCTTGAAATATTTTAAAAAAGGGGGCACAGCTGCCCTCGTTTGCGCCAAAACGGCACCATTTTGGCGCAAAGGAGGGCAATGAACGGTAGCTGCATAGGACCAAATCCAGGCCCCGATAATTTTGTTCCAAGTCCTTAGTAAACTCTTAACCAAAGTACAATACCCTTTAAACCTGTTAACATATATAATTAGAGAAACAATATGGAAAAGATGAATAATCATATATTAATCAATCTCATTAGATCAACATGCTCATACAATTCATAACTCACTTAGGTTATATCTAATTCACTCTTACTTGAGGGAGATAACCAAATACCTAAAACTATTAGGATCTTGGAGGAAGACCAAGTTAACTTCCTCTTAGAGAGAGACCAAGTTAACTCTATCTTTTTTGTGAGGACTCCACATCCCATACATTAATCATATTAGCTAAGACCCTTTATATAGACAAGGGCCCTAACTAACTAATCAATTAATAACACCTAATATCTCTAACAAAACCAAAGATATAGTTTTTTTTTTTTTTTTTTTTTTTCCAATTACAATAGAAAGATTCTATTAATTTTGAAGGCCTATAAATAGAGGCCATGTACAAAGTATTGACACACAACAAGTGAATATGATAATTGCTCTATCTTTTCTCTCGAATTCTCTCTTGTCCTAAATCTCATTTTTTATAATATGTTTTTATTACGAGTCTGTAACGAATGTATGATTGTCATCGTTTCTTTAACAATTTCCTCTACCCAATTTATTGTATATTTGTTTGATCTATTTGTGATAATATGAGCCATTATATTGAATTTAAGAGACCCATGTACCGATTGTTTTAGATACCGAGTTTCCTTCTAAAATTGGATATCATTTTATTGCTTTTCTATCTTATCTTATCTCATTCACAAGTTGTTCTATATTCTTGATGTTACTTTTTACTATGGCAGAAAGCTATATACCTTTGATTCCTTATTTTGAAATTATATAGTCAAAAGTCATACAATTTTGATATCCTATTTTGACATTTATGACCAAAAGTCATATACAACTTTTACTTATATTGGAGATAAATGACCAGAAGTCATATAGTTTTAATTTCTCATCATGAGATTAGATGATTTTAAGAAATGAGATTAAATGGCGTACAACCACATAATTTTAATTTTGTTGTGCAAACGTGATATCTTACTCTATGAGTAACGGATTATTTATTGACTTTGCAAATTTCCTTTTATTGTGATAGTTAGATCGTTTGAATTTTATATTATTATAATGGGTTTCTATATTTTTAAAAATTTCCTATTATTTTAGTTTAAACCATGTCAAATCTTGTAAAATTTGAGTTTGTGGCTCTTGACGTTATCAAAAAGAATTATTTATCTTGGATCCTGGATGCAAAAATCCATCAAAATGCCAATGGTCTAGGAGACACAATTAAGGAAGACAATTAGGTATCCCATCAAGATAAAGCCAAAGTCATGATTTTTTTATGCCTCCATTTTCATGAAAGATCCAAAAATTGAATATTTGACTATAAAAGACCCATTTGTTCTTTAGAACAATTTAATAGAAAGGTATTACCACTGGGAGATGGTTATTCTTCCAAAAGCGTGTTATGACTTGATGCATTTACGCTTGCAAGATTTTAAATATGTGAGTGAGTATAACTCCTTAACATCTAATCACTTCTAAACTAAAATTATGAGTGGAAAAAGTTGCTGATAAAATATGCAAGAGAAAGTATTCTCCACATTTCATGCATCCAATGTGCTCTGGCAGCGAAAATACCATAAAAGAGGCTTCAAGAAATATGTTGAATTAATTTCTTACCTCCTAATAGTGGCTGAACAAAAAAAGAAAAAGAGCTTTTGTTGAAGAAACATGAATCTTATCTAATGGGTTCGACTCTATTCTTAGAAGTGAATCCACTTAGGGCCGTGGACGTGGATGTAGATGTGGCCATAGCCGTGGGCATGGCTATGGTCGCAATCATAGTGGTTGAAATTCTCACTCGAAGTGGGAGAAAGAGTGATAAAAATCACAAAAGGGAAACCGGCGAGAACTATAATCATACTAAAAAATTATGTTATCGCTATGGGGGCAAGGGTCAAGTATCTATCGTATACCAAGATATCTTATTGACCTTTACCAAGAATCACTCAAAAATAAAGGTAGAGTCACAGATTGAAACAAGTCATGTTGATAAGGAAGTCAATTCTGAGTATAGTGATATGGATATAACCCATTTGGATATTTCTGATTTCTTTGTTGATCCTAATGAAACGATTGATCACCTGATTGGTGATGGAAATGTTCAAATTAAAAATGAGTTATTTTTGTCTAATTGATCTGCTATGCTTTAATGTGTCTCCTTTTTACTGCATATGAATATTTCCTTTTCATTAATTATGTTTTCCTTTCTTTTTCATGTTTCTTTTTATGGTGAATGACTCTTACTGACATCAATCTTGAAAATTTATATCTCGTTAATAGTGCACCATACTTAGAAATGATAAATATTTTTCTTCCTTAGTAATGCGGGAAGCAAATGTTTAGACAATATTTAGAAGTATAATTCTGATTGAAGGCTCTTAAAGAATTAATATATTATTTTCTGGAGGAACAAAGTTATGTATTGATAATGCATTTTACTTTACCAAGTGAAAAAGAAAATTGTTGAGTTTCAAGGATATCTTCAAAAATGGATATCATGTAGAAACAACAAATGAAGATAATCAAGAATATTTTGATATATATCACGAATTCAGTTTAATACAACTGAAGATTATCCATTTTACAGATATCCATGAAACTCAATAAATTTTTGGTTGACTTTATAGAGTAAAATGCATTACTAATGTATAATTTTATTCCTCTAGGAAACAATATATTAGTTCTTTCAAAGCCTTCAATTAGATTTATACTTTTGGATATGGTCTGAACATTGGCTTATCACATTACCAAGAAAAAATATTTATCATTTCCAAGTTAGGTAAGTTGTTGAACTATCAACAAGATATAAATTTTTAGGATTTATGTCAATAAGAGTCATTCTTCATTAAAAGAAAAACGGAATAGAAAGGAAAACATAATTAATAAAAAAGAAATATTTAAATATAGTAAAAAGGAAACATGATAAAGAATGGTAGTTCCATTAGACAAAAATGACTCATTGTCTAACATTTCCATCACCAATTAAGTGATCAATCCTTTCCTTAGGATCAACAAAGAAATCAGCAACATCTAAATGTGTGATGTTCATGTCACCATACTCAGAATTGCCTTTCTCATCAATATGATTTATTTCAATTTGACTCTTAACTTTTCTTTTTGGGTGATTTTTGGTAAATGACAACTTGGTATCTTGATGTGAGACATATACATAACCAATGACCGTTGCCAGCACAACTATAACATAAATTTTCAATATGATTATTGTTCCCACTAGTTTCCCTTTTTGTGATTCTTATCACTCTTTCCCTACTTTGAGTGAGAATTTGAACCACTGTAACATCCCATTTTGAAACGCATAATTTTTTTTTTTCCAATCAGAGTAGAGCAATAGAGCGAAAGAGTGATCAGTACATAGCCAAAACACCAACCATTGTGTAATATTGTATAGATTACAATAGTCCTAAGGTTTAGAAATGAAATAGCGGAATGATAGAATAACAGAATAACAGAAAACGATAAGATAGAAATAGTCTTCAGCTGCACGTCTATTCCGGCACTTGCCTCGATCCCCGAACCGTGGTCCTCCCGACCACGAAGCTACAAAATGAGATTCAATTCACCATATTGAATCTCGGTTAACGGTTAACCTCATACCCAAACAATACAATATACGTACACAACGATATTTTAGAGCTAATACCACAAGATATCATAAGCATACAAACGATGCATGATCATTATGCCGACAAACATAAGCACAAAGCAATATGTAAAGCCCCATAAGGTAAACAATAACAAACAAGCACTATTCACCAAAGGCCACGATAATTACTCGTGTCCTCGCGCTAGGAAAACAAAACGGTGTTACCAAAACTATAACCCGTATAACCGTCTCGTATAACGGTCTACGAACATATCATTGACATATAAGTATTTAAGATGTACAAGATTAGTGTTACGACGCGTCCGTACCTTTGTTGGCAACGTTAGGTACTACCTACGGAAGACGTACTTTCACTAAGAACGTGAACTTCAAACAATGCGGTTCGTCGGGCAAATAGAACGGCAAAGAAATCGAGATTCTGATATCCTATAAGAATAATATCACCTTTATTAGCGATTTGACACTATAACTGGCTTTTTAGGTAAAAATTACCATTTTGCCCTTCTACCCCTAATCGGCGGAATTTCACCAAAGATTTCGTTACTCTAGCAAATTTTCTTCCCGAAATTTTGCCGAACTTCGACGCAACTATGATTTTCGAAAATAATGACTAAAATAGCCCTCCCATATGATACCCAAATCATACTTGAAATTTAAAGGCTATTCTAACAAATTCTACCCTTACTTTTAAAAAGAACTCGCTAAAGTTCCAACTTTTCTACGACTCGACCCCTACTATGTTTTTACCTCTTTAGGCATATTTTTCAATGCAATGAGGCCTAAAAACAAGCATAGGAATCTTATCACCTACTTCCTAAATCTAACTAACAATTCTACTAACTACCGAACTAAAGACTTAAAAGCTAAAGGCCAAAAGACTTACCCGTTGAAGAATTCTCGAGCTTTTCCCGCAGCTTATCTCTCTACTTTCTCTCTCAAGAAATTCGGTCAAGACAAGAAAGAAATGGTGTGAGGATTTCTCAAGGAGCATGCCTCCTATTTATAGATTTTGGTTAAGGCTTTGTTTGGAATTCCAAATTGTAAAGAACCCATTAATGCAACTTGAACACAAAGTCACAAACTCCACCTCACCCCCCTTTGGTCGACATCTTTGGGCTGTTTGGCAGCCAAGGATTGGCCAAGAAGTGATGACTCACCTCACTTTATGGCCACCCAAAGTATTTCTCGATCGGTACCCGATTCGCGTAATTTCGGAGAAATCTCAAAATTCTAGATTTAGAACTTTGAAGACCTTCTCTTTCTCATCAATAATATCTATTATAACTTGAATTTTGACTTTAGACAGGGTTCCAACCGTCCCGCTGTTGAAGTTTCTCGAAAACGTGTCCGTACGCGTCCGTGTCGAAAATCGGTTCCGGAATCATCAAGCTCTAGATAATAAGTCACTGATTCCAAATGTATTTTTATAATTATAAACTCATCCCTAGATGTTGAGTTATAATTTATTTCCTTATTTTCCCAAAATGTGACTAGCAAGATTTTCCCTATTTCGTCTTATTAGGACAATGTGCTACGGGTCTCGGAATTGACTTCCTAAGAGGTCACTTGAAGGTAAAAACTCACCGATCAATATTTTACCTTGACTTTGGAATTCCTATTCCTGGTTCCCTAGATAGGATCTGTTTCCTAAATATAATATTACTATTCATGCTTTTTAATTATATTATATAAAAATCAAAAATTTGCAAAATATCAAGATATCAAATTTTGCTTCTTATTCTCAAATTCTTTGGCCAATTTTCGGTAGCCTTCTTCTTTTTTTTTTTAAATGTTTTTCAAGAATTAATTAATTACTTAATTCAATTTTTATTAAAAATTCTACAAAATTCCCTAATTGGCCCATTCTTGTATTTAGGTTTAAAAATACCTAAACTCAACTATTTTCCTCAAAACTTTCCAATTTAATTAGTAAATACATTTTATTAATATTCAACTAATTTCCACTAATTTTAGAGCTTCACATAATTATTACTGAAATTTCCTTTGCTTATGCTTAAGTAATTAGCTATTAATTACTTAATTACTCTTTTAACCATAGTTGGTATTTTTCTTAATTAGAATGCTTCATTACCTTCATATTCTTGTATTAACATTAGCATTTCCATGCCTCTTGCATTGTTTCATAATTACAAGGGTATTTTGGTCATTTTATAACTTTATGAGCATCCTTTCTCATTTTCCCAAGTTTGTAATTTATTTAATTACTGTAATTAGAGATAATATACTCTCTTAATTCAACTGGTCATTTTACCGACTTTTAGGATTTTTCATGAATTTTCTAAGTTAATTACCCTTTGCGGGGGCATTTTGGTCATTTTGGCACTTTGACCCTTAAACTCCCTAATTTCTTGCAGAAATTCTACCTAGAAAATAGACTATAATTACCTAAGAATGGAGATTGCAATTTCACTTATCGAAATATCCAACTTTTATTTATAATATTCCGATAAATATCCTATATTACATTTCTCCCCCTTACACAAAATTTCGCCCTCGAAATTTAATCTATACTAACTAAACTTCGGGCCATAAACTCGGGTACTTCTCCTTCATGTCACTCTCGGTCTCCCAAGTTGCCTCGCTCGGTCAAACCCTTCCGCACCACCTTCACTATCGGTATAGTTTTAGTCCTAAGCCGTTTCTCCCGGCGTTCGAGAATTCGCTCCGGCCGACTACAAAGGTGTTACCATGCCGTACTTCAACATCATCGTACTTTATGACATGATCTCGATCTGGTAGGTACTTCTTCGGTTGTGACACGTGAAAAACATCATGGAGATTACTCGGGTTCGGGGTAACGCTAGTTGATATGCAACAGTCCTCGCTTGGCTAATACTTCAATTGGTCCAACGTAACGCGGACTAAGCTTCTTTCTCTTCGCAGTTCTCCCGACACACCATCGGAGATAACTTCGAAACACATGGTCTCCGACTTCAAACTTCAACGGTCTTCTCCTCTTATCTCGCATAGCTCTTCCGTCTATCGTGTGCGCAAGGAGTCTCTTCTTGATCGGTGCGATCCGCTCGTAGGTCTGCTCAAGCATGTCTCGGCCCAAGTAATCGCTTCTCGGACGAATCCGTCCAAGACAATGGTGATTGACACTTCCGCCCATACAATGCCTCGAACGGGGCCATTTGTATACTAGCATGATAACCGTTGTTATATGCAAACTCGCTAGCGAAAGATGTTGATCCCAACTTCCTTTGAAATCTAGGGCACATGCTCGCAAAGATATCCTCCAAATGTTTGTATGGTCCTTTCGGATTGACCGTCTGTTTGTGGGTGATAAGCCGAACTGAACTTCAGCTTGGTCCCCATACCTTCATGTAATGATTGCCAGAAACGGGATTTGAACCGCGTATCCCGGTCAGAGACAATGCTCGTAGGAACACCATGTAATCTTACTATCTCTTTGATGTAAATCCCCGCCAATCGTTCCGGAGAATAATGGATACCGATGGGAATGAAGTGTCCGACTTGGTTAGTCCGTCAACAACTACCCAAATTGTATCATGGTTTCGATTTTGGGTAGACCTACCACAAAATCCATGGTTATGTTCTCCCACTTCCATTCGGCAACTCTAGTCCTTGAAGAAGACCAGGGGTCGTCGGTGTTCAATCTTTACTTTCTCGACGGTCAAGCATTTGGCCACGTATTCTCGCTACGTCTTTCTTCATCCCGGCCACCAAAACTCGGATTTCATACTGGTACATCTTGACCATGCCCGGATGTAGAGTGTACTTACTCTTATGAGCCTCATCCATTATTGTCCGCTTTAATTCATCAATTGGCGGTATGTAGATTCGCTGCTTATACCTGACCAAACCACTAAGTGATAGGTCATAGTCTTGGGTCTCACCTCGAGTGATCTTCTCACGTATCTCTTTTGCCCCATCATCTTGCTTCTGCGCTTTCTCCACTTCATCTCTCAGATCATACTCCCCTTGACTCGCAAGAAGTGTAGCAAGATAGGCATCAGCTGGTGCGTGCTGACCCATGCAGATTTGGTTGGTTAGATTCAGTCTCTCGAAATCTTCCAAAGAAGCCGCTCCCGTATCATCATGTGTGATACCCGCACTGTCTTTCTACTAAGAGCATCAAGAACAACGTTTGCTTTACCCGGATGGTACTTGATCTCCGGGTGTAGTCTTTAATCAACTCCATCCAACGACGTTGTCTCATATTGAGTTCTCGTTGATCGAACAAGTATTTCGACTCTTGTGGTCACAAAACACTTCTACGCTTACACCGCATGTGCAATGCCTCCATATCTTCAAAGCGAACACGATAGCCGCCACTCTAGATCGTGTGTAGGATAATTTAACTCGTGGGGTTTCAGCCGACGAGAGGCATAAGCCACCACTCGCCCAATTGCATTAGGACACAACCCAATCCTTGCCCACCGGCATCACCGTAGACTACATAAGTCTCATCGATCTGGGATAATCAATACCGGTGCCGTAGTCAACCTCTCCCTCGAAAGCTCTCCTCACGCCATCTCCCCATACAAAGGGTTGATTCTTCCTCGTAAGCTTTGTCAATGGTAGGGCAAGACGCGAGAAATCCCGTATAAATCTGCGGTAGTATCCCGCCGAGACCAAGAAAACTACGGATCTCCGTCGCGCCTCTCGGCCGTTTCCACCCGTAACCGCTTCCACCTTGCTTGGATCAACTGCAACTCCGCCGCTAGATATAACATGGCCCAGAAATTTCACTTTCGGCAGCCAAAATTCACATTTGCTCAGCTTAGCATAAAGTTTTTTTTCCCTGAGTATGCCTAACACCTTTCGCAGATGTTCTTCGTGCTCTTCTTTGCTCTTAGAATATATCAAAATGTCGTCGATGAACACCACCACAAATTGGTCTAGGTGTTGTCGGAAGATACGGTTCATGTAATCCATGAATACCGCAGTGCATTTGTCAATCCGAAGGGCATCACAAGGAATTCATAATGCCCATATCCGGTTCCGAAAGCCGTCTTGGGAACATCGCCATCCTTAACTCGCAACCGATGGTATCCCGAACGCAAGTCAATCTTTGAAAAGACCGTGGAACTGCATAATTGATCCAAAAGATCATCAATCCGGGAAGTGGGTACTTGTTTTTTACGCTTACTTTGTTGAGCTCGCGTAATCGATGCAGTCGGAAACTTCCATCTTTCTTCTTTACAAAAAAAGTACCGGGGCTCCCCACGGTGAAACGCTAGGTCGAATGAACCCTTCTTCAAAAGCTCTTCCAACCGCTTCTTCAACTCTTGCATCTCGTTAGAGCCATTCGATACGGCGCCTTTGATATTGATCCTGTACTGCATCAAATCAATGTTGAACTCCACTTCTGGATAGGAGGTAACTCGGTGAGATCCTCTCGGAAATACATCGAAAATTCATTCACCACGGGGATGTCCGGAGTGAAAGGTTAGCTTCGCTTTGACGAAAAGAATACCATGAAAGCATGACATCCTTGCTTCACGCACCGATCAGCTTCGTAGCGGAGAGAAAGTTCAGCTCACTTCAACCTTGTCTCCGGCAAATGATATCTCCTTTTTGCCACGATCGATCATCGCACCGTTGGCCGTTAACCGCTTCAGCCCGAATATGACGTCAATGCCGTGAAGAGGTAGACGGATGAGATCCACTTTAGAAACTCGTCCATCCACGTTAGCGCACAATTCATACATGCATCGAGAGGTTAAAGACTTTACACCCAACGGTGTAGCTACAACAAGATCAAATGGTAATCTACAGGCATGCAATCCTAAACGACTTGTACAATCATAGGAAATAAACGAGTGACTAGCACCCGAGTCATACAATGCTTCCAATAGATTTCCATTGAGATAGATGGTACCTTGAACCATCGCCGGGACTTCTCGGCCTCTGTGTTTGTCAATGCAAAGATCCGCCAGCGTTCGAGGTCTCGCCTCTGCGGTCCTCTCGGGCAATCCCGCTAATGTGTCCAGGCTTCGACATCCGGCGTAGACTTGTTTCCCATCACAACTTGGCTCCTGGATGGTACTTCTTACATTTCGACACGTCCGGGATCCCGTCTGTTTGAAACTATTTTGTTGGTAGGGTTTCTTGTTCCCGCTTCGGTTGTCATTCCAAGGCGTTTTCCTCTTCGTGAGGAACCTCCGCGGTTTGATCCACCGCGATTTGCGTTGTTACCTTCCCCGGCCTCGAGTCTTGCGCAGCCCTTTAAGTTGCGCTCCGTCATTCTCAGATTCTACCGCTTGGGCCATTCTTGGAAATTGCCGAGATACTAACCTTACCTTTATATCGTACTTCAATCCGGTTAATAGTCGGTTAGCCTTCCAGCTCTCATTCTTGTAGACTTTTAGGTATGATGAATACCTTGACAGTTGGTAAAACGGGCGAAGTAGTCGTCAAATGACTCTTCAGCTCCTTGCTTGATCTCAGGAATTCTTCCTCTTTAATTACTGCGTTGATGGAGGAAAGTACTGTTCGTTGAATTGTTCGAGGAACATTTCCCAAGTAACAGATCGGGCGGGGTTGTGGAAACACTTTTCCACCACCCGTGGGCATCTCCCTCAAGCCGGTATATTGCTAGCCGGGCCATCCGATTTCCGGCACTCCATGACTTCAAAAATCTTCTCAAGACTCAAAAGCCAATCCTCGCCTAGCTCACTCTTTCCTCGGAAACCAGTGGTTTCAACTTGCGGAACTCGGTTTACCCAATTTTCCGTAGTTCTCTCTATTTGTTCATGCCTGGGTTGTGATTGGGATCTCTCGGACCCTTCAGTGCTCTTCATAATTTTCATAACCTTCATTGTCATCATACCCTTCGTCGTCATCATTGTTATTATCTTCATTTTCTCGTTCATCCTCGCGTTGTCGTGCGTCTAATTGCCTTTGTGCCTCCTGGTCTTGTTGGTTTTGTCTTGCCGTAAGAGCATCAATCGAACTCTTTGTTCTTGCGAGTTCTACGCATTTCTTCAATTTCTTCACGTCCGGTTGATTCGGTTCATCGTTTCGTTCATCCCGAGGCGTCTCGCTCTTCCCTACCTCGGCCTCGACCACGGCCTCGGCCTCTTCCTCTTGGTGCACCAAAGACCTCTCAAGTTGGCCATGTTTTAAATTCTTTTTCCTTTAAACAATTATGAAAGAATATATAAATATTAAAAGTGACAAAACAATTTGCACACCAAACATATATTCACATATATTCATTCATAAAGTTTATACATATCATCGATCTAATACTAATACAAGTCATACCGTACAATCTCCTTATTCAAACGTATATACAATATTCAAAGGTACTTGGAGATACAAACTAAACTCCCTAGTTTCTACAATCCACAGCCTTCCTTGTACCGACGTTCTTTCTCTACATGTAAAGGCGAACCAAGCTCTTCGTAGCGAAGGTGTATGCTAACACTTAAGATAGGTCCGTCATCTAATAGTTCATTACGATCCTTGCCCAAAAGCGGGTATAGGGAAAGAAGTACAATGTGGTCCTAACCCAATCATGGGGGTGAATGTCCCCTATTATTGGCTTGGTAGTTTGAGATTAGGGTTAAAAACACAAGATATTTTCCTTGGGTGGTGCTAGTGAGATTCGTAGCTTCAATGAGAAAGTTTTCCAACAAAATGACTAACGTGTCATTATCATTCAGGACATAGTAGAAATTTTCTGGTTCACCGCCTCATCTTCAAGAAGTTGAATGTCGGGTAGTCAAAGTTATCATCAACCGAGGAATGGGTAGGGCTTCCTGGATCAGCTTGGTCCTCAATCTCCGTGTCATTCGGAGTTGAGATTAGGAGAATCAGTTCGAGTCCTCTCGTAGCGGGGGTGATAGGAGGGTTCGGCTCACCGTAATAGTGACTAGGAGTTATGGGGTCTCGTACACTCGTGGTTTGGATCCAAAGGAAACCGTTTATAGTGATCTCGTACTCCGGGTATAATAGGTTCAGCATGGTTTTCAATCTCGTGCTCATCCGGTTGTGCGTTGTAGGAATCTACCTCTTCTTCGATGGAATCTCCTTCCGTAGTCGGTGGGGATGGGTTATTTGAGGGTTCGGGTACGACGGAGGAATGGATCTCCCGGGCGACGCCTCCGTAATCCGTGATAATTGTAGAATGGCTCTAAGACGGGCTCTTCGTCCCTGTTCATCTCTACACATTACACCAATGGCCTTATCAGTACTCATTTTCAAAAATGTGCTCATAATTAAAAGGCTTTTTGAACATAACTCCGTTATCCGAACAGAATGGCCAGATAAGTGTCTATCATGGGGACCTCACCAACTCTATGGCGACTGATTGGCCACACCCACATAGACTAGCCTTAACTGTCCTACCATACTATCCGTAATAACATAGTCATATCAATGCCAGGACTACTGCTCTGATACCAAAAATGTAACATCCCATTTTGAAACGCATAATTTTTTTTTTTTCCAATCAGAGTAGAGCAATAGAGCGAAAGAGTGATCAGTACATAGCCAAAACACCAACCATTGTGTAATATTGTATAGATTACAATAGTCCTAAGGTTTAGAAATGAAATAGCGGAATGATAGAATAACGAATAATAACGAAAACGATAAGATAGAAATAGTCTTCACCGCACGTCTATTCCGGCACTTGCCTCGATCCCCGAACCGTGGTCCTCCCGACCCCTGAAGCTACAAATGAGATTCAATTCACCATATTGAATCTCAAACGGTTAACCTCATACCCAAACAATACAATATACGTACAACGATATTTCTAGAGCTAATACCACAAGATATCATAAGCATACAAACGATGCATGATCATTATGCCGACAAACATAAGCACAAAGCAATATGTAAAGCCCCATAAGGTAAACAATAACAAATTTCGCACTATTCACCAAAGGCCACGATAATTACTCGTGTCCTCGCCGCTAGAAAAACAAAACGGTGTTACCAAAACTATAACCCGTATAACCGTCTCGTATAACGGTCTACGAACATATCATTGACATATAAGTATTTAAGATGTACAAGATTAGTGTTACAAAGACGCGTCCGTACCTTTGTTGGCAACGTTAGGTACTACCTACGAAGACGTACTTTCACTAAGAACGTGAACTTCAAACAATGTTCGTCGGGCAACAGAACGGCAAAGAAATCGTAGATTCTGATATCCTATAAGAATAATATCACCTTTATTAGCGATTTGACACTATAACGGCTTTTTAGGTAAAAATTACCATTTTGCCCTTCTACCCCTAATCGGCGGAATTTCACCAAAGATTTCGTTACTCTAGCAAATTTTCTTCCCGAAATTTTGCCGAACTTCGACGCAACTATGATTTTCGAAAATAATGACTAAAATAGCCCTCCCATATGATACCCAAATCATACTTGAAATTTAAAGGCTATTCTAACAAATTCTACCCTTACTTTTAAAAAGAACTGCTAAAGTTCCAACTTTTCTATGCGACTCGACCCCTACTATGTTTTTACCTCTTTAGGCATATTTTTCAATGCAATGAGGCCTAAAAACAAGCATAGGAATCTTATCACCTACTTCCTAAATCTAACTAACAATTCTACTAACTACCGAACTAAAGACTTAAAAGCTAAAGGCCAAAAGACTTACCCGTTGAAGAATTCTCGCAGCTTTTCCCGTAGCTTATCTCTCTACTTTCTCTCTCAAGAAATTCGGTCAAGACAAGAAAGAAATGGTGTGAGGATTTCTCAAGGAGCATGCCTCCTATTTATAGATTTTGGTTAAGGCTTTGTTTGGAATTCCAAATTGTAAAGAACCCATTAATGCAACTTGAACACAAAGTCACAAACTCCACCTCACCCCCCTTTGGTCGACATCTTTGGGCTGTTTGGCAGCCAAGGATTGGCCAAGAAGTGATGACTCACCTCACTTTATGGCCACCCAAATGTATTTCGATCGGCACCCGATTCGCGTAATTTCGAGAAATCTCAAAATTCTAGATTTAGAACTTTGAAGACCTTCTCTTTCTCATCAATAATATCTATTATAACTTGAATTTTGACTTTAGACAGGGTTCCAACCGTCCCGCATTTGAAGTTTCTCGAAAACGTGTCCGTACGCGTCCCGTGTCGAAATCGGTTCCGAATCATCAAGCTCTAGATAATAAGTCACTGATTCCAAATGTATTTTTATAATTATAAACTCATCCCTAGATGTTGAGTTATAATTTATTTCCTTATTTTCCCAAAATGTGACTAGCAAAGATTTTCCCTATTTCGTCTTATTAGGACAATGTGCTACGGTCTCTAATTGACTTCCGGAAGAGGTCACTTGAAGGTAAAAACTCACCGATCAATATTTTACCTTGACTTTGGAATTCCTATTCCTGGTTCCCTAGATAGGATCTGTTTCCTAAATATAATATTACTATTCATGCTTTTTAATTATATTATATAAAAATCAAAAATTTGCAAAATATCAAGATATCAAATTTTGCTTCTTATTCTCAAATTCTTTGGCCAATTTTCGGTAGCCTTTCTTTTTTTTTTTTGTAAATGTTTTTCAAGAATTAATTAATTACTTAATTCAATTTTTATTAAAAATTCTACAAAATTCCCTAATTGGCCCATTCTTGTATTTAGGTTTAAAAATACCTAAACTCAACTATTTTCCTCAAAACTTTCCAATTTAATTAGTAAATACATTTTATTAATATTCAACTAATTTCCACTAATTTTAGAGCTTCACATAATTATTACCGAAATTTCCTTTGCTTATGCTTAAGTAATTAGCTATTAATTACTTAATTACTCTTTTAACCATAGTTGGTATTTTTCTTAATTAGAATGCTTCATTACCTTCATATTCTTGTATTAACATTAGCATTTCCATGCCTCTTGCATTGTTTCATAATTACAAGGGTATTTTGGTCATTTTATAACTTTATGAGCATCCTTTCTCATTTTCCCAAGTTTGTAATTTATTTAATTACTGTAATTAGAGATAATATACTCTCTTAATTCAACTGGTCATTTTACTCGACTTTTAGGATTTTTCATGAATTTTCTAAGTTAATTACCCTTTGCAGGGGCATTTTGGTCATTTTGGCACTTTGACCCTTAAACTCCCTAATTTCTTGCAGAAATTCTACCTAGAAAATAGACTATAATTACCTAAGAATGGAGATTGCAATTTCACTTATCAGAAATATCCAACTTTTATTTATAATATTCCAGATAAATATCCGGGTATTACAACCACCATGATTGTGATCACAACCATGCCCATGTCTACAGCCATTTCATGTCCACGTCCATGGCCACATCCCCAAGTAGATTCATTGGTTACTATATTCACTTCTTGGATTGGAGTCGAGCTTGTTGGATGGAATTCATGATTTTTAAACAAAAGCTCATTGTTTTGTTTAGCTACTATAGGAGGTGAGAAATTAATTTAGGGTTAAGGTGCGATTTGACCAATAAACTATTAACTCAGGAGTGTCCAACATAATTAACTATTAAGTGGAACAAAAATACCAACAAACGTTTAAAAAGGAGCACCCAGCACAACACCGTTAGAAAAAAGTTAACCTCCGTTATCTAAGGTGTAGATTGGCCAACGAACTTTTACTTCAGAGCGCTTCAAAGACAAGATTCTAAATTTTACTAAATTAAATAATTTTTTTCTCAATTGTCATTATTCAAAACTACTTGTATAGATATCTATGGACAAAAATTACTTATTCTTCAATTTTGTCAAAATTATAATTTGCTAAAATAAACAAAAGTTTTAATTAAAATTTAAAAAATATAAAAAATCTATTATATCCTGAAAGAAATGAAATGAGTTTAATTTTTATTTTTATAAAAAGAGCTTAATGGATATCAACATTGATACTTAATAATATAAATTCGGCAACTTGATGATATATTTGTTAATTAAATGATCTATTGATTATATGAATATGAGACTTGTTGAAAAAAAAAAGATAACTAAGAGGCTTGAGGAAGGACAATTTAATAATAGGTTAAGGAGCAATTTGGCCTACGAAACCATATAAGCAATAGATCATTTAATTAACAATTATATCATCAAGTTGCCGGATTTATATTATTAAGATCAACGTTGATATCCATTAAGCTCTTTTTATAAAAATAAAAATTAAAATCATTTCATTTCTTTTAGGATATAATAGATTTTTTAAATTTTATTAACATTAAATGAATTTTTTAACTCACATAAATTTCTTCTAAAATAAAAATAAATCATATAATTTTTTTTGTTTAACATATATAATACACTATAAAACACCTTGAGTTTTATTTAAATCATATAATTATATTTTTAATTAAAACTTTTGTTTATTTTAGCAAATTATAATTTTGACAAAATTAAAGAATGAGTAATTTTTGTCTATAGATATCTATACAAGTAGTTTTGAATAATAACATTTGAGAAAAAAAATATTTAATTTAGTAAAATTTAGAATTTTGTGCTGGGTGCTCCTGGAGTAAAAGTTCGTTGGCCAATCTACACCTTAGATAACGGAGGTTAACTTTTTTCTAACGGCGTTGTGCTGAGCGTTCCTTTTTAAAAGTTTGTTGGTATTTTTGGTCCACTTAATAGTTAATTGTGTTGAAAGCTCCTGAGCCAATAGTTTATTGGCCAAATCGCACCTTAACCCATTAATTTAATATATTTCTTAAAACATCTTTCATGGTATTGCTTCTATAGGTGCACATTGGATGCATGAAATGTAAAGAATGCTTTCTCTAGCATGTCTATACTCACAAATTTAAAATCTTGCAAGAGTAGATGCATCCATTCATAACACGATTTTGGAAGAACAACTATCTTCTAAGGGTCATATATTTCTTTTAAATTGTTCCAATGAACAAGATAGTCTTTTATAGTCAAATATTAAATTATTAGACCTTTGTGCAAACAGTGGTGTAGAAAAATCATGACTTTGACTTTATCTTCATTGATGCTTGATTGGTTTCTTTAATTTTATCTCCTAGACCATTGGCATTAAGAGGGATTTTCCACTCTAGCATCCAAGATCAATGATTCTTTCTAGTAATGTCAAAGCCACAAAATCAAATTTTGCAAAGTTTGACATGGTTCAAACTAAAATAAAAAGGAAATTCTGGAAAATATAAAAAATTATTATAATATAAAACTCAAATGATATAGCTACCACAATTAAAGTAAATTCACAAAGTTAAGAAATAATTCGTTATTCATAGAGTAAGATATCATGTTAAACAACAAAGTTTTTGGCTTCGGGCCATATATTCTTAAAATGAGAAATTAAAACTATACGCGTATGTCTTCTAGCCATTTTTCTTCAAGATAAATAAAAAGTTGTATATGACTTCTTGTCATACAATATCAAAGTAGTATATCAAAGGGATATAGTTTATGGCCACATAATTTCAAACTAGGGAATATAAATACCAAAAAATAACAACATCAAGAATAAAGAAAAACTAGTGAATGAGATTAAGATAAGATAGAAAAGTAATAATGATTTACAATCGTAGCCATAGAACTTGAAGTCTAAACAATCGATAAAAAAGTCTCTTTAATTCCAAATAATGGCTTAAATGATCCTAAATAGGTCAAATAAAGCTACAGTAAATTATGTAGAAGGAATTGTTAAAGCAATGAGAGAATCTAAGCTAAATCATATCTTCACTAGAAACTCGTGCTGATAACGTGTTATAAAAATAAGAAGTTTGTTATGCAAGATAAGAGATAATTTATGAGAAAATGGGAGCAATTCTCATTCACTTATATATGTGCCTATGTTTTGTAAATAACCTCTTTTTATAGGCCTTCAAACTCGGAAGAAGATTCTCTTCTCATCTCTTTTCTCCATAACCCTCATTAGTCTCATTTAGACTGTTGATTGAGAAAATAAGAAAAAAGTTAAAGCAATAATATGACTTTTTACTTTTTAGATTGATTGGACGAATATGATTTAGAGATTATGAGAGATGATGAAAAAAGGATAATAAGAGAAACTCAATTATCAAAAGTCACATACAATAATAGTACAATTAATTTTCATAAATATGTGGATCTTTGCTATATTCATGCATATGAACGTACATTATTTTATTTTTTTTGGCCAATAGAATGGACATTAATTTTATAGTCTTTGAGTTTCCCACTTACTATTCATAAAAGGAGAGTTGGATATAAAACTATGAACACCCCGTAATTAATATTCATAATATTTGTATAAAAAAATATTCATAATATCAAACAATTTATAAATAGAAAGTCAAGTATTTAGGTCTTAGATTTATATTTTTGCAAAGTCTATTTTGGTTTGGTAGTTTAATTGGATTGTGGAATATTTCTCATCGTTTTCCTGATTAAAATATCATATATTTTAGAGTACGTATACAGGTATTTTATTTTAAAGCCAAATATTACAGAAAAACATATATAAAATGTAAAAATAACGAAGTTGTCTATACATTAATTAATTAATATAATTTTCTGACGGCCAAAAAAAGCTTAATATAACTTTCTGACCGCGTAATCATTAAAATAAAGACAAGATGTTCAATTGTCATGTAGCACAAGCCTCGAAAGCTGCAGGCGTCGCGCTCTCATCAGGTAGCTTTATATGGGAAAATATGTCTAAAGAACATAAAAAATATCAAAAAAAATCCTAACCCAAAATCATATACTAAAAAAGATTTTTGTTATTAGTTGTATTGACAATCGGAAATGCTATATTGACAATAAAATTTAAAAATTTGGTCATTCACAAAAAAAAAAGCTAAATTCATAATAGAAAGTGCTATATTTACAACACAATTTAAACATCTGGATTTTGTTTCAAACTCAGTCCCTAAGCGTATAGAGGTCATTCGCAACAGAAAAAACTAGATTCACAATAGGAAGTGGTATATTCACAAGAAAATTTAAAAACCTGGATTTTGTTTTTAACTCAGGTTCCTAAGCGTACAGAGGACATTCACAACAGAAAAAACTATATTCACAACAAGAAGTGCTATATTGACTTAATTTTTAAATGACTCTAGGTTTTTATATTTTGTTGTCAATATAACACTTACTATTGTCAATATAGTTTTTCCTGTTGTGAATGACCTCTATACGCTTAGGGACATGAGTTTGAAACAAAATTAGGTTTTTAAATTTTGTTGTAAATATAGCATTTTCTGTTATGAATCTTGTTTTTTCTGTTGTGAATGATCAAGTTTTTAAATTTTGTTGTCAATATAACATTTTTTGTTGTCAATACAACTAATATATAAATATGTGATTGTGGATTAGGACTTTTTTGATATTTTTTATGTTCTTTGGGACCTGAGTGATATTTTTCCAATAAGTTATTTAATTATATTATATATCATACATCATATAATTATATATCATTTTATAAATGAGACGAATTAGTTTGATATAAAAAAATAAATATAAATACTTTAGAGTCATAGGTGGAACCAAGGGTTTACGGTGGGCCCGTTAGTGGCGGAGCCACACTTGCGCAAATGTTTGCAAGTGCAGACACAAACTTTGAGATTATATATATATTTGTGAAGGAATATCTTGACAATTTATCTGGGGTGGTGTAGTGGTTATCAGGTTTGCCTCACACGAGATCCCCCGTTCGAACCTAGCGTTGGACAACTTACTTAATTGTTTTTACAGTTTTTGGATGAACTTGCGGCGGGACATAGAGCGCGTGGGAAAAGCCTTCTAAAATCTTTGATTACATTTATATTTATAAAAGAAAAATTTGTTAAAAAATATCTAAGCATCATAAAATTTATTGCTAAAAAATATCTAATAACCCAAGTTTTTAGCGGGTGTAGCTCATATTTAGATATATATAATATTTTTTCTCGACAAGGTGCAAATATTTTCCATTTTATATATTAGTTGAAGATAAGTTACACATAATTAAACAATAACGAAAAAGGCAGAAAAAGACAATTAAAAATGGTAAAAGATAAATAAATATGTTGAATTTCAATAATTCTAAAAAGTCTGATTTAAAATTTTGAAATGTTACAAAATTTGAGAAATTAGCTAACAACCTTACTTTTTTAAAAATAAAAATTCAAAAGGCCGTAGTCTACATTTTAGTATCATTATTAGCAACTCAAGTATTTGTAATGACAAATTTTGCGTGAGAAATTCAAAAAAAAAAAAAGGCTGTTGAATGGGTGCATTATTTAGCCGTCTTCATCTAAAACCCAAAAAATATATGTTCATGAATTCGATAGGCAAATTGCACTACAAAAACACTCCTATAATTTGAAAGTAAAGCTTAATCACCAAGAGGGGGGTGAATTGAGGATTTTAAAATTCTTTTCAGATTGCTCTGTTTTCGAACACTAAAACAGAGCTAGACAGAGTATAAGGAAGAATAGCAAGACACAAGAAACTTATATTGGGTCGGTCCAATCTCTTGACCTACGTCTAGTCCCCAGACACTCTGGGATTTCACTATCTCGATTGATTACACACTCTGTAACTCAACAGTAATTCTCTCACTAGAACTTACTCCCCTTACAAGTTGCAATCAATATCCCAATCTTCAAGTCCTCTGACTTGAGATTCTTACAATGAAATGATTCATAATAAATGAACTCTCTCTAAGAGTGGATAAATATAAACACTGAAGATCAATGTATCAAAAGATACTTTATAAGTGAAAACTAAAAGAGTAGTTGGCAAACTTGAATGCAATTCATTTTCAACAGATGTGTTGTTGAGAAGAATTGAATGCTGCTCTATTTATACTAAGAGAGCATTAAATAACCGTTGCTAACTCCATTATAACCGTTGGTGCACTAATCTAGTTGTTGGAGGCACTTTGGTGTCTTCTCTCTCTACTCTTCAGTTAATTCCTTTTGTCCAAAGGATTAGTGTTGACTTTCCTTGTAATAGATCCGTTGGAAGAGCAACTACTGCTTAGGAAAAGCTGACATTAATCCCTTTGCAATGTGTGGAGAATGATGGCTCAAAAGGATACAAGTTTCTGGACTTTGCATTTAATGTTCTGACATCATTTTTTGCTTTTGTTCAAATCTTCATTTAATGTCCTCTAAATCATCTGTAACTCACTAACAAATTGATTAAACATAGTTAAGAATAATAGTGAATTTAGAGGTGAAGTATTAAGATTAAAGAAGAAGGTTTCACAAATTCTTTAGATTTGATTTTCAAACTCTGCGACTCATACTCGAGTTTGTTCTTCAATACTTGAGTTTGTCACTGTGCACTAATATCAATACTTGAGTATCCATGATCATACTCGAGTATTCTTCTTCCAGAGAGGAACGTCGTGATTTGAACTTTGGACCATATCTTTGAATAGGAACAAAACTCGAGTTTCCAAATCAAAACTCGAGTTTTAGACTTTTGATATGAAAATAAGTTTAAGTTCAAAACCTCAATACTAGAGTTTTCATTTCAATACTTGAGTTTTCAAATCATTGAAAAAGGAGCAAAGCTCTCTGTATGGCCGAAACTCGAGTATCTAAGTCCATACTCGAGTATTCAGAGATTTTGAAAACTTTGAGAAATCTATGCCAAGTCAATACTTGAGTTTTCAAAACATGTGTAAAACTTGAAAACTTTCTGTCAATCCAATACTCGAGTATCCAGACCCATACTTGAGTTTTCTCAAGTTGAAAACTTTGGTGACTCTCTGGATGACCAATACTTGAGTTTTCAAATAGATACTTAAGTTTTGAAAACTTTAGGAAATATTGAAAGAGTCTCTGTATGATGCATACTCGAGTATGCAAACCGATACTCGAGTTTGGCTCAGGGTGAAAAACTTGGAGTGCTTTCTGTAAGTTCAATACTTGAGTTTCCAATGAAAACTTGAGTATTGCTTTGTTTAATAAAATTGAACTAATTTCTGTCAAGTCAATACTCGAGTATTGAAACCAATACTCGAGTTTGCTTTTGACAGTAAGTTTTTCAACTTACCAAAGACAAACTTCAACTTGTGTTTACAATTGTCAGTTATCATCAAAACACATAGAGAACTAACATAATTAGGACTGGAGGTAGTATATTTTTTCTTCTAGAAAATGTCAACGATACAATCTTAATGCATTTAAAATTTTTTTGGAAAAAAAAAATTCGGGGGTGCTACCCCCGATCCCCCAACAATTGTGCACCCACAAAAATAAAAACCTGACTTCGCCATTGGGCCCCGTCCCCCCTAAAATTTTAAAAAGAAAATGAAAATGGAGGTGTCTGAGGGAGGTTAGAGCGAGAAAGTAAAGGGTTTTATGAAAATGGAGGGCTCTGTTTTTTGACTTTTTTCAGCGTTGTGAGGAGAGTGAATAGAGTCGACACCGTTCCTCGCATGTAAAACATGATTCCATTCCCAAAAAACAGAGAGACAGGTAATTGCGTAATAGCACTGCGTTTTGTTTTTGTTCTGGCAATTTGGTGGCGCCTCCCTTTGAACATCGGCCCAACAACGCACCTTTTGGAGCGTGCGCGCATTGCAGTTTTGTTGGCTTCAATTAATATGGTTTCTCTCTTGAGATTTTAGGGACATGCAAAAGAGGAAGTTAAACCTTCCCATTTAAATGCATGTTTAGGTAACTACGAAACTATGGTTTTAAAAGCTCTTTTTTACAAGTCGAAATTTCTCTCCCATATTTTACAAGTCGAAACTTACACTTATTATAAGACCCCTTTATGATATAAAAAATATTTAACAAAGAAAAGACTAAATATATGCCTTCAGTGGTCGTTCTTTTCCCATAATGGAAGACCAATTTTTTAATGATTCTTTGATTATATACATTTAAAAATAAATTATTTTGAGTTTTAACACGAATTCAATTATAAATAAGTTTAACCATATGAAAACACGTAAAGCAAAAATCAAATGAAGTGATCTTAATTTTTGTAATAGATTTCTTTCATTTTTTTGTATATTAGATCTGTATTGTATTTTAAGTACTTTTATTTTTGATATAGTATTTTTTATTTTCGCCCTTGCCATTATAATTTCTGGGTCCACCACTGTTTAGAGTAATTTATTTAGTTTCTTTAATCTATCCGAAAAAAGTTAATTGAGTTTTATATTAAGGACTGGAGGTAGTACGCACACAAATATATATATTATTGTGTTTATCAAACTTACATTTTTTTTTAATGATATAGCATTTCAGTGTTTTTTTTAAATTATTTATAGCATATTGATTAAAATTTTTGCATCATACTACCTCTGGTCCTAATTATAAGAGCTAGTTGACTTTTTTTTGGAGAGATTAAGGATGCTAAATAAGTTACTTAATCATTTCATATATTGTATTTTCTTAGATTATATATTAATTTATTGGTCAAACCATTTAGTTTGAAGAAAAAAAAAATACTCTAAGCTAATTTAATTAGCTTCTTTAATCTCTCCAAAAAAGTCAACTAGCTCTTATAATTAGGATCGGGAGTACATAGTTTGGATTAGATTATATATATATATATATAGAAGCCAATGTAGATATGATTGATGTGCAGCTTCTTCCATGTGGAAATAATGATGAAGGAATCGGTGATAAGATACATGTTGGCAAGATGCTAACGATAACATGTTTGGTGGCAGAGTAATGAGATGAGAGAGCTACAATAAGATAAAGAGAAAATATTTATAAGTCATATGATTAAATTTTGCATACGTATTATAATTTTACCCTAATTTATTATAGAATTGTAAAGTAGGAAAGTTATTAAATTTTAAGATGGAATTAATGAGGTATAAAATTTTCTTAGTTTCAATAAATCATATTGAAAATGATTTATAAATATGAGCGACCGAAGGGATCCATAACAAGCAGTTTTGCCATTTGTCACCAGTTGGATGATTAATTATGGGATGACAATGATTACCAATAATGCACACGTTGTCCATCCAATACTCAAACCAACACAAGAAAAGGCCAATAATTAAGAATGTAATGAATAAGAGGCACCATGTTTGTTTTACAAGTACTTGGCGTTTTTTTTTTCCCGGTTGTCCATCTGGTATCCAAAGCTTCGTCCTGACTAATCCAGATCCGATCCGGGTCGCACACCTGGCTATGGTAGTTGAGTCTCCTAGCGGGGCTTTTATGTATTTACAAAGCTCGAACTCGAGACCTTACTTAAACGACACAAACCGCTTACTACTTATGCCAACCCCCATTGGTTATAAGTACTTGGCTTTAATCCTCAAAGGAAACCATGTGTTGCTTGATACTAAATTGTTTCCTTCTCCATGTGAGGTTGCTTGCCAAACCATGGATAAGTTTCAATTGTTGATCCTCTTATTCAACCTTCAAAACGTAAGGTTTTGGTATTCCAACTCGCTTCAGTAGTGTTCATGGTAATTGTATGGTTTCACTATAAATTAAAGAATTTCTTGATTCTAAATATAAGTAGTCCGCTTAAGTGTTATTAATGTTTGTTCTTTAATTTTTGTTAGAAAGAGCAAAAGATGAGAGAGATGTGAAAATAATTTGTAAACATAGAAAGAGGGACAATTTTTTTTTTTTTTTTTTTAAATTATTTATGTAATACTTATTCAATGATTTATCTCTCATTTTTCTAATATGTCAGAATTATTTGAAAGGATTTATAATATGTAGCATGCCACCATGGTCTAGCATTGTGTGACTCCATCATTGATTGAGGACAAGAGTCAAGAGTTGCTTTATTGGCCAACTAGCTTAAAACCCATTTATTTATTATTTCCATACAACTCTCTCATATTAGGTACTACTATGAATTAATTTAGATTTTATTAATACTACTTCTTTTGTAGAATTATAGTAAAAGAAAAATTAAAGAATATATGATTGAGGATATAGCTGGCTCAATGTATGATTATCCAAACAGGCGGCTGCAACGTGATAACTCCATCACACTCCCAGAGCCAACTTCTTAAATATTAATATCGCATTCATTTATATTCTTCATCTTCTTTTTACCTTATCCACCCTTTTCCTCCCTCCGGTTTTAATTATAAGATCAAGTTGACTTTTTTTTTGGAGAAATTAAGGAAGCTAATTAAATTACTTTAGATTATATATATTTGTATTTTTTTCTCCAAACTAATTAGTTTGACTAATAAACTAATATATAATCTAAGGATACAGAACATATCATATAATTAATAATTTATTTATCTTTCTTAATCTCTCAAAAAAAAGTCAAAACGGTCTTATAATTAGGACCGGAGGTAGTACTATAATGCAACATACTAGTTTCTATTCATAATACAAGTTACTTTCATTTAATTCATTTGAACTAAAACTCATTAAATTTGTCATATTTTTTTTTTTTTTTTTAAAAAAAATCTATGTTTACCTATATTAAATAAAGTTTTCAAATCAAGTAAAAAATAAGGTTTGGAATTAGAGAGGGAAACAAAGAGTCACATTCACATGCACATGAACTTAAAACCCCATATTTGGTTTTGGGGACCCAAGGGAGCATGCCCCATCACACATGTATAATCTGTTTGGTTTTCGAAGCAGCTCTTTCAAATGAGTTTTTTGCATTCACACAAACATGAATTCAAGGTTTCGTATTAAAGTGGTTAAAATCCCTTCTGCTAGAATAAAATTGGTGTTATTCTCCCTTGTGTTTTCTAAATGCATGTGTTTCTAGAGGTTTCCAAAATGAACTTTCAAATTTGCACTATAAACAACAAAACAAGGCTTTGACAAATGTTGATATGCCAAAAGAACTTTTGGAATGTAAAAAGCTCAAACAAAACATGAACTAGAATCTATGGAGCAACCTTGTTAGAGTAATGAATCTATAGGTTTTATTTTTAATATTTTGAGAGAGATTAGTCTTTATCATTGGTGGAATATATTAATTATGCCACGCAAAATATGTGTATGTATAACCACACAATTATTGTTACATTATATTATAACATGATCTAGGTGCCCTCATGTATTGGTTAGAACTCACTCTATCATTATGAGAGTATTAAATCATCAATATATTTGAACATATAATAAAGAATATTATTGAGCACAAGCTGTAAAATGTTTGGTTCCGTCTTCAAAGAATAAATGTTAGCTTTTTATTAAAAACTTGTATTTATAGAGAAAAGGGTGCAGATATGGGGAAAAAATATGATACACTTTGGTCCTCGAGAAGAATGATGGATGGCTACTCTACCTTAAGATTTTTTATTTTTTTATTTTTATTTTTAGTTTGTTTTTTGTTTTTTTATACATAATTCACATGTACACCCATTATACTTATAGGGAATTCGAACTCATAAAGCCTGTAATAAAAACTAATACTTGACAAAGAACCATAAATCTAAAAAATTTCACTACAATGAAAAAAAAATTGTCATTATGCCATTAAAATATGTGTAATTGGAATATTATTAAAAATAAAAGGAGAGAGAACTATATATAATAAGTTAATGTAGTTCATATTTTTTGTTTAATCTGGGGAATAATTGAGAGATTATTGACATGTAGAGTCACATGATTTCTATAATTAATATTTGACAATTGCGTTTAACGATATTCTTATTCCCCTTTAATCTCTATCACATGCTTCACAGTTAGTTTGAATGATTATTGATCAGACTCATCGCAATAACAACGCTATCTTATATGTATTCTAACTAATTGAAATACAATAACCTATCTTATTTTAATTTTACATGGCAAATGCGTCATCAAGAAAAATTTAAATTTTATGATTTTTATAAACAACAATTCATGGAAGGGAATTGCGTTTTTTGTTTGTCTAAATTATGAAGTTTGTGTTTTTTGAAATCATAAAATTTGAATTTCTTTATATGACTCTTATGCCATGCATGATTAAAATAAGTTGAGTTATTATATTTTAAAATTCAGAGTACAGATAAGGTCACACTCTTAAAGTATGTATTTACTAGACATATCTCTTCCATTAAGGGGTTGATTATTTGGAAATAATTTATTCGTACACTCGATTAATTTAGTGCCCTTAAGTGGACAATTTATTCGTAATACTAATTGGTGTTTGGAATTCATACTGAATCTTCACTAATTTGTATTAAGTAGGGCGAAGTCTCATAGGTATAAATTTTTTCTACTGACAATTTTTAAAATACAAAACACAAATTTAAAATTTTAATTAAAAAAATAACTATGTGGCTGTTTGAACCATACAACTGCCTGTGGTTGTTAAAGGATTATTTAAATAAAGAGAAAACAGTTAAGTACCTAAGTTTATATATACAGTATATTTTTGTTCAACTACATTAGAACTACAAGTGGATTGTAAAATAATAAAAGTTTGTTATATAATAGGGTTTTTTTTTTAAATCAAAGGATATATATATTAATACTGCAAACCGATACAATATATGAAAATAAACACAAACAAAGCTAAAACAAATACGAAAAAAAAACCAGATACAATACTAGCCAAGTATCGTACATTAAAGATATAAGAGTGGAAGTAGAATCATGGACAAATTCGCCTCCTCGATACCCAAGGTTAGAAGTGACGACCAAGAAAGTGTTGGTTGTAAAACCTACACCAGAAGACACACATTCTTATAAGCAATAGCTACAATTAGATCAGCTAAACAGGTACTCCATCTTGGGGTAAAGAATACAGAAAACCCAACCTCGAAAGAAAGAAGACCCTTGATGTCCTGAAGAACACTTCTGCTCCTCTGATCAAGCAGATCTAGTGACCTCGACCACACACCAAACAAAAGGGGTTTAAACTTCTCATGTTGCATGAGAATAAGAAGATTCCTACACACACATGAAATGGTGAATAAAAACCGCTCCAGGCACACCGGACTTGGTTTCCATTGTGCCATTGGGGTACTTGCAGGGACGATTAAAAGTGGGGTAAATCAAATAGAAAGAGGGCAAAAATAAAAAATTGAAACAACGTCGTTTTGGGATGACTGTAGATGGATTTTTCTACAGTAAATGCAGAAATGTTATTCCCTAACAAATTATACACAAAAAATATTACATATTCTGATTTTTTTTTTATTAAAGACAATTTATTAAAAACAGGTACACTAATACACAAAAATTGGGCATTTATATATTAGAAGAAAAACTCAACATTATGACAGGCTCAATTTACTCAACCCAATTTTTTTTTTTTTTTTAAAAACATACAATAACTGAAACCCATGAAAACATAAGAATATTACAACTAGACTAAAACAAAAACGAAAAATCATATGCTAGCTTACCATTACATTTCAGACACTGCCCATACAAAGAACAATGCTAGAGACGACGAGGTAGGTCGCGAAGAGCTCCTTACTGGTGCGTCGCGAAGACCATCTAAATGGAACTTATTTCTCAGCTCGTTCTTTGGACGAGTAGTGAGAGTTCCTCTTTTGATGGAGGATCTGGGCATTCTATATCTCTCTCTCCATTTTTTTTTACTTTTTTTTTTATAAAAAATTATTCTAATAAGTGCAAAATCTAAAATAAAAATAATTTTTAAACTAATATTTTTTTTAAAATGATTTTTTCATTTAAAAAAATAAAAAATTGAAATCTAAATAGCCCAAATACTCTCCCCCAAAAGAGTTTTCTTTTTCTTCATGAACATTTTGCTTTCCTGATATTTTCAACTCTCACATGAAGCAAAACATCAAAATCAAATTTTGATCTTTCACGGATTTCCCAAAATCTCTAAAGAAGAAATTAATCAAGGGGTCAACATTGTAATCATGTGAAACTATTGTGTATAGGCCATTATATAAATATAATATAAGAGACATAAATTATTAGATTGAGTCTATAGTGACTATTATGCCTAATTCAATACCCTCTTTGCTGGGGATCTTCCTATCAAAAGCAAAATGAGACATGTAACTTCATGTGACCTCTTCTTTATTCCTTTTAATATTATTTTGATTTGATGTATCTATGTGAACCTAGTTGATAATGAGGTTCAAATGGTTGGAATTTTTGGAATAATTAATTTTAAGAGTAAATATGTTGATTTATAAGTTAAAAAGCACTGCTGCAAGAATATTACGATATTAAAAAAAATCACATAAAACCAATTGTCCCTAGCTTACTTGCAGTTATCGGATCAAGGGTCCAAAGTCAAACTATGTAATATTGAGGGCCGGTTTGGTACACGGATTATGTGGGAAAAGAAAGGAAGAAGATTAACAAGTTCCTCTATTTGATATACATTTTGGACAAATCTTCTCGAGAACTTAGGTTCTCGGACCCACCAATCTCCCCTTATATGTGGGAAGATAAGATCCCACCAAAATTGGTAAGGTCTCAAGTTCCCACTTGAATAATAACATTTTTTTTGACAAATTTACTCCTTAAATTCGAACTTGGTGGGAACGTTTGAACATGGCAGGAAAGTTTGAACTTGGTGGGAAAGTTCGAACTTAATGGAAAATTGTTTTACACAAATTTGAACTTGGTAAGAGCATATTTAAAAAAAAAAAAAATATTTTAGCAAAAAAATTATTATTATTTTTTCATTTTGAATTAATTATTTTTCAAGGTAAAATAGATATTTTCTTATTCTTTACCAACTACTACCTTTTTATTTTCATCCTACCAAACAATTTATCTTCCCTTAAGCCATCTTCCCTCATCTTTCAAAATCTTTCATTCCTTTCACTCCTCAAATTTTCCTTGTATCAAATGGGACTGATAGTTAAAAATAATAACCTTGAACAAGCCATGAAAAAAAGTAGATAGATTATAGAGTACAAAATTGGACATGTAATTAACCATGTGACCTCCTCTTTATTCCTTTTGTATTATTCTGATTTGGTGAAACCATGTGAACCTACTTCATCAATCAAACTCTATTTTTTGAATAACTAACCATTCGGTGTTAGTAATTTTCCAAGTAACTTAATTCTTAAATTTTAACTCGATGCACAATATACAATTGATTGAAACTTAATACATCTTAGTTTTTATAGTTTTGAGTTTTAATCATTCAAATTAGTAACTAACTTTCCAGAGATAATTTTAATCTTTATATTTTTATTTTCTAAAATGTTGGGATCATCAACATTTTAAATGATTAAAATTAACCTACAATGATTGAATAACTGAGTTAAAATCTAGGGACTAAGATTCAACCAAATGAAAACTATAGAAATTTAATTATATTGAGTCTTGCGTTCTTACTAAATCAAAGCAATAAGGACCAAATGATTGTTTTCCCCTTTTTGTTTATTTAAAAGGGACACTCCCAATCTGAACTCATGATCATCCCTTACAAAAGTTTTCATATTACTAGGATATAAGGTTATATGCATAATAGTGATAATTTTAATTAATAGCTGTGAACAAATTAAATGATAATAGTTGTGAACAAAATTATACAAATGGTATTCTACCAAAATTTTTTTTTATACAAATGGCAAGAAACTAAACAGTCCACATTCTTCTCTCATTATTTCAAATTGCTTTTAAAAAAAGGGAAAATTCCAGAAAAATATAATTAAAAATGGGAAAAGATAAATTAGTGCTGCAAATTTATCAAATCTTAAGTCAGAACATAAGTAGGAATGTGGGATTTCCAATTCTGACTAAATGACCAAAATGTCTTGAATTGAGTGTACAAGTTTCAAGGGTCAATAACAACATCTGTATCTATATTAACGACATTATATTTTACATTAACGACTTTATTTTCATGTTTCACAACTTCAAATCCAAAAAACCAGTGATAATTTTGAGGGCACAAGTTTCAGGGGTCAATAACAATTATTTTACATTAACGGCTTTACTTTCATGTTTCATAACTTCATATCCCAAAAACTAAGGATAATTTTGAGGGCGCAGGTTTCAAGAGTCAATAACAATATATGTATCTATGTTAACAACATCAGATTTTACATCAACAACTTCATTTTCATGTTTCACAACTTCACTCAAGACAATTTGATCATTTAGTCATAATTGAAAATCACAGATTCCTACTTCAATTCTGACATGAAATTTAATAAATTCATAACACCAATTTATCTTTTCTCATTTTAAATTGTTTTTTTTTGAAATTTCCCCAAAAAATATTATGAAGTATTTATTTATTTTATCACGTTGCAAGAGTGGCAAGAGTTTCTTAAACATCTACTTCCATTTCATGAGACTAAAAAGAGATATAGGCCCTTGAGTGTAAAGGTAGAAGGGAGCTTGATTGTAGACCCCATCTTGAATAAGAACAAAAATCTAACTACGTAGAGAGAAAGGACAAATGCTCAATGTATAGTATCATTTCAGGGATAACTAGTTCATCTTCCCCACCATGTGACATCTTAATATCAACATGTATTCTTGATTAGAAGCATAAGCACCAATGACTTAATTAAAGTTATAAGCAGGATTAAACTTGTGATCTTCAATTTAAAGGGGAAATGATCCCCTCCTTTACCTTCCCCTCCTTTGACATCTTCTACTCTTCATTACCATTGAGTCAAAATTTTAATAATCTAGATTCATCATTTAATTTTATAAAAGTATATATTATAATAGTTTTAAATAAACAAACAAACGAATAAATTTGTATTGATAAAATTTGATATGAATCTTTCATTATTGTAGACTAATTATAAACTAATTTTTTTCCACCACTATTGTGAACTATTTCAATGAAATTTTAGCAATTTAAATTTATTTATCTAAAATTATAACAGTATCTGTTTTTTTTTTTTTTTTTTTTTTTTTTTTTTTTTTTTTTTTTTTTTTTTTTTTTTATATAAAATGTTAGATTTGAAGTACTAAAATTTTGATCTAACAGTGATGAAGAACAGAGGAGGGTAAAGAAAGTGTAGATGAGGGGAAGGGCAAAGAATATCATTTTCTAGAAGGAGATCCTCTCATCATTCATTTTCTTATGAGCCTATCTGAGTTGTTAATTAGAAAGATATATAAGAGAAAAATCTAAGGAGTATAACAGGATTATGTGACTTTTCAGATTGATTAGATGGACAAAATTTAAAGATTATGAAGGATGATAAGAAAATAGATGAGGAGAGAATCTGACAGTTGGTTTCCACACTTAGGACCCGTTTGGATGAGCTTTTTTTTTATTGCTTTTTTTTAAGCTCCAAATTGGAGCTTAAAAAAACAAATTTTGGCTTTTTTTTCTTTTGCTTTCTTTAAAAACTATAATCTAAATACTTAAATTAATAAAATAAGCACATTTTTTTTAAAAATTAAGTGCTTTTTTTTATAAATAAAAAAAAAAAAAAAAAACTCATCCAAACGGATTTGGATTCTTAGAGAGGTTTTTCATGCCGCTTGTTTATGTAAAGAGACCTCGAATATTCAACCACCTCTATAACATCTCCACGCTGCTTTGCCGCCAAATTCGCTAACTATCGCAGTCCACAGAAACGGCCTCAAAAACGCCCCCCGCCCCCCGGCCGGGGGAAACGTTTCGAGTTACCAGTACCGTTTTGAGCGACATTCACGAATGCTGAGTCACTGACTCGCTTCCCACAATGGCAGTAGCACTAGTTCCCGCCAAACGATTCTCTCTGAGTTCACCTCAACCCGCTTCCACCGCTGGGTCGCCTCTTAATCTTAAGAAGCGGGTCATCGCTTGCATCAACAAACTCTCCGACCGAGATACTGTCGCCATTGCCGTTGCAGAGCTCGAGTCCATTGCTCGGACCTTGAGCCACGACACCTTCTCGACGTTCCTCTCCTGCATTCATAACACTGATTCCTCATCCAAATCACTTGTTCGGAAACAATGCGTTCATCTATTGACCGTTCTCTCTCACTTCCACGGCGATGCTCTGTCTCCATTTCTTTCCAAGATGATCTCCACAGTCCTCCGTCGCCTCCGTGACCCTGACTCAGCCGTCCGATCTGCTTGCGTCGAGGCCACCGCTGCAATGTCGTCTCGGATCACGAAACCGCCGTTCTTGACGGCGTTTTTGAAGCCGTTGATGGAGACTCTCACGCAGGAGCAGGACGCCAACTCGCAGATGGGGGCGGCGCTGTGCCTTGCGGCAGCGATTGAGTCGGCGCCGGATCCTGATTCGGAGGCGCTGAAGAAGAGTGCTCTGCATAGGTTGGGGAAGTTGGTGAAGAATGAGGTGTACAAAGCGAAGGCGGCGTTGTTGGTGCTGATAGGGAGCGTTGTTGGTGTTGGTGGCGCGTCGAATCACGCTGTGTTGAATTGGCTTGTGCCTTGTCTTGTTGAATTTCTGAGTAATGAGGATTGGATGGTCCGAAAGGCGGCGGCGGAGGCGTTGGGTAAGGTTGCTCTAGTAGAGATGGATCTGGCATCGCAGCATAAGACGCTGTGTATGAATTCGTTACAGAATCGAAGGTTTGATAAGGTATTGGACTTCGTCTTTTCTCATTGATGGAAAAAAACTTTGTGAGTAACTCATATTACTTTTGAAGAAGCTAAATTTCTTGAGCCCCTCTTTCTCCCCAAGTATGTGGGAGTGTTTGATTTCCGTTGAAGTTTTTTCAAGTTTCTTGATCAGGGCGTTAATGTTGCAACAGATCAAGGTAGTGCGGGACACTATGAATCGTGCCTTGGCGATGTGGAAGGAGGTAGCAGATTCAACCAAGGAGGATGATTCTGCTCCAGCAACACCTGCATGTTACTCAGCTGGTGAGGCTTTAATATTCAGAAAGTGATCTTACTAATTCATTTGTTGTTCTTCATTTAAACTGTTCAGAAAATCTCATTTCTTCCTTTTTTTTCTTCCCTGGTGACGGTTTACTGGGACTTAGACATCATAAAGCATCTTCAGTGATTCGGATTTTGTGTATTCCAAGTTTGCAATAGTGGGAGGAAACGTTTAGAGGAGAGGGATTAATTGGGGATGGAAGGAATAGAAGTAAGAAAAACTCAGCGATAATCTTGTAATAGCCTCTTAAAAACCTGTTTAACTCAAAACGGGTCGGGCAATCACAACATACAATTAATCCATACCTAATTACATTAACAGTTAATACCTATTAAAGTAATTTCTTGTTTTGAAAAAAACATTACAAATTATTCCCTAATATAGACAATTTCCTTTTACTTCATAAAGTTTGACCGCCTCTTCAATAATAACTACATACTAAAATTATGCATTGCGTTTTCAGATTATTTGAATGTGTTTAGATATTATTCCCATTTAATTCCCAATTTTTCTTATTAGGGTTTGAAGATAAAATAATAAAGTTAAGATAATAAAGTAAATTGAATTTGACAATATACATTAAACCTTGAATTCAATTTGATTGAATTTGAAAATAGGCTAATCATATATTATAATCACTTAATAGACATTTGGAGAGTATAAAAACAATTACGCAGGGTGTAAATTCTTTTCCCTTATTAAAAAACAATTTTGTACATTTTTTACCATGATAATCAAATTAATTCCATTTAACTTTTAACGCCAATGTCAAATGTTTATTACCCTATCAATATATTTTTGATAATCATGCTATCTAACATTATGTCTCTATATATACTACTATCACAATTAACACTTTGAGGTATCATATTCCTTTGTGCAACCCACAGGAGATATAGCTTGTTTTAACAAAATGTGGTAAGAATGTAAAGGAAAAAATTGCACTAAAAAAGTATTTTTCAACTTCAATATTATTTCTTTACATTCTTTTCCATCACCCCTCTTTTATTCTATACATTTTGTTTTTTAAACAATAACTAAATTACGATAAATATTATCCTCAAGTGTATGGTTTGAAGTTAAGTTCTGTTTCATCTTATTTTCCGTATTTAATACACAAACCATGTGATCCTTGGCCCCTGCGGGCTTTATTCATAGGTCCAGATAATGGGAAGGAGCAGCGTTCCACTAAAAGTTCAGTGGATAGCAGCCTGAAATCTTCTCAGCCAAAGAAAATAATCTCCACAAACAAGTCCCTTCCATGTGAGGTTTCAGATGCATCCACGGTCAGAAGAAAGAGCTTTAAGAAGAGCAAGGACAAGAATATAAATTCGGGGATATCGCGTGAGCTGGATCATGAGTTGTCTGATACGAAATTCGAAACTCCAGATTCAAATTCCTTCCCATTGAACATGGATAGGGAGGATGACATTAAAAGGTGCGGTTCATAAGTTTCTAAGCCATGCTTGAGTCAGAACTGCGAGAATCCAACAACAGAAATGAGGCGCACCCTCTTTAGCAAGAATGCTGGTGAGAAAGTGCATAAATTTGGTGGTTTAAGATCAGGGTCTCGAGTGGTTCCACTTTGTGATGATGACTTCCCTGACTCAGAATCCTCGGTGGACAACAATGTAAATGAAGCTTATAAGAACCCTCGAGATGTTGAGAATCTGTCTTTGATCCGTGAACAACTTAGTCAAATTGAAAACCAGCAATCCAATCTATTAAATCTCCTCCAGGTACATTACAATGTCTTGATGATATATGCATGTTTCTGCAAAAAACAACTCAAAACCTCTTTTGATAACCCCATTATAGCGCTTATATGAACCAGTGCTCTTACTTTCTATGTCAGCTTATTCCTGTTTGTGTTTGTCAAAAAGAATCAACATGTACTTAGGTTTTGGGCTGATTCAAATACATATTCCCCCATTTGTCTGTATGTGTTTCGGTGAACACTACATTCTAATACTCCCTCTCATCCTTAATATATAACCTATTTGCCTGATTGGATTAAAGAAGTTGATTGAAGTAATTAATATGACAATTTTTTTTTTTTTTAACACCCTAATAATCTTCCTTAATTCTCATTATCTCTCTTTTACTTGATTTATAATTGAGGGGGTATCGGGTAAATTGGGAAAAAGATTGACAAATATAAAAAATAAGTTTTATATTTAGAACCAAGATCAACTCCACAATTAGGTCTTATATTAAGGACTGGAGGGAGAACTTGTTTAAAACAAACTTTTCTTGCCCACAAAGTATCATAGGTAGTTCTTGTGGCTACAATATTTGTTGCTCTTACACAATATTCAAGACTTATGTCTCTCCCTCTTTAATACAGCAATTCATCGGAAGCTCCCAAAGTGGGATGAACTATCTGGAGACACGTGTACAGGGTCTAGAGATGACTCTGGATGCGATATCGGATGATTTGGCTGTATCACGTGGCAGGCTTAGCAATACCGATGCTGCAGAAGATATGTGCTGTAAGCTACATGGTTCTGAATTTCTGAGTTCTAAATTCTGGAAAAAGACAGAAGGACGGTGTTCTGCCCCAAGGCTCTATTCTAGAAACAAATTATCACCAGATACTGTGCATGATGTGGCTGATAAAGATGGTGGTGTTGAAATGTTAGCTACAAAGAATTACAAAATTCGACATCGTGGGGTTGCAGATGTTCGAAATGATTCAAAGGACGGCATTTCACTAGCTGCATCAAGAAACTAGAATTGCAGGTAAAGAAAATGTGTGTTGTGTGTGTGTGTGATTTTAACAGTTAATTGTTTAGTGTGTGGGACAAAATTTCTTGAAATTTTAAAGAGTTGCAACATTAGAGCTGAACACGAAAGCTATAGAAACGTCTTCCTGATTATGTTAGCGATGTGCAATTCAAACTCCAAAGAAATGAAAGAAAAGAATTAGTTTTTCTTTTTTCGGGTAGATTGAGGGAAGTGTATTTACAAGTGTTTTTGGATCCTCTGACTTCACAACATTGCCTGCATATAATGCATTGGAGGGAGATCAAGAGAAGGTAGAGGAAGATTGTAATTTATAATATATGGATTCTTCACAACCACCGCAAGGGTGTATAGTTTAGTTCATGTCAAGCAATTTACGCCGCACAACATAAACATGTGAGAGGAGGTTTTTTTCATAAAATGCAAGAATGATTTTTTTTGAAGTGATTCCAAACAGCCATGTTCTTTCTTAGATCACGTCTATATAACTGTAGAGGATTCATTTTTTCTAGTGTCTAGGTTGTAACTTGTAAGAATTGTGTGTTCATTTGTTGATTCGGTTGTTTTTGATAGACCTTAACGGTTTTTCTTGCCTCTGTAAATTTTCAGATCATTCAAAGACCGTAAAGGCAGATATGTTTCAGTGGCAAGGAATATAGGTCTCCTTGTGTAGTTTCATAGAGGCAGTGACAGTGGGGATGAGAAGCAGACCCAGCAGTTCTTTTTGATGTGAAGATGTAGTTTAGGAATTCTCTTGATATGTACCATAATTATATTACTCGTATATTGTATTGTACTTGTAATGTAAAAATATCTTGGCAATCTTTAGTGTAAAGAAAAATTGACTCTATGTCGTATAATAGAGCTGCTTCTTCTTTTTTCTTTTTCTTTTTTCCTGTTGGTATGCTCTAAGCAAAATGAAATACATCCAAGTCTTTCTGTGTTCCAACTTGGATTTGGGCCAGGTTTTGTAGCCCCATCAATTAGCAATTAGTATTGCCGGTTACTGTAAATGTTCTTTTTGTATGTATCTTTTGTTTTAGATAATAAAGGCAAGCCGGAGTTTGAAGATAAGTTATTAGATTATGAAAATCTATCCCTAAATACAACAAATTATAATATAAACTAGCAGTGGCAGGACCCATGGTCCCTCAGTGCCAAATGAAGGCAACCCTGGGGGATTGTTGGGATTAGAACCACCCCATCATCAACAGTAGCAATGTGTCCTTCCTTGGCCATAAAATCAGCACACGAGATGTTATCTCTTGGCGTATGATGTAGCTCCACATTCCAGTCACTACTACAAAATATGGATATTACTACCCTAAAAGACGTCATTTTTTAAAAAAAGAAGTAAAATGCGCAGGAAAATACTTTAGACAACCTAAATAATATTATTTAGGACGCCTAAACGTTTTTTTGACGTCCTAAATATATTTTAGGGCGCCTAAAATGTACTATTTGGCGCCATTAATGATTTTTTTGCCGCAGGAAAATACTTTAGACAACCTAAATAATAATTTAGGACGCCAAAATTAATTATTTAGCCCCATTTAGGAAATTTTTGGCGCCCAAGAGGAAGTATGATTTTTTTTTGTACCATGGGGTATTTACAATTTGGGAATTTTGGCGACCTAAAATAAATTCAGGTTGCCAATTTGGGGATTTTGGCGACCTGAATTTAATTCAGGTCGCCAATTTGGGAATTTTGGCGACCTGAAATAAATTCATGTCGCTTTAATTCCTGAAATTTCTCTTGGACGCCAAAAAAATTCTTAAATAGCGCCAAAATTTCGTGACTCACTGGCAAAAGCGTAGGACGACGAGGCACCAACGATCTTTACGTCTTGGGAATTTCGTGACTCCAGATCTTTAGGTCCAGCGATCTTCAAGTTCCTCTCCATCCCTTGTGGTTTTTTTTGTCACTCCAGCTCTAAAAATAGATCTGCTTCGCTGATTGCACAGATCTCTTGTGGTTCTTCTTTTTTGACTCCAGATCTGAAAATAGTTCTGTTTTGCTGATTGCACATATATGCTTTTGTGGTTTTTTTTTTTTTGTTAATCCAGATCTGAAAATATATACGCTTCGCGATTGCACAAATCTCGTTTGTCATGGAAGAGCACCGCCGCGTTGTGTCCTGGGTTGTGGGCAAAATGGTGGTGAGTACAAGAGGCAAGCACGTGGGGAGACTAGGCGATTGAATTTTTTTTAATTTTTTTTTAGAACTTTTAACGTCCTGAATTAAATTCAGGACGCCTTAGTTAAGACGTCCTGAATATAATTCAGAACGCCTTACATGATTCAGGACGTCAAAAGTTCTAAATTTTTAACTACCCCCTCCGAGACGTCCCTCAAAAAAGGGACGTTTTTTGAGTCTTATTTAGGTCGTTTTTGGGTTGTTTTATAGTAGTGAGTCTTTGAATAGCAGGTCTCTAGTCTTCCCAATAATATTTCTTAGCGGGTGATCAGTAGAACAGTCACGCATAAGAATATTGATGGCATCAAAGGAGTCAAAAATGTTTTTTGTATGTATCTTAGTAAAGAGGACTTTACCCTCATAATATAACGAATCAAAGTGTTCGAGTTTTCAATGAGAAAATTGTTCCCATTTAATATCTGGACAATGCTTTTAAATGGAGGATGCATGTACACTTGGGAAAAGCCTCTATTCATCTCCCAAAAAAATTCCTTTGAATTAATTACATGTCTTTGGGTAGATACCTTTCTTAAAGAATTTTCATATTAGGAATAAGCCACAATGAAACTGGAAAAAACCAACTGATCTAATTCAACATATTAGAATATGATTAAGGTTTTGATGAGCTTGTAGCCTAGCATGAAAGTTCTCCAGTAAATAGGAGATTGCATAATTGACCCTGTTTGTAACTTTGGCCATTAGTACGTGCTCCATTAAATAATAATAAAAGAATATGATCAAGTTATTCTTCTTAAATAAAATAGTAAGACTCTCTCAAACCATATATTTTATTTAGAACATAGACAAAAATCAATCGATGTTGGAAAGGCTGGATGAAATTATCCAATTAGAATATGAACCAAAAATAAATTAATATATTCACATAAAAACAAGTAGTGCGCATTACCCATTTTAGTTTGCTTTTTTGTCTTTGGACTGAATATTGGAGCTCACTTTAGTTGAAAGATAACATGCATATGAAATATTAGAAGTATGTATGTCCTGTAAAAAAATTTAAATGGGAATTATTCCACATGACATGAGAATATACAAAATTGAAGTGACAAAGGAACAATCGGCTTAATTATTGGCCTTAATCCATTAGGGGAATCATTGGGCTAATCTATCAAATGGATTTGAACAATGATGAGATGAAAGCACGTTTTCACCTTTCCCAATTTTAGTGATTATTAAAAGCTGCTTATTTATAAGCACATTTACATCAGCCAAGATACCAAATTTAGTTTGATTGAGTTTCAATGGTCATCATCAAATAGATCTACATGAGCCAGATTTGTGTTTTTTAAAATAATAATAATAATAATGTGTACAAAAACTAAAATAAAGATAATATTTTCATTGTTAGTTTTTCAAAAAAAAAAAATTGTTTTTATTATTTAAAAATCATCAGTTAATTTTAAATTTGGATTATTGAAAATGTATTTGAACGATGCAGGTTTCACCACACTGTTTAGCACCATGATACTCATAATAGTTATGTTGAACACTAAAACTAGGTATTAGATATGATTAGTTTTTATGATGTCGAATATAAATGCTAAATATTAAGAGAATATATGATTATTTTTGATCATGTCAAATATAGATGTTAAATATTAAGATAAAAAATATTGCATATTTTATTTATCTTATATTTTGATTAACTATTATATTTAATGTAAAATATATTGTAGATTAGTCAAGAAAAGAAAGAAGATATCAAGTTAGATTATGGTGAATGATCAAGAAGAAGATTAAGAAGCTATTGAACAAAGAAGTTATCAAATATGGAGAAAAGAAAAAAGTTATTGAATTGGATTGATGAGAATGATCAAGAGGAGGAAGAAGAAAGAGATCAAATACATTAATAAAGAAAGCAAGGAGTTATCAAAGGGATTGTGGAGAATAATCAATAAGAATAAGAGAAGAGATAAAGAAAGAAGAAATTGTAAAATATAATGGGAATATCAAGGTTCAAGTTCTTAGATTTGATATTGGAGGTTGTTATACTAAAGTGAAATTTGGAATGGCTTAATTGGAAGTTAAAGCCCACCTAACAAAAAGGTTTTGTTCCCATTTCAAAAGCTTGTGGACATTTTGTCACCTAAGTAAAGTTTGTGGTGCTAGCTAGATGCACTTTTGGGGAAAGTATATAGACATTTTTACACCTTAAGCTTATATTATTGACCAATGACTACAATATTAAATTAAAACACATATATAGTTTATATATTTGATTCACTGACAAATTTTTCTTTTCATTTCTTTATAGTGCCCAAAGCAACCGGACGTGAGCAATGATTGTGGGTACTACATGGTGCAATACATGAAGGACATAATCACGCACGGTCTTAAAAATATTGATACAAATAAGGTATATTATATGCTCAATTCATTCACATGTACACTCGGTTAGCTATATATTATAATATCTAACTTCCATATGTTGTTTCCTTTTCCTATAGTATTTTAATGTCTCCTGCACAATGTTTACCAACTCACAAATGGAAGAAGTAGCTGAGGAGTTAGTGGCATCTATGCAACGTCAATTGGAGCGTAAAGAATACATAGTATGATTGTAAATTTTTAGATACTGATGATTTGTTTAATTTGTTTTAATGTGTTGGTTTTAATAGTGTATATATATACATGAATGACTGTAAATATATTCTGATTTGTTGTATTGTTATGTATATGATTGAAAATGTAAATATATATTGTGATTTATTATGTAAATGTATATGTAGGGGGATCTTGAAACCAGAAACACCCCAGGCCAAATTTTTAAAGAAATGTTAGTTTTTATAAATCATAGTTGTTACCTAACAATTGTTATTTACGTTAACTATATATAACGGGTGTTTGGAAAGAACTATTATATATGTTAGTAGATATATAATGGTTGTTAAATTAGAACTGTTACGTATTATACAAGCATTACCATATATTATGACGGTTGTTTAAGTGTGCTCATAAATTATTATCACAACAATGGGTATATCATGACCTCAGAGCCTCAATACATAACGAGTGTTATATTATAACAATTATAATATGTTCGGATAAATAACGGTTCAAAATCGTAATGTATCTACGTTAAACTTTTATAGCGCCCGCACATATAAGGTTCGAAACCATTATGTATGATAGTTAATAACTATCATATATCATGATTTTTGTAGTAGTATATTGTCACATATTTTACTTAATCATAAAATAATTTTCAAGTCACTCGTACAAATTGACAATGGCGCATTTGACCTTTGACAAGTTATCTTGTCACATGCCGCATTTGCTTTTGATATTTTTCTTCTATTTTTTCTTAATAGAAGCTAAAATCCAGTAACTCAAAAAAGTATTACATCAGATCAAAGTGCTAAACCTATGGTACCATCCCTAAAGGAGAAGGGGGTTGGTGGAAAAAAAAAAGTTAACTAGTACGAGTCATTTTGGATAAATGGTCTACAAAGGTGTTGTTTTCTGTAGGAACATGAGAGGATAAAGGCTGTGTTTGAATTGGCGTTTTGGTGAGCGTTGCAGGCCAAAAACTAAACGTTTGTAAACAAATCTCAGTTAAAAAAAGCCCAGTAATAGGTGTTTGGATTGGCTTTTTGTTCACTGGACTTTTTCACAAAAAAGCTCATTAATATAAAAGCTCTCGCATGGCGCTTCTGCATCAGTGTTGTGTGACTTTTTGAGAAAGACACTGGAGCCCACTATTTTTTTTTTTTTTGGATGGGGCTGGAGAATTCACTCGAAACTTCCAGCTTTTCTTTACAAAAAAATTCCAGCTTTTCATTTTTTTTTATAATGTTTTTTAATATTATATATATATATATTGTGAGAATATTACGCATTTATTATGATTATTATCTTATTATTATGATTAGATATAGGTATATTATATCTTAGGATATTTCCTATTCCTATTATATATCAATCAGTTTGATTGATTTTGATTTGATTAGATTTTCTGATATTCTAGGGTTAGCTCTAGGTTTTCCTATATAAAGACCTATATGTATTCTTTTTTATTAGGAGATTAAGAATAATATTTATCTCTCAAGTTCTCAACATGGTATCAGAGTTTAGGCTTTGGGTTCGACTGTTATTTTTTGCGTTATGGTTTGGTATTGTTCATGCATGAACAGTGACAAAGAGAGACATGAACAGTGACAAAGAGAGAAGTTCTGGCAAGCCTCCCATAGTGTTCTACGAGTCTCACCGCCTGGCCCAACGTCTTCCCCATCCTTTGATTGGCGGACGCCAAAAGTTTGGTGGTCATCCAACACCTCCACGATGGCACATAATGTTCACGCGCTCTCTGGCAGTTTCACGGCGACGATGCGTGGCGGCGCGTGGGAGAGAGATTTCACCAGAGACTTCCTGTTTCAGACTCCTCTTGTAATACCCGGATTTTAGCAAATCTGGAATTCTTGAGATAAGAGAAATTAATGAATATTTTGATGAAACAAATTCATGAGTTTAAAACTATTATAGAAAATTGTTATAATTGTCGAGTAAATTGTCGAAAAAGTTACAAAAAAATCAGATGAACAGAGTGACTAAAAATGCAATAATGGTGACAAAAACAATCTAAAAACATTATGATAAATACTGAAAGATCATGAGAAAATTATGGGAGTATTATCTTTAATTATAAGAATTTAATAAATTATTTCGTAGGAAATAACATGAAGAAATGTTTAAAAAGCATTCCGGAACCATAAAGTAACTTTATGGTGTAAACATTTTTAATATTTTACATAGGATATAAAATGACAATGTCAAGATAAAGTTTGTAAGATAATAATATATCAGTAAATTATAAAATTATCAACCATTGGTAAAAGAATGATTAGATAATTACTAGCTAATTGATTAAGTAAAACAAGAGAAATATAGAAAGTTAAATTTATGGTAAAATCCTTAATTAAGAGATTAAGGCTGGTAATTAGCATAAAATATACTTACTAATTATGATAAAAAGGATTAAGGAAAAAAAATTAGTAAAGATAAATGTATGAAGAAACCTAATCCTAAAAAGATCACTAAACGAAGAATTTAGGCCTGATTAAGCCTTAACGAAGGCATGGGTAAAACATGAATTTTTGGTAAAAAAATATTATATTTTTTAAAAATGGAAAAAATTATGAAAAAATAATTAAAACTGAATTTTAAAATGAAGGGGCGAAATTCTTGGTATTTTTAATTAAAATGAATTGTTTAAATAATTAAAATGATAATTAGAATAAAATAATAATATAATGCGGTGAGTAGGGGTGGAACAGTTAAAGCCAGGCCAGGCCTCACCCTTAACCGCCATGTTGTGCGAAGGAAGTGGCTGAGCCTGGCTCGTGGCTCTGTTACTGCCTTTTTTTGGCTTTGAGCTGGCCGTGGGCTGTTAAAGAGACTGCGCATTTTTTAAGAGGCCTAATTTCCCCCAAATAGCTCAGTTCCTTCTAACAAAATCAATAGCCAAGTCAATATCCAAATAAAATGCAAGCTTATCAAAATTAAAGAAGCAAACACTTCCCGTGTTTTTAAAGAGTAACAGAACTACATAAGGTCATTGAACAAACAAATCAGCTTAGATAAAGATAAAAAATTAAAACACATTAGTTATTAGAACATAAGAGGCTAGCAAAGCACTAAAAGAAACAACAAGTCAGTAAAAAGATGGTACCAGGGAAGTTGAATAGCAAAATAGCATTTCAAATTTTAAGAATGTGGACAGAATAATTACAGCGTTCATTGTAAAGAGGCCTAAGAACTTCGCCTATGATCTGCCCAACACTTTGAAGAGACTTCAAATCTTCTTTTGTTTTATTGAACTCTTTCTTTGCACCTCGCAAATTCTCCGTGACTGTAATTAGAGCTCAAAATCCAAAGTCACCAATCTCATCCATAATGATCAAATTATTGTAGAATTAAAAATGTGGTAAAAGAAAGGGAAATTTTAAGGAAATTCATTCTAATAAGAAAAACATAAGCTCATGAATAAACACAGGAAAAGCTAAGATGATGCTATAGCAGGCGTAACCCACCCCAGTAGCCTTACACAGATAAAATTGTTATCCAAATAATCCGAGTGAAGGAACCATGCGAATTTTAACAACAGATCCATTCGTTAACATTACTTAATTTCCTCAAATAGCTTAGGTTCCTTCCAATCAGAAATCGATAGCCAAGTAAATATCCAATAAAATGCAAGCTTATCAAAATCACTTTTTTTAAAAAAATGTAAAAAAGTGGGTATTGATCTCACAGCATTGAGAATTATTAATGCCAAAGGGCACAAACCCTAAAACTTAGGTTTTCCCGATACAGTGAAAATTGAACATGACCAAATCATAGAACGGTATTATACCCAAAACAAAATCAGAACTCAATCGTGAAATATATGCGCTTAATAAGATTTGGCGACAGTATAGAGACCAACCCGATCAAACTTTGGACTCCATTCTTTGTGCTGAAGAAGTTTCTTTCGATAATCCGCCACCGCATTACGGCGTCGAGCGGCATCTTCTGGTTCAGTCATTGTTTTAACGAGCTCAGATCTGAGAGTGAGAGCGACGATGAGCTCAGATCTGAGAGTTAGACGGACGACGAGCGAGATCTACGACTGTGAGCCAAGAGAAGTGGGTTTATCGGGGTTTCTTTTTGCTTTGCTCGATAGTCTTTCACGATAGAATTAGGTTAGGGACTTGGGATATTTTTATGTAACGTGTCAAAGTATGAGAGGGCAAAGAAAGATTAATTATGAATTTACATTTTTACCCCCATAATAACAGGCGGCGACAGCCTAACAGGCTCACTAAGAGGCCTAGGCCTGGCCTGTTTAGATAAACAGGCCTAAAAAAAGGCCTTGGCCTGGCCTTTTAGCCTGACAGGCCAGGCCTGACCAGGCTTGAAACAGGCCAGGCCACAGGCCCCTGGCCTATTTCCACCCCTAGCGGTGAGTCAGCTTATAGGCAGACCGAGGGGAAAAGTCAGAAATAAATCCTACAGGTAAACAAGAGGTAAAAGTCTTTTCAGACTGATCAAATTAAGAACAAGTAAATTTTTACACGAAGAAAGAATTTACCAAACGTTGATTTCCGCAACCGAAAACCCTAATTCCTAATAAGACGGAAAGCCGATCGGATAGAGTAGAGCCGAGATAGGCAAAGTGAGAACCTATAGAAACAATTTTGTGTTTTCAAACACGAGATTAAGTTAGGCAACAATTGGACGTTTTACGATTCAAATAATTATTGTCCGAAGTTGGTTCTATCGGAAGCGATTTCCGAATCGGACGCGTTTGTCCGAATATCTTCCGACGCACCGAAGAATACCTGGATATGATCAAAAATAGGATCAAAATAGATAATATGAAAGAGGATGAAAAGATCTTCAAAGTTACATGCCCGGATTTTTGAGTTTCTGCGAAATCGCGCGAAACGGACACCGATCGGGTAGCTTTATCGGGCCGGAGGCCATAAAGCAAGAGTCATCATTGGATGACAACTCATTATTTGACTTTTGGACCCCTTGGATGTCGGCCAAGACCTTGGATGGCCAAGATTTCATCTCACAAAACCCTAGATCTAACGGTCCAGAAACAAAGCAAAAAATTCCCTTTACGTCCCGAATTTTCACTATAAATACCCCCTCCCCTCTTCTTGAAAATTCACACCATTATTCTCTCTTCCTTGGCCGAAATCTTAGAGTGAGAAGCTCTGCAAAAATTCTGCCTAGCTCCGAGTAAGTCCTTCTGTCCTTAGCTTTTAGTTTCCGTAGTTCTTTCGGTAGTTATAGTAGAACCGTTGTTTTGATCTAGGAAGTTTCGAGAATATATTCCTATACTTGTTTTTAAGCCTCATTGCATTGAAAGATGCCTGACGAGGTAAAAACCTAGTGGGGATAATTTTGAAATGGAATAAGGTCAAAGTAACGAAGTTCGCGAAATTCCGCCAAATTGGGGTAGTAGGGGCAAAATGGTCTTTTCACCTAAAATGCCCGTTATGCTGCCAAATATTCATAAGTGTGTTATTATTCTGATTAGAATACTTCGACGTTGAACCGTTTCGAAATTCCATCGTTCCGCATTTACTCATTTGTTGAGCCGTGTTTTACATACGCCGTAAAAAAGTACCGTTTTTAGGAAGAGCCGGATATCGCAACTAAGGTACGGACGCATACCGTAACCCTAACTCTATGCTGCTTATATACTTTTGCGTTATAGATACGTTCATAGACGAGGTTCGTTGAGAATCGTCGGAGATACTTACGCTTTACCCACGGATTATAGTATTGGTAATGTCGTTTGAGTTATTCCTAGCGCGAGGACACGTTAGTGGCGTGACACTGGATATGTGCAGAACTAGTCGAGAGAGACTTTACATACTGCTTTGTGCTTATGTTCTGTCCATGTTATTGATCATACATCTGCTGTTTGCTTTTGTGATGATAAGTTGTATTGAAATGAATATATGTTGTACGTATACTGTTCTATTTGAGCATAAGGTTAATCGTTACCTGAGATCCATATGTGGAATGGATCTCAGCTGTAGCATCAGGGTCTGGAGGACCGATGTTTGGCGGTCGAGGCAAGCAGCTGGAGTAGGCCAAGACGTGTCTACATTATTTATCGTTTTCTTTAGTTTCTTTAACTTTTGAGAATTCCGGATGACCGTAATCCGATACATTTACACTATGGTCCATATTTTGAATGTAATGTAAATTACTTACTCACTCCAATGCTCTACTCTGATTACTCTGCTTGAAATATTTGGAAACGTTTTTTTTTTAAAAAAAAATTCCGCCGTTTTCAAATGGGATGTTACACCTCTCCTCATTTTCGGCGACGTCTGACCGATTTTGTGCTCTAGGTTCATCGTTTTTTGATTATGAAGCAGAACTAGGTTGAATAGTAACGTTTCAGGCACAGTTCTTCATCAACATTATCGTTGGTGGTAGTTCCTTTGTCATCGTGCTGCTCAACTTGTCCAACGACTGGTCCCATCGTAGTTGAGCACAGTTCTTCATCAACGACCCATCTCCTCTTCGATGTTGTCATTGTCGTCAAGCCTGTCATCGTCGTTGGTGGTAGTTCATCTGCCATCGTGCTTCTCAACTCATCCGGCGACTGGTCCCGTCGTCTCTCTAGATGGGCCTCTGAGACTCAAGAAGTACAAGCCTAAGGGGGAGTTGCAGTAGTATAAAGTTGTATAAGTAAGTTGGACATGATTCACATCCATGATCCAACTTGAGGGGGAGTGTGAGAATATTACGCATTTATTATGATTATTATATATTATGATTATTATCTTATTATTATGATTAGATATAGGTATATTATATCTTAGGATATTTCCTATTCCTATTATATCTCAATCAGTTTGATTGATTTTGATTTGATTAGATTTTATGAGATTCTAGGTCTAGCTCTAGGTTTGCCTATATAAAGGTCTATATGTATTCTTTCTGATTAGGAGATCAAACATAATATTTATCTCTCAAGTTCTCAACACACACACACACACATATATTATTCAATCAAATTTATGTCATTTTCAGTCATTTTCTATCTCAATTGACTTTTGATATAATAATCCAAACACTCATAATTTTAGAGAAAAACCACTTCTACTAAAGCCAAACAGGCAATCCAAATATAAATCACATTTATAACCTGACTTTTTTTTTCTACTGGGCTTTTGAAAAAGTCATATAGGTTTTAAGCCACCTCTCCCACCACCAACTCAAAAAGGCCCAAAATTTGCCAATTCCTAGATATTAACAGCCTAGCATCATCAATGATGTCCAAATGGGGTGAGACAATACAATTCCTAATTAACAATTTAATTTCCTCGAAACAATCAGATAAGACTCTAATTATTTTGTAGCCTTTGTTCCAACAAATTTGAAAGCCCTAAAAAGTTGCAAAGATCTTTCTGCAATAGCTGGTGGGATGGTCGGGAGCTTGGCAATGTATCCACATATCCATTGGTATTCCTCGTCTCGGATAACACCTCCACAACACTGCTCCCCAAGCTCAGTATCGACTATCGAACCATCTACCTCAAGGGTGAAAAAGCCTGCTCTTATATCGTCTGCTCCTTTGTGTACAGCACGTTGGTGGGTGTAGAACTGACAGTGTGATATCAGCTCCTGATGATCCCAACATGCTCAATATAGACTAGGTAGGCATCCTTACAGTCGATCTAATTCCTCTCTAAATAGTTTCCTACATCTAGATACTCAAATATCCCAGCAAATATATCCAAAAAAAGTAGACCATTAAACCTTTTCAGTGAACTTCCTTCCTACTTCATACTTGAGATTCCAATGATTCCACTCTGCTCCCGGAAGGGAAGAAAATCTCCACCAAAAGCAAGGTGTGACCATTGAAATCCACCTTTCTTTGGCGTTGATACAATCCCATCGTAGGTGCATTGAATCTTCGGATCCAAATGGCCATCTGACATCATTAGCAATGCCTCTCTGAGCTCTGAGTTGCACTGTTTGTGCTCTATCTTGTGCAAATATCCACACCAAGGACTGGATATACTCTTATTGAATAGGGCAAACAGAGAAAAAAAATTCTTATCCTATTTATAAGATAGAGAGAAATTTTTTTCATACGAATATAAGATTTTACTCTTTATTTTAATGTGACACAGTATATATTAAATAGGGGTAAAATTGAAAAGTTATTAATTTTCAAGGCAGAGTTAATGCATTTTAAGATTTTTCTTGATCTATGTGAAATATGTTGAAACTGACTTATAAATAGAATTAAAAAATTACTTGATTTTCATTATTTATTTATTTATTTTTCATGTTTAAATTGATTTTCGATTGATTTCATGGGGCTTGCACTCTATAGTATTTTTTCCCGAGATCGTGGAACTAGATTAAATGCTCATAATTCTCTTTTGTTTAAAAAAGGGTTAAGGTGTTAAATTATTTTTAACTTTTATGAAAACTATAACAATAACTCTAAACTATTTTTTAAAACAAAAGTAATCATAAACTTTTAAAATTGAGGCAAAACCGTTAACCCAAAGTAACTTCCATCTATTAAATTAGGAAAATATTGAAATACACCCACTTAATAAAAAATTGTGATTGTTGTGCAATCTGGTAGTTTTTCATCTCTATTCCTTTAACAGTTGCTTTCACCTTCTACCTCTCACTCTCATTTTCTCCACTCTTCATCTTCATCACCACACCACCACCATCATCTACAATTCCAAAAAATCATCATCAACAATCCATACTAGAAAAGTAAAAAATTGGAGAAAAAAATATAAAAAGTGGTTTGTTATAATCGTTATACTTTGATCATCAACAACTCAAACTTTGCTTATCAACACCGTTACCAAAAAATAATAATTAGAATCTATAGTATAAATTCAAAAAAAAAAAGTACGCTAGATTCAAAGAAATAATTTAAAAGAAAATGAAAAAAAGGCTCACAGCTAAAATAGGGTTTGGGGGATAAGGGGTTTACCTCATCATCAACAACTCTCATATTCTTCACTCTTCATCTTCATCACCACACCACCATCTACAATTCCAAAAAATCATCATCAATAATCCATACTAGAAAAGTAAAAAAAATAGAAAAAATATATAAAAAGTTGTTTGTTATAATCGTTATACTTTGGTCATCAACAATCCGAACTCTGCTTATTAATACCATTACAGAAAAAAAAATAGAATCTATAGTATAAATTCCAAAAAAAAAACCCCCCAAGTTCATGGAAATCATTTAAAATTAAAATGAAAAAAAGGCTCATAGTTAAAACAGGGCTTGGGGGAAGGAGGGGTGTACCCAAGGACGAAACTTAGAAGAGACAAGCCCCCCCCCAAAAAAAAAAAAAAAAAATCAGATTGAACCAAGGAGAAGAAGATAATCTGCTCTCTCTTCGGCTTCTCTCACTCCTCTACTCTAGTTCAATCGCGTCCTTCTCCTCCTCCCTTATCCAGCTCTCACCATCAAAGGTTGAAAGAGAGGGTGAAGATGAGCGCTCTACTCCTCTGGTCTAGTCCTTAAGAGTCAGCCTTCTCTCGTCGAGCTACCGATGGCCACAACTGATAAAGGCAAGAAATGAATCAATAATTTCTTCAATTGGTACTACACTACATTCACTCTGGTTTTGCTAGTAACTCATACTGTGGTGGTTTATATCCAAGATTCTGTTAGCTGGAAGATAGGTTTTGGAATACCAACTCTGTTTATGTTCCTCTCAATCATCATGTTCTTTGTTGGGAAGAGGATCTACGTGCATGTTAAACCAGAAGGGAGTATTTTCTCTGGTATTGCTCAGGTCTTAGTTGCTGCTTACAGAAAAAGATGTTAGTTCTCTATATGTTTTTGATGATAACTGACAATTGTAAACACAATTTAAAGAATGTTAAAAACTTGCTGTCAAAGCCACACTCAAGTATGGGTATCTATACTCGAGTATGGACTTACCAGAGAGTTGCACAAATTTGATTAAACTGAACTATACTCAAGTATCCATGGGTAAACTCAAGTATAGTCCTCACAGAGAGCACTCTAAGTTTTACACCAAGCTACACTCGAGTATGAATTTACATACTCCAGTATAGATCACACAGAGACTACTTGAATATTTGTCTAAGTCTTCTAAACTCAAGTATTCAAATGTACACTCAAGTATGGAACCTACGAGGCTATCTAACGTTTCTTTTAAGATTAATCATACTCGAGTATATGAATGCACACTCGAGTATAGTCTGAACAAAAAGCTTTCAAATCTCTCACATGCCTATCCATACTCAAGTATACATGTACATACTCAAGTATTCGTCTTACAGAAAGTTACAAAAGTTTTGGACATAAGCATACTCGAGTATATAGTCACAAACTCGAGTATGAGACAAACAGAGTTAAATCTATCTTTCCCAAATACTTTGAAAACTCAAGTATGACTTTGCATACTCAAGTATGGACTTGAAACAGATTTCACAAAGCCTTTCAAAATTATTGCATACTCGAGTATGGCTGTACACACTCGAGTATAGGACATACGTAAAGTTCTTTCTTTTTGAAAGACTTACATACTCAAGTATTGATCTTCATACTCAAGTATTGAGATTTTGGACTTAAACTTATTTTCATATTAAAAGTTTCACACTCGAGTATGGAATGACAAACTCGAGTATGACTCCTACTTCAAAGACATGGTCCAAAGCTTAAGTCACGATGTTCCTCTCTGAAAAGATCATACTCAAGTATCACTCTTCATACTCAAGTATAGACATTAGTGCACAGTGACACACTCGAGTATAGAAGAACATACTCAAGTATGAGTCGTAGAATTTGAAACTCAAATATGACGAATTTGTGAAACATTCATGTTTGATCTTAATACTTCCTATTATCATTCTTGCATATTCCCAGCTATGTTTAACCACTTTGTTAGTGAGTTTCAGCTTGCTTAAACTAGATTAAATGAGGATTGAAAGCAAAAAGCAAAAAACATGTCAGAACATTAAATGCTACACCCAGAAAGTTGCATACTTTTGGGTAATCCTTTTGCACACGCCTACAAAGAATTAATGTCTACCTACCACATCCAGCAGCTGCTATTCCAACGGATTTATTTACTAGAAGTCAACTCTAAACTTCTGCCCAGCTGGATTAAGTGAAGATTAGAGAGAGAAGAAGACCAAAACTAAACCAACCTTGGTTAATGTCACCAACGGTTATATGAAGAATTACAACGGTCATTTAATGCCTTCTCAGTATAAATAGAAGAGCATTCAATTCCTCTCAACAACTAAGACAGCAGAAACGAAAATCATTCAAAGTTTCCAACTACTCGAGTTTTTCTGTACTAAGTATATGTTGATACATTAGAGCTTCAGTGTTTATTTATATATACTCTTAGAGAGAGTTTCTTACTTACAAATCATTTATTGTAAAGAATCACAAGTCAGGGGACTTGGTGATTGGGTTCATTGATTACAACTTGTAAGGGGGAGTAAGTTCTAGTGAGAGAATTACTCTTGAGTACAGAGTGTGTAATCATTTGAGATAGTAAAAAACCCAGAGAGTCTGGGGACTGGACGTAGGTCAAGAGATTGGACCGAACCAGTATAAATCCTTGTGTCTTGCTCTTCTATTCTCATCTTAGCTCATCTCTGTTTTTAGTGTTAAAAAACAAAGCTATTTTCAAAAGTTTTTTTAAAATCCCCAATTCACCCCCCTCTTGGTGATTTAGCTCCTCTTTCAAAAGACATGTTGAGCTTCCAAGTGACGACAAGATCGATGGAATTTTGTATGATCTGGCATTACTGGAAGGTTCTAATGGAGATTGATTTGTTTTGTTGTTGTCTTTTTTGGACTGATTTCTTTCCCTTATGTTTATTATTTCTAGGTCGTCTTGACTTTTTTTCCCTCTTTTTTGCAGTTGTATTATGCTACTCCCTGTTTTCTGCGGTGAGCAATGGTGGCTGCCTCTTTGATGAATGAACAGTAACCAGTGGCCCCCCCCAAAGATTTTTGTTAAGGTTCGTCCCTGGGTGTACCTCATCATAAACATTGGAAAGTGAGGGATGAGGCTTTATGCAAAGGACCATAGAGAAAAAAAAATTCTAATGAGAGAAAATTCCAGTGAATACTAGGACCCATATATTTTTATTTATTTTTTTTTTAAAAAAATCTTTTCCAACTTTTTACTTTTCTAGTATGGATTGTTGATGATGATTTTTTGGAATTGTAGATGGTGGTGGTGGTGTGGTGATGAAGGTGAAGAGTGGAGAATATGTGTGTGTGTGTGTGTGTGTGTGAGAGAGAGAGAGAGAGAGAGAGAGAGAGAGAGAGAGAGAGAGAGAGAGAGCAACTATTAGAGGAAGTGAGATGAAAAATCACCAAATTATACTGCAGCCACGTTTTTTTTTATTAAGTGAGGATATTTTAGTACTTTCATATTGTAATAGATGAAAGTAGTTAGGTTTGACGGGTTTTTGATAATTGAATATTTTATACACTTCTTTTTATCTCTTGATTAATAATTTAGGACTCTTTAGTTAATAAATCATGGCTTTTATACTTATTTGGGCTTTGGGCCTTTGATGATATTTTAGCCATTTTTATAATAAAATTCCAGTTTTACATTGCTTCACTATTTTTACCATAATTCTTGAACCAGACATCGGATTTGCCTCATTTTTGTTTCATATTTCAGATTATTCAGAGAGCTACAATTGTTATGAAGACATGAAGGGCAAATTCGGACAAGAGGGCGCCAAAGTCGGATTTTAATTTGGGCTCGAATTTGTAATTAAAGCCCATTTTTTTATTATTTTCTGTTTTGGGCCTGAATTGTGGATTGGAGCCCCTTTTCGTTTTTCCATTTTAGGTTAAGTGAGGCAGCAGCCACAAACAGACTTCACTCACGTTTTTTACTCAGTTTTGGATTAAAATACAGAAGTTTCATTTTCTCTCAACCGTTCTTCATCCGTTCATCGTGTTCTTCGTGTTCATGATGAACTTCTTCATCTCTTTCCCATTTTCGTTCTGCATAGCTATGATAGGCTAGGCTTTTGTGATTGACCCATGGATTGAGGATTCCACGAATCCAGAGGACACGCGCTTCAATCGGTAACGTAATTCGTTTATGTTTATTTTAATCGGATCCGATTATAATTGCGGATTAGGTATTAGATTTAATACCTAGATTGATATCCCAAGGACATAGGTCGGACCGATTCTGATAGAGCGTTGAGCTCGCCACGTGTTCGATCAAATGCTAGACGATCGTCTAGTTAAGGGAATATCTGGATAAATGCAGAGATTTCGGTTTGTCCAGAATCAATCACGAGTTTGGTTATTATCTTTTTGTCCGATGAAGGTTATAGAATCTCAATTCTGGGTTAATCGTTTTTAATCTGATTAATCTCGTTTTCTTACTTTCTGTTTTAATCTTTACTGCATTGAAAACAACTCCCCCAATTTGTTACTGTTCTGTTTCGCTGTTACTGATTTAGACCGACTGTGAATTCGTTTGGAAACGACCCAGGTTACATTATACTGCAAATCCTTTTCTAATCTGGTTATTTTGGGAGATCACGGCAAATCTCTGTCAGTTTTCCCTAATTTTTAAAGTTTATAGTTACTTTTGCTCTAAAAAATAGTTTATAATTACTATTGTACTTTTGATAAAAGTTGAAAGTGTATTTACACAATGCAGATCTCACCATAGTGATAAGCATCATAGTGCTCATTGGTACCATCAATGGTGGGACCACGTTGTGGCCAGTTGGGGCCTTAGCCCTAGCTGGCTTTCTCTTATCTTATGTATTTATATATATATATATATCATATAATATTTTATTTTTGCCAATAATTTGGCCCTAGCTAAAATGTTATTCTACGTATTTTACTATTTCTAATGAGGGTAATATTGTGTTGATTAATGAAAATTTTGGGATTATGATTTTGGGAGAGTCTTGAATTTTGACAATAGATAATTATATATATGTAGAGGATGATTAATGACCTATTTTTAATCAGTTTGATTTATTATTTGGTTTCTTATGATTTTATAATGAATTTATTTTTTTCAAAAATAGATTATAATAGGTTATTTGCTTAGCTGAAATTGAATAATATATTTATGTTTTTTTAAAATATTTTTTGGGGTTCATATTATATTTCTTTTATTTTCTCCAATTATTTTGTTTTGAGGTAGGTGAAATACGCATTTAAGTGTTAATTTTATTAAATTTCATTATACATATTATTATTATTAGTGTATTTGTGATATCGTTAGGATAATGTTGTTTCATTACTCATTGAGCTATAAGAGGAAAGTAAAATTCTTGTTTGAGATACCTACTGAAAATATTATTATCTTATATCTTGTTTTGATTTATAATTGTCGATTATTATTTATTTTTATTTTTAATGTTATGCGATATTATTTAGTAAATAGTTCAACGTGTTTATTTTTTAGCCTGGGTTAAAAATATTCTCTGGTTCTGCCACTGGGTACCGTTCAGTGGTTTATACTCCCTTCAATTGTTTTTATAAGAACTTGATCCCCAAATTACGTTGTTTAAGAAAACAATTAAAATTTGGTTAAAGGTAATAAACATGTAATAAATGAACTAACAATTTTCAACACGCCCTTATATATAAGGAGGTAAATAAGAGAGAGAAGTAGAATAGTAATGAGAAAAAATATTAAAGAGAATGTAGTATGAAAAAGATATGAGAATAGAAAATAAAATTGACTAGGGCAAAGATGGTAAAAACACATTAAATGTTTATATAGCTCCGAGTGCGATCTTATAAAAATGATCAAGAATATTCAAATTTCATGTTCTTAAAAAAAGACGTGAGGGAGTACTACATATATATATATATATATATATATATTAAGATTTCTCCGAAATGGATTTGGAGATAAGACTCTCTCCAGTAAGCCCCAAACTACACCATTTCACTAAAAAAAACATCTAATTTGCTCCCAAATAACCTAAACCCTAACGACCGGAAGCCATCCTTTATTCTTCGGCTCACTTCGATCTCTTCGCTCTTCACCTGACCTGCTCTTTTGTCATCGATATCAATCTCCACTCCCCAATTCTTCAGTTCAATTTCTGTAATTGGAAGATTTTAGGGTTCTTTCATATTTTTGCATCCCAGATGTGTTGATGATGGTAGGCACGATGGAAATCGGAGCCGGAGCCAGAACTAGAAGCAGAATCCACCTTATTTTGATTTCGCGAGTGCTCGACTTAAAGAGGTACAAGACGCTATTTCTACGTCTCTCTTCACAGACCCAAATACGCTCAATCTTTACATTTTTCAAACTCTCAGACTTTGTAACTATAATTCATCAGATGTATCGTTCCCTGATTTTTCATTCTTCCTTGTTCGTTGGAAGAGTCAGTATTTTTCTTGCACAAGTATGTAAGCAGTGTTGTTGAGAAGGAGGATTCATTCGGTTAAGTTCTCTTAGATGTTTTTTTTAGTGAAACGGTGTAGTTTGGGGCTTACTGGAGAGAGTCTTATCTCCAGTCACTAGAGAAATCTTAATCCCATATATATATATATATATATAAGACAAAATAATAGTAAAAGGCGTAAAATGTTTTAAAGATAACCAAAGCTAACACAAGAAACATAAGAGTACTACTTCTGGTTATTAATATAAGGTATATTTATCTAATTTGATTAAATTAAGAAAGTTAAGTTGGTTAATATGATACTCCTCCGGTACTTAATATAAGACATATTTAGAGAGTTGATCTTGGTCCTAAATATAAGATATATTTTTCATATTTGATATTCTTTTCTTAATTTATCTCTATTGATGCACACTCAACAATAACCAAATATAAAAGAGAGTAGGAGAATTAAGAAAGATAACTTGAGTATATTAAAAAATACATGTCATATTAACTAATTAAACTAAATTCATTAATTTAGTCAAATTTGGTAAATATGTTTGATATTAAGGACTGGAGGAGTATGTATTTTTTGAAACACTCTAGTCAGCTTCCTTAATTCTCCAATTTTCTTTCCTCCTTGATTATTGTTGAAAGTGTTGGATATGATTAGTTTTGATGATGTTTTATATAGATGCCATTATCCAGAGCAAAAAGTTTGCATACTACATTTATCTTCTACTTTAACTAATTCTTATATTTAATGTAGATGTGAAGTTTAATACAATGAAGAATGATCATGAATGGAGTTTGAAGAAAGAAGAACTTGTTAAATATTATGAAAATATCAATATTCAAGTTTCTGTGATCAAATAGAAGTTGAAACGGCTCAATTTGGAGCTAAAATAAGCAAGTTCAAGCTTCCCGATGAATACAGTGATTTTCGCATGAACAGTGTCATGCTCGAGCATGAAAAACGTCCTTGCTCGAGCATGAAAAATGGCTTGCTCGAGCAGAAGCAAACCTGGTGCTCAAGCAACAACGTTTTTCAGCTACTCTGTTCAGCTCTGTTTCAAGCGACCTTTGGTAATTCAATGATATCTCTCAAACCAGAAGTTCTATTGAGGTGAAACCAGTGGCATATGAAACTAGACTCCTAATTTGTCATTTTGATATAAAATTCACGCTCAAAGGAGTTCAGATGAGAGAGCTATGAGTTTTTCAAGTTTCTACAACAATCAGCGTCACAATCCAGACCAAGCTTCGGTAATTTGAGTGTATCTCACAAACGACACATCCAAATGAGCTGAAACCGATGCCATTGGAAACTAGACTCAAATAAATTTCCAAAAACATCAAGATCACGAAAAAAAAAGATCAATTGAAGGCGATATGATGTTTTGAAGTTGACGGTCGATTCAGGATGCTGCAAAAAACGCTGATCAAGAACAACCTCCATTCATCTGATGATAATGGACGAAATACAATGAGTTTGGAGCTGATTCTTCTTGCACTAGAAAGAAGATTTAAAGATCTTTCTGAGCATGGGTAGTTTGTCAAATTTGGAGCTAATTTGAAGACGACATATTCACTGGAAATTGGCTCTTGTACAGCCAATGCTATTGCACTTTTGAAAGTCAATGGAGACTGATATTTGCACAAGATCATAGTAGCCAATAGCCTGACAATCGAAGACAGTTACTCAAGAAAGGATATTGGAATTCCCGAGCATCATCGAGCTCAAAGCAAAGAAGTGAAAAATTGGTGGGTCATGCTCGAGCAGAGCATTTGTCATGCCCGAGCATCATCGCGTTAAACATGGAATTTGCACAATTCAAGAGTCATGCTCGAGCAAAGCATTTGGTATGCTCAAGCAACGTCGGGCTAAAAGCAAAATCCTCCAAGTTCAATAGTCATGCTCGAGCACGATAATTGGATTGCCCGAGCATCATCGGAACAATAGCATAATGCGCAAATTGGAGTCTTGCTCGAGCAGGGAATTTAACATGCCCGAGCACCATCGTACTAAACAAAGAAACTGCAAGATGAAGAGTCATGCTCGAGCAAGGTAAAAGAGCATGCTCGAGCACCATGCTCGAGCAGAAGAAAAAGCTTGCCCGAGCAGCGTTGTTAAAACATGATCTCTTTGCCTCTGTATGACTTCTACCCGAGCATGCCCTTATAGCTTGCTCGAGCACTGGCGATATGAATGATCTTTCAGAAGTGTCCAAAGATGATTGCCCGAGCAAACTAAAATTCTTGCTCGAACATAGGGTGATTTTCTAAACTTGTCACTTGCTTTCTTCTGTGATGCCCGAGCATACAATTAGTCATGCTTGAGCATGATCATCATGTTTTCAAAATCACCGTCTACGTAAATCTTAAATCATCGTGTATGATTTCATTTCCATATATCATTACTCATTACTATTGCTAATTGCGTTTAATCAGTTTGCTAATGAGTTTCAGATGATTTTATCATGGATTAACAACAAATTTGCATAAAGCAATTTGTGTGTCAGAAGAGCATTAAATGTTGTTACCAAAACCGGTGATGTCCTCGGTAACCACTTCTCTGATCAAAGTAAAGCAACTTCTGATATTCCGTCTGCTCAATAAATGCTATCTCTCAATGGTCAAGACAAATGGAATAAAGAATGTTTATGAAGAATGAAGTCAGCGACGGTGATTGTGACCAGCGAAGCTTCATCTGTCTAACGGCTATATTCATGAGTCACAACGATTAATCTTCAAGCTTCTCCAACGGCCATTAATACAACACTTAAGACGGAGAAGTCAGTGTTAAACATTTCATGATTAAAGTTGGATTAGAGCTCAACAGGCAAAAAGCAACAAAAGCTTCAACGACTACTTCCAACTGATCTCCAACGGTCGAATGCTCGCAACGGTCGAAATTGCGAAGTCTTCAAACCAGAAGGGGTGACGACAATTGATGAATGACTCGACGAACCCAATGAAATGATTTTACTACTTCACTGTCGATAGTTCAGTAACTCATACACTTTGTTTCTCAATGTTTATATAGTTTACAGTAGAGAGTGAGATGATCGATTATGTACTTCAGTGATTATTATTCATCTACTCTGTGAGAGAGTCTAAACACTTATTTGATTATCTGTTTAGTGATCAAATCTCAAGGTTGTGGAACCTTTGAGAGTGGGTGTACAGTTACAACTTGTAAGGGGGAGTGAGTCCTAGTGTGAAAGGATCATCCTGAGTATAGAGTGTGTAATTGTATCCTTACAGTATGTAAGGGGGACTATCTCGGTAATAGATTGTAAAGGCTACACAAGTGCCCGACTAAACTTGTGAGGTTGTAAAGGCTTTTCTTGTGCCCGGTTAAACAAGGAGATAGTGGATTGAAAATCTCAAGTGGAGCTTGGGGACTGGACGTAGGTCAAGGATTGGGCCGAACCAGTATAAATCTCAGTTTGCATATTCTCTTCCTTAAACTCTTACATTTCCAGCATATATGTTTGAATGACTGATTATTGCTTTATAAACTAATTCTATCATTCGAACTACTTTCAGTAAGTTGCGAAAAGATTTTCAAAGTTATCTAAAGTTTTATCAGACACCCAATTCACCCCCCCTCTTAGGTGATAGCCGGTTGTTCAGGAAGAATATTAATAGGGCTAAATAAGAAAAGTATTGACAAACATAAAAATTAGGGAAAATTATAATAAAGGACCTAAGAAAAATAATATTTATTAAGAAGAACCATAAAAATGGTAATTATTTTGAAGGACCAGAAATTAAAACATTAAAGTAGAAGGACTAAATTACCCTTAGCCATAAATTATTTTGAGACTTGTCCCCCATTTCTTCTTCTTTTCCTCTTCGTAGTACCGTTCACTCTTATCCAACTTTCAATCTGACTGCGAAACCGTTCACACATGGAAATGCTAAACTGAAGTAAAACTGTTTAGAACAAATGTGATGCTATATATGAAACAGAAGTCATCCACGGATTAAACTTGTAAAGGGTATCAAATGCTAGTACCAACAGAGGGCAACGGCTAGAGTTGGTGTCAATTATTGAGTATACTAGTGATCTGCTATGGAATTGTGGTTTTTACCTTAATATATCTGTCTTAATCAAAGAGTGAAACTGATTGTCCTTCTGCTTCATATTAAAAATTTAGAGTAAGAATTGAATACTTTTGATTCTAACTCTGTTGCGCCATCAAGTTAGGAACCAATGTCTGCAAACAAGAATCCAAAATTCATTTTGGTGTTACATTATAGATATCATATTGGCCACTTCATTAACATCAATAGTTCTTTTCATTCTCAACCCTAGGAATTGATAAAAGTTTGCTTTCCATTCTAGAATCCTGGAGTGTCCATGTTAAATCACATTATTTTTCATGCCATGAACTGTGTTACTCATTGTTTATCTTGGTTTTCCTTGTAACAGGTAACAAAGGAGAAAACAACATGTCGGTTCGTAGATCTTGAGAATCTAAACGTTATTTTTGGAAGTCGGGTGGAAAAATTTTACACCTACAAGTTTGCTTCTCCGCCTCTCTGTTTTTTTTTTCTTCAATATTTTCTTCCACAATTCTATTTTCTACTACCTCTTACCACTTGCTTGAACGGTTTCACAATCAGATTGAAAGTTGGATAAGAAGAGTGAGCGGTACTACGAGGAGGAAGAGAAGAAGAGATGGGGGACAAGTCTCAAAATAATTTTTGGCTAAGGGTAATTTAGTCTTTCTATTTTAATGTTTTAATTTCTAGTCCTTCAAAATAATTACCATTTTTATGGTTCTTCTTAATAAATATTATTTTTCTTAGGTCCTTTATTACAATTTTCCCTAAAAATTATGTCTTTTATTTAAGACTAAGATCAACTTTTCAAATATGTCTCATGTCAGTACCTTGAAATATTTTTTCAAGATCTTATGAAGTGTTTTTTCAGTATAACGGTACTAAAAAGATACTTTAGGATACTGATCATTACAGAAAAATATCTTGAGTACCAGTCAGTACCTTGAAATATTTTTTCAAGATCTTATGAAGTATTTTTGCAGTATAACGGTACTAAAAAGATACTTCAGGATACTGATCATTACAGAAAAAATATCTTGAAGTATATTTTGAATACCAGAAAGTACCCAGAAATATTTTTTCAAGATCCTATGAAGTATTTTTTCAGTGCCAGACGATATCCTAAAGTATCTTTTTAGTACTAGTCAATACTTGAATTTTTTTTTTACGATCATAAAATAATTTTTAAGATCATGTTTTTTTTTTAGTATCGATCATTAGTATCCTAAGGTATCCATTTAATATCTGTAGCACCCTTAAATAAAATAAAAAAGGGAAAAAAAAGGCACCTCCTACCCTGTGGTGCGTCAAAACGACGCAGCGGTAAAGAATGGCGGTGGGAGAGGGGGAGGGACTAATCTTTTACCCCATCTTTACCAAAAAGCCCATAAAAACTTTTTAATATTCTAAAAATATACTTTCAACAAAAAACAATATTTCATTTATTAATGACAATTTAGTCAATTCTCTACATGTTGGTGCACTGTTGGTGGGGATGTGAGAAAAGGATAGTGATGAATAAAAGCCGTGTGGTGTGCTGCGTGGTTTTGGGAAGACATCCAGGACAGTAACAATGCTAGAGAACAGAGGTCCAATTCTCCGGCGACGGGAGCAAAGCCCTAGCCGAAGAAAAGGAGTCGGGGGAATCTGAAGACTATTCGGGAGAAGGCTTTCTCTGTTATTTTTGTTTTTGTTTTTTTTAAAAAAATTGATAAACACTTCACAAGTTTTATAATATATTTGTCACATGTGAATTTAAAGGAGTTGATAAAATAACACCGTTCAATGTCACTCTGAGTTGTTTTCAAACTTTATAGATTAATTGTTATAAACGGAGTGTACTTTAAAAAGTCTAAACCAGAAATTTTAAACTCGACGAACCAAAACTAAAATGCCTAAAAGTAGTGTTAACCACTTAACCTAAACATAGATTATCAAACACCAAAATCGTGGATGCCAAAAAAATAAGGAGATTTTGAACCCAAAAAAATTTAAATAAAGAGATTTAAAAGGAAAAGGCGGTTTATCCATTTTGCTACCGACATTTGGAAATGTGAAGCTCATGACTTCGATGGAAGCGGGAAGTCTCCTCAGCTGTCGATTCCTTGCTCCCACCCCAAAATCCTCTTCATTCCCTTCTCTTCCTCCTACTTTCTCGCTCCACTTCCGAGTTTCATCTTCTTCTTCTTCTTCCAATTCCTCAATCACCAATTCCAAACCTAATTACAGATTGCCCAAGCCCAAACGAGACTGGATTGCCGATTGGGTCTCCCAAAACGACGACACCGTTCGTACTTTACCCATCTACTTTGGCGCTGCTTCCCTCTTGATCGTTCTCTTCAATCGCGCCCTTTATGGCATCGCTCCTGTCTCTGACGCTAGCAGGTTAATTTCGAGCAATTAGATTGTTGACCTCTAGCTTAATATTTTCGCTTACGATTCAATTTAAATTCTTTTGTTTCTTTGTAGTTTATAGTGTCATGTAAAATTGCTGCAATCAATTTTGGAATGCTAAATTTGTATTGCTTGAATTAGTTTACTGGGAGATCCACCATGTGTGTTTCCTTTGAGAAGAAAACAAATTTTAGCATTGAGTAATTCGGATTAATAGTAATAAAATTTACATTGATAAACTGTAAAACCTATTTTTTACTTTCTACAAGCAAATCCATTTTTCTTCCTTTTGCTTTCTTCATCATACATTGAAAATTCATATTAAATTAGCTCCATCTTCAATTTGTCACTGGATATTAAAATATTTACGGCATATTGCAGCCTTTCTTTTACACCACAATGTTAAAATCTCATAACCCAAAACCAAACCACCATTTACTTCCCAACTCTATCTCTGCTTGGAATTTAAAATTCAGCAATGTAGCTTATTAATCTTTAAGGAGTAAGATGGGATAACTGTCCTAAGTTATTTCCTAATGTTAGTGTAATGTGAATCGCAATGGCATGTTGGAAAAGCTACTAGCCTTTTACTGTGTGATATATTAATGGGTTGTGGGATGTTCTGTTACTGAAGGTTGAAAGGCTTAACTAGTTTGGTGGAAGTATTCTAACAGATAATGTTTATATGAAATGTTTGAGTTGCTTGTTCTAATTAACACTTAAGTAATTGATACTCTGCAGTTCACAATCTAGAGCAGACCTCTTGACCGTAGCATTGGCTGTCACCAATATCTTAACGGGTCTGGTATGGCTGTCTATAAGACCCAAATCTATAGCTACGGTGAGCTCTTTGCATCTAAATTTGAAGTGCTCCCTTCCCTCGTGTTGAATTAATTCTTATGCAACTTAGTCTTTATTCAAAACTTTACTTCGTGTTATTCTTATATAGGTAGTTCCTCAAGGAGTTGAATGTAAGAGGGTGTGTAGTCGTCTCCCTGACTATGCAATTACTGAGTTGCTGTGGTAATGTTCATCATATTCACTTGTCAACTTTATTTGCATTCATCCTTCCTCCCATTGACCCAAATGCATTCCTCATCTGTGGAGAGGTTAAATCCACCACTGTGGATTACACTTCATATCTCTTTTTTAACTTCCAATTTGAAAATGCTATGAGTGAATTAGAAAACTGTAGTTTATACAATTGATGTGTGAATGTTAGTATGTTACATACTTTGCATACATAGCTTTATAAATTGTAGTAAGGTCTTCTACATGTGATGATAACAGTGTCAATGACTTTAAAAAAAAAAAAGGCTTCTTGATTTATGCCCTGGAGTGAAAATTCATGTACAAGCAAGAATTGTATTGTTTTAGTGCTTCCATCACTGATGGTTTACTTGGTCGTTTATTCTCAGGGTGTGGGAATCTCTATCAGATGTCACACGCTGCAGATCACTTGTTATTGTTTATGATAACATTTGTGTGCTTCAAATTGGTTGCGCAGCAGAAGCTTCTTCTAGGAATGGAGAGGCCATTGATGTGGATGCCAATAAATTGATGCAAGGATCATTATATCAGGGTGTTATAAAATCGGGAGCACGTATGTTCTTAACAATGAACTATCATTAACTGTGTATTATATTGTGTAGTTGACTGCTACTTAAGTTAATCTTTATTCAGGGAGATGCATGTTAATGTGAATTTTAACCGAATCTTATCTAAATGTGCAGAGAGTTACTTAGCTAACCTATTTCTTTATCCTGGGAAATCTGAGCTGCCATTCTTGCCTTCAAACACTCAGGTATCATGTTTATATATTAAGGTGTGTGACTTCACTGACTTTCCTCTTAACACGAGAGATTTCCATGCAAGTCCTTATAAATTGTGTTCTGTCTAAATGTTAATCAATGATTCAAGAATTTTCTCAAACATGATTTTTTTTGAAAATGAGTAAAAGATTCAGGAATAAGTATATATAATCGCTTGTTTCTCAACTGCTAGACAAGAAGCATCCTTGATTTTTGAAGCATCCTTGATTTTCTGGGAGTTGATTGCTTTTATTGAATTCAACTAAAATGGCGATTATTATTGGGTTGTTAAAATGTCCTCTTGTTTTTTTTCCATCGAATAATTATCAGTCACATTTGTCATTAGCATGGATGCCCCTAAAAGAAGGGAAGAAACAAACAATAAATAAAGCTCCAACAATTAGTTTAAATAGGAAAATGTGTTTGGCATTGAACTTGCTTTAAGACAGATTTCCATGTTTTTGAAATTTGAAGGGACCACTTGGTATAGTCGGTCTTCCTAACAGTAAAGATTACTGCATAAAGAAATGAAGCAGATACGCTGGTCACACCAGAAAATTGGTGAACTGGTCACTAATTTACTCAGGAAAAGGGTGAACCGCCCTAAAAAGAATCAGGGGAGCCGATCATGAACCAGTCAAAACCCATAAAATTGATAGTCTAAATAGTTCAAAGTTCAAACCAATTGTATTTTTCAAAATATTTTACATTAAGCATTAGAAAAAGAATACTAGTGAGAAACTGGATAAGAAACATGTATATATATTATAAATTTATAAATAAGTATATGCATTGTAAATATGTTAGATCTCATAAGTATTTTATTTTTATTTCAAATCATATGGTAACTTTTATTCATTTTTTCACCAACACAATTATTGTATTTATAGGCAGTAATTTTGCAACCACTTGGAGACAAAGGAATTGCAATTATTGGCGGTGACACAATACGAGGTTTCACTACTTCTGATCAGGTATAGTTGCTTATCTATGTCCTAGTTTTAAGGATATAGTATCGATTTATGAGAAACAACTTATAGTAAAAAAATTTAACTATATTTTTGTTTTTTTTATAAATAGGTAGTATAAATTTGTCAAATTGCTCTCGTCTTTGGATGCAAGTGCGACAGGTTATGGTGTAAAATTTAACATTGTAATACTTGAAATCCAAGATATTTGGGATCATAGAATTATGGTTCTTGAAGATGTCAAAGGTTCAAATTGTCCGTCTTCAAGACATGGCAATATAATTTGTAGGTTTTGCACCTAATATATGCCCATAACATAGATCCCAGTGATTAAACTCAGTAACTTGTATGTATACTATATGGGTTGGTAACATAAATATCAAAATGTTTACAGGCATGGATTACTCTTATCGGAGAAAAGCTGGATTCTACCCTTGAAAACCATGTGAAGCAGCTCCAACTTACATCACAAGATTAAATTTGAAAACAATAAAGGTATTCAATTCAGGGGAAAAGCATGCAATGTAACTTGTGATATTTTAATTATACCAGACATCCCTAAATAATTCAGTTGATTTCCTTGCCATAGGCAGGGTCAAATTGACCGATAGGCACGCACACGCTAGGCAGTTCTACCATGATTTGTAATCAATTCATAGTATTCATATGTGGTAATATCCAAGGGTTATGGTTTCCTGGAGGCCGTTGGTCCAACATTATGCTATGGCTCCTCAGTATACTGAAAATTTAGAACTTTATGATGTTCTGTATGTCGTTTCCTTGCAGTCTGCAATATAATGAAGTTGGAATTGCATGTTGTAGTTTGTTAAATAGCATATTTACAAATAATATACCTTCAACTAAGCCTAAGTTTCGAAATCAGTACGATAAAAGGGGAAGATACACCCTTTCTAGAAATGTTATAGCACCTGTTCCTTTTTTGTTTTTTCCCCTGGCCATCCTCCAGTTTTTCTTTAAAATCTGGTAATATTGATTTAAGTTCTGTGCATGAGTGTATCAGCTCAAAACCTGATGTTTTCATTTTTTTTCTGGACACGTCCTTTGACGCCTTTAGGTTTGTCAAATGATTACTCATCTTGTTTTGGCTCCTTGTTTTTAATTCAGAGCATTGTAATTAACATGTTAGTTAAGTCATTAATAATAATCTTGTTTTTGCCTGCATGAAAATTTCAATGTTAATTAATGGATGACATGAAACAAACAAGGATTCCTCAACTAGAGAAGAATGAAAAATCTAAAGGGAAAAAGAAGGGAATCCATTCATATTGCTGCTAATATACAACTGTGTGAGCCCTGTGAAGTATATTTCATGTTTATAGAAGTCATTAAACAAGAGAAAGAGAAAGAAAGAAACAAAAATTCTGTCACCTAAAATCCCCCCAAAAAACAATGAAAAGAATGAATGCCTAAAGCTATGATTATTGTGCTTTACAAAGGGTACATGGTGACCCTGATAGATTAGTGTACCCCATATTCATAGAAATGACATTTCCCAGGGTAGAGCCCCTGTTGCAGGATCAGCAAAATGTGACAAAAGGAAGTCCTTCAAGCCAGTATCCCAAACCTCACAAAATTGCCGCCTCCAGTTAGGTGGTTCAATGGCTTCAGTTCCAAGCCCTGGAGCTCTATCTTTTGATCCTTTGTTTTGGTCTTCTTGCCAGTCAACCACATAGGTTGCAACCCTTCTGAAGAACTTGGCTTTGAAGGTCTCCCACACCTGATATTTGTAGTGATTTATCATAGCAGTACTTTCAGGCATATTCTGGTATTTGTATCCGTTCCTCAGCTGAAAATGGTGCACCACATTCAGAAGACTAGTGTCAAGCAAATCTGGCCTCACAATTGACTTGTGTCTCTCAGGACTCTGAAGCCTGCAAGTGTACCCTATAGTCACTCCTCTTTTGGGCGACATTCGCAACCCAGAAGGACCAAAGCTATGACAAGCTGTTCTTATCTCTGCAATTTTTGAGGATGATAAGTTTGCCACCACTGACTTGAGTGAGTTCTCACCAGGAATATCATTCCCAAACTGGTGACGAAATTCATTGGGGAAGTAGAAGAACTCGTCTACGTCGAAGAATCCAACCCATTTGCATTCATCTCTTGCTCTCAGAGCACAGTGGGAAAAGCCTGCTTCCTGAGTTTTAATCCATGGCCAGGTTTGTCTACTCACATTATATCCTTGAATGTCGAGATCATGAACCACCTTCTCTATATCATCATCACTGTTGTTATCATATATGAACCATCGTTCAACTCCAAGCCAGGAATGGTACATAATCCATTCTCTGAGCGCAGATGCCTGGTTCCACACCATAGTGCAAGCACACAGCTCATGTTTCTTAGTTTTTCTTTTTCTCTTCTGAGCTTGAGGACTTGAGCTGCCAACTCTTGCCACAGAAGGCATGAGCTCGCGAACCAGGTGCCTTATATGGCCGGTTAAATGGCTCACGGTGACCCGAATTCCCAGAGCCTTATCTGGGCTGTTTCTGATACTCCGTGGCAGTAAACACCTCACCACTTCTTGAGCAACTGAAACTGCTTTGGTTGTGATCATGAAGTTGTTTTCTTTGCCCAAATTCTTCAACCCGAAATGGCAGAGGAAGTTGGTTGGATCCGATATCTTGTGGGGTCTAAGGTTCAATCCTTTAACAAATACAACGGCGGTGTTTCCATCCAAAATCGCTTCATACGCCACCTTGTCCCATGACTGAGCAGTCTGGTTAACCAGCGAATCCCAATCCGGGCGACCCACCTCGCCACGGTGGCGCAAATCTACGGTGGCCGCAGAATAGTTTACCTGAGGAATTGGGCACCTCACAATGGATCTGAACTCATCGTAGCCGTCAGTGGACAACACCGGGTGAGTTAGAACATCAGCTTGCTCATCACTAGCTTCATCGGAGGAACCGTTGAAGGAGAGCTTGTAGTATATACACTCCAAATCTGAGCTCTGCCGGAGAATTTTGTTGCTCACCATCAAAACCACATGGTCGGGGAAGATAATCCGATCTTGAACTCTCAACGGAAGCAATCTGGAGTCAGAAGAATCTAGAACCAAACGACTTGCAGAAGAGGACAAAAGTGATAAGGAAGATGTGATAATGGCTGGCCGAAACGGTGACGAAGAAATAGAGAAGCGATTGGAGGATAAGAACAGGAGGAAGACGAAGAAGGAGAAGCAGAGAAAAAGTGACCTCAAGGACAAGAAGCGGGCCAGCGAGAAAGCAGCGGTACCGAGACGCTTCCTCTTCCGGCGTTGCCCTGAGTCCATCATTTTCTCAGTTTTCTCTTCTCTAAGTCACCGAGAAGAGTTAAGAATCCAACCTTTAAGTAGAAGAAGGATGGGGCAAGACGCAAAATACACAGATCTGAGAGACGACAAGGTTGAAGAAGAAGAAGGTGACAAGTTCTGGAGAAAATATGGGAAGGAATGTGTCTGAGATAGGTGGACGCGTAAGAGAGTTCAGCCCTCACGGGCCAAAAGGAAAGAAAAAAGAAGATGCGGTGGAATGTCCAGAGAGAGAGAGCGGGTTTGGACCGGTGAAGTGGGGATCCAGTGGAGTGCTGGTGTCGTTTTATTCGCTGGTTACAGCGCGTGACGGAGACGAATTCTTTTTTTTTTTTGGGGTTATTTCTTACTATTAGTTTATTGCATAAATAGTTGGGATGTGGTAATAAAAAAAGGCATTAAATTATTAGAACAACCGTCTTGGAGAGAGAGAGAGAAGGGCTTCGATTGGAATTGTTTTATCAATTGCCCATTAAAACTTTGTCACTTTGCTTGTGCAAGAGAAATTCTCTCAACCAGTGGGTCCCATGAGATCCTTTAATGATAAAGTACTAAGCCATTTACCGAGTTTTCCACTAGTTTCTCTCTCCATTTACCGTATGACGTGTATGTTTTTTTGTTTTGGGTTAAAGTTCATTTTTGCCACGGAAGTATATGACAAATTTTACCCTGGAAGTTTTTCTTAGAAGAATGATATTCTGGGAAGTTTTTTTTTTTTTTTGGAAAGATATGTTGCTTTTTCTGTCAATCTGGTCAACTAACCGTTGACCGTTAGGGTTATTGTTAACGGAGGGCAACATTCGCTAAAAAAAAAAAAAAAATTCCGGCAAAATTGTTCCGAATAAAAACTTCCAGGCAAAATTGCTCCCGGAGTTAAAAAAATGTTATTTTTTATATTATATATTTTTAACTCTTATTTATATAATATCTAGGGGTGGAAACAGTAACGTCACTCGTCCCTCACTCTTAATAGGTCAGCATTGTTCGACAACAAAGTGGCTATTTTTTTACACTGTTTGAAGTAGACGTTTTTGCGATTAGATTTGTGGCCTATTAGCCTAATTATAAGATTTTTAAAAATATAGGCCGCCTTAACAGGGCACATGTCAGCCTCAGCTAAAAAATGGCCTCTAACAAGTTACGCGCTAACTACGCCACTTTGTTGTCGAATGCACCCATTATTAAGTGCCAAGTGAAGCGCCTACTACTGTTTTCCACCCCTAGATATTATATAAATAAAAATTTAAAATATATAATATCATAAATAACATTTTTAACATTTTTTTGGATTAAATAGCAATTTTGCCCCGAAATTTTTTTTGAGTTAAATAGCAATTTTGCCCCGGAAGTTTTTTTGGGGAGCAATTTTGCCCCTCCGTTAATGGTTAACTAACTGTTGACCGCTGATTTTAGGGGCAACATTGCTCCTAAAAAACTTCCGGAACATTGCTTCAAGAAAAAACTTCTGGCAAAAATTGGTCCCTGACTGTACTTTACGAGGCAAAAATGGACCTTAACCCTTTTGTTTTACTACCTTTTAAGATTTTGGTGAATGCTTTTATAGGCAAGTAAGAGTAAGAGAGGGGTTCAAATTAGGTCTTTGTCCTAATATCTTCTTATATGTTTGTCCTCTAATTAGAGTGATAAACATATTTTATTTTTTTCTATATTTTATTTATTTAGATTAAATTATATGTTATTTACTGAAGAAGAAAAAAATTACACTCAATATATCAAATTAATTAGTTTCCAGGATACTTTTGTATAGGGCAAATATCTTTGTATGCAGAATTGAAAACTAATCAATTTAAGATACTGGGTGTAAAAAAGTTTTCAAAAAGCAGCATATAATCTAATCAATAAAAAATTGCTTGTCCCTCTAATTAGAGGGACAAGCACATAAGAAAGCACATAAGGGACAAGCTCCTTATGTGCTTCCTGCTTCCGTAAGGGAGTTAAAAAAGGGAAAATTGTTGGAAAAATCGCCTGCCCATCTATTATAAAACTTATTAGTTATCATCCAAAAGCATATGAAATTCATGAGTGTGACTGTTCTTCAATTATGTGTATCGGATTTTAACTGTGTAAAACGAGTAAAGATTGGTTACTCCCATACGTAGTTGTAAAATTGGGTTGTTTCATACTTTTTGTATTTTTTTGATAATAAGTTTTACCATTGGGTTTTCCAATAATGTTTGTCCTAAAAATAATTAAAGTTGGAGACAATCTTTGACTTGAAGGTCTCACTGGCTTTTATTGGTCATAACAATGACACATGAAGAATACCGATATAAAACTGTGAAGGGGAAAAAATAATGAGATAATAAAAAATAGATAATAATTGAGAAATGAGTAGTGGTCATGACTCATACCCAGCAGCCGCGTTGACAAGGTCCGTCAAACTTGGGGGATTCATGTCGTACTAAGTAAAAATAAAATAAAATAAATTTGGGGGATTGAAAGTTCAAACTTGCGTGCTACTCTCCTATGGGTATTGGATAGGTCTTTTTTTAAAAACAAAAATTGAATGATAAGTAATCTTTGTTTTGGGAAAGAAAATATTGTTTGTTATAATTGTTCGGTTCGATGAACACAAATGTCTAACTTCTGGGTTAGTATCTGATTAATATAGGATCTGTGTGTTCTCGGGTAGGTGTATAAGCAACATCGAAGAGAAGATGAGTATCCAGTGGTGCCTATGAGGAAAACACTAAAGAATATTGATTGATCACTGTTCTACACGAAAATGGCGATGAGCTAAAAGGGGTGGGGTGTGTGCATAGTGTAACAGTATAGTAAAAGGATATGAACAAAATGTGTGCATCTGGTGGGTAATCTCTTATTTTTAGAGATTACCTAGGGTTTCGTCCTCTTGGTTCTACGTCTGTCCCTTCAGCAATATGCACCCCATCCTCTATAAATGTCTGCTCTAGTATCTGAGAAAACTCTGCTATACTATCTTTACGGTTGGGATTAGTGCCGAGATTATAGGGAGATTAGCATTTTACCTGCTTGCAGAGGGTTTTAGTTACCATATACCTTTACTGGGTTATATCACATCTGGGCCCAAAATACGAATCCATAACAATAATGAAAATATATTGTTTCTATTTTTGTGCCGAAGTCTTTTATCAAAAAAAAAAAAAAAATTGTGCTGAAGTCAAACATTTTATAAAGATGACGTGAGTTTCTATATCGGTGTGTGATAAAAAAAAAAACAAATCCGAGTATGTTTGAAGATTTTTCCCCCCTATTTTTTTTATCATTAAAAAAACTTTCCAAAATAGCCTCAAAAACTTGGTCATTAATACCGTTTCTTGAAAACGCATTTTTAAAAATAACTCGGTTTAGGAAGTAAAATCAAATTTCCACTTGCATTAGGAGGAAAACAACCAAGGCTTGAAAAGGATTAAAATGCAATTTTGCTCCAATAGCATTGGTATCCGAAAAAATCTTTATGAGCAATTTTATTCTATAAATATTTTAAAAATGAGCAAATTTGCCCTAACAGTTAAAAAACTAACTTTAATTATTAAAAATTTGACATTGACCATTAACATTCTTAATGATTTGGGCCAAAATTATTATGTTTTTGTTACTTTTTGAGTAAATTTTCTCCTTGAAAAACTTGTTAGATTTAATGGTTACTTTTGTGAAACACTACATCTAAACTTTCGAAAAAAAGCAATGGGTTTGTAAAAATGGGTTTTTGACTACAAAATGATATCTAAACACTGAATGACCTTTCAATAATTAATGATTAAAAAACATAAAATGCCAGCGTATTGTTCATGATAAATAAAATGTCCTCATCAATAAATTAAAACACAAATTAAGGAAGTCATCACAATGTATAGTAAATTCTCTAGCAGCGTTTTTTATTACACACACAAATATGTGCATTCTATCTTCTCTGATCTATTTTTTAAAAGTGTGTTCTTTCTTATGCCATGAAGGTAGACATCTTTTATATATGGTATTGTCTCAATTGAAATAGATCTTCCAAAGACTTTTTTGGAATTTCACAAGTTCAAATTTGAGACCTTGTGCTTGAGAGGTTAAAAATTGTTTCACTAAAACTAACACATATTATAGATAGATACTAAATCAGCACAGTGCATCTTAAAATCTGAAAATCATGTGCCAAAATACTTTTTTTATTTCAATGTTGTGAAACTAAGAAAAATAAGTATTGACAACTTGAAAGTAAACAAAAGGATTTTAAGTAGGAAAAGTTTCTAAAAAAAAATCCTACCTAAAAATTCATTGTCTAAAGGTATTTAAGAACCAAATTCTTGAATGAAATTAATTGTTACAAGTCACCGACCAATTTAATCGAGGTTATTTTTGAAAACATATTTATATTTTAAACACATTTATTAGTTCAATTAATTTTAACTGGATTTTGTATTCTTAATCATTAGTAATTCGTTAAGTGTTAGACGCAATTTTACCCAGAAGTGTTTTGAGGGATAATTTTGCTTCGGAAGTGTAAAAAAAGAAGAAGCAATTTTGCTCTGCCTATTATCCAAATTAAGTTTTAGTTAACAAAATATGTTAATCCGAAGTCCACATGTCATTTATGTCATTTTTATTAACATGCAAATTTGCCTCAAAAATCCATGTATCTTCTACATTTTTTCAAAATTAAATTTAAAATTTCTAGGACAAATTTACATCTTAACAAAAATAATGTAGATTTTTAACTCGGCATAGTTGGTCAACCATGGTCAAAATTAACTAAAATAACAATTAGAGGAAAATGACATCCTTTTGACACTTTCAGAACAAAAATTGGCGTGTGAAAAACTTCCAAAACAAAATTATCCGAAACCCATTCGTCAATGATGCCTGACTAAAAATTCAAAACCGATAATTGAGTTATATACGGCTGTCAGGTTGAGGAGACACGCAAAGTGGAATGCCTAATAATGTGTTCTTTTTTTGAGTTGGGTTGCAAGTTGCAACATTATTTTTCAGTTTTAATATTAATAATGTGTTCTTTTTTTGATAATCTTGGGTCATGATATTTATTCGTTTTTTTTTCAATTTACTAACAAGTCTTTTTTAAAAAATAGTTATATAATCATTCATAAAATTCAACCAAAAAAAAAAGATATAAGATAAATTTTCAGCTCAAATTAATCAGAATCCTTTTCAAATCTAATTTGAGCACTTCTTTAGTCTTAATTTATCTTAATTATAGAGTATCATAATTACATAAAATATCAGGTGCACCACAAATTATTTTGTCTATGAGATAATAAGAAAGGTCGCTTGTAAACAAAATTCTGATATATATCTCCTGTTCTACCTCCTCAACCAGAACAAGGTAAGTCTAATGTAACAATGCAAGGAATTGATAATTCTGGTACAATTTCTCATGCAAACTACCAAAAAGAGGATGATCTAGATTCTGTAGCTTCAATGTCTTACACAGAATTAGGTGAGCCTCAGTCTATTGGTGCTCTTGAGCATCATTTTGAAATTAATAAACAAAGTTTGCAAAAGGAATTCTACTCAGAACAAAATAGTTTGCAAAGAAACTGGTTTTTAGGACAATTCAAAGGATCTTTGCGAACACAGATCCAAGAGATGTTTTACAGCTTTCCTTGAAAAGCATGAAATCCATATTCCATTTTTTGATTGGTTCGAAGCCTACGCTTCACAACAGAAATAGAATATCCATTTCAACAATCTATAAATATGACCAAAAAAGAGTGGAAAATTTCGACAAACAAGTTATTTCTTCAAAACTTCCACCAAAAGGGTCATATCAAATTCCCGGTCTTGTAGACAAGAAACAACATCCCGTTTTGGCTTCTCCTTTCAAAATCGAACCTCCGAAGAGCCTCCTAACGCTAGAGATATTATAAATCTTATTGAACAAAATAACTATACAAATCAGTATCTTCAAATCCTTGGAGATCATGTTATTTCTTCTTCTTCTTCTTCATCTTCTTCTTCTTCTTCTTCTTCTCAAACTACTTCTAAGGCCCCTCTGCCTTTGTTTAAACCTTTCCAGCTTGATCCAAAAATTAAGCTAAGTTTACAAAGCAAAAATAACACGAGTATCGTGCAACAAGCTAACCAACGTTTAAAGCAAGTTGATGATCCTAAAACCCCTTTTTCCGAACTACAACGTAAAGTTGTTCCCGAAACTCCTTCGAATCATCTTCTTCAAATAAACCTCTTATGAATTTAGAAAAAATTTCGATTCGAGTCGATTTCCAAATCAATCATCAAAATTGGAAAAAACCTTCTTCCTCTGTTTTACCAAAATCTTCAAAGTTATATTATCCTAGGGCCAGTCCTTTGGATATCTATGAATGGAATATAGATGGTCAGAGTGAGACTAATATTATTCAAATTTTTCAACAAATGACAATGGTAAGCACTGCTTATCATACTTCAAAAGACTATTCAGATAGAGAAATAACTACTCTTTTAGTCTCTGGTTTTACTGGACAATTAAAAGGTTGGTGAGATTATTATCTGTCTCCTAGTGAAAAAACCAACATTTTTTCTTCTATTATGGTGAATCGATGGAACCCCTATTCTTCATAACGATGAACCTATTCCGTTCTCGTAAATACCCTTATTTTTACACTTATTAAACATTTTATTGGTGATCCGATATCTTGAAAGATCGCTCTTCCGAACTTCTTTCTAACATCAAATGTCGGACACCTGTCGATTTTAGGTGGTATAAAGATACTTTCATGACTCGAGTTCTCACAAGAGATGATGCCAACCAGGGTTTTTGGAAAGAAAAATTTCTAGCTGGATTACCAAAATCTTTTGGTGATAAAGTTAGAGATAAGCTTCGAAATTTGAATAATGGCAACATTCCTTATGAAAGCCTGACGTATGGAGAACTGATTTCCCATGTTCGAAAAAAGCGCTTTAAAAATCATGTCAAGATGATGGAATCAAACATCGCTTGCCAAAGAAAAGGGTATTAACAAAAAAGAATTGGGATCCTTTTGTGAACAATTTGGTCTTCCTTCTTGTTCAAAACCTAGACAGAAGACTCATAAATCTTCTCAATTTCCAAACTCTTTTTCAAAAAATAAGTATTTTCGTTATTCAAAACGTCCTTATTATAAGAATGATTTTCAAAATCCCCACAATGATCTTCAAAATCCCCAAAAGAAATACAAACGGAATTTTCGTTCTAATTTTAGATCTAAACCTAAACAAAACAAGTTTACAAAAGACTTTCAAAATAGAGATAATGCTACTTGCTTCAAATGTGGTAAAACTGGTCATTATGCCAAATACTGTCGTGTGTCCAGAAAAATCAATCAAATTACTCTTGAAGAATCTCTTCGCAGCCAAATTAATAATTTGCTTCTAGAAACAACTTCTGGATCTGAAGATGATGAAAGCTACTATTCTTCGATGACATAAACCAAATCCAAGATGATGAATTCAATTCAACATCGATGATGATTTTCCTCAAATAAACGTCATCACAAAAGAGCAAGATCTCTTCTTGATGTCATCACCAAACTTCCGTTGTGACAAAGGTGAGTATCTTTCAAAACTCAAAGATATTCTTTCACAACCTCCTTCTTCCTCTTCTTCTTCTACTCCCCATACTTCCAAACTTTTGGCTTTTCAGAATAATTATGACCTAACCAAAACTATGGAAAGATTTAAACGTTCTGTTAACCCTGTTACTCTTCCCGATCTCAAAACTGAGATTAATAATCTCAAAATTGAAATCCAAAATCTTAAAACTTCTCGTGATACTCATGAGTCTGCACTTTTTCAAATCCAAGAATTTCTTTCCTCTTTACAGATTTCTCCAAAAGAGATTGTTGATCAAGTTTTAGAAAAAGAAGATGAGGATGATAATTCTTTAGAAACACCAATTTTAGAAACACCATTTCTAAATGTAATTTCAAAATGTTTTACCCAAAAATTTTACATTAAAGTAAAAATTATTATCAAAGATCTTGTTTTTGAACAACCTTTGTTTTGTTTGATACTTGGAGCCCAGGCTAACCGTATTTTAGAAGGCTTGGTTCCTACCAAATATTTTGAGAAAACAATTGAAAGATTTAGTTCTCATACCCGCGTAACCAATATCTCTTCAATACAAACTTTCAAATGTTATTGTTCAAAATGAGAGCCGGGCAGTTAAAGTTCCATTCATTCTTATCAAACAAATGGGATCACCAATTATTCTTGGTGCACCTTTTGCTACCATATTAATGCCTTATGGAACTCAATCTGATGGTATTACAAAACAACATTTGGGAAAAACAATTTTATTTCCTTTTTCTCAAAAACCAAAAATTAGAGAATTAAATCCCATCTTTCTCAAAGAAAACCAGATCAACTTTCTTAAGGACGAAATCCAATTCAAACGAATTGAGCAACAAACTCAAGCAACCTTTTGTCCAACAAAAGATCCACTCTTGTCTTGATAAAATTCATAAAACGGTTTGTCCGATTTACCCAACGCTTTTTGGAGTCGAAAGCAACATACGGTTGATCTTCCTTACGAACCAAACTTTTCTGAGAAACATATTCCTACAAAAGCCCAACCTATCCAAATGAGCCAAGAACTTCTTGAAACTTGTAAAAAAGAAATACAAGATCTTCTTGACAAAAAACTCATTAGAAAAAGCCGTAGTCCTTGGTCTTGCGCCGCTTTCTACGTTAACAAAAATGCTGAAATCGAACGTGGAACGCCTCGTCGGTCATTAATTACAAACCTCTTAACGAAGCTTTGCAATGGATTCGTTATCCAATTCCAAACAAGGCTGATTTACTAAAACATTTACATTCTCGCAAACATCTTTTCTAAATTTGATATGAAATCGGATTTTGGCGATCCAAATCTCTGAAAAAGATAGGTATAAAACTGCTTTTCTTTGTTCCATTTGGTCGATATGAATGGAATGTTATGCCTTTTGGTTTAAAAAATGCCCCTTTCCGAATTTCAAAGGATTATGAACGAGATCTTTAATGATCAAGGTCAATATATTATCGTCTATATTGATGATGTTCTTATCTTTTCAAACTCATTGGAAGAACATTTTAAACATGTTTTAAAATTCATTCGAACCTGAAAATAAATGGTTTAGTGGTCTCCAAACCCAAAATCGTCTCTTCCAATTAAAAGTACGCTTTTTGGGCCACTTTGGATTTACCAAGGAACCATAACTCCAATTGAACGTGCAATTCAATTTGCAAATAAATTTCCTGATCAAATTTTGGATAAAAACCAACTCCAACGATTTTTGGGTTGTTTAAATTATGTAGCTGAGTTTATTCCTCAACTTAGCAACTTTCTAAAACCTCTTCATCAAAGGCTAAACAAAAATCCTCTTCCTTGGACCGACATCCATACTAATATTGTCAAACAAATCAAACAACAAAAAGTTAAAGAACTTCCTTGTCTTAACCTTCCCATTCCTTCGACTTTCAAAATCGTCCAAACCGACGCTTCGAATTAGGATATGGAGGTATCCTCAAACAACGATTTAACGATAAAGAACAAATTATTTCTTTTACGTCTAAACATTGGAATCCCGCCCAAGAATTATTCCACAATAAAAAAGGAAATTTTGGCTATTGTTTTGTGTGTTTCAAAATTTCAAGCGATATTCTAAATCAAAGGTTTTTAGTTCGCATTGATTGTAAATCTGCAAAAGATGTTTTACAAAAAGATGTTAAAAACCTTGCATCAAAACAAATTTTTGCCCGTTGGCAAGCAATTGTGAGTGCTTTTGATTTTGATATTGAATTCATTGAAGGCACTTCCAATTCTCTTCCTGATTTTCTTACCCGTGAGTTTCTACAGGGTAGTTCTTAGGTTGAGAGTCCTCTAAACCATAACCCTTTTTCCTTCTCCAGAAAATGACCAGAAAGAAAAAACCAGGTGACGAACAAAGAAATAAGCAACCCCTCCAGGAAGAGGATAATAAACAACGCATCTTTCAAGATGCTCAAAGTCCTATCTCGAAGAAGATCGAAGGAGATCATCAAACAACTCCTAAAACAGCAACAGGCTCCTCAAACTCAAGGGTCTTTGCTACCAACCCCAGGATCGTCTTCCAGCCAATCAACTTTCCAAACACAGGAACCACGATTGCGGACACGATCACAAACCAAATCAGGGTCTTTGACCCCTATAACCCAAATTGAGTCTTCAACCCAAAGACTCACCTCCACCAAACCCGACAAAAAAACGGTTGAATCATATGCTAAGAAACCTCCTACAAAAACTTGGGGGGAAGTATTGGTACAAAAAGATGATAAAACCCAAGCCCTTGAATATGATAGAGCACTTGCTTTATCTATCCTTGCCTCTTCTTCACAGTGCAATCAAGAAAAGGAGTACGATTTAGCAAATGCTGAATTTAATCTCCAACTTGCCCGAAAAAAACCTCCTCGGTTACTAAACAATTAGTAGTCTCTTCGGCTATTAACCCAATGGATACACCTTACATTCCCAAACTGGATAAGGTCAAAAATATCCTGCAAATTGAACCCGAGTTTTTCTTCCAAACCCCAACCAGGTAGCTTTAAAAGTATTCCTTCGGATTTCATTTTATTCCTACCAGTTTACAAAAAACAAGAGAATTCTATGAGTTAATACTAGTTGATTCTGAATCTATCGAGTTATCTCGAAAAGAAGATAAAGAAGGAACTTTTATTACTCATTCTACTCTCCGATTTTGAAAGTTCTCACACCGTCCCAATGGGGACAAGATTTACATAAAAATGTCTCTTTCAAAATTGATTATGATCCTAGAGGATATAATTACTTGGGATTATTGTGAGGCCTGGTATAATGTCTTTTATGATCAAAATAAAATTTTTAAACATACTTGGTTTCTTTATTTTAAGAAAAACACCAAGTATAACTTTCCTCAATGGTTTAAACAATGGTGGGATTTTTTCGGACCTATACCGAAATCCTCCCTTCATCTCTGCTCAAACAAAGATTGTCTCTTTTTAAAACAAAATATAACCATAATGGAGATCCTTTTCCAATTGATCTTCATTACTTTTCCAAATTAGTCAGTATCCTGGATTTTTTCTTGGCAATACACTTTTCTCATAATGATAAAAAAGGTCTTGTTTTACCATTCCTTCAACGACATGACCTTTTGTCGATGGTGGGCAAAATTTGACCAATCAAAGGTGAACTCTAAAGCGTAGATCTCTGGTTCAAACAAAATCCTCGTCATCTTTGTGCAACGGATCAAAGCCGGTTTTTGAACCAAAAATCCCATGCACAAACCTTACTTGCAGCTGCCGGAGATAAACAAGAATACTTTAAACAACTCTCTCTCCTGCTTAAACAATTCCAACAGCAGGGAGCAGTTGCAACCATAAATCAGGCTAGTACTTCAACGAAGGAAATCCAGACCAAAGTGATGATGAAGATGAAGATTTCGTCGTCAATTTGGGCGAAGAATAACTTGCGCGAGTTTTTGACGGAAGATACCAAACCGTAACTTCCATGTATAAAACTCGTATAAAATCTTGATCTCGCATTATAGTATTAGGTGTTTTTCCTTTTGATGTAACACTAAATATTGTAATTGCTAGATCACTGTAGTTAGTTACGGTATATACTGTAGCTAAATACATTATAAATCAACAGTACCGGTCATCAACCGGAACTGTTCAAACAGTGATCCGAATCTGTTTTAAAAGCTGAAGCCCTTTCAGTTTGAGGGGAGGTTTTGATCAGCGAACTATCTCTCTACCTTCTCTCTACCCATTCTCTCTACCTTCTCTCTACCCATTCTCTCCGCCTTCTCTCATCCCTCTCTGCCTTCTCTCTACACTCTTTCCCTTCTCTCTCTTTTTAAGCTTTCTTCTGCCTTCTGCTTTCCTGTAAGTTTTTATGATTTGAATAAACTTGTGTTTTCTTTATGTCTTTCTGCATCTGCATCTCTTCCTTACTCTTCTCTCTCGTTTATGAACTAGATCAGCGTAGTTTACTACCGATCTGCTTTAATTTCTTTCTTTCTCTTTAGCACGTTTACTTCCAGTTCTTTATTTATGTTTTGATTTCGTTATCGCTTTCTCTACTTCTCTCTGTTTCCCATTCTCCCTTTCCCCTCGGATCCTTCTGGTCACTCCCCTAGATTGGTATCGAGCCGGAGGGAAGTAGAGATGTATTAATTAGATCTGGACTGCATATTTACCTTCTCTGAATGTTTCGTTGCTATATTTAGCGTTCTGCTTTAGATCTATGCTCCCGATTAAAAAAAAAAAAAGAGTCTGGATTTTCATGAGAAAATTTATATATGGTTTTTCTGCATATGCTAGCCGAGTTTTTCTGTGGGATGTCTAAGGCCATAAGTCCCGTATGTTGAGGCAGGCGATTTGCCCCACATGGTAAGCTGTCATATGTATGAACCTCTGTATATAAACTTTTAAGTGAAGATCTGGATCTGATTCATCTTCTAGTTCATCCTTTGTGGGTGGTTTAGGATTTTTAATTTTCTGTAATTTAAATTCTGTCTTACTTCACTCACGGAGCTCTAGATCTAAAGGTAATGCTAAATTCCAACTAAATATTTTGATTGGTAAATTGTAGTAAATATTTAATTAATATACCCCTATTTTACCTGAAGGTAATGATACTAATTGAAGGGAGATTTACAATTATTGTTTTTCTCATCTTTAATCTTCTGCTGTTTACTCTTTCTTTTTACTCTTTGTTCTTTTTCTGCTGTTTATTTTACCAGTCATTTTATTTCTGTTGCCTTTTTAATTATGTCTTCGTTATTTCGCGGTTTTCATAAACGTTCTTCTACTTCCGCAACTTCTTTTTCTTCCTCTCCTCGTTCACTCATAAATTCTTCTTTAAATCATGAGGATTCAAAGTCCTCTTCCCATAACATTTTTAATGAAGAAATCCAGTTTAATAATATCAACCAAACTGTTGATAATTGGACACTTCCCAAATTGACCACAAAACTCTTTCAAAAGAATAAGAAATGGTTTTTCCAAATGATTACATAATCAAGACTCGTTGAAGAATCAATTCCTATTCATCCCGAAAAAGAAGAATTTTTTTCTTCTTTCCCCTAACTCCATTTCAAAACATAAAGAAAAGTACAATTTCATACATATTGGATGTGTTCAAATTGCGCTTAAACCTCTTGTGCGTAAAGGGTTAAACATTTCCGGTCTCGCTTGTCTCCGCGATAATCGTCACTATGTTTTTGAAGATTCCCTTCTCGCATTTCGAATTTGGCCTCCATAATGGTCCAGTTTATTTCAATTGTTATCCTACCCAAACTATTGATTTAAACGATAAAAATGTTCTTGAAGCCTTGAAGTGAATCTTTCATTCAAAGTGGATTTTCAATGAAACCTGGATCTATTCCCGTCACCCTAATGTATAGGATTCAAGATAAGGTCTCTAATTCTTCACTTCTTCTCTTCTTCAACAACCGAGATAATGGACAAACTATTGTCTTTCTTACGATCCTACAAACACAAATATCACAATTCCTCGAACAATCCTTTGGAAGGATGTTCATCTCCCGAAACTTGGGTTATGGAAAAAGCTGTACAAGCCACACCAAAACTCACTTCACACATAACCAGGATCACACAAACTCATTCGCACCGTCCATCTTTCTTTCGACGGTCTAAAGGATCAAACTCCTCTTCTTCTCGGATCTATGTCTTCAAGATATGAAGATTTTAGATCACCCATCCCCAATCTCCCAAGGCTTTCCTATGAAAGACCTACCCCTTCACCACCTCCGGTTATTCATTTACCGCCAACGCACACCGGGTTCGATTCCAGTTGGGGCGTAGGAAGTGGGATTTGTTGTCGCAAGCCCTGGTGAAGCGGGGTCGCCCTGCCCGTGGGGGAAAGTGGGGTCCAGTGGGACCCAGAGTACCCGGTGTGCGTTGGCGGGGGGTCCTACGGTGGGTGTGCCCAGCCCACGTCGGACCTTGGGTGTGGTTGGGTTCGGTGTTAAGGATTAAGGGGCGAGCCCTAGCTACCAGCTTAAGCTTTTAGCTCTGTGGTTAGCAACCTGGTCTTTGAATATATATATATATATATATAGGGAAAAACACTTCTCATGTTGTAGGAAAAGTGTATTCTCATGTCACACACACATGAAATGGTGGGACACACACATATATATATATATATATATAATTCTAATGGTTTTTCATGTTGTCAAAAATTTTCTGAGTTTTTCCTCTGGCATGTAGAATTTTAAAAACTTAGAAATTTTTTGATAATATCAAAAGTCATTTTGACAATATCAAAAGTCATTTTGACAACAATATTTTCATAGGGAAATTTAAACAACAGAAAAAATCATTTTAACAATTTGAAAAATCAATTTGAAAAATCATTTTGACAACGAAACTTTTCTGATATTGAAATTCCATAATTAATATAAAATAGATAGGGGATTTAGGGTAGGGAGATTTTTTGATATTTTTTTTCTTCCATAGATATTTTCCTTTTTATTATCTCTGAAGTAAGCTAGGGTTCGTTCGGTCAACTAGAGTCTGCGAGGAGAATGAGGCTGATGAAATTGACCAGTCTCGGCAAAGAGCACCGATTGTTCGTCCTGGCTTGTCTGGGCAAAGAGCACCGTTCGTTTTTGATAAATTTAGTAATTGATAATATTAATGGAATTTTAGGTGGCTCAACACGTTAACGTGTGAAAGAGGTTTATTTTCATGTTATGTTTGACGAGTAATATTATGTTTATTCAATGATTAATTATATTCATGTTATGTTCAATAAAATTAGTTAAACCATGTGCTTGCTTTTTTTCCCCCAAAAGATTCTAACTTTATACAAGGCTTATCTATTATCTCATTCTTTTTTTTTCCCCTTTCTATTTCATAAAATTAGGTAACATGTTTTGGCATACCGAATAGACTCAAGGTCTACTCTTATTCTTCCCCCCCCCCCCCCCCCCCCCCCCTAATATCATTCTATCAACAGGCATGCTATCAACAAGCAAGGGTTGGGTTTAGCGAAAAAAAAAAACTAATTCCTCACAATGCCGTAAACTAATATTCAAATTCCCGATAGAAAATGGGCCTACATTTAATACTTGATAATACATTGAATAAAATTATCTCCAATGGATTGAAAATAGCTTGGGAGCTGGGATTAAAAAAATTAATTCTGGAATCTGATTCTGAGTCTGTTGTAAACTTAATTCTGGATGAAAATTATTTGTCTGGAAGCTTGGTTTTAATGGAAATTAGGAGCTTGCTTAATCGTAGTTGGCAGGTGCAGATTGTCTCTGTTTCTCGTGATGCGAATCGAGTAGCTGATGCCTTAGCAAAGATGGGGATTTCCGACTCTCTAATTATGGAGAAGTGTCCTCTTCGTTTGAGAACTTGGTTAGACCAAGAATGTTTGGGATTAATTTCCCCTCATGTGTAATGTTTCCTTGCTGTAAACTGGGCTTTTAGCCTTCTCTATTATAAATAATAAAAAAAAAAACAGAGAGATGTGCCAACAAAATTACAGACATTCTATCAATCCAAATAAGGTCTTACAAATAGGATCAAACTAAGGAGCTCCCATTTATAAAGAAACTCTTCTACTACTAGACTACACAGAGCGGTTGCTGATTTAGGGTCTGTTTGGAAAGGTGGTGGGGGGCTAAAAAAACAAGGTAGGAAAGGAAAAAAGCACAGTGAAAGTAAAATAAGATGTTTGGGCCAAAAGCTAATTTTTAGAAGAAGTTACTAAGACTTGTTTTTTACCTGCAGATGAGTTTCTATCACCACCAATCCACATATAAATCGCATTTACAATATAATTTTTATTCTATCTTAAATTTGCAAAGGTTATATTGAAAAAAAGTTACTTCTACCACCATTAATTCAAACATACTCTTATACGGTGGTTTATTTGGTATAGGATAGCAGAGTGGGGAGCTTTACAAAAAGAGGGATGATGCTTTGCTTCAAAGACCAATAAAGGATATTAGTGCCTTCAAAGCAATGATAAGCACGTTTATAAAAAGATTATAGACTTGTCAATTAGACTCAATATTTTGCCCACTTCAATTTTTTTTCATACAAAAGAACTAATAAAGAAAATGACACCATTTATATTGAAAGTATGGTCTGGCTGACTCACGTCCCAATAATGATAGTTGGAAAGTTTATAGAAGGTAAATTTTTTTTTTTTATATATATATATAATGCTCGTACACCTAATGTCAATTATATCATATAAGAAATACTATAATATTTACACACACACATATGCAACGAGTTTGAACGAGTAGCTTATAATAGGTATATGACTTTTTGAAAATTTTATTTTTCTAAAATTGAGTCTTCCTTTACTCCTTTGTCAATTATGTAGTCATAAACAAACAATAATTCCTTTTTTTTTTTTTAAAAAAAAATTATTGGGACTTGCCTTGCGCTGCGCACATGTATTTTATTATTAGTTTCCCATCGAAAAGTCTCATAAGTATAATGTGGTTTTAAATTAAGGGGCTCTCCCTTCTAATAAATTAGTCTTTTGGGACAAGCTCTCCTTTTGGGCTTGTGATCATCACATTAGCATTTTTATTAAGAGTACAATATTTACGGAAAGGGCTATACAAAGAAGGTTTTGACCGACAAGAGGCTAAGTCAAGTGTCGTGATGTGGAGCCAACAGTTACCCACATAGGGTTTTGGCCGGCAAAAGGTCGAGTGAAATGCCGTGGTGTGGAGCTGCGTAGATATTGGCTTTTAAAGGGGTGACTATGTTATGAGTCTCACTTCATGACGCCTCACAACGTCAACTCTTAAAAGGAATGATTCTGTTATGAGTCCCACATTGGGAAGCCTCACAAATATATTGTGCTTTATAAGTCAATAGACTCTCTCTCCTAAGAGGTTAATTTTTTAGGATTGGCTCTCTCTTTGAACTTGTGATCATCACATATTTATGTATATTTTTGTTTGAGATGTGATTAGTTATTTATAACAAAATTTCATAACGTGTGTGTGGTGTAAAGATTCTAAATATTTCACAATTCTTTTGTCCAACTATTTAAATTGATAAAAAATCACAGTATAAAGCAAAATTGGAATTCTATGAGTATATATGGGATGGGATTTAATCGTTTAAATCCTATGAAATGAAATGTTGAAATAAACCATGATTCTCATACAAACAATATCAGATGACGCGAGCAGTGGTTAAGGATTCAAACATTTTGAAAGTGTGTGTATAGTTGAGGTGTAAATTTGTCCTTACAATAATGTTGCTTTGGTAGTTAGAGTTTAATCAAACTTTTAGTGGTTAATATTGATTTTTTTTAACGAGAGCGAGTAATTTTGCTATATTTTACAACTTCTGAAAGAACTTTAGATATAACATTGCTCGTAACCAAAACTTAACCTTAATATCTGGATCTGGCTTTTTTCCTTTTCCCTTATCATCAGCTGCTCTTCTTTTCTCTCTTTGGTGTAAAATACACATGCTCTAATTTTTACTGGTTAAGAATTACTTTACTGGTCTAACCACAATAAAGTATTTTTTTAATACTAGTTAGTGATGAATAGCATGGTGAGTGGTATCTGCACTGTCTAAATACATTTTCAACAATCTAGATTTAAAAATGTTAATTGATGATTTTTAAATGATAACAAATAATTTTTTTGAAATACTAACTGTACAAATACTATTTTTATTTTATATTCTTTAAATATTAAAATTATTTTTTTTTTCAAAAAATTAAAATAAAAAAACATAGATCTGGCCCAACCAAAACTTTTTGGTGATCATGACTTAAACTTAATCAACCTAAATTTGGTGTCTCGGCTCATGCAAATATGCTTATGATAGGTTGTTCCAAACAAGCCCCTTGGTGAAAATTTGGGAGGGTGAAAGGCAGCCATCAAACGTGCTTTCATCATATCACTGTCCAAATCCATTTGACTTTTTTTTTTTTTTTTCCAACGTCCACATCCATTTGATAGATTAGCCCAATAATTCCCCTAATGAATTAAGGCCAATAATTGAGCAAATTGTCATTTGTCACTTCAATTTTTTTAAGCAAATATTCTCATGTCATGTCGAATAATTCCCATTTTAACAATGAAACAGGACATACGTACTTTTAATATTTCATATGCGTATTATCTTTCTACTAAAGTGAGCTCCAATATTCAGTCCAAAGACAAAAAACAACTAAAATGAAGTTATGTGCTATGAGCTGCGCTGCACTTCTTGTAATTTATGGATCCCTTACCATCTATGCCAACATGGGCCTCTAATTGAAATTACAGTGACGTGCAATTCTGCAATTCTAATTGCTAATTCATGGGCTGCTAGACCGGGCCCAATATCCAAGTTGGAACACAAAAAAAGACTTGGCGTGAATTACATCTTTTCTCGGGGCATTAATAACTCTACTATACGACATAGAGTCAATTTTTCTTTACACTAAATGTTGCCAAGATATTATTACATTACAATTACAATATCATATAATTATGGAATATGGACATATCAAGAGAATTCCTAAACTACACAGCAAAAAGAACTTCTGGGTCTGTATCTCGTCCACACTTTGACCTGTGTTCCTTGCCACTGAAATATATCTACTTTTACGGTCTTTGAATGATCTGAAAATTGACAGAGGCAAAAAAACCCGTTAAAGTCTATCAAGAACAACCGAATCAACAAAAGAACACACATAACCCTTACAAGTTACAACCTAGACACTAGAAAAAAATGAATTCTCTACTGTTCTATAGTCGTGACGTAAGAATGAACATGGGTGTTTGGGATCACTTTCAAAAAGTCTATTTTTATGTTTTAGAAGATAAATCTCTTCTGACATATATATTTTCACAAAGTCACTTGACATGAGCTAAACCAAACACCCTTGTGGTGGTTGTATAGAATCCATATAATATAAATTACAATCTTCCTCTGCCTTTTCTTTATCTCCCTCCAAATGCATTATATGCAGGCAATGTTGTGAAGTCAGAGGATCCAAAATACTTGACAATATACTTCCCTCAACCTACCCGAAAAAAGAAAAACATATACCCTTTGAGAGGGCAATTGTAAAGTCATTTATTACTCTTATCGTGAGTTACTCAAGGTAGTGGGACTTTGAATGTGGATTTTGATTACAAAGTGTAAAGGGAGTGAGTGTCCTAGGAAATGAATTTGTTTGTATTGAGGCACCAAAAGTCATGTGATTCCTGGGACATTAGTGAAACTCTAAAAAAGGTCTTTGAAGACTGGACGTAGGTCAAGTGTATTGAACCGAACCGATATAAATCTCGTGTGTCCACTATCAATGATATCTCTCTAACTCTAACTCTGCAAGAACGAAAGGGATTATTTTTTAATCATTCTTTGTTGCCACCCCTAAAAAAAAAATTGTAGAGAAAATGTTAGTGTTGAGTGTATGGTTTTGTACAAAAAATATATTTAAATTAAGTAATAATAAAGTATAACTTATAAAAAATGCACCTAACTATAGGTAAATTGCAATCGCCTTCGAAGAAGAAGTTGTCAAAATTGGCGGGTCGGAAGGGCTCACTCTCGTAAGCAATGTTGTCACCATCATCCATGTCATAAAGGTCTCGAGGTTTTAAGTGAATCACTATATTCTAATCCCTATGCCTCTTTTCCTTGACATAATAAACCGGGTTTGCTTCTAAGGCAATAATCTCTGGCTCAACATCTTCATATTGATCATTGTGAATTGGCCGATAGAAATTTACTGATATGATGCCTAATTCTTTAGATGTGAGTCTTTGGAAAGTTGTCATATTTGCCCACAAATACTTGAAGAGTGTCATGATGAAACGATTGTCGTAGTTTAATTCGATGAGATCAACAATCTTTTCATAATAATGGATGCCTCTGAACTACATGTTGCCATCACTACAGCTTGCATAACTCCTTGTCCCAAAGGTGCTATAAACACTCGATTTTTGAGTTAGCTATTGACATAAACAATGCAAAACTTGAAACAATTGACATTGTATGCAGTAAACTTTGTTGCATGGTTAAAAGGGCCGATTGTGAGAGTTTTGAAATATGGTGAGTGTGGATTGTGTCATTTAGTATTCGACACGCAAACCAACTTGATAATTCTATGTGGACCTTTTTATCAATTTTGGAAGATGTCTGTGCACGAATCCTGAGTTGATGCTTCACATAACTTTTGAATTCCATGCAAGTAATAATGTAAGTGACAATGATCATAAGAGGTGATCAAGTAAGTGAAATGTAAGGAAATATATAGAATAACATATGAGTGTATAATTCATACTGAAGGAAGGGATCAACTTGGCTGCAATTAATCAAGATATGTCTAGGTGCTTGAAACTTCTTAGTTCCATTTATTTTGAAGTTCTCACTTCCTCCAACTAGTTTATCAATACGAGGGATTAACAACTCTATTGATGATGGCTCAGGTTCATGACTATTATCCCCTAATAACCTTCAACTATAGCAGTTGTAAGACTTGAACCGCTACAAAGTGCAGTTTGCTTTCTTAAATACACTTTAGTTTATAGAATGACAAGTCACGCGCACAACATATAAACATATAACATATATAAACAAAATTACCTTCACAACTGCTAAGCCATATATATGTATATATATTCCAAACATCAATTACACAAATTAAATGATTTTTTTAAGTTCAAGAAATCCAAATATAAATATCACAAATTTGAAAACAAATTCTAAGAAGGCATTTGGTAATCATGAGCAACGAAATTAACAGCACCATCATCCCTAGCGTCACCTGCTTGCTGTTGATCATTAGAAGGCGGCTAGACAACGAATCTGGGGACTGGCAAGACCATTGGAACTAGCTCACTAGGTAACACCCTCTTCTAGGACCTGGACATCATCGTGTTCGTAATTTCCATCCACTAGGTCTGGAGCTGATAAAAGGCATTGACTTGGACCTATATCGTCTCAGCTACCTTGGCCTCAATAGTAGCCTTTGCCCTGGCAACCTCTGTGCAAAACTCCTCAATCGATGTACCACTTTGCCCCTGGTATTGAAGGTCCCCGCTCGAGAGGTGCCAGACTCCCAGTAACAACTCCGCTACTCTTGCCATACACCATGCTGAGCTTCGCGCCTATCCCCATACCCTATAGTGTCTGAGGTACTCAATTAGGCCCACAACAACTTTCAGAGGCACAATGGGATTCACAAATGATCCCTGAGACTCCATTGTCTAGGACTCTCTCAGCTTAGTCATAGTCTTCTCAATTCACTCCTGTTGCACACATTTTCATAAACAATTACTAATCAATTTATATAATTAAAAGAAATAAAACATATTTATCTAAATTTATTTCTATCTCTTACAATGGCTTCCTTTGCCTATTGAGACGTTGCAGTACCGTCCCGGTGTTTGGAGTATAAGTGGATAACTCCCTGTAGTGCGTCCGACGATTCTCTTGCTCTGCCTTCTTCTCTTAAAAAAAATAAAAACAAAACATTATGAGCGACTTTTTTTTTCTTTTTTTAAAAAAATATAATATTAAGCCAAAATTAATTTAATTGCAAGAATACCATTTCTCCGTAGGTGACAGCGAATGTCTTCGATCTTGCCGTGTGATGGATCTTCTAGTACATGTGATTCCTAGCGTTTGTCTCAGAAAGAACCTACGAAAAAAATATATATTTCATTTTGGTATACTTTTAAAGATTTCCTTCTAAATAATAAATATGAACAAAATTACTTGTCCTTGTTGGTTCCTCCTCTACTGGATAAATCTTGCCCAGTCATTAAATACATCAATACCACCCACTTGTCTCGTAAGGCAAATTTATCCTGCATCACAAAATTAAATAAATTATAATTTAAAACATTTCATTAATTAAACACTGATTATATTAAATTAGTTACCTTCACAACCTCATCCCACGCCTCATCCTTCTGCTTCTTCATCAGCTTCTTCCATCTTGGAAGTGGATAGGGAACTGGAGTCAATTCCCACCTAGCTCATTTAGATAGTGGTTGAATAGATGACCACCACTCTCAATCGGTTGGTTCGTAGCCTCATTCCCTGGAACTACTACATGTAGCCTCCAGCCAAGCTTATTTAGACCGACCACGTCCAGCCTAGTGTTAGTGATGTTCCCTTGCTCATCTACACAATTGATCACAAATTTTAATTAAATATAAAATCACATTTAATCCGCTTTTATTAAAATATTAATCTATTAAAATAATTACTTACCTTGAACCTGCATATCAAATCTAGTCGCTCGTGAAGACGATTGTTGTGGGTGATTCTGGTCCCTAGTCTCTTCGATGTCAAGGAACTGCTCCGCCTCGCTGATAGGAAAATGGATATCAAATTCCCCCTCCTTCTCATAGTCGATCACTCTAATATCCTGTGCCCCTGATGGAATAGGCAACTTTGGTGGGGTCGCCTGCTGTGGTGGCACTTGTGGGATGCTTTCTGCTTTGACTATTGCCCTTCTCGAACCATCTAAGGGAGCGCTCATCTACCTTCTTCCCTTTCACCTTGTCTCTCCCGGCAGACATTATAACAACAATTATTCCCATTTTAAATTAATGCAACCTTTTTTTATGTAAGCAAATTAATACAAATATAATTGATTATAATTTCTTACTTAACCAACTAAAAATAAATTAAAGTCACACCTAACCAATATTTATAAAAAAATATAATAATAACCAACATTATAAAGAAATAACATTAGAATATTAGAATATAAGAAATAAAAACGCTTGACAGAAAAGATTAAAAAAACATTACACATGGAAAAATAGGCTCTAAACTCATAAATATTACCAAAACATATTTAAAATAACAATAAAATTACTAAAAAAATCTACTCAACTAAAAAATGAATGGAATATGTAACTTTACTAACCACCTTGAGTGCCTAACTTCTTAAATCCTCGAGCATAACCTCAGATCTGATGAAAACTTATTAGAGTTCGCGCGGAAAGAATTTGCCAAAAGCGGTAAAATGAGGAGTGGTGATATTTTTATAGCTACGTCATTTGTAGCGGTTCCCATAAAAATCGCTACATTAACTGCTACAAAACACAAAACCTACCTCGATCATTGTGACTCTTTGTAGCGGTTGTTTGAAGCCGCTACAAACATACTACCATTTGCATTCTGTAGCGGTTATTACCTAAAAAGTCACTATAAGTGATGACACAGTTTGTAGCTGTTCATTGGAACCGCTACAAACTTGCAACCTTTTGTTTTTTGTAGCGGTTTTGCCTTTTAAACCGCTACAAACTCACCACAAAAAATGTGGGGCTAGCTTGGCGCAACATTTTGGATCGGTTTATATGATCTAACCGCTATAAATTTACCGCCACAATTGTAGCGGTTTATATGATCCAATCACTATAAATTACCATGGCTTACCAGCGCGCCACTTGACGTGAGTCATACCGTTGCAAATTTGTAGTAATTTGCCTTAAAACCGTTACAAATTCTGATATTTGTAGCGGTTTTTTAACCGCTACAAGTTAACCGCTACTAAATGGTTAACTTGTACTATTATCTCTAATGTGTTTCTTCCCATCAAGCTGACACCCCCACATGGTTCCTTTGAGAACTAAGAGAGTATAGTTTAATGGCAAGCACTAATAATACATTATTTGGGAAAACAAACATGGTGCCTCTCATTCATTACATTTTTATTGGCTTTTGTCTTGTGCTTGTTTGAGTATTGGATAACGTGAAATTATTGGTAATAATCGTTGTCATCCCAATCAAACATCCAACTGGAGACAAATGGCGTGCCAGATGAATTCCCCCACCTTTTACTGGAATTGTAGTTGGTCTTTACTACCACTAGGGTAATTATTTATAAATCACTTCCTATGTGATTTACCGGAAGTAAGAATTTTTTTGAACATAATTAATTATGTCTTAAAATTTAACAATTTTTCTACTTTACAATCCTATAATAAATTAGGGTAAAATTATACATACGTATAAAAAATTTAATTATGCAACTTACACTAGAAAATAACTGCAAACTAGTGATGGAATTCATTGGTGGAAATTACGTTACTAAATCAGTTTAGCAATGGAATTTGCTTCATTGCTAAAAATAGTGTCACCAATTGATTAGTGACAAAAAAATTCCGATTTCTGTCGCTAATTAGCGACAAAATTAGTGATATAATTTTTCTGTCACTAATTTTTATCACAAAAAAATTGTGACAGAATTAGTGAAGAAAATTAGAGACAGAAAAATGTGGCCACTAACTCTATGAGAAAATATTTTGTTATAAAAATTAGTGATGGATTAGTGAAAGAATTTCCGTTGCTAATCCTTTTGTAAAGGAATTACTGATGGAAAATTTCCGTCACTAGATTCCATTACTAATTTTAGTGATGGAATTAGTGATAGATCAGCGACAAAATGAAATTCTGTCAATAATCCGTACGTCACTAATTCCCTATTTTTTGTAGTGTTATAAATATGACAATAACTTTCTATCTTTATCTTATAAATAGAACCAGAAGTGTATATATATACCACTCCAGTCCTAATTATAACGCACTTTATAGAAGGAATGAGTGGTCTTTCATATATTATATGTTGGTTATGATTAGTTTTGATGATGTCTTATATAGATGTCATTCTTAAGAGCAAAAAGTTTGCATACTACATTTATCTTATTCTTTGACTAATTCTTATACTTAATGTAGATGCAAAGTTTGATAGTGAAGAATGATCAATAAAGGAGGCTAAAGAAAGAAGAACTTGCACTATATGTGATACTGGAAGTCTCTATAATCAAACAGAAGTTGGAATGAAGCTTCATCATATTTGAGCTGCAGTGCAGTATACATGAATAGTGCTAATATAGAAAGTCAACACATGAAATTTTGGAACAAGTTCAGCATCCCTCAGCTTTCTGGATATTGAAGAAGGTAGAAGCTGCAAAGAATGATGAGCCCAAGATAAATGATGAAGAATGATCAAGTTGGGAGATGGAAGAAGGAAGAACTTGCTAAATGGAATGAAGATATCATCATTCAAGTTCTAAGATTGATTCTGGAAGTCTCCATGATCAAATGGAAGTTGAAATGGCTCGATTCGGAGTTAAAATAAGCTATAATTGAGTTCCTGAAGTCATGCTCGAGCACAACAATGTTATGCACAATGTTATGCTCGAGCAAGGTGCATTTCCAGCTCAAAATCCGCTCTTGCTCGAGCATGAAAAGAAATCCTACTCGAGCAAGGTCATTTTTCAGCTATTCTGTTCAGCTCTGTTTCAGGCGACCTCTGGTAATTCGACGATATCTCCCAAACCAAGAATCGGATTGAGGTGAAACCAGTGGCATATGAAAATATACTCCCAATGCATCATTTTGATTTATAATTCAAGCCCAAAGGAGTCCAGATGAGAGAGCTATGATTTTTGCAAGTTAGCACAAAAATCACCGTCACAGTCCAGACCAAGCTTCGGTAATTTGAGCATATCTCACAAACAAAAAATCGGATTGAGCTGAAATCAGTGGCATATGAAACTAGACTCACATACCTTTCCAAAAACATCACAATCATGAAAAAAAAGATCAATTGAAGGAGATATGATGTTTTGAAGTTGATGGTCAGTTCAGGATGTTGCAGGAAATGCTGATCAAGAACAACGTTCATTCATCTGATGATAATGGACGAACTACAATGAGTTTGGGGCTGATTCTTCTTGCATTGGAAATAAGACTTAAATATATTTCTGAGCATGGGTGATTTTCCAAATTTAGAGCTATATTGAAGACGTTACGCTCTCTGAAAATTGACTCTCGTACTGCTTATGCTATTACGTTTTTGAAAAGTCAATGGAGTTTAATATTTGCACAAGATCATGGTAGCAACAACCTGACACTTAAAGGTAGCCTACTCGAGCAAAGTGATTGGGATGCCCGAGCATCAACGAGTTCAGAGCGAAGAATTGCAATTTGGAAAGCATGCTCGAGCAGAGCATACAGTCATGCTCGAGCAACATCGGGCAATACCTGTTCTAAGGGAAACATGCTCGAGCAGAACATACATTCATGCTCGAGCAACATCGAGCCAGAAAGAGAAAAATCTCTGTCACCATGCCCGAGCATATCAAGTAGTCTTGCCCGAGCATCGAGTCCAAAAGGAGTCTTGTCCGAGCATGCCCGAGCAAGCTGAGGAAGCATGCTTGAGCTAACAAGGAAATAAGTCATGCCCGAGCGAGATGAGAAAGCATGCTTGAGCACCATGCTCGAGCAGGCTTGAAGGAGTTGCTCGAGCAGAAACGAGTAACCTGTCTTCCTGCTTTAGAATGAATCTTGCCCGAGTATAATCTGAAAGCATGCTCGCAGACCATGCTCAAGCAAGCTTAACTGGGCAGCTCGAGCAGAGTCGCCTAACCTATCTTCCAGTCTCTGTGTGAAAGTTGTCCGAGTAAGTTCTAATAGCTTGCTCGAGCATCATCGATAAAATCTCTTTTCAAAATCTTTCTAAAAAGATTTTCCCGAGCATGTATCTGGGTTTTGCCCGAGCATTGACCAAATGCATTTAATCCTCTCATCTCTTGCCCGAGCACATATCTTGATCTTGCTCGGGCAAGGTACCTCTGTTCTTAAAATCTTCGTATGCGTAATCCATTGAAATACTGTGTTAATTTTTACTACTCCGAATTACTACTCATTACTAATCCTAAATGCTTTTAACCAGTTTGTTAATGAGTTACAGGTTGTTTAAGCAAGTGTTAAACATCAAATTAATAGAAAGCAAAGTATGTCAGAAGTGCATTAAATGCGTTTGCCAAAATCGGTGATAATCTCGGTTACTAATACCCTGATCAATGTAAAACAACTACTGACATTCCAACTGCACTCTTAATGCTATCTCACAACGGGAAGAATCAAAAGGAATGAAGTGAATGTCGAAACTGAAAACACAGAAGTTTAAACACCTTCAACGGACATATTCAAACGGACAGATTCGAAATCCTTCAACGGTCCTCAATCTTCAAATAGTATAAATACTCGAAGGTTTGAATTTCTCAAGAGAGACAGACGAATACACAGACAAAGCATTCAAAGAGATCAATTTATATTCTGTTTATATCTTCAGATATTATTGTACTTCAGTGTTCAATATCCTATGTACTCGTGAGGAGTTCTTAAACACTTATATCTTTTTCAGTTGTATCTTAAGGTTGAGGAACCTTAAGAGAGGGTGTATCAATTACAACTTGTAAGGGAAGTGGAGTCTGAGAGTGGGAGGACCATCCTTTGTTTACAGAGTGTGTAATTGTTCTTGAAAGATAGTGAAATCCCAGAGTATTTCTGGGGACTGGACGTAGGTCAAGAGTTGGACCAAACCAGTATAATCTCTTGTGTTCATTGCTCTTCTCTCTGTCTCTGTCTTAAGTGTTCTTGAGCAATTAGCGAAAGAATTTTATAATCACCTATTCACCCCCCTCTAGGTAATATTCCACCTTCATTATAATCATTAAGTAACGTATAAATATACAATTTTTTAAGATTGCCAGTATTTAAAGTTTGTTTTAATTTTATTTTTTCTTCTCAAAATGTAATTCATAGTTTTAGATAGGGGTAAATAAATAAATAAAAACCATTTTCAAGTAAATTTAATGACTTAACCACATTTCTTTAACTTTAATAAGATGATTAGAGATGTCTTATAATCTTTTCAATTCTTTTTATAAGTAACAACTTCCCAAATCACACGAATCCGATTGTTGGTTAAAATTCGTTAAAACCAATAAATATGTAAGAAATGTAATATTTTTTCTTTCCAAGTATACTCTTATTCATAAAGAGGACAAGTGATAGAGAGGATGGGTATGTGAAAAGAGATGAGAGAGAATAAATGAAAAAAAAGGTAGTAATAAGAGACCGGGAGAGTAAGAGACATGTAATGAATTGATGATTAAAAAAAATGCATTAAATTTTTAGACATATTGCTCATATACAGGATCAACCTGTAGAAAGGTTTAGGATTGAGGGTTCACTTTTTATGGTACACTACAAAAAAAAGACCATTAGTAGCGGTTAAAATGTCATATTTGTAGCGGTTTTTGGCACTACAAATGACATTTGTAGCGGTTAGCTAAACCGCTACAAAATCCACCGTAGCAAACTCATTTGTAGCGGTTATAAAAACCCGCTACTACATATACCTTGACCACTACTATATCTGTGGCGGTTTCAAATGACCGCCACTATACGAGGCCGCGCTGACTTCTTGTTTGAACATTAGTCGCGGTTATCTTACCGCTACAAATTGAATTCGATCAGATTTGTAGCGGTTACTTAACCACAACTATTATATGAAAAAGTGGCGCCAAACTTTTAAATATATTTTGTAGCGATTAAAAGACTGTTACAAATATTCCCGCCAATATTTTGATTTTTTTTTGCCGCCACCAGTATTAATTATGTAGAATATTTGTAGCGGAGGTTAACCACTACAAATAAATCCCGCCATTTTTTTGGGAAAAAAATTTTGGCACCACTTTTTCAGTTTTTGATATTTGTAGCATTTGTAAACCGATAATAATTATTCCCGTCATTTTTTTGCAAAGTAGTTTTGGCGCATTTTTCATATTTTTGTTCGTATTTGTAGCGGTTTGATAACCGCTACAAAAGAATGAAATTGATTTTTTTTTTTAATTATTATAGTAATTAAGTAGATATTGTATTATTAATAATTGATATTGTTATTGAAAATAAATGATATTAAAATATGATATTTGATTATATAAGGTTATTATATAGGTGTAAAACAATGAGAATGTAAGCAAAATAACTACTAATTATGTGTTAATTAAAATAAAATTACTTCTAAAAAAATGTGTGTGAAAGTGGATCGAATAATGAATGTGAAAGTGGAAAGAAAGTTGAAAAATATACGTAATGCAACTGTAAAATATCAAAATTTAGTATCAGCAGGGTAGAAGAAAAAAGAAATATTTTGATAGTTATCAGATTTGATCCGGTTGAATGGCACTTACCCCCTTTAAACACTTAACATCTTTGAGAAAACGTAAAAATATGAGAGAAGACGGAGAGAAAACGTGTGTAAAAAAGGAAACTGAAGCATAATAAATGTGGTTTGGTGGGGGTATTTATTTTGATATCTGCGCATCATTTTGTAGCGGTTTAGGTTTCACTTTTTGTAGCGGTTTTTATTAGTAGCGGTTGATGATGCGTCTTTTGTAGCGGTTGTTTTTTGTAGTGGTTTTTTTTATTATTTGTAGCGGTTTTATAACCACTACAAATAATATTATGGTTTTTTTTTTAATAATAATAATAAGAAGATTACAGATTACATCGTAGGCATAATTTTTTCTCTCAATCTTCGTCACCATCCCTACAAAGAAAGTTTGCATAAAATGTTACGTGTGAGTTGAATATATTTGAACACAAATAAAAATTTAGTTAAATGTTATTATTTCATAAAGCGTATATTAAAAAATGTACCGAACTATAGGTAAATTGTCATCGTTGTCTGGGAAGAAGTTTTCGAAACTGGCGGGCTGGAACGGCTCACAACCATAGGCAACGTTTTAACCATTGCCCATGTCGTAAAGGTCCCGAGGCTTTAAGTGAACCATCATATTTCAATCCATGTGCCTCTCATCGGCGACATAATAAACCTGATGGGCCTCTAAGGCAAGAATATATGGCTCGTCATCTTCAGACTGACCAGTGTGAATAGGCTAGGAGAAATTCACTGATGTGATGCCTAAGTCGTCAATCGTGAGTCCCCGGGGTGTTGTCGTATTCGCCCATAAACACTTGAATAGCATCATGGGGAAAAGGCCTTGGTAAGTTATCTTGACCACATCAAGCAGCTTTCCATAATACGGGATGTCACCAAACTGCATGTTCCCGTCACTGCTGCTCGCATAACTCCTCGTCCCAAACGTGCCATATACACCCGAGTTTTGGGTCAGCAATCCCTGATCTGGTGAAACGGTGCAAAACTTGAAACCATCGACATTGTATGCCGTAAATCTTTGGGCGTGATCAAGTGGGCCGAGTGCGAGAGCTCTGAATTCTGGTGAGTGCGGGTTGTGGTCATTCATTATTCTCCTCCTAAACCAACCCGGGAATTCTCTGTGGACCTTTCTATCAATTTCGGAGGATGTCTGTGTACGGATCCTCAGTTGACGCTTCACATGACTCCTGAATTCCCTGCAATTAAACATACGATGACAAGCATGAAATGTGACTATAAAATGTAAGGAAATATATAGGATAACATATATATATATATCTGTGTGCATTCCTTACTGAAGGTACGGTTCAACTTTAATGCAATTAATCAAGACATGTCTTGAATCTTCTCAAGTTCCGTGAGTTTGAAGTTCTCACTTCCGCCAACTGGTTTACCAACATGAGGGACTAACAACTCTGTTGCTGATAGCTCTGGCGCTGGCTCAGGACAATCGTCTACACGAGGTGGTCGGTTGAATGACGTCTCAATGTCATCAAAGTACCTAGAACATAAATACAAGACCTCATCCCCAATATAACCTTCTGCTATTGAACCTTCAGGCCATGCCTTATTCCTCACATAAGATTTCAATTTCCCAAGAAACCTATAAAGTAATGAAGGAAAAATGTCGATACATCAATGGTTAAACGTGCGACTAGGGAGTAATGCTAAAGTAATTAATTTTAAATGAGTACCTCTCAAAAATAGGATACATTCATCGGTAGTGAACTAGGCTAGCAAGCTTTGTTTTGTGAACAAGGTGTACTGTCAGGTGAACCATGATCGTGAAAAATGACGGAGTAAAGATAATCTCCAAATGACACAGCGTAAAAATGATTTTTTGTTGCAACTGGTCGAGCTCCTTCACGATCAAAACCTTGGAACACAACTTCCGAAAGAAAGTACAAAGCTCGACCAGATACATCGAGAGGCAGCGTATTTTTGTTGGCCAGCGGAAGTAATTGTTGCATAAGCACATGTGAGTCATGACTCTTCAGCCCAGTAATCTTTCGAGCCTGCACGTCAACACATCGTGAAATGTTGCTTGAATACCTGTCAGGAACTTTTATTTTCTTCAACGTCGAAAGGAAGATTTCCTTATTCGGTTTTGTCAGGGTGAATTTTGCCGGTAGAAACCTGTCATGCTCATCCGGCCACGCGTCTCCATGAACTCTCATCTCCCGTAAATCTTTCCTCGCTTGAAGATGATCTTTTGACTTTCCTGGTTCGTTGAGAATCGTGTACAACATATTGTCACACACATTATTTTCAATGTACATGACATCTAAACTATGTCGGAGCAAATTATCTTTCCATTACGGAAGAGTGAAGAAGACGCTTATCTTCCGCCATTGCTGGGGCGCAGAACCAGAAGCCCTGTCAGTCTTTGTCCTGGCCTTTGCTGCATTGTCTTTTTTTCCATACTCAAATTCAACATCCACAAGGTGCTCTATGATTTCTGCACCGGATAAATTCCGAGGAGGTCCTCTTTTTTCCTGTTGCCCATTGAAACGATTGCGTTGCAACCTAAACCTGTGCGTACCATCGAGAAACCTCCAATGACCCATGAAGCACCACTTACGACTGTGGGGAAGGCACACTAAGTTAGAGTCAAAATTGCAAGCCAGACATACAAGGCTGGTATGCACATTCCACCCGGATAATGTTGCCAGTCCAGGGAAGTCACTGATAGTCCACATCAACGCCACACGCAAGGTGAACAGTGTCTTCTCGTGCGCGTCATACGTCTCGACGTCTACATTCCACAACTCCACCAACTCCTTGATCAGCGTTGGAGATACACATCGATGTCATTTCTTGGTGCCTTTTTCCTGGAATGATCATGGACATTATGAAAGAGCTTTGTTTTATACACATCCAAGGGGGCAAGTTGTAAGTTATCAAAACAACTACCCATATACTATAGCTTGTGCTAAGATTCCCAAACGGATTAAAGTCGTCGGTCGCCAAAGCAAGACGAACATTTCTAGGGTCTGCCGCAAAATCAGGAAAGTCTGAGTCGAACGCTTTCCACACTTCAACATCCCGTGGATGTCTAAGTTTACCATCTTCGTTCTTGTTAGCTTCATGCCACCTCATATGCTCAGCTGTCTTAAATGACATAAACAATCTTTGTAAGCGAGGTTTTAAAGGAAAGTACCTTAAAATCTTTGCGGGTTTCTTCTTCCCTTCTTTCCTTCCGAATCGTCCCGAACCTCGAAGTGTGACACTTCTTATAAGTCTCCCTCCGAGCATCCTCTCCCCAATAAAGCATACAGTCGTTGGGGCGGACATCAATTTTTTCGTAGTTCAAGCCTAATCTGTTGATTATCTTCTTGGCCTCGTAGAAGGTTGTGGGAATGTCTGCGTCAGGGAAAGCATCTCGTAGTAATTCCAGCAACATCGACATTGCCTTATCAGTGATCTCACACAAGCACTTGATATGGTACAATTTGATCAGGAAAGATAATTTTGAGTATTTCTGACAACCTTGATATAAAGGACGATCGCTCTCATCCATGAGGACGAAAAATTCCAGAGCTGCATCATTCCTGAAGAAAACTAGTTCTGGACCCTGAAGTTCTGCCGTGAAGTTGTCGTCTTGAACACCAAAAGCATCACGAACAGCTTCATTAACCGGATCATCTTGAACTACTTGATTTCCTACTTGTGAGGTTTGAGGAAGATGATCCTCATATCTCATACCACGTTTCTCACCATGAACTTCCCAAAATGTATATGCTTCTGGGAAAGGCTTCAAAAGAAGATATTCCATAGCACATTCTCGTGTTTGCCACTTCTTAAACTTGCATATACAACTAGGACACATGATCTTGCCATTAGTGCTAGCGTGAGAGAAGGCGAAATCTAAGAAAGTTTTCAATCCCACTAAATATACAGGAGAATTGCGCGACAGCTTGATCCATGACTTATCCATCTGTAGTAAACAAAGCTAGGATAAAATATAAATGTAGAGAGAATGTTTAATTACCTTCATAGCAACACTTGAGATCTTTAAATGCAAAATGGAAACACTTTGTAGCGGTTCAGTAACCGTTACAAGAACCGTTACAAATCTAAAATACCTTAGTAGCGATTACCTAACCGCTACAAATTTGAATTAAAAATCCCGCCAGAGTTTAGTCGCGGTTGTTTAACCGCTACAAGAACCGATACACACTGAGCAAATTTGAATTCAAAATCCCGCTAGAGTTTTATTGCAGTTTTTCCACCGCTTCATGAACCGCTACACAATTATAGTCGTTTGACATTAGTCGCGGTGCTTCATATTAACTGTGACAAATGTTGGCGCTCTTTTATTCAGTGTAAAATTCAAATTTGTAGCGGTTTTTTGTTGTTGACATAACCGCTACAAATGTTATTAACTCCATTAATTATTTCACAATATCTATTTTATTTGAGAAAATGGCTTTTTAGTTACTTCATATTAACTCCATTAATTATTTTACAATATCTATTTTATTTAGCTATAATAATTTTTTTTTCACAAAAATACAATTTTCATTTTATATTGTTATATATTATAAGTAACATTAATAAACTAGTATTATTGAAATATAAGTATTGAAATAGTACTCCAATATATCAATAACCTACCACAATAAAAGATAACAAATATTTAAGGAAATGAAATTGTCAACAAGTTGAATGACATAAAAAAGAGAACAAACATCCAGTGTACAAAATTGTGTGTGAAAATAAAAACTAACTATCAGGAGCCTGATGATCAGGTTCTGTCTCAGGGGGGCTGTCTCAGGGGGCGTGTGCACGACCAGAGGTAACAACGCCGTCATCATCATCAGCAGCAGGACGCGGATGGGAATCCTCGTGGACGAACGGAGGGGGAGGTGGGGGAAATCCTCGTAGATAAACGGAGGGGGAGGCTTGGGAGATAGAAACCGTCTGTGAGGTAACAACTTAGTCAAGGCCCCAATAACAGCATCCAAGCTCTGCCTCTGACAAACGTACCAACGATTGTATCTCTCTTGTATGAGCCTATTCTGTGCGGCAACCTGCTCGGTAACCTGCGCAGCAACCTTCTTGACAATGATCGCATCAACCTTCTCTGATGGTGGCCTTCTTGAGCTAGAGGTACCGGTCTTAGAGCCAGAGGCCTTGCCATACACCATGCTAGGCCTAGCGCCTAACCCCATACCTTTCACGCGGTCAAGATGCTCTACTGGGCCCACAACAGCTTTCAATGGGGCCGTAGGATCCACAGACCCCTGTGACTTTGGGGGCTGCGACGCTCGCAGATCTGCCTGGCTCTGCTCAATCTGGGCCTGACGCACAGATTTCAGAAAACATTAATCAAACAATTTAATTCAATTTAAATATACGACATTAACTATATAAATATTTTTTTTTTGTGAATTACTATTATCTCCTCTGCTGCCTCAGAGGTTGGTGTCCCATCACGGTGTCTATGGGTGCGCATGAACAACTGCCCATAGTCCGTCTGACAGTTCTCTCCCGAGCCTTCTCTTGCTGAAAGAGTTCAAAGAATATAAACTTTGTTATTTCAAAAACAAAACAATCATCATTTAAACCTAAAATTAATTTAACTTTCAACATACCATCTCACTGTAGGTCACAGCAAACGTCTTGGTTCCTGCCGTGTGATGGACCCTCTGATGTGACCGACTTCTGGTGTTCCTCTACGACAGGGCCTGCAAGGAGGAGATAACAAAATTTTAAGTGAAATTAATTATTATTTTGATATCTTGTAAACTATATTTCAAGTACATTTAAACTATAAATTAAGTTAAACTATAAATTAATTTAAACCAAATGTAAACAATAAATTAATTTAATCTATATTTATATTTTTAAACTACATTTAAACAAAATTAATTTAAAGAAATTTTAAACAATAAATTAACTCATGTTTAAACAAAACTTAAACTACGATTAATAAAAAAATGTACCTGTCCCTCTTGACCCCTTCGATATTGGACAAAACCCGCCCAGTCATTTGGGTCGACGCCATCTGGGACGTTCTCGATCAGCTGCTGCAGAGGCATAGTCCCATCTCCATTCTGCTCGTTGTAGAGACGACTCCTCCGGCTCTTCCACCCTTCCCCAATTTTCATCGAAGACGTACATCTTCTCGGTGGGCTCGCATGTTAAACTTTTTCTATATCATAATTTATTTAGTAATTAAGTAATAATAAATAAATAAATAAACCACAACTTATAACTATTAACATGTAAAATTTAATTAAACAACATAACTTACTCGCGCAATGTCGCAAAACGCTTTGTCCTTATTCTCCGAAGGAATCTTTTTCCAATCGTGGAAAAAGATCGGGAACCATGCCCAATTTCAGCCAAATTTTGACAGGAATCGGTTCATCAGATGACCACCATTGCCGAATTGCTAGTTCGTGTCCGTGTTCCAGGGGACTACGACGCGATACCCGTCCATTTGAGTGACCACGGAAACATCCAGCGTCCTCCTGCTGGTGTTCCCATGTGTATCTACACAATTATAAAACATTGTTGTATTGCGTTTAAATAAATTTAAATTACACGTAAGGAATTTAAATTTAATTTTTTGACAAAAAACTAATTATATTTACCTTCGACATCCACTACAAATCCGGTGGAACGCGAAAACGACAGTCGGGGGTTCCCCTGGTCCCGCTCGTTCTCCTCATCGATAAACCGCTCCGCCTCGGCTATGGGAATTTCAAGATGGAACTCCGGATTTTCGTCCATGTCGCTGATCGACAGACTTGCGCCCTTTTCTCCCCCTACGATCTCTAGGTTTGGGATTGGCTCATCTGCAAAGAGTTCATCAAACTTCCTCCCCACCTGAGGGGGCGGAGGGGGGATATTTACAGGCTCACGCCCTCTCGTACGACCCCCTCTACTACTACTGCCCCTTATAGGGCTTCTCTACCGTTCAATAGCTTTCTCTTTTCCCTTATCTTTAGAAACCATGATGTTGAAAGGTTAAAAGGTGAAAAATCAAAACCTTGCGCGCGTGATTTTCTAAATGAGGCGAACTGTTAAAAAACGCTACATTTTGTAGCGGTTTTTAAAAATAACCGCTGCAAAGCTAAAAATATTGTTGCGGTTGAGTACAACCGCAACATCAACCGTGACAAAAATATGCCTCGTTCTTCGTGAAGCTTTGTAGCAGTCACATAACCGCTACAAATTGACAAACCCTTGGGATTCTATAGCGGTTAAAGGGTAGAACTGCGACAAATTTACTTTTGGGGCAAAAAAAATTCCAAACTAATTAGTTTATGAGTGAAACTAATTAGTTTGGTGAAAATAATTAAAATAAAAAACTCTCAATTAATTTAATTATTTTCTTTAATTTCCCCAAAAGAGTCGAGAGTAATAAATTAGGAATAATAAGTTTACTGAAAATAGTCCAACATGCCTGTGAAGATTCGGATTCAGTATAGCCACCAATCTCCTACGAAAAACTCACTGACTCATTTTGATCAGAGATATTTTCCTGAGACAATGGTGGCTATAGTGGAACCCAATCTTCGGTTGCATGTTGGACTATCTTCAGAAGAGTAGAAGTCTTCACGTCAGAGAAAGAATTAAATCTGGATTGTCACTGAAGGAACTGCCTCGGCTACAAGGATGAGAGAGGCAAATATCTGCAGCTCTCATATATCAAGATAAGAGATCAGAGCTGCAGCTATCTGCATGTCTTCAACTACGAAGCCAAGAAAGTTCATTCAGCGACAATGCAAATTTAGTAATTTCTGAATATTTATAATTAGATGTACGGACAGATTAACTATATATAGCGTAAATATTTGTAGTGGTTAAAACACAAACCGCTACAAAATTATAGGATTTGACGCGGTTGAAGCTTTGCTTTACTCTGACCGCGACAAAACTGTGTCGTTTCACTTTTTTTAGCGGTGTTTTTCATGTAACCTCTACAAATTCACCGCAACAAAGTTCGCGCCATTACTCGCCAACGTTGGCGCCAAATTTGTAACGGTTATTACGAAAAACCGCAACAAATGCCACGCCATAGAGATTCCCGCCATTACACGCCAAGCTGGTGCCACATTTGTAGCGGTTTAGTTTAGGGTAACTGCTACAAATATCGAGCCAAACATGCCTGCCCTTTGGAGCCAATGCTTCCGTTGCTAATTTGTTGCGGTTTCGTTAAAAACCGCTACAAAATCATGATTTTGTAGCGGTTAATTATGACCGCAACATATGAACCGCGACAAATGATAGTTTTTTTCGTAGTGGTAGTTGCCAACTAGCCTCTTCTCTCTCCATTTATTGAGGAGTGGCTCTCTTATCTCATCACTCAGCCACCAAACATGTTCAAGGTAGTCGTTAGCATCTTGCCAACATTTATCATCAATTCCTTCTTTATTATTTCCACATGGAAGCTGCATAGATCAATCATATACACATTAGCTTGCTTAGATCTGTATATACACTAGTGCAAAAAAGGGCTTTAAGACCGCCTCATTTAGAGCGGACATTGGACGCACCGGTCTTAAAGGTATGACCGGTGGCAGTTTTGTAAATAATAGGAACTTCTTATGTATGACCGGTGGCAGTTTTGTAAATATAAAGAACTTCTTATACCGGATCATTTTTTGTTCAGTCTTAAATATATTATTAAGACCCGTTAAAAACCAAGCCGGTCTTAAAAATGTTATTAAAAAATATTCAAATATCAATTACTTTATGGAGAAATCTCACACAACCGGACTAATATTTATGCGGTCCAAAATAATAAGGAAAAATTTAAATATAAAGGTAATAAAGTTTTAAGACCGAACATATATAAAAGACGGTCTTAAAAGTAATTCTTTTAAGACCAGACATAAAATGCGGCCGGTATAAAATATAGAAAAAGAGTGCGTATAAAAATTAATTACTTTTAAGACCGGAGATTAATATGACCGGTCTTGAATGTTAATTATTAAGACCGTCTCTTTGTATATCCGGTCTTGAATATGAACCGCCAAATATACATTTCTTCGCGTGAAAGCTTTTGTTACTATCACTGAAGAACCTCTGTTTACGTTGCGAAATCCTTCCTGTTGCATTACCTCTATTCCTGTCTCGAAAATGAACGGTGAAAACGATTTTACTCCTGTTCCGGGAACGCCAGTTACTGTTGTGATTGGTGAGTCAGAACGAACCCTCTTCATCTCACAATGAGCCTCGTAACCGCCCTGCACGTCGTGGTAGAAGAGGCACACGAAAATCAGGATGTAACCCTAAGTCGGACGGGAGGCTCAAGGCTAGAGATTCAATTTGATGAAAAGTTGCAACCTTTCGGTCCCAATAAATCCAAATATACTAGTTTTTTTGGCTATCTAGCACGCAGCAAGGTTAGCATCTTGACAGATGAGTGGAAAAGTGTGGACCGTGGCGCAATAAAGGATCCTATTTGGGACACTATCCTGCTTACATACACTGTCCTTGACTGCAAAAAGTTGAAAGACAAGACCTTGTCTTATTGTGCTGATCGGTAGAGGAAGTTTAAGACCTTCTAGCTAACAACTATATTTTTGCCGAGGTTCTGCCTCAAGAACATCCTTGGGAAAAGTACACATTTATTGATCAACAAACTTGGCAACAATTTGTTCACCGCGAACCACTCCCGAAGCTCACGGTGAGTTTATATTTAGTTTTGTTTGCCCTTTAGTGTGCTTATTAACTTTTTGCGGATATGTAGTCAAACCATTATTATAGTCTTAGTTCTGTTATAGTAGGTAGTGGTGAGACATTGCTGTTAGTTAGTTAGTATGTTAACTGTGTAATGGTTTCGGTGCAAGCTGTTATTAGGGCTTAATAGTCAAGCCTCTAACTATATATAAGAGGTTAGTCTAATATGTGTAGGAACCAATTATGATGAATGAATGAACTGACTGAGTTGGCAGCATTTCTGCAACTCCCTTTCCTCTGTTTCTCCCAATTTCTTCTACAATTCTATATCGTTCTTAAATAAAATGTTGAAACTTGATGAAGTGAATTTGACTAATGTTTGACCTTCATATGAAGCAGAAGTGTTCTAATTTCTGTTAGACATCAATGGCTGGAATTCATAATTAATAGTTTTTTTTTTCAATTTTGATTCACAGATAAGAAGGGAAAAAACACAGGAGATAGGGAGAAAGAATGATTGCCCGCATAGGGCTTCTCGCGGCGGATATGAAATGGCCGAAAAAGAATTGATGGCGGCCAAGCGGAAGAGATTGCAAGATGAAGCTGAATCCAATCCTTCTGCCGTAGTTGATTAGCCATCTCCTATACGTCGCGAGGAGTTGTGGTTGCATATTCGGCAAAAGCCAAGCGGCGCCTACACGAGTGAACAAACTCGTGTAGTTCTTTGAACGAATTGTAAGTATCGTTTTTGTTATTTTTTAGTTACTAAACATGTTTCATTACTAAGCTTCTCATTATCTGTATCTTACAGGAAGATCTTAAAAATAAAGAAGCAGAGGGATCTTTTGTGTCGGACGGGAGGAATGATGTTCTGATCGTTGCGACTGGAAAATAGGATCACACGGGGCGTGTAAGGGGGGTTGGAGGACGTGTAGGCCTGAAGGAATACTTTGGTAAATCCAAACGCCACAAACAAAGTATGGTTACCCAGGAGGAGATGGAACGACGGCGGTCAAATTAAGTGATGAAGCTACGACTAAAGAAGCAATGCTTCAATCCCGGATGGCCAAATTAAGTGAGGAAGCGGCGGCTAAAGAAGCAATGTGGCAATCCCGGATGAGCCGGATGAAGGAGGAAATGAATCGAGATGAGGTGCTTTTTAGCTCTTGTCCGGAGAGCGGTGTTCCGTCACACATTCTCCTGCGGTTATGCAGCAGAGCACTAGGGGGAGCTGCATTGTTGGACAGCAGTCAGAGCAACCTCCTCCTGAACTTCCATCCCCTCGTCAAGCTGCATCCCTTCCTCCTTAAGTTCCATCCCCTCCTCAAGCTGCATCCCCTCCTCCTCAAGTTCCATCCCCTCCAAAAGCTGCATCCCCTCCTCCTCAAGTTCCATCCCCTACTGCTCATTTGACTGCCAAGCAAAAAATAATTGATTTGGCAAACAATAATTATTTTACAGATAAATCGTGGCCTGCTCAAGAAGTAGTAGGCGTCCCTCATCCTGTAGATGTTTACTTTGACAAAATAGATGTAATGCCCCTGCTGATTCCTGGACAGGAGCTTAGTAATCCAATCATTCAACTGTTTATGAAGTAAGTATCTGATTCTATGATGAGTACATAATTTAACTGCATCGTTTTTACACACATACATATATACTAATTCCCTGATCGATGTCATTATTTTAGGTTCTTGCATCAAGAATTGGACAAACAGGGCATAATCAATGATTTTGGATTCTTGTGCCCGGTCTATGCAAGTACAACGGCCCAGAAGATCAGACAAGAATACATGTCAACCAGGGTGTGTGAAGTGATAAGAAAGGTGTTCCTGTTTTCATACTTCCACGGGTACGTATCACAATTCTTGTCTGCAATTCACTTAATTCATCTACATATATCTCTGAGTACTTTACTGCTATGAATTTTAAGCCGCCACTGGCAGTTGGTCCTCATGTGCATGGAGGATCATAAAGTTATCTTCTTATGCTCCACTAAAAATAAGCCAGATCCTATATTGAAGGAGAACTTCAACAAGTAAGCATGTCATTTTGATTCTCTTGTCTGAAATCTCTACGTTGCATATTCAGTGAACATTATTGATAAATTTGTGATTTTGATGATAGTGCCATGATGACCTTCCAAGTCGAGGTAAGATTAAAGCGTGGGAAAGAGGCCACTATTAAACCTAACTGGTACACCCCAGAGGTTAGTACATATTTGGACACTGAAACACTGCCTTGTGAACTTGGTCAGTAAGCTATATATATGCTATATTTCTTGTTCGTTTTAGACCCATCGGCAACCAAAACAGACCAACTTATGTGGCCTGTACGTCATGAAACACATGTATGATGTTATCAGGGGAGGAAAGACAAAATTGTTAGCAAAGGTAAATGTATTTGATGTTACATATTATGGCTGAATTCAGTTTACGGCTTCATGAAATATGCACACAAGTTAATTCGGTTTACGTCTTTGATGTTACGGATGTTTAGAGCTTCGGTCCCCGTCCTTATAATGAAGTGGAGCACATACGCAATGTGTTTTGTGAATATCTCGTATGGCCTAATTAAGTCTTAAATGTGGATGTAAATATATGTTGTAGCAAAAATAATTTTACGTAAATTTGTTTATTTTTTCGAACAAGTCATTCATTTGTAAATAAACATACAAACTGTGTAATTCAAGAATAAATTCGTTCATTCATTCTAGATATTTATACTTGAAATTTGAGGTACAGGATGTTGTAAATGAGAAAAGTCTTTGTTCATAAAAATATGGCGAGACCTTTAGGACCACATAGTTATTAAACCTGCGGTGCTAAAAGTCTTCGTTATTTTTTTTAAAAAAATTATGGCTGTACTTTTAGGACCAGACTTAATGATTTGTCTAGTCTTAAAAGTCTTCTAAAAATATGGCAAGACTTTTAGGACCGGACAAATCATTACGTCCGGTCTTCAAAGTCTTCTAAAAAACTATGGCTAGACTTTTAGGACCGCATTTTACTTCAACATCCGGTCCTAAAAGTCTTCTAAAAATTCGTTAGAGTTTTAGGACCGCATTTTAATTGAACATCCGGTCCTAAAAGTCTTAAGAGTTTCTTTATGTAAATTTGTTTATTTTTTCGAACAAGTCATTCATTTGTAAATAAACATACAAACGTGTAATTCAAGAATAAATTCGTTCATTCATTCTAGATATTTATGCTTGAAATTTGAGGTACAGGATGTTGTAAATGAGAAAAGTCTTTGTTCATAAAAATATGACGAGACCTTTAGGACCGCATAGTTATTAAACCTGCGGTGCTAAAAGTCTTCGTTAATTTTTTTAAAACATTATGGCTGTACTTTTAGGACCGGACTTAATTATTTGTCCGGTCTTAAAAGTCTTCTAAAAATATGGCAAGACTTTTAGGACCGGACAAATCATTACGTCCAGTCTTCAAAGTCTTCTAAAAAACTATAGCTAGACTTTTAGGACCGCATTTTACTTCAACATCCGGTCCTAAAAGTCTTCTAAAAATTCGTTTTAGAGTTTTAGGACCGCATTGTACTTGAACATCCGGTCCTAAAAGTCTTCTAAAAATTCGTTCTTCAATGTTAGAGTTTTAGGATCGCATTTTACTTGAACATCCGCATTTTACGTTTAACAAATTTTTAGAGTTCCAGACAACCGAGGTTTTGGCGTTCTGCTCAAGCTAGGACCCTCGTTGTTTTCAATGTTACCTCTCATGATGTTGAGTAGCATTATCGGTTTCCCTTTTCGTTGTCTCTTTTATTTTTGTCAGAAAAATAAGGAAGATACTGAAAGGAAACTGAAAATATTCAACTCAGGTCGAGGTAACACCGAAGACAACAACGGTCCAACCTTGACAAGAATAGTCACTTTGTTTGTTTTTATTCGAATAAGGTAAACGGTTGTTTTTTGTTTTTGTTTTTTTGTATGTTCTTAACTGTATTCTACGAATTTTTAATGTTGATTTAAGCGAGGACAATGTTTTGTTTGTTTCCTTTTTTGTCGGAAAAAGAAAGAAGATAATGAAAAGGACATGGCGATCGAATATGGAAACAAAAAGATCTTTAATTTATTTTTTTTACTACTGCCCCGTGAGGAGCAGCAGCAGCAGCAATACAAACAAAAAAACAGAAAAATAAAAAGAAATATCTACTCCCCCCCATCGTTGTCGGAGGGGAGGGAGTCGTCGGAGAGGTCGTCATCTGAAGGATGGTACTCAATGTCCTGGGCATTGAGTACCGCCTGCAGCTTTGCGTTGATGGCGTGATAGACCTGAGAAAGCTGGCCGCATCGTCGGTCTATATGATCGAGGCGGGCCGGGATGTGCTTTGAATCATCTCGGTGGATTGTCGGTTCCGGAGGCAACGGAGGAGGAGGACTGGTGGTGGTGGAGCGGCCATTCGTGGATGTTTCAGAAGTGATGTGGATGAATGTGAAGGAAGTAAAGTAACATCGAGCCCGAACAATGTGAAACGCCGGAAACAATAACGAGGAGACGCATAGTTCCTCAGAATACGAGGAGATGCCTAGTTGGGAAGTTTATCTGGAAGTTGAAGAGATTCTGAATCATTCATTTGAAAAGAGAGTGTAGGGATACGACTCGGGGAACCTTTAATACCGGATATTGTAAAAGATCCATTCTTAAAAAAATTGAATTGAAAAAAAAAAAGATTTTTAGGACCGGATATAAGACAAAATGTCGGTCTTAAAAGTAATTGAATTGATTGAAAAAATAAATAATAGACTTTTAGGACTGGATATATTTTAAACAGTTGGTCTATAGACAAAATGTCGGTCTTAAAAGTAATTGAATTGATTGAAAAAATAAATAATAGACTTTAAAGACCGGATATATTTTAAACAGTCGTTCTTAAAATGAATTGAATTGAAAAAATTGAAATAAATTTTAGACCGCATATTTATTAACTCCTCATACCTCTCTGTCCTTATTAAACTCCTCATACCTCGTAACACAACATATATACCTCTCTGTCATTAGTAACTCCTCACAATCTCGTAACTCCACACTACGTGGCTCTGCCCCAACCGGCTCAAACCATGGTTAGATACAAGAGAACCGCTCGTAGGGGTGCTCTTACTCCTGATGCTCGTGCCTTCCGTAGATCGTTATACGGTGCGCCTCCTCCATCAAGAGTGCGTTCTATTGTGACATAGGAGTCTCGGGTTGTTGGACCCATTGTTATTTCGGATGATGAAGAGATTGCCGCACCCCCATCCACCCTTCAGATCATGAAAAGGTTCCTGCTCCCCCTCTTCGACCAGTTGGCCCCAGCGCGCCTACCACCGACCCCTCTCCTCTTTCCTCTAATGATGCATTGCGGCTGATGCGAATAAGACATGAACTTGCTGATATCCGGCGGGAATTTAATGCTTTTCACGCCGATATCGCCAAGGATGTTTAGTCAGATTCTTGTTTTTGATAATTTTCTGCTTGTTTTTCTTTTGTATTTTTTCTTGTGTACGTGCATATTCTCCAGTAATGTATGAAACATTAAGAACTAAGCTTGTGTCCTTTTTTTTGTTCATATTCTCAAGTTTTCCTTTAATTTTTGTTTCATTGAGTTGTTGCTGCGTTCGCCAAAGCCAATCCTTTTTTTTTAAAAAAAAAATGAGTACTTTTAGGACCGGATGTGTAATAAAACTCCGGTCTTAAAATTAAATGAATAATAAAAAATTAGGACCAGCGTTTTGTAAACGTCCGGTCTTAAAAATGTAATTATATATTTAGGACCGTCTACTTTTTAATTAACCGGTCTTAATAAAATCCAAAATACTAAAACATGTCTCGACGCGGAATATCAAATTTCCCTCTCGAACTTCTCTTGTCGCGCCGAAAGTGATTACTCGGTGTTTTTGTGTTGCTTCGTCGACTGCTTCGCGTTGCTCTCTCGACAATCACTTTCTTGTTCCTTAGTTAAACGTCTATCGACCAAGCTGTAAGAGGTATTTCGGTTAAATAACTTTATGGTTCTCTGGGTTGAACGAAATCGATGAAATGTTCTAGTGGGTTTCGCTGTTGTTAATGAATATTGTATTTTGAAGATTATATTTGCGCTTTTGGCCTACCCAACTAACCAACACATGTTTTTAGGTTACTCTTGCTGTCTGCAACATCAACGTTCGTGGCGGGAGAAGAAAGACTCCGCAAACCATTTGAATTTATATGCTACAGGTGAGTCCACATTTAATTTCACACGATGCATTTAATTTCCTCGTCATGCTTTAATTTTACTTCTTGGATTCACCGTGATATTTATGACCAAAAGTGTTTCTTCGTTATGCATTTAATGGGCAAGTTTCTTCGTTGAGCATAAATATGAATTTGGTGTTTCCTTATTTTGTATCCGTGTCATAAATAGGAATTCTACTATGGATCACGGTTGGATAACTGCGTTACAGACGAGTGTTGAATATCAGAATGGGGTGAGGGAATTTATAAAATTTGCTAAACAAAATGCCCATGATGATAATGGGAAGTTTTATTGCCCTTGTGTAAAATGTTTGAATGGCAGGCGACTAAGTCCTGAGGTTATCTACACACATTTAATTTGTGAAGGATTTTGTAAGACTTATACAGTATGGGTATGGCATGGTGAAAAAAATACCAAGTGGGTCTCAACATGAGGAAGTGGCCTTTGATGATAATGACACGGATATGGATGATCACATAGAGGACATTATTCATGATGTAGGAGAAGAGGCTTTTCATCAATCACATGCATATGGTAATATGTGCAGTGATGCAGAGACCCCGCTATACCCTGGTTGTAAAAAACACCAATTGTTGAACGCTGTATTGAAATTGGTAAGCTTGAAGGCACGTCATGGATGGAGCGACAAGAGTTTTTCTGAAATGCTTGAGGCTTTTAAGGACATGCTTCCAGATGAGAATGTGTTGCCGCATCGATACTATGATGCTAAGAAAATACTCTGTCCACTAGGGATGGAGTACAAAAAGATCCATGCATGCCCGAATGATTGCATATTGTATAGAAAATAGTTTGAAGAGAAGCAGAATTGTCCGATATGTGAAACACCAAGGTAAAAGTCAAATAAGGGGCATGCAAAAGTGTTGTGGTATCTTCCAATCATACCAAGGTTCAAGCGGTTGTTTGCGAATGAAAATGATGCAAAGAATTTGAGGTGGCATGTAGATGAGAGGATTTCTGATGGAAAGCTTCGACATCCGGTCGATTCTTCTCAATGGAAGAAAATCGATCATTTATTTCCGAACTTCGGCGAAGAACCTAAGAACCTTAGGCTTGCCCTTAGCACAGATGACATGAATCCATATGGAAGCCTTAGCAGCATACATAGTTCATGGCCTGTGCTCATTATTATTTACAACTTATCTCCAATGTTATGCATGAAACGAAAGTACATCATGCTGTCTATGTTGATTTCGGGACCAAAACAACCCGGAAATGACATTGATGTTTACCTTGAGCCCTTGATCGAAGACTTGAAGGAGTTGTGGGAAGAAGGTGTCGATGTTTTTGACTCTTTCAAGAAGGATGTGTTTAAACTACGATCCATGATATTTTGTACTATAAACGACTTCCCAGCATATGGGAACTTGTCAGGGTATAGTGTAAAAGGCCATAAAGCATGTCCGGTTTGTGAAGAAGGCACACGCTACCATCAACTTCAACATGGAAGAAAGACGGTTTATCTTGGACATAGGAGATTTCTTCGACGGGACCACCCATATCGTCGATTAAAGAAAGCCTTTTTTGGTGGCCAGGAGTATTAAGATGCTCCGGTGGCATTGATTGGGGAGCAAGTTTATGAAAAGGTTAAAAATATCAGTGTCATCTTCGGTAAGACTGCAAAGAGTAGAAAAGAAACAAATATATAGAAAAAGAGATATGTATTCTTCGATCTTCCATATTGACACAATCTTGATGTCAGACACTGTATTGATGTCATGCACGTGGAGAAAAATGTATGTGATAGTATTGTTGGCACGCTTCTCAACATACAAGGTAGTTCCAAGGATGGTGTGAAGGTAAGATTGGATTTGCAAGTAATGGGAATACGCGAAGACTTACATCCAAGGCCATACGGGAAGAGAACTTATTGTCCCCCGGCTTCTCATACTTTGTCTAAGGATGAGAAACGAAGTTTTTGTGAGTGTTTACATGGCACAAAAGTTCCCTCGGGGTATTCTTCAAATTTTAAGAGGCTTGTATCGATGAAGGACTTGAAATTAGTAGGCCAAAAGTCTCATGATTGTCATGTCTTGATGCAACAGCTACTCCTCAGTAGCTATTCGAGGCATCACCGAATATGATCTTCGGGTCGTTTTGACTTGACTTTGTGTCTTCTTCAATGCGGTTTGTAGTAAATTTTTCGAGATTGAAAAGTTGGATGAATTGGAGAATGAAGGATATCTTATCTTGTGCCACCTTGAGAAGCTTTTTGTTCCTACCTTTTTTGACATCATGGTTCATCTAATTGTTCATCTAGTGAGGGAGATAAAGTTGTGCGGACCTATCCATTTACGGTGGATGTACCCAATTGAAAGATATATGAAATTCCTAAAAGGGTATGTGAAGAACGCATACCGGCTAGAAGCATCAATTGTTCAGAAATATGTTTCTGAAGAAGCCATGGAATTTTGTCAAAATTATTTGGCCAAAGTAAGACATATTGGGCTTCCAAAACGTCAGCATGCTGAAGGGGGTACACGAGGGGCTTCAGTAAAGAGTGTGGATCCTGATGAATTGTCACAAGTCCACTTATACATTTTGAATAATGTTGATGAAGTTCAAGCCAGCATAGCTGCACATAAAGAAGTTGTAAGGAAAGAAAATCATCGAATGACTGAACAAAGGTTGATTAGGGAGCATAACAGAACATTTGCAAACTAGTTCAAACAAAAGGTCGAGGGAGAGGAATGTGTTTCTGATACAATCAAATGGTTAGCCCGTGGTCCTGAGGTTGATGTCATAAGTTGGAATTCGTATGTGATCAATGGTTATACATTTTACACGAAGTCCCTAGATGATAGGAGCACCGTCCGAACGGTGGTGTTATGTTAGAGGTGAATCTATGCACTTCTCTAGTTTGAAAGACAAGAGGCCTTTATTGGCAGTCATGCCATATTATGGGGTTATTGAAGAGATTTGGGAGGTAGACTATGTTAAAATTAGATTTCCCATTTTCAAATGCAAGTGGGTTAATGTCAATAATGATGTTCGGATCGATCGGCTAGGATTTACATTAGTCGATGTCAATGGTAGAAGTTTTGGTGATGAACCTTTTATTATGGCGAGACCGTGCGAAACAAGTGTTCTATATCACCGATCAAGAAAATAAAATGTGGTCAGTAGCTCTCCAAGGAAAAAGGGTCATTGATATTGATGAGGAAAGTCATTCAAATTATGGTCTTCCCGAGACTCCTTTTTCAAGGGGTCTACCGAAAATGAACGAAGAAGATGAAGCAGATAATGAACCCGGCATAAGAAATGATCATCAAGAAGGGATATGGGAGGATATTGCTTTATAAAAGAGTCAATATAATTCATAAGGTAATATTCATATGAAAACTTCTTTGAAAACTTTAAGGTTTTTACTATATTATATTCCTTCTACGTTCTTAAACAATGTCACTGACTATGAAGTTTGTTCTTATTTTATTTTTGTGGCAGGATCGGATCCAAAGGGGCATGTTATAAAAGAGGATGTTACGTTGTTTGGTGGGAATCAGATGAAGGCATGGTGAATATTATATTGGGCATGTATGTTGTATTTGTAACGATTGTATTTGGATTGTAAGTAATTAAGTTATCTTATTGTATGTATAAATTAATTTAGGTGTTGTAGTCAAAATATATTCATTAATTTAAGAAGCGACATAACTCATGGTGAATATTATTTGTATTCTTTTTCCCAGTTCAATTTATTCATAATTGTTCATAGCTTATACTTAAAGTATCGACTTTTATGTGCTGGATTGGGTGGTGGATTTGTGAAATATTGATCAGGAAGAACAGAACAGAGAAAACATTCGGGAAAATTTAGACCGGTAATAAATATGCCAGTCTTAAATGTTCAATTGTTAAGACCGGATGTATCCATATGTCCGGTCTTAAAGGTCATGTGTACATATTTGATATTAAGCCGGTCTTAAAACTTTGTTTTTTAATACCGGTGTGTTTATACATCCGGTCTTAAAATTCAATTTTTAAGACCGGACAATTTATTGTCCAGTCTTGAAAGTCGTCTTTTAAGATCGCGTATAATTAGTCGTCGGTCTTAGAAGCCGCTATTTTTCAGACCGGGTATATTTTTGTCCGGTCTTAAAATTTTGATCTTTTAAGAGCGGCGAGTTTTTGCCCGGTCTTAAAAGTTGAGTTTTAAAACCGAACAAAAAATATTTCAGCCTTATTTAGTCCGACTTTTAAGACCTAATGTTTTAAATGTCCGGTCTGAAAGAGTTTCTTTAAGACCGGTTATAGTCCGGTCTTAAATGTGGACTTTTAATACCGGCAGGAACAAGACCGGTCGATGGTCCGGTCTTACGATACCTCTTTTGTCCGGTCTTAAAGTCCTTTTTTGCACTAGTGATACTTCCAATCCAATGTATGTATGCATGCAGAATATTTGATCAATTTGCCATAAACAATTGAAAAAACATTGAAATCCTACATCATAGAACATATTTACTGAAACGTTACATTAAAAATTGTTCATTGTCCAAATAAGTTAAGATTTGTACAAAAATTAGTTACCCTAAAAACGATTTTCACCTCATATCAGACGTGATAGAGTGACATTTATTTTTTGTAAAATTAAAAAGTGAAATTGTTGACATCGAAAATCATTTTAGTTTTGTTTCTGTTATGGACTCATATATGAGACCCATCCAATGGGTGGCCCAACAAGAGGCTATCTACGTGACTCAGATATGACGGCATAATACTTGGCCTTGGAGGCACGAAGACCCATGATTCCAAACTCTAACCCAACAGGTAAACTCTATAAATAAGAGGTACCCTAAAGGTATGATTCATTCTCTCTCAATTACTATTCTGCCGTCACTGTGCACACACACCACTCCCTTTGACTAACGTCTATTCGTGCACAGTGATCTACTATACTTATAGGTATATGATCCATATATACGTAGGAGAGAGTTATCTGATCCAATATCAATATATTAGTTCAATGGGCTAGACATCTGTTGATCTAGACAGAACAGTTTCCTTGTCAATATAGCTAGGAAGTAAAATAGACAAATAGTTGGCACTAAAAATTTATAAACAAATATATATATAGTTTCGCGCAGCGGAAGCGTGGTGGGCCCATAACCCACAGGTCCCAGGTTCGAAACCACTACTCTCCTCTCTCTCTAGCTTCTCTCTGCCTTCTCTCTACAACCTTTCCCCTTCTCCTCTCTTTAAGCTTTCTTCTGCCTTTCCCTTCCATGTAAGTGTTTTCATTTTAATAAACGTTTTCTTCTTTATGTCTTCCTGCATCTGCATCTCTTACTCTTCTTTTGTGAACTTATGAACTAGATCAGCGTAGTTTACTACCGATCTTTTCTTTTCCTTCTTTCTCTTTAGCACGTTTACTCTTCTGTTCTTATGTTCTAAACTTTAATAATTGCTTTCTCTACTTCTCTCTGTCTCTCATCCTCTCCTATTTGATCCTTAGGGGTCTCTCCCCTAAATTGGTATCAAAGCCAGAGGGGAAGTAGAGATGTGTTGATTAGATCTGGACTGTAAGGTTGCTTAATCATGATATATGGTTTGAAATAATGAGATATGCTTCGGATCTATGCTCCAATATAAAAAAAAAAAAAATTAAAATTAAGTATATATATCATAGTCTAGTAATTCTCCTAAGAAGTTTTATGTTTGATTTTTGCATATGACAAATACTTATGTGTGGGATGTCTAAGGCCATGGTTGTGGGATGTCTAAGGCCGTAAGACCCATGTAGTGGCAGGCGATCTGCCTCACAAAAGTGGCGAGTGTGCCCCGCATGAAATACTGTCATATGTGAATCCTGAACATAAGATTTCTTACGGGAATTCATGACTTATCACATTTAATTTCGAGTTATCACTTTTATTTTCCCGTTTAAGTGAAATGGTTAGGTTAATTCCGACTATGGGATTTCGTCGATCGAGAAAAGGATAAGATTCATTCATAGTAATGTTCGGATGTTTAAGATGGTTGCACCTTGGCGGTGTCGATTCTTGAGCTATCTAGATTAATGTGAATTGAATGATCTTAGATTTTCAGATCAATAAGACCCATATTCACTATTAAAGGAGCATATGATCTAAAGACCCTCTAGAATGACCAATTATATATTATGATTAGTAAATTACGATAAATATTTAATCAACATACCACTACTTCTTCCAATGGTCAAGATATCGGTTGAAGGGAGACTTAAATTATTTGGTTAAGTTTCTTTAAATTTACGCTTTATTTATTAAGCAATTTTATTATTGTGTTTTATTTCTGAAATTTTATTATGGCTTTTCTTTTCCGTTCTCCTCATAAACGTTCTTCTTCTACCTCTTCTTCTTCTTCGACTACTCTCCTCTCTCTCTAGCTTCTCTCTGCCTTCTCTCTACAACCTTTCCCCTTCTCCTCTCTTTAAGCTTTCTTCTGCCTTTCCCTTCCATGTAAGTGTTTTCATTTTAATAAACGTTTTCTTCTTTATGTCTTCCTGCATCTGCATCTCTTACTCTTCTTTTGTGAACTTATGAACTAGATCAGCGTAGTTTACTACCGATCTTTTCTTTTCAAAAACCTTGGTTGGCATCATCTCTTGTCAATACCTGAGTCATGAAGGTATCTTTATACCATCTAAATTCGGATAATGTTCGACATTTGATGTTTGATAAAAGTTCAGAAGAGCGATCTTTCCAAATCTCTGGATCGCCAATAAAGTGTTTAATTATTGAAAAAATAAGAGTATTAACAGAATCTGGAATTGGTTCTCCATTGTGAGTTATCAGAGTTCCATCAGACTCAGCTTTAACAGATGAAAAAATTTGTTGTTTCTCGAGAATCGATCGATAAAAATCCCACCAACCTTTTAACTGTCCGAAAAATCCGGAAATTAAAAGATCGTAATATCACGATCTGTGTAATTCTTTGAAACATAGTAAGCGAGCTTACCATTGTCATCTCATGTGAAGAATTTGAAGAATATTAGTCTCACTCGGCCATCTATATTCCATTCATAGATGTCATTTGAGTTAAAAGACTTAAAAGTTTGATTATGGCGTTCCTCGTTAGAATATCCAAAGGATCGGCCCTAGGATAGTATAACTTTGAAGAACTTTGAAAAGAGGGATTTTTCCAAGAAGGTTTTTGCCATCGTTGATGGTTTATTTGAAAATTAGATTTTGAATCGATTCAGAATCTTTTTCGAAAAAGGTTTTTTAAATTCATGATCATTCTTTGTATTAACGAGATGATGAATCATGAGTTGATTTTGGGGAGTAGAAGGGGTTTCCGAATAATCTTTCTTCTTAAATCTGTAGTTGGTGTTGAAAGATCATCCTTATTTCTTAACCGTTTGTAATTGTTGGTCAATATCTTGAATAATACTAGCATTTGTTTTTGTTTGAAGATCAGATTTAACCTTAGGATCAAACTGAAATGGTTTGAATAAAGGTTGTTTCTGTTTTTGTTTTTCTGGATTTGGTTGAGAAACAGAAGTTGTTTGTGAGGAAGAAGAAGAAGAAGATGCATTTATGATATGACCTCCAAGAACTTGAAGATACTGATTTGTATAATTATTTTGCTCTATAATATTGACAATATCCCGAGCAGTAGGATTATCATCGAAGGTGTTTTTGCTTTGAAAGGGGAGGCAATAACGGGATTTCCTTTACTTGTCATTGATGTCAAGTTGGAATGATCTAATAGGTGGAAGTTGAGAAGAAATTGTTTGATTGTCACAAAGCTTCCAATCCTTTTTGATCATATTAATAGATTTGTAAAATGGATATTCTATTTTTTGTTGGAGAGTGTATTCCTCAAACCGGTCAAAAAATAAAATATTTATTTCTTGCTTTGTAAGGAAACTGTAGAATTCTTCTTGGATCTGCTGTCATCGCAGCTTTTCCTTTGAAGTTTTCTAAAAACCAGTTTCTTTTCAAAGTATTATGTTCGAATAGAATTCCTTTTGCAAACGTTTTTTATCAATTTGAAATTCTTGTAAAAGAACTCCAATTGATTGAGGTTCACCTAATTCGAGAATAATTTGCGGTATTTCTGAATTTTGGTCATCCTCTCTTTGATAGTTTGCATGAGGAATTGTACCAGAATTATCTATTCCTTGCATCTCAACATTAGGCTTATCCTCATATTGACGAGGAGGTGCAGATGGTTGAGGAGGTGTTATAGGTTGTAAAGGAGGAGGAGGAGGTAAATGAATAACTGCGGGGAGGAGAAGCGGGATATTCAAATAACCTTCGGAAGAGTTTGGAGATCTACAACTTTCATATCTTGAAGAAGTAGATCCGTAAGAAGAATTTGTTCTACTAGATCTGTCAAAAGAAAGAAGGACAGTTCCAGTAGGTGTTTGTGTAATTCTTGTGATTTGTGGGACGGGTTTGGGTATAGCCTTAACAGCTTTATCCATGACCCATGTGTCCGGAAGATTAACATCTTTCCAATGGATTACCCTTGGAACCATGATGTTTGTGTTTGTATGATCAGTGAGGAAAACAATAGTTTGACCATTGTCTTCAGGATTTTGAAAGAGGTAGGAGGAAGAAGATTTTGAGACCTTATACTTGTATCCTATAAATTAGGGTAACGGTATAGATCCTGGTTTCATGTTGAAGCCAAAGAACTTAAGATTAAGATCTAAAGCCTCATAAGCATGTTTATCGTTAAGATCAATGGTTTGATTTGGAAAACAGTTGAAATAGACGGTCCATTGTGCGGTCCAAATTCAAATTCTTTGCCCGAGAAGAGAATCTTCGTAAATGTTATGTCTTTGATCTCATAAGCAAGCAAGACCGAAACATTTAACCCTTTATGAGTAAGAGGTTTAAGTGCAATCGTACACAACCAATGTGTAAGAAATTGTACTTTTGTTTATGTTTTTCAATGGATTTGGTGGAAAGAAGATGAAAGACTTCTTTCTCAGGATGGATAGGGACAGATTCTTCAACAGTCTTCATTATGTAATCAGAAGCTAGAGAGAGAGGAGAGTAGTGGGGGTTCGAAACCACTACTCTCCTCTCTCTCTAGCTTCTCTCTGCCTTCTCTCTACAACCTTTCCCCTTCTCCTCTCTTTAAGCTTTCTTCTGCCTTTCCCTTCCATGTAAGTGTTTTCATTTTAATAAACGTTTTCTTCTTTATGTCTTCCCCGCATCTCGCATCTCTTACTCTTCTTTTGTGAACTTATGAACTAGATCGGCGTAGTTTACTACCGATCTTTTCTTTTCCTTCTTTCTCTTTAGCACGTTTACTCTTCTGTTCTTATGTTCTAAACTTTAATAATTGCTTTCTCTACTTCTCTCTGTCTCTCATCCTCTCCTATTTGATCCTTAAGGGTCTCTCCCCTAAATTGGTATCTTTCAAAGCAAAAACACCTTCTGATGATAATCCTACTGCTCGGGATATTGTCAATATTATAGAGCAAAATAATTATACAAATCAGTATCTTCAAGTTCTTGGAGGTCATATCATAAATGCATCTTCTTCTTCTTCTTCCTCACAAACAACTTCTGTTTCTCAACCAAATCCAGAAAAACAAAAACAGAAACAACCTTTATTCAAACCATTTCAGTTTGATCCTAAGGTTAAATCTGATCTTCAAACAAAAACAAATGCTAGTATTATTCAGTATATTGACCAACAATTACAACAGTTAAGAAATAAGGATGATCTTTCAACACCAACTACAGATTTAAGAAGAAAGATTATTCCGGAAACCCCTTCTACTCCCCAAAAATCAACTCATGATTCATCATCTGTTAATACAGTAATGATCATGAATTTAAAAAACCTTTACGAAAAAGATTCTAATCGATTCAAAATCTAATTTTCAAATAAACCATCAACGATGGCAAAAACCTTCTTGGAAAAATCCCTCTTTTCAAAGTTCTTCAAAGTTATACTATCCTAGGGCCGATCCTTTGGATATTCTAACGAGGAACGCCATAATCAAACTTTTAAGTCTTTTAACTCAAATGACATCTATGAATGGAATATAGATGGCCGAGTGAGACTAATATTCTTCAAATTCTTCAACAGATGACAATGGTAAGCTCGCTTACTATGTTTCAAAGAATTACACAGATCGTGATATTACTGATCTTTTAATTTCCGGATTTTCCGGACGGTTAAAAGGTTGGTGGGATTTTTATCGATCGATTCGAGAAACAACAAATTTTTTCATCTAAAGCCGAGTCTCGATGGAACTCGATAACTCACAATGGAGAACCAATTCCAGATTCTGTTAATACTCTTATTTTTTCAATAATTAAACACTTTATTGGCGATCCAGAGATTTGGAAAGATCGCTCTTCTGAACTTTTATCAAACATCAAATGTCGAACATTATCCTAATTTAGATGGTATAAAGATACCTTCATGACTCGGGTATTGACAAGAGATGATGCCAACCAAGGTTTTTGGAAAGAAAAATTTCTAGCTGGATTACCAAAATCTTTTGGTGATAAAGTTAGACATAAACTTAGAACCTTGTATAACGGCACAATCCCTTATGATATATTGACATATGGTGAATTGATTTCCCATGTTCGAAAACGCCTTAAAAATCATCAAGATGATGGAATCAAACATCAACTTGCCAAAGAAAAGAGTATAAACAGAAAAGAATTAGGTACTTTTTGTGAACAATTTGGTCTTCCTTCTTGTTCTAAACTTTAATAATTGCTTTCTCTACTTCTCTCTGTCTCTCATCCTCTCCTATTTGATCCTTAGGGGTCTCTCCCCTAAATTGGTATCAAAGCCAGAGGGGAAGTAGAGATGTGTTGATTAGATCTGGACTGTAAGGTTGCTTAATCATGATATATGGTTTGAAATAATGAGATATGCTTCGGATCTATGCTCCAATATAAAAAAAAAAAAGAAATTCAAGATCTTCTTGACAAACGTTTGATACGCAAAAGCCAAAGCCCTTGGTCTTGTGCGGCTTTCTACGTTAACAAAAATGCTGAGATTGAACGAGGAACACCTCGCTTAGTCATAAATTATAAACCACTTAATGAAGCTTTGCAATGGATTCGATATCCAATTCCAAATAAATCTGACTTACTAAAACATTTACATTACGCAAAAATCTTTTCTAAATTTGACATGAAATCGGATTTTGGCGGATACAAATTTCTGAAAAAGATAGGTATAAAACTGCTTTTACTGTCCCATTTGGTCAGTATGAATGGAATGTTATGCCTTTTGGTTTAAAAAATGCCCCTTCTGAATTTCAAAAGATTGTGAACGACATTTTCATGCACCAAAGTCAATATATCATTGTATATATTGATGATGTTCTAGTCTTTTCAAATTCAACAGAAGATCATTTTAAACATGTCAATAAATTTATTAGAACTGCAGAAATAAATGGTTTAGTTGTTTCAAAACCAAAAATCAGTTTATTTCAAACAAAAGTCCGATTTCTTGGACATTGGATTAATCAAGGAACTATCACGCCAATTGAAAGAGCAATTCAATTTGCGGATAAGTTTCCGATCAGATCCTTGATAAAAATCAATTGCGAGAGATTTCTCGGGTTGTTTAAATTATGTGGTGAGTTCATTCCTCAACTTAGCAACTTTCTTAAACCACTCCATGAACGTCTTAAGAACAATCCATCTCCTTGGACGGATGTTCATACAAAGATTGTTCAACAAATCAAAAAACGAGGTTAAGGAACTTCCATGCCTTAACCTTCCTCTTCCTATGGCCTTTAAGATTGTCCAGACGGATGCTTCGAATTAGGCTATGGAGGAATTCTTAAACAACGTGTAGGAAATAAAGAGCAAATTATCTCTTTTACATCCAAACACTGGAATCCCGGAAAAATTATTCTACGATCAAAAAAGAAATTTTGGCCATTGTTTTATGTGTTTCAAAATTTCAAGCGATCTATTAAATCAAAGGTTTTTAATTCGCATTGATTGCAAATCTGCAAAAGATGTTTTACAAAAAGATGTTAAAAACCTTGCATCAAAACAAATTTTTGCCCGATGGCAAGCAATTTTGAGTGTTTTTGATTTTGATATTGAATTTATCAAAGGCACTACAAATTACCTCCCAGATTTCCTTACCCGAGAATTCCTTCAAGGAAGTTCTAAGATGAGTGAAACCTAACCATAAATATTTTTCTCTTCCTTTAGCCTATGACGAGAAAAAAGAAACCAGGAGATGATCAAAAGAATAAATCTGTCCTCTCCCATGATGAGGATGATAAACAAAGCATTTTCCAAGATGCTCAAGGCCCCCTTCCGAAGCGATTTGGCCAAAATTATAAAACAAGCGCTTCAACAACAAACGACTTCTCGGGAAGCATCTTCATCAATGAGTCAACCTATCCCACAAACACGGGGAATGCGTCGACTCGTTCACAAATAAGATCCGGGTCTTCTACCCCAAAACCGGAGTCATCTACTCCAATAAATCGATCTCTATCCCGGGGACTAATTTCTAAAAAATCTTTAAAGCACGAACCAAAAACCATTGATTCCTACGTCAAAAAACTTCCTTCTCAAAATTGGAATGAAGTATTGACAAAAAAGGATCCAAAAATCCAGGCTTTAGAATATGATAAATTGGCTTTATCTTTAATTGCCTCTTCTTCCCAGGCAATTACAAAAGGAGAGTATGATTCAGCAAATAAAGAATTTGCTCTCCAACTAGCCCGAGAAAAAGCCACCTCGGGTATCACGCCCATTAGCGCTTCTTCCAACTGTTAATACTATAGATACTCCATACATCGAAAAACAAAATGTTGTATTGGATATCTTACAGATTGAACCCGAGTTTTTCTTTGAAACTCCAAACCAAGTAGCATTAAATGTTTTCCCTTCGGATTTCATTTTGTGCCTACTAGTTTACAAAAAACACAAGAGTTTTATGAGTTAATTTTAGTTGATTCGGATCCATAAAGTTGACGAGACATATCTCTAAACCTAAGGATCAAGAACAACAATTTATAACTCATTCAACTTTACAAATTTTAAAAGTTCTTACGCCTACAAACCGGGGTAAGAATCTCAATAAATGGAAACCTTTTTCTAAAAGAGTTTTTGATCGGAAGGATATACATACTTTGGGATTATTGTACTTGCTGGTATAATGTCTTTTGGGATCAAAATAAAATTTTCAAACATACTTGGTTTATTTATTTCAAAAATAAAACCGAGTATATCTTTCCCAGTGGTTTTTGAAATGGTGGCGAATTTTTGGACCAATATCTCGAAATACTTCCGCCACGGCTTCAAAAGGCATTGATTCTTTTTCAACATAAATTCCGAGAATAATGGAGATCATTTTCCCATAGATCTTCATTATTTTTCAAAACTATCTGTATCTTGGATTTTTTCCTGGCAATACAGATTTTCTCATATAAACAAAAACATACCAAATTTACCAATTTTACAAAGACAAATCTTTGTTCGTTGGTGGGGAAATTATAAAACGACTCTTCTTGCCGATCGCAAAGCGGTTGATAAATGGTTCGAAGAAAACCCAAAGTATCTTTGTGCCACTTTGAACAGAAGCAGATTCTTGAATCAAAAGAATCTTTGTTCAAGCATACCCTTACTTCTGCAAAAGATAAACAAGATTGTATCCAAAGCAACTTACTCTTCTTCTCAAACAACTCCAAGAAGATAAAGCTGGACCATCAACACTGTCTGAGTCCAATGATGATGAAGACGAAGATGAATTCATTGTCAATTTGGAAGAAGACTGAACTTTTGCAACTTTTGACGGAGACAATAAACACATTCGTTTCCATGTATAAAGTTGTAGAATTATAAATCATAAATCTCTTTGTATTATGATAATTTATTGTAATACGTAGAGTATTTGCTTTGTAGTTTACGTATAAAGAAATAGTACCGGTCACCAACCGGAACCGTAGCAAAAACCGCGCATTCGGGTTACCATTAACCGGAACTGTAAAAAATGACTCGAACCGATCTATATAAACAGACATTCAGTCTGTTTCAAGGGGGTTCGAAACCACTACTCTCCTCTCTCTCTAGCTTCTCTCTGCCTTCTCTCTACAACCTTTCCCCTTCTCCTCTCTTTAAGCTTTCTTCTGCCTTTCCCTTCCATGTAAGTGTTTTCATTTTAATAAACATATGAACTAGATCAGCGTAGTTTACTACCGATCTTTTCTTTTCCTTCTTTCTCTTTAGCACGTTTACTCTTCTGTTCTTATGTTCTAAACTTTAATAATTGCTTTCTCTACTTCTCTCTGTCTCTCATCCTCTCCTATTTGATCCTTAGGGGTCTCTCCCCTAAATTGGTATCAGAGCCAGAGGGGAAGTAGAGATGTGTTGATTAGATCTGGACTGTAAGGTTGCTTAATCATGATATATGGTTTGAAATAATGAGATATGCTTCGGATCTATGCTCCAATAAAAAAAAAAAAAAAATTAAGTATATATATCATAGTCTAGTAATTCTCCTAAGAAGTTTTATGTTTGATTTTTGCATATGACAAATACTTATGTGGGATGTCTAAGGCCATGGTTGTGGGATGTCTAAGGCCGTAAGACCCATGTAGTGGCAGGCGATCTGCCTCACAAAAGTGGCGAGTGTGCCCCGCATGAAATACTGTCATATGTGAATCCTGAACATAAGATTTCTTACGGAATTCATGACTTATCACATTTAATTTCAGTTATCACTTTTATTTTCCCGTTTAAGTGAAATGGTTAGGTTAATTCCCGACTATGGGATTTCGTCGATCGAGAAAAGGATAAGATTCATTCATAGTAATGTTCAGATGTTTAAGATGGTTGCACCTTGGCTGTGTCGATTCTTGAGCTATCTAGATTAATGTGAATTGAATGATCTTAGATTTTCTGATCAATAAGACCCATATTCACTATTAAAGGAGCATATGATCTAAAGACCCTCTAGAATGACCAATTATATATTATGATTAGTAAATTACAGTAAATATTTAATCAACATACCACTACTTCTTCCAATGGTCAAGATATCAGTTGAAGGGAGACTTAAATTATTTGGTTAAGTTTCTTTAAATTTACGCTTTATTTATTAAGCAATTTTATTATTGTGTTTTATTTCGAAATTTTATTATGGCTTTTCTTTTCCGTTCTCCTCATAAACGTTCTTCTTCTACCTCTTCTTCTTCTTCGACTTCCTCCGCTCCAAACTCTTTCATAAATACTTTTACAAATTCTGAAGATCAAACGTCCTCAACCCATAACATTTTCAATGAAGAAATTCAATTTAACAACATAAACCAATATGTTGATAATTGGACTCTTCCTAAAATTGACCCAAAAACTCTTTTTCATAAAAATAAGGAATGGTTTTTCCAAATCGATTACATAATCAAGACTGTTGAAGAATCTGTCCCTATCCATCCGAGAAAGAAGTCTTTCATCTTCTTTCCACCAAATCCATTGAAAAACATAAACAAAAGTACAATTTCTTACACATTGGTTGTGTACGGTTGCACTTAAACCTCTTACTCGTAAAGGGTTAAATGTTTCGGTCTTGCTTGCTTACGAGATCAAAGACATAACATTTACGAAGATTCTCTTCGCGGGCAAAAGCGTGACTGAATTTGGACTGCACAATGGACCGTCTATTTCAACTGTTTTCCAAATCAAACCATTGATCTTAACGATAAACATGCTTATGAGGCTTTAGATCTTAATCTTAAGTTCTTTGGCTTCAACATGAAACCAGGATCTATACCTGTTACCCTAATTTATAGGATACAGTATAAGGTCTCAAAATCTTCTTCCTCCTACCTCTTTCAAAATCCACGAAGACAATGGTCAAACTATTGTTTTCCTCACGATCATACAAACACAAACATCATGGTTCCAAGGGTAATCCATTGGAAAGATGTTAATCTTCCGGACACATGGGTCATGGATAAAGTCATTAAGGCTATACCCAAACCCGTCCCACAAATCACAAGAATTACACAAACACCTCTTTGGAACTGTCCTTCTTTCTTTTGACAGATCTAGTAGAACAAATTCTTCTTACGGATCTACTTCTTCAAGATATGAAAGTTGTAGATCTCCAAACTCTTCCAGAAGGTTATTTGAATATCCTGCTTCTCCTCCCCCTGCAGTTATTCATTTACCTCCTCCTCCTCCTTTACAACCTATAACACCTCCTCAACCATCTGCACCTCCTCGTCAATATGAGGATAAGCCTAATGTTGAGATGCAAGGAATAGATAATTCTGGTACAATTCCTCATGCAAACTATCAAAGAGAGGATGACCAAAATTCAGAAATACCTGCAAATTATTCTGAATTAGGTGAACCTCAATCAATTGGAGTTCTTTTACAAGAATTTCAAATTGATAAAAAACGTTTGCAAAAGGAATTCTATTCGAACATAATACTTTGAAAAGAAAGCTGGTTTTTAGAAAACTTCAAAGGAAAAGCTGCGACAAAGAGATCCAAGAAGAATTCTACGGTTTCCTTACAAAGCAAGAAATAAATATTTTATTTTTTGACCGGTTTGAGGAATACACTCTCCAACAAAAAATAGAATATCCATTTTACAAATCTATTAATATGATCAAAAAGGATTGGAAGCTTTGTGACAATCAAACAATTTCTTCTCAACTTCCACCTATTAGATCATTCCAACTTGACATCAATGACAAGAAAGGAAATCCTGTTATTGCCTCCCCTTTCAAAGCAAAAACACCTTCGATGATAATCCTACTTTTTTCGGGATATTGTCAATATTATAGAGCAAAATAATTATACAAATCGGTATCTTCAAGTTCTTGGAGGTCATATCATAAATGCATCTTCTTCTTCTTCTTCCTCACAAACAACTTGTTTCTCAACCAAATCCAGAAAAACAAAAACGAAACAACCTTTATTCAAACCATTTCAGTTTGATCCTAAGGTTAAATCTGATCTTCAAACAAAAACAAATGCTAGTATTATTCAAGATATTGACCAACAATTACAACGGTTAAGAAATAAGGATGATCTTTCAACACCAACTACAGATTTAAGAAGAAAGATTATTCCGGAAACCCCTTCTACTCCCCAAAAATCAACTCATGATTCATCATCTGTTAATACAGTAATGATCATGAATTTAAAAAACCTTTCTGAAAAAGATTCTGAATATGATTCAAAATCTAATTTTCAAATAAACCATCAACGATGGCAAAAACCTTCTTGGAAAAATCCCTCTTTTCAAAGTTCTTCAAAGTTATACTATCCTAGGGCCGATCCTTTGGATATTCTAACGAGGAACGCCATAATCAAACTTTTAAGTCTTTTAACTCAAATGACATCTATGAATGGAATATAGATGGCCGAGTGAGACTAATATTCTTCAAATTCTTCAACGAGATGACAATGGTAAGCTCGCTTACTATGTTTCAAAGAATTACACAGATCGTGATATTACTGATCTTTTAATTTCCGGATTTTCTCGGACGGTTAAAAGGTTGGTGGGATTTTTATCGGCGATCGATTAGAGAAACAACAAATTTTTTCATCTCGTTAAAGCGAGTCGATGGAACTCGATAACTCACAATGGAGAACCAATTCCAGTTACGTTAATACTCTTATTTTTTCAATAATTAAACACTTTATTGGCGATCCGAGATTTGGAAAGATCGCTCTTCCGAACTTTTATCAAACATCAAATGTCGAACATTATCCGAATTTAGATGGTATAAAGATACCTTCATGACTCGGGTATTGACAAGAGATGATGCCAACCAAGGTTTTTGGAAAGAAAAATTTCTAGCTGGATTACCAAAATCTTTTGGTGATAAAGTTAGAGATAAACTTAGAACCTTGTATAACGGCACAATCCCTTATGATATATTGACATATGGTGAATTGATTTCCCATGTTCGAGAAAAGCTTAAAAATCATCAAGATGATGGAATCAAACATCAACTTGCCAAAGAAAAGAGTATAAACGAAAAGAATTAGGTACTTTTTGTGAACAATTTGGTCTTCCTTCTTGTTCTAAACCAAGGCCAAAGACTCACAAATCTTCTCATTTTCAAAAAACTTTTAAACCTTATAAATCATCTTCTTTTTCAAAACGTCCTTATTTTAAGGATTATTCTCGATCTTTTCATAAAAAACCAAGAAAAGGCTTTCGTCAAATTTTAAATCTAAATCCAAACCTAATAAATCTTTCACAAAACCTTTGAAAGATCAGTCTTGTTATAAATGTGGTAAAATTGGTCATTATGCTAAATACTTGCAGAATCTCCAACAAAATAAACAACATTGACCAACTCGAAGAATCTCTTCGAAACCAAATAAACAATCTTCTTCTTGATACTTCCTCGATTCTCAAGAAGAAACCACTCAAATTCCACGAGGATATTAATCAAGTACAAGATGATGAATACTATTCATCCTCGACTCGATAATATTGCTCAAATAAATATGATCACCAGGGAGCAAGATCTACTCCTTGATGTTATCAACAAACTTCCGTTTGTGATAAAGGTGAGTATTTTTCAAAGTTGAAAGATATTTTATCACAATCCTCCCAACCCTCTTCTTCTACTCCTTCCAAAATAAATATTCCACAGAAACCATTATGATCTTACCAAAACCATGGAAAGATTTAAACGTTCAGAAAACCATTACTATAAATGATCTTGGTGAGATTAATACACTCAAATCAAGTTCAACAACTTCAATCCTCTCACAAAATTCATGAGGATGCCATACTTCAAATCCATCAAATCTTATCTTCTTCTCAAAATCCTTCGATGAGAATAATGATCGGTTTCAAACAATGAAAATCAAGATGAAAATTCTCTTGAGAATCCGATTTTAGAAACACCCTTTCTAAATGAGGTATCTCAATGTTTTGTACAAAAATTTTATATAAACGTCAAGATTATAATCGGTGATTATGTTCTTGATCAACCAGCTTTATTTGACACGGGATCCATGGTCAATTGTATTTTAGAAGGCCTGGTTCCTACAAAATATTTTGAAAAAACAACCGAACGATTTGTAGGTGTTTCCGCATCTTACTTGTCCCGTTCGGTATAAGTTGTCAAAGGCAATTGTCCAAAATGGAAATTGGAAGGTAAAAACCCCTTTTATTCTTATGAAAACTATGGCATCTAATATTATTCTTGGAGCACCATTTGCTACAATGATAACGCCATACAAAACTCTTTTCGAGGGGATTACAACCAAACATTTAGGTTTTGGACAAAAGATATTTTTTCCTTTTTCGAAAAACCAAGAGTTAGAGAATTGAATCTTGTTTTCATGAAACAAAATCAGATCAATTTTCTTAAAGAAGAAGTCTCCTTTAAACGCATTGAGCATCAACTTCAACAACCTTTTATCCAAAACAAATCCATTCTTGTCTGGATAAAATTCACCAAACCGTTTGTGCGGATTTACCTAATGCTTTCGGAATCGAAAGCAACACATGGTAGATCTTCCTTACGAACCAAACTTTTCTCGAAAAACATATTCCCACAAAAGCCCGCTATTCAAATGAATCAAGAAATTCTTGAAACTTGCAAAAAAGAAATTCAAGATCTTCTTGACAAACGTTTGATACGCAAAAGCCAAAGCCCTTGGTCTTGTGCGGCTTTCTACGTTAACAAAAATGCTTTGAGATTGAACGAGGAACACCTCGCTTAGTCATAAATTATAAACCACTTAATGAAGCTTTGCAATGGATTCGATATCCAATTCCAAATAAATCGACTTACTAAAACATTTACATTACGCAAAAATCTTTTCTAAATTTGACATGAAATCTGGATTTTGGCGGATACAAATTTCGAAAAAGATAGGTATAAAGCTGCTTTTCTTGTCCCATTTGGTCGATATGAATGGAATGTTATGCCTTTTGGTTTAAAAAATGCCCCTTCTGAATTTCAAAAGATTATGAACGACATTTTCATGCACCAAAGTCAATATATCATTGTATATATTGATGATGTTCTAGTCTTTTCAAATTCAACAAGATCATTTTAAACATGTCAATAAATTTATTAGAACTGCTGAGAAATAAATGGTTTAGTTGTTTCAAAACCAAAAATCAGTTTATTTCAAACAAAAGTCCGATTTCTTGGACATTGGATTAATCAAGGAACTATCACGCCAATTGAAAGAGCAATTCAATTTGCGGATAAGTTTCGATCAGATCCTTGATAAAAATCAATTGCGAGAGATTTCGGGTTGTTTAAATTATGTGGTGAGTTCATTCCTCAACTTAGCAACTTTCTTAAACCACTCCATGAACGTCTTAAGAACAATCCATCTCCTTGGACGGATGTTCATACAAAGATTGTTCAACAAATCAAAAAACGAGGTTAAGGAACTTCCATGCCTTAACCTTCCTCTTCCTATGGCCTTTAAGATTGTCCAGACGGATGCTTCGAATTAGGCTATGGAGGAATTCTTAAACAACGTGTAGGAAATAAAGAGCAAATTATCTCTTTTACATCCAAACACCGGAATCCTGCGCTCGAAAAAATTATTCTACGATCAAAAAAGAAATTTTGGCCATTGTTTTATGTGTTTCAAAATTTCAAGCTGATCTATTAAATCAAAGGTTTTTAATTCGCATTGATTGCAAATCTGCAAAAGATGTTTTACAAAAAGATGTTAAAAACCTTGCATCAAAACAAATTTTTGCCCGATGGCAAGCAATTTTGAGTGTTTTTGATTTTGATATTGAATTTATCAAAGGCACTACAAATTACCTCCCGATTTCCTTACCCGAGAATTCCTTCAAGGAAGTTCTAAGATGAGTGAAACCTAACCATAAATATTTTTCTCTTCCTTTAGCCTATGACGAGAAAAAAGAAACCAGGAGATGATCAAAAGAATAAATCATCCTCTCCCATGATGAGGATGATAAACAAAGCATTTTCCAAGATGCTCAAGGCCCCCTTCCGGCGATTTGGCCAAAATTATAAAACAAGCGCTTCAACAACAAACGGCTTCTCGGGAAGCATCTTCATCAATGAGTCAACCTATCCCACAAACACGGGGAATGCGTCGGACTCGTTCACAAACAAGATCTGGGTCTTCTACCCCAAAACCGGAGTCATCTACTCCAATAAATCCGCCTCTATCCCGGGGACTAATTTCTAAAAAATCTTTAAAGCCCGAACCAAAAACCATTGATTCCTACGTCAAAAAACTTCCTTCTCAAAATTGGAATGAAGTATTGACAAAAAAGGATCCAAAAATCCAGGCTTTAGAATATGATAAATTGGCTTTATCTTTAATTGCCTCTTCTTCCCAGGCAATTACAAAAGGAGAGTATGATTCAGCAAATAAAGAATTTGCTCTCCAACTAGCCCGAAAAAAGCCACCTCGGGTATCACGCCCATTAGCGAGTTCTTCCAACCGTTAATACTATAGATACTCCATACATCGAAAAACAAAATGTTGTATTGGATATCTTACAGTTGAACCCGAGTTTTTCTTTGAAACTCCAAACCAAGTAGCATTAAATGTTTTCCCTTCGGATTTCATTTTGTGCCTACTAGTTTACAAAAAACACAAGAGTTTTATGAGTTAATTTTAGTTGATTCGGATCCATAAAGTTGACGAGACATATCTCTAAACCTAAGGATCAAGAACAACAATTTATAACTCATTCAACTTTACAAATTTTAAAAGTTCTTACGCCTACAACCGGGGTAAGAATCTCAATAAATGGAAACCTTTTTCTAAAAGAGTTTTTGATCTGGAAGGATATACATACCGGGATTATTGTCTTGCCTGGTATAATGTCTTTTGGGATCAAAATAAAATTTTCAAACATACTTGGTTTATTTATTTCAAAAATAAAACCGAGTATATCTTTCCCAGTGGTTTTTGAAATGGTGGCGAATTTTTGGACCAATATCTGAAATACTTCCGCCACAGCTTCAAAAGGCATTGATTCTTTTTCAACATAAATTCCAGAATAATGGAGATCCTTTTCCCATAGATCTTCATTATTTTTCAAAACTATCTGTATCTTGGATTTTTTCCTGGCAATACAGATTTTCTCATATAAACAAAAACATACCAAATTTACCAATTTTACAAAGACAAATCTTTGTTCGTTGGTGGGGAAATTATAAAACGACTCTTGCTGACTGCAAAGCGGTTGATAAATGGTTCGAAGAAAACCCAAAGTATCTTTGTGCCACTTTGAACGGAGCAGATTCTTGAATCAAAAGAATCTTTGTTCAAAGATACCCTTTGCTGCTGCAAAAGATAAACAAGATTGTATCCAAGAACTTACTCTTCTTCTCAAACAACTCCAAGAAGATAAAGGCGGACCATCAACACCGTCTCGAGTCCAATGATGATGAAGACGAAGATGAATTCATTGTCAATTTGGAAGAAGACTGAACTTTTGCAACTTTTGACGGAGACAATAAACACATTCGTTTCCATGTATAAAGTTGTAGAATTATAAATCATAAATCTCTTTGTATTATGATAATTTATTGTAATACGTAGAGTATTTGCTGTAGTTTACGTATAAAGAAACAGTACCGGTCACCAACCGGAACTGTAGCAAAACTGGCAGTTCAGGTTACCATTAACCGGAACTGTACAAACAGTGACTCGAACCGATCTATATAAACAGACATTCGATCATTTCAAGGGGGTTCAAACCACTACTCTCCTCTCTCTCTAGCTTCTCTCTGCCTTCTCTCTACAACCTTTCCCCTTCTCCTCTCTTTAAGCTTTCTTCTGCCTTTCCCTTCCATGTAAGTGTTTTCATTTTAATAAACGTTTTCTTCTTTATGTCTTCCTGCATCTGCATCTCTTACTCTTCTTTTGTGAACTTATGTACTAGATCAGCGTAGTTTACTACCGATCTTTTCTTTTCCTTCTTTCTCTTTAGCACGTTTACTCTTCTGTTCTTATGTTCTAAACTTTAATAATTGCTTTCTCTACTTCTCTCTCGTCTCTCATCCTCTCCTATTTGATCCTTAGGGGTCTCTCCCCTAAATTGGTATCGAGCCGGAGGGGAAGTAGAGATGTGTTGATTAGATCGGACCGTAAGGTTGCTTAATCATGATATATGGTTTGAAATAATGAGATATGCTTCGGATCTATGCTCCAATATAAAAAAAAAAAAAAAAATTAAAATTAAGTATATATATCATAGTCTAGTAATTCTCCTAAGAAGTTTTATGTTTGATTTTTGCATATGACAAATACTTATGTGGGATGTCTAAGGCCATGGTTGTGGGATGTCTAAGGCCGTAAGACCCATGTAGTGGCAGGCGATCTGCCTCACAAAAGTGGCGAGTGTGCCCCGCATGAAATACTGTCATATGTGAATCCTGAACATAAGATTTCTTACGGGAATTCATGACTTATCACATTTAATTTCAGTTATCACTTTTATTTTCCTGTTTAAGTGAAATGGTTAGGTTAATTCCTGACTATGGGATTTCGTCTGATCTGAGAAAAGGATAAGATTCATTCATAGTAATGTTCAGATGTTTAAGATGGTTGCACCTTGGCAGTGTCGATTCTTGAGCTATCTAGATTAATGTGAATTGAATGATCTTAGATTTTCAGATCAATAAGACCCATATTCACTATTAAAGGAGCATATGATCTAAAGACCCTCTAGAATGACCAATTATATATTATGATTAGTAAATTACAGTAAATATTTAATCAACATACCACTACTTCTTCCAATGGTCAAGATATCAGTTGAAGGGAGACTTAAATTATTTGGTTAAGTTTCTTTAAATTTCTGCTTTATTTATTAAGCAATTTTATTATTGTGTTTTATTTCTGAAATTTTATTATGGCTTTTCTTTTCCGTTCTCCTCATAAACGTTCTTCTTCTACCTCTTCTTCTTCTTCGACTTCCTCCGCTCCAAACTATTTCATAAATACTTTTACAAATTCTGAAGATCAAACGTCCTCAACCCATAACATTTTCAATGAAGAAATTCAATTTAACAACATAAACCAACATGTTGATAATTGGACTCTTCCTAAAATTGACCCAAAAACTCTTTTTCATAAAAATAAGGAATGGTTTTTCCAGATCGATTACATAATCAAGACTTGTTGAAGAATCTGTCCCTATCCATCCCGAGAAAGAAGTCTTTCATCTTCTTTCCACCAAATCCATTGAAAAACATAAACAAAAGTACAATTTCTTACACATTGGTTGTGTACGGTGCACTTAAACCTCTTACTCGTAAAGGGTTAAATGTTTCTGGTCTTGCTTGCTTACGAGATCAAAGACATAACATTTACGAAGATTCTCTTCTGCGCAGACTGAATTTGGACCTGATGGACCGATCTATTTCAACTGTTTTCCAAATCAAACCATTGATCTTAACGATAAACATGCTTATGAGGCTTTAGATCTTAATCTTAAGTTCTTTGGCTTCAACATGAAACCAGGATCTATACCTGTTACCCTAATTTATAGGATACAGTATAAGGTCTCAAAATCTTCTTCCTCCTACCTCTTTCAAAATCCTGAAGACAATGGTCAAACTATTGTTTTCCTCACTGATCATACAAACACAAACATCATGGTTCCAAGGGTAATCCATTGGAAAGATGTTAATCTTCCGGACACATGGGTCATGGATAAAGTTGTTAAGGCTATACCCAAACCCGTCCCACAAATCACAAGAATTACACAAACACCTCTTTGGAACTGTCCTTCTTTCTTTTGACAGATCTAGTAGAACAAATTCTTCTTACGGATCTACTTCTTCAAGATATGAAAGTTGTAGATCTCCAAACTCTTCCGAGAAGGTTATTTGAATATCCCGCTTCTCCTCCCCCGCAGCTTATTCATTTACCTCCTCCTCCTCCTTTACAACCTATAACACCTCCTCAACCATCTGCACCTCCTCGTCAATATGAGGATAAGCCTAATGTTGAGATGCAAGGAATAGATAATTACGGTACAATTCCTCATGCAAACTATCAAAGAGAGGATGACCAAAATTCAGAAATACCCGCAAATTATTCTGAATTAGGTGAACCTCAATCAATTGGAGTTCTTTTACAAGAATTTCAAATTGATAAAAAACGTTTGCAAAAGGAATTCTATTCGAACATAATACTTTGAAAAGAAACTGGTTTTTAGAAAACTTCAAAGGAAAAGCTATGACAAGATCCAAGAAGAATTCTACGGTTTCCTTACAAAGCAAGAAATAAATATTTTATTTTTTGACCGGTTTGAGGAATACACTCTCCAACAAAAAATAGAATATCCATTTTACAAATCTATTAATATGATCAAAAAGGATTGGAAGCTTTGTGACAATCAAACAATTTCTTCTCAACTTCCACCTATTAGATCATTCCAACTTGACATCAATGACGAGAAAGGAAATCCTGTTATTGCCTCCCCTTTCAAAGCAAAAACACCTTCGATGATAATCCTCTTGCTCGGGATATTGTCAATATTATAGAGCAAAATAATTATACAAATCGGTATCTTCAAGTTCTTGGAGGTCATATCATAAATGCATCTTCTTCTTCTTCTTCCTCACAAACAACTTCGTTTCTCAACCAAATCCGAAAAAAAAAAAACAGAAACAACCTTTATTCAAACCATTTCAGTTTGATCCTAAGGTTAAATCGATCTTCAAACAAAAACAAATGCTAGTATTATTCAAAGGTATATTGACCAACAATTACAACGGTTAAGAAATAAGGATGATCTTTCAACACCAACTACTGATTTAAGAAGAAAGATTATTCCGAAACCCTTCTACTCCCCAAAATCAACTCATGATTCATCATCATTATACGATAATGATCATGAATTTAAAAAACCTTTCTGAAAAAGATTCTGAATCTGATTCAAAATCTAATTTTCAAATAAACCATCAACGATGGCAAAAACCTTCTTGGAAAAATCCCTCTTTTCAAAGTTCTTCAAAGTTATACTATCCTAGGGCCAGTCCTTTGGATATTCTAACTGAGGAACGCCATAATCAAACTTTTAAGTCTTTTAACTCAAATGACATCTATGAATGGAATATAGATGGCCAGAGTGAGACTAATATTCTTCAAATTCTTCAACAGATGACAATGGTAAGCTCTGCTTACTATGTTTCAAAGAATTACACAGATCGTGATATTACTGATCTTTTAATTTCCGGATTTTCTGGACAGTTAAAAGGTTGGTGGGATTTTTATCGGACGATTCGAGAAACAACAAATTTTTTCATCTCGTTAAAGCCGAGTCGATGGAACTCGATAACTCACAATGGAGAACCAATTCCAGTTCTGTTAATACTCTTATTTTTTCAATGATTAAACACTTTATTGGCGATCCGAGAGATTTGGAAAGATCGCTCTTTCCGAACTTTTATCAAACATCAAATGTCCAACATTATCCGAATTTAGATGGTATAAAGATACCTTCATGACTCGGGTATTGACAAGAGATGATGCCAACCAAGGTTTTTGGAAAGAAAAATTTCTAGCTTTGGATTACCAAAATCTTTTGGTGATAAAGTTAGAGATAAACTTAGAACCTTGTATAACGGCACAATCCCTTATGATATATTGACATATGGTGAATTGATTTCTCATGTTCAGAAAACTGCCTTAAAAATCTGTCAAGATGATGGAATCAAACATCAACTTGCCAAAGAAAAGAGTATAAACAGAAAAGAATTAGGTACTTTTTGTGAACAATTTGGTCTTCCTTCTTGTTCTAAACCAAGGCCAAAGACTCACAAATCTTCTCATTTTCAAAAAACTTTTAAACCTTATAAATCATCTTCTTTTTCAAAACGTCCTTATTTTAAGGATTATTCTCGATCTTTTCATAAAAAACCAAGAAAAGGCTTTCGTCCAAATTTTAAATCTAAATCCAAACCTAATAAATCTTTCACAAAACCTTTGAAAGATCAGTCTTGTTATAAATGTGGTAAAATTGTTCATTATGCTAAATACTGCGAATCTCCAACAAAATAAACAACATTGACCAACTCGAAGAATCTCTTCGAAACCAAATAAACAATCTTCTTCTTGATACTTCCTCCGATTCTCAAGAAGAAACCAGCTCAAATTCCACTTGAGGATATTAATCAAGTACAAGATGATGAATACTATTCATTCTCTCGACTCGATAATATTGCTCAAATAAATATGATCACCAGGAGCAAGATCTACTCCTTGATGTTATCAACAAACTTCCGTTGTGATAAAGGTGAGTATTTTTCAAAGTTGAAAGATATTTTATCACAATCCTCCCAACCCTCTTCTTCTACTCCTTCCAAAATAAATATTCCACGAGAACCATTATGATCTTACCAAAACCATGGAAAGATTTAAACGTTCAAAAACACATTACTATAAATGATCTTGGCCGAGATTAATACACTCAAATCAAGTTCAACAACTTCAATCCTCTCACAAAATTCATGAGGATGCCATACTTCAAATCCATCAAATCTTATCTTCTTCTCAAAATCCTTCGATGAGAATAATGATCGGGTTTCAAACAATGAAAATCAAGATGAAAATTCTCTTGAGAATCCGATTTTAGAAACACCCTTTCTAAATGAGGTATCTCAATGTTTTGTACAAAAATTTTATATAAACGTCAAGATTATAATCGGTGATTATGTTCTTGATCAACCAGCTTTATTTGACACAGGATCCATGGTCAATTGTATTTTAGAAGGCCTGGTTCCTACAAAATATTTTGAAAAAACAACTGAACGATTTGTAGGTGTTTCCGCATCTTACTGTCCTGTTCAGTATAAGTTGTCAAAGGCAATTGTCCAAAATGGAAATTGGAAGGTAAAAACCCCTTTTATTCTTATGAAAACTATGGCATCTAATATTATTCTTGGAGCACCATTTGCTACAATGATAACGCCATACAAAACTCTTTCTGAGGGGATTACAACCAAACATTTAGGTTTTGGACAAAAGATATTTTTTCCTTTTTCTGAAAAACCAAGAGTTAGAGAATTGAATCTTGTTTTCATGAAACAAAATCGATCAATTTTCTTAAAGAAGAAGTCTCCTTTAAACGCATTGAGCATCAACTTCAACAACCTTTTATCCGAAACAAATCCATTCTTGTCTGGATAAAATTCACCAAACCGTTTGTGCGGATTTACCTAATGCTTTCTGGAATCGAAAGCAACACATGGTAGATCTTCCTTACGAACCAAACTTTTCTGAAAAACATATTCCCACAAAAGCCCGCGCTATTCAAATGAATCAAGAAATTCTTGAAACTTGCAAAAAGAAATTCAAGATCTTCTTGACAAACGTTTGATACGCAAAAGCCAAAGCCCTTGGTCTTGTGCGGCTTTCTACGTTAACAAAAATGCTTTGAGATTGAACGAGGAACACCTCGCTTAGTCATAAATTATAAACCACTTAATGAAGCTTTGCAATGGATTCGATATCCAATTCCAAATAAATCGACTTACTAAAACATTTACATTACGCAAAAATCTTTTCTAAATTTGACATGAAATCTGGATTTTGGCGGATACAAATTTCGAAAAAGATAGGTATAAAACTGCTTTTCTTGTCCCATTTGGTCGAGTATGAATGGAATGTTATGCCTTTTGGTTTAAAAAATGCCCCTTACGAATTTCAAAAGATTGTGAACGACATTTTCATGCACCAAAGTCAATATATCATTGTATATATTGATGATGTTCTAGTCTTTTCAAATTCAACGAAGATCATTTTAAACATGTCAATAAATTTATTAGAACTGAGAAATAAATGGTTTAGTTGTTTCAAAACCAAAAATCAGTTTATTTCAAACAAAAGTCCGATTTCTTGGACATTGGATTAATCAAGGAACTATCACGCCAATTGAAAGAGCAATTCAATTTGCGGATAAGTTTCCCGATCAGATCCTTGATAAAAATCAATTGCGAGAGATTTCGGGTTGTTTAAATTATGTGGTGAGTTCATTCCTCAACTTAGCAACTTTCTTAAACCACTCCATGAACGTCTTAAGAACAATCCATCTCCTTGACGGATGTTCATACAAAGATTGTTCAACAAATCAAAAAAAAGGTTAAGGAACTTCCATGCCTTAACCTTCCTCTTCCTATGGCCTTTAAGATTGTCCAGACGGATGCTTCTGAATTAGGCTATGGAGGAATTCTTAAACAACGTGTAGGAAATAAAGAGCAAATTATCTCTTTTACATCCAAACACTGGAATCCTGCTCAGAAAAATTATTCTACGATCAAAAAAGAAATTTTGGCCATTGTTTTATGTGTTTCAAAATTTCAAGCTGATCTATTAAATCAAAGGTTTTTAATTCGCATTGATTGCAAATCTGCAAAAGATGTTTTACAAAAAGATGTTAAAAACCTTGCATCAAAACAAATTTTTGCCCGATGGCAAGCAATTTTGAGTGTTTTTGATTTTGATATTGAATTTATCAAAGGCACTACAAATTACCTCCCGATTTCCTTACCCGAGAATTCCTTCAAGGAAGTTCTAAGATGAGTGAAACCTAACCATAAATATTTTTCTCTTCCTTTAGCCTATGACGAGAAAAAAGAAACCAGGAGATGATCAAAAGAATAAATCTGTCCTCTCCCATGATGAGGATGATAAACAAAGCATTTTCCAAGATGCTCAAGGCCCCCTTCCGGCGATTTGGCCAAAATTATAAAACAACTGCTTCAACAACAAACAGCTTCTCAGGAAGCATCTTCATCAATGAGTCAACCTATCCCACAAACACAGGGAATGCGTCAGACTCGTTCACAAACAAGATCTGGGTCATCTACCCCAAAACCGAGTCATCTACTCCAATATATCGATCTCATCCCAGGGACTAATTTCTAAACAATCTTTAAAGCCTGAACCAAAAACCATTGATTCCTACGTCAAAAAACTTCCTTCTCAAAATTGGAATGAAGTATTGACAAAAAAGGATCAAAAATCCAGGCTTTAGAATATGATAAATTGGCTTTATCTTTAATTGCCTCTTCTTCCCAGGCAATTACAAAAGGAGAGTATGATTCGATAAATAAAGAATTTGCTCTCCAACTAGCCCGAAAAAAGCCACCTCGGGTATCACGCCCATTAGCAGTTCTTCCAACTGTTAATACTATAGATACTCCATACATCGAAAAACAAAATGTTGTATTGGATATCTTACAGTTGAACCCGAGTTTTTCTTTGAAACTCCAAACCAAGTAGCATTAAATGTTTTCCCTTCGGATTTCATTTTGTGCCTACTAGTTTACAAAAAACACAAGAGTTTTATGAGTTAATTTTAGTTGATTACGGATCCATAAAGTTGACGAGACATATCTCTAAACCTAAGGATCAAGAACAACAATTTATAACTCATTCAACTTTACAAATTTTAAAAGTTCTTACGCCTACAAACTGGGGTAAGAATCTCAATAAATGGAAACCTTTTTCTAAAAGAGTTTTTGATCGGAAGGATATACATACGGGATTATTATCTTTGCCTGGTATAATGTCTTTTGGGATCAAAATAAAATTTTCAAACATACTTGGTTTATTTATTTCAAAAATAAAACCGAGTATATCTTTCCCCAAAGTGGTTTTTGAAATGGTGGCGAATTTTTGGACCAATATCTCGAAATACTTCCGCCACGACTTCAAAAGGCATTGATTCTTTTTCAACATAAATTCCAGAATAATGGAGATCCTTTTCCCATAGATCTTCATTATTTTTCAAAACTATCTGTATCTTGGATTTTTTCCGGCAATACAGATTTTCTCATATAAACAAAAACATACCAAATTTACCAATTTTACAAAGACAAATCTTTGTTCGTTGGTGGGGAAATTATAAAACGACTCTTACTGACTGCAAAGCGGTTGATAAATGGTTCGAAGAAAACCCAAAGTATCTTTGTGCCACTGAACAGAGCAGATTCTTGAATCAAAAGAATGCTGTTCAGCATACCCTTGCTGCTGCAAAAGATAAACAAGATTGTATCCAGCAACTTACTCTTCTTCTCAAACAACTCCAAGAAGATAAAGCTGGACCATCAACACCGTGTCGAGTCCAATGATGATGAAGACGAAGATGAATTCATTGTCAATTTGGAAGAAGATCAACTTTTGCAACTTTTGACGGAGACAATAAACACATTCGTTTCCATGTATAAAGTTGTAGAATTATAAATCATAAATCTCTTTGTATTATGATAATTTATTGTAATACGTAGAGTATTTGTTTGTAGTTTACGTATAAAGAAACAAGACGGTCACCAACCGGAATCAGCAAACTCAAAGCGCGATTCGAGTTACCATTAACCGGAACCGTGCTAAACATGACTCGAACCGATCTATATAAACAGACATTCAGTCTGTTTCAAGGGGGTTCGAAACCACTACTCTCCTCTCTCTCTAGCTTCTCTCGCACTTCTCTCTACAACCTTTCCCTTCTCCTCTCTTTAAGCTTTCTTCGCCTTTCCCTTCCATGTAAGTGTTTTCATTTTAATAAACGTTTTCTTCTTTATTAAAGAAGAAAGAAGGAAAAGAAAAGATCGGTAGTAAACTACGCTGATCTAGTTCATAAGTTCACAAAAGAAGAGTAAGAGATGCAGATGCAGGAAGACATAAAGAAGAAAACGTTTATTAAAATGAAAACACTTACATGGAAGGGAAAGGCAGAAGAAAGCTTAAAGAGAGGAGAAGGGGAAAGGTTGTAGAGAGAAGGACAGTTCCAGTAGGTGTTTGTGTAATTCTTGTGATTTGTGGGACGGGTTTGGGTATAGCCTTAACAGCTTTATCCATGACCCATGTGTCCGGAAGATTAACATCTTTCCAATGGATTACCCTTGGAACCATGATGTTTGTGTTTGTATGATCAGTGAGGAAAACAATAGTAATCAAACATAAAACTTCTTAGGAGAATTACTAGACTATGATATATATACTTAATTTTAATTTTTTTTTTTTTTATATTGGAGCATAGATCCGAAGCATATCTCATTATTTCAAACCATATATCATGATTAAGCAAATTACAGTAAATATTTAATCAACATACCACTACTTCTTCCAATGGTCAAGATATCAGTTGAAGGGAGACTTAAATTATTTGGTTAAGTTTCTTTAAATTTCTGCTTTATTTATTAAGCAATTTTATTATTGTGTTTTATTTCTGAAATTTTATTATGGCTTTTCTTTTCCGTAGGATTATCCGAATTTAGATGGTATAAAGATACCTTCATGACTCGGGTATTGACAAGAGATGATGCCAACCAAGGTTTTTGGAAAGAAAAATTTCTAGCTGGATTACCAAAATCTTTTGGTGATAAAGTTAGAGATAAACTTAGAACCTTGTATAACGGCACAATCCCTTATGATATATTGACATATGGTGAATTGATTTCTCATGTTCAGAAAACTGCCTTAAAAATCTGTCAAGATGATGGAATCAAACATCAACTTGCCAAAGAAAAGAGTATAAACGAAAAAGAATTAGGTACTTTTTGTGAACAATTTGGTCTTCCTTCTTGTTCTAAACCAAGGCCAAAGACTCACAAATCTTCTCATTTTCAAAAAACTTTTAAACCTTATAAATCATCTTCTTTTTCAAAACGTCCTTATTTTAAGGATTATTCTCGATCTTTTCATAAAAAACCAAGAAAAGGCTTTCGTCCAAATTTTAAATCTAAATCCAAACCTAATAAATCTTTCACAAAACCTTTGAAAGATCAGTCTTGTTATAAATGTGGTAAAATTGGTCATTATGCTAAATACTTTGCGAATCTCCAACAAAATAAACAACATTGACCAACTCGAAGAATCTCTTCGAAACCAAATAAACAATCTTCTTCTTGATACTTCCTCGATTCGAAGAAGAAACCAGCTCAAATTCCACGAGGATATTAATCAAGTACAAGATGATGAATACTATTCATCCTCGACTCGATAATATTGCTCAAATAAATATGATCACCAGGGAGCAAGATCTACTCCTTGATGTTATCAACAAACTTCCGTTGTGATAAAGGTGAGTATTTTTCAAAGTTGAAAGATATTTTATCACAATCCTCCCAACCCTCTTCTTCTACTCCTTCCAAAATAAATATTCCACGAAACCATTATGATCTTACCAAAACCATGGAAAGATTTAAACGTTCGTAAAACTCCGTTACTATAAATGATCTTGAAATGAGATTAATACACTCAAATCAAGTTCAACAACTTCAATCCTCTCACAAAATTCATGAGGATGCCATACTTCAAATCCATCAAATCTTATCTTCTTCTCAAAATCCTTGATGAGAATAATGATCGGGTTTCAAACAATGAAAATCAAGATGAAAATTCTCTTGAGAATCCGATTTTAGAAACACCCTTTCTAAATGAGGTATCTCAATGTTTTGTACAAAAATTTTATATAAACGTCAAGATTATAATCGGTGATTATGTTCTTGATCAACCAGCTTTATTTGACACAGGATCCATGGTCAATTGTATTTTAGAAGGCCTGGTTCCTACAAAATATTTTGAAAAAACAACCGAACGATTTGTAGGTGTTTCCGCGTCTTACCGTCCCGTTCGGTATAAGTTGTCAAAGGCAATTGTCCAAAATGGAAATTGGAAGGTAAAAACCCCTTTTATTCTTATGAAAACTATGGCATCTAATATTATTCTTGGAGCACCATTTGCTACAATGATAACGCCATACAAAACTCTTTCGAGGGGGATTACAACCAAACATTTAGGTTTTGGACAAAAGATATTTTTTCCTTTTTCGAAAAACCAAGAGTTAGAGAATTGAATCTTGTTTTCATGAAACAAAATCAGATCAATTTTCTTAAAGAAGAAGTCTCCTTTAAACGCATTGAGCATCAACTTCAACAACCTTTTATCCGAAACAAATCCATTCTTGTCTCGGATAAAATTCACCAAACCGTTTGTGCGGATTTACCTAATGCTTTCGGAATCGAAAGCAACACATGGTAGATCTTCCTTACGAACCAAACTTTTCTCGAAAAACATATTCCCACAAAAGCCCGCGCTATTCAAATGAATCAAGAAATTCTTGAAACTTGCAAAAAAGAAATTCAAGATCTTCTTGACAAACGTTTGATACGCAAAAGCCAAAGCCCTTGGTCTTGTGCGGCTTTCTACGTTAACAAAAATGCTTTGAGATTGAACGAGGAACACCTCGCTTAGTCATAAATTATAAACCACTTAATGAAGCTTTGCAATGGATTCGATATCCAATTCCAAATAAATCTGACTTACTAAAACATTTACATTCGCAAAAATCTTTTCTAAATTTGACATGAAATCGGATTTTGGCGGATACAAATTTCTGAAAAAGATAGGTATAAAACGCTTTTCTTTTGTCCCATTTGGTCGAGTATGAATGGAATGTTATGCCTTTTGGTTTAAAAATGCCCCTTCTGAATTTCAAAAGATTGTGAACGACATTTTCATGCACCAAAGTCAATATATCATTGTATATATTGATGATGTTCTAGTCTTTTCAAATTCAACAAGATCATTTTAAACATGTCAATAAATTTATTAGAAGCTGCAGAAATAAATGGTTTAGTTGTTTCAAAACCAAAAATCAGTTTATTTCAAACAAAAGTCCGATTTCTTGGACATTGGATTAATCAAGGAACTATCACGCCAATTGAAAGAGCAATTCAATTTGCGGATAAGTTTCGATCGATCCTTGATAAAAATCAATTGCGAGAGATTTCGGGTTGTTTAAATTATGTGGCTGAGTTCATTCCTCAACTTAGCAACTTTCTTAAACCACTCCATGAACGTCTTAAGAACAATCCATCTCCTTGGACGGATGTTCATACAAAGATTGTTCAACAAATCAAAAAACAGTTAAGGAACTTCCATGCCTTAACCTTCCTCTTCCTATGGCCTTTAAGATTGTCCAGACGGATGCTTCTGAATTAGGCTATGGAGGAATTCTTAAACAACGTGTAGGAAATAAAGAGCAAATTATCTCTTTTACATCCAAACACTGGAATCCTGCTCAGAAAAATTATTCTACGATCAAAAAAGAAATTTTGGCCATTGTTTTATGTGTTTCAAAATTTCAAGCTGATCTATTAAATCAAAGGTTTTTAATTCGCATTGATTGCAAATCTGCAAAAGATGTTTTACAAAAAGATGTTAAAAACCTTGCATCAAAACAAATTTTTGCCCGATGGCAAGCAATTTTGAGTGTTTTTTATTTTGATATTGAATTTATCAAAGGCACTACAAATTACCTCCCGATTTCCTTACCCGAGAATTCCTTCAAGGAAGTTCTAAGATGAGTGAAACCTAACCATAAATATTTTTCTCTTCCTTTAGCCTATGACGAGAAAAAAGAAACCAGGAGATGATCAAAAGAATAAATCATCCTCTCCCATGATGAGGATGATAAACAAAGCATTTTCCAAGATGCTCAAGGCCCCTTCACCGAAGCGATTTGGCCAAAATTATAAAACAACTGCTTCAACAACAAACAGCTTCTCAGGAAGCATCTTCATCAATGAGTCAACCTATCCCACAAACACAGGGAATGCGTCAGACTCGTTCACAAACAAGATCTGGGTCTTCTACCCCAAAACCGGAGTCATCTACTCCAATAAATCAGTCTCTATCCCAGGGACTAATTTCTAAAAAATCTTTAAAGCCTGAACCAAAAACCATTGATTCCTACGTCAAAAAACTTCCTTCTCAAAATTGGAATGAAGTATTGACAAAAAAGGATCCAAAAATCCAGGCTTTAGAATATGATAAATTGGCTTTATCTTTAATTGCCTCTTCTTCCCAGGCAATTACAAAAGGAGAGTATGATTCACAAATAAAGAATTTGCTCTCCAACTAGCCCGAAAAAGCCACCTCGGGTATCACGCCCATTAGCGGTTCTTCCAACCGTTAATACTATAGATACTCCATACATCGAAAAACAAAATGTTGTATTGGATATCTTACAGTTGAACCCGAGTTTTTCTTTGAAACTCCAAACCAAGTAGCATTAAATGTTTTCCCTTCGGATTTCATTTTGTGCCTACTAGTTTACAAAAAACACAAGAGTTTTATGAGTTAATTTTAGTTGATTCTGGATCCATAAAGTTGACGAGACATATCTCTAAACCTAAGGATCAAGAACAACAATTTATAACTCATTCAACTTTACAAATTTTAAAAGTTCTTACGCCTACAAACTGGGGTAAGAATCTCAATAAATGGAAACCTTTTTCTAAAAGAGTTTTTGATCTGGAAGGATATACATACTGGGATTATTGTACTGCCTGGTATAATGTCTTTTGGGATCAAAATAAAATTTTCAAACATACTTGGTTTATTTATTTCAAAAATAAAACCGAGTATATCTTTCCCCAGTGGTTTTTGAAATGGTGGCGAATTTTTGGACCAATATCTGAAATACTTCCGCCACAGCTTCAAAAGGCATTGATTCTTTTTCAACATAAATTCCAGAATAATGGAGATCCTTTTCCCATAGATCTTCATTATTTTTTCAAAACTATCTGTATCTTGGATTTTTTCCTGGCAATACTGATTTTCTCATATAAACAAAAACATACCAAATTTACCAATTTTACAAAGACAAATCTTTGTTCGTTGGTGGGAAATTATAAAACGACTCTTCTTGATTTGCAAAGCGGTTGATAAATGGTTCGAAGAAAACCCAAAGTATCTTTGTGCCACCGAACGAAGCAGATTCTTGAATCAAAAGAATCTTTGTCAAAGATACCCTTCGCTTTGCAAAAGATAAACAAGATTGTATCCAAGAACTTACTCTTCTTCTCAAACAACTCCAAGAAGATAAAGGCTGGACCATCAACACCGTCCGAGTCCAATGATGATGAAGACGAAGATGAATTCATTGTCAATTTGGAAGAAGACGAACTTTTGCAACTTTTGACGGAGACAATAAACACATTCGTTTCCATGTATAAAGTTGTAGAATTATAAATCATAAATCTCTTTGTATTATGATAATTTATTGTAATACGTAGAGTATTTGCTTTGTAGTTTACGTATAAAGAAACGATCGGTCACCAACCGGCTGTAGCAAAAAGCGATTCGGGTTACCATTAACCGAACTGTACAAACAGTGACTCGAACCGATCTATATAAACAGACATTCAGTCTGTTTCAAGGGGTTCGAAACCACTACTCTCCTCTCTCTCTAGCTTCTCTCTGCCTTCTCTCTACAACCTTTCCCCTTCTCCTCTCTTTAAGCTTTCTTCTGCCTTTCCCTTCCATGTAAGTGTTTTCATTTTAATAAACATTTTCTTCTTTATGTCTTCCTGCATCTGCATCTCTTACTCTTCTTTTGTGAACTTATGAACTAGATCAGCGTAGTTTACTACCGATCTTTTCTTTTCCTTCTTTCTCTTTAGCACGTTTACTCTTCTGTTCTTATGTTCTAAACTTTAATAATTGCTTTCTCTACTTCTCTCTGTCTCTCATCCTCTCCTATTTGATCCTTAGGGGTCTCTCCCCTAATTGGTATATATATATATATATATATATGACCATACTTATATCAAATTCCTTACATATTATGTCTAGTTTTCCTATCACATATCAAAAATAGGAAATATGACTACATGTGATCCGAGAACTTGACAGTATAAGGAATTTGAACTAAATAATTTCCATATTCTAAAATCTTAATCTGTACCTATAGCTATATTCTAAATCTAAATATTATACTATAATCACATTAATATATATATATATATATATATATATATATATATAGCATACATATATATACTACTATTTTCTAACTGTGTTCTAACTTTATTTCTTATTGATAAATTAAATAATAAAATAAAATTATAAGCTACTCAGTATGTACTTACATGTAATAACCCTTTTTACCTGTATAAATGTTTAATCTTCTACCATATTTATTTCTTAAAAAGTTAACTACAAACATGTCTACATCTTTAATTAAAAGAAAATCAACATGTAAAATTTTGATGACTAAATATAAAACTCGTATGCATCATTCGAAGAAAGAAATACAAACTTTGATATTGAAATTGAAAAAGAAATTAATTACAAGTTCCCCTTAATCAGATGGAAAATACGTTGGCACAAAAAATTCATAAACAAAATTAAATAAATAAAGTTAGAAAAATGAATATATATTTGATAAAGGGTACACATCTGTTACGATTTTTTTTTTTCGAAACTTTTTTTTTCTAATTATATTCTATCATTTAAGAAACACATCAATATTTATATGTAAGAATATTATAAAATTACTGCAGCACTATAAAAAAAACTATTATTATTAAAATATATCTTTTCTAACCATGTTTTAAGTTTATTCGTTTTTGATAAATTAAATAATAAAATTATAAGCTACTTAGTACTTACATATAATAACCCTTTGTGTGTGTGTGTGTTTGTGTTTAATCTTTTTATCTAAAGAAATTTAACTACAATATTTATTCTATGAAAAAGTTAACTAAATGTCTACATATTTAATTAAAAGAAACTCAAAATGTAAGAAAATTTTGACGACTAAATATAAAAATCTTACCAATCATTATTTGAAGGGGGAAAAAAAGCCAAATTTGATATAAAAACTGAAAAAAATAGTAATTAAGAGTGTACCTTACTTAATCAGATGAAACATCAAGCTTCAAGTTGGAACAAAATGCAAATATGGTAAACCAACTTAGCTGAAAGAGGAAGGAAGAAAGTTTGAAAGAGGAGGAAGAAGAATGAAATGAGAAAGCAAGAAGGAAGGAATTGGACGAGACTTGGGTTCTCACTCGATAATATTTATTTACAACGGGACAAAATTGAAATCGGTTTTGGCGTGAACTGCAATTTCATTTTTTTTTTTAATTTTAAACAAATAAATGTCATGTTTAATAAGGGATGGAAATCATTTTTAAGGTAAATGATTTTTGTACAAACCTTAATTTATGTTTGATGTAGCATTTCGGCAAATACTTCAAACGGTGTAGCATTTCAGTGTTTTTCACTCTTTGTAGGATATCAATAAAAAAAAGCTTATGTATGCGTGTTTAAATAAGATATATGTAAATATTACAAATATTAGTTAAACTAGTTATTTATAAAATATCATCCTTAATAATTTGCATTAGAACTACCCGTTTAATACGTGTAATTAATAGTGATAATTTAAAAAAATTGTAAATTTGATAAACTAGAGATCTTACATTATTATGTTTACTATATGTGTATGTTTGTGTGTGTCATAAATATGTGCATGTTGAGAGCGCTATTCCTACGACTTTCGAGGCTTGTGCCAAAAGCCATGCGCATGCACTACTACAAAAAATGGATATTACTACACTCAAAAACGTCCTTATTAAGAAATAGGTAGTAAAAAATGAAGGTAGTGGTATTCTTGTAATTATATATAAGGAAAATGAGCCTTCAACGTCCTGAATTATAGTTTAGGTCTTATAAAATTGATGTTTGGCGTTCTAACAAAGTTTCAGGATGTTTTAATTGCTTCCCGCCATGGGGAATATGAGAATTTTTTGTTTGGCGCCATGGTATTTAATTTTTTTTTTTGTAATAAAATTCATTTTTGGCGACTTGATTTACTTTCAGGTTGCCAATATTAAGAAAATTGGAGACCTGATTTACTCAATTTTAAAAAATTGGCGACCTGATTTGTTTTCAGGTCGCCAATATTCAGAAAATTGGCGACCTGATTTACCTTCAGGTCGCCAATATTATAAAATTGGCGACCTTATTTAGTTTAAGGTCGCCAATATTCAGAACATTGGCGACCTGATTTTACCTTTAGGTCGCCAATATTCAGAAATTTTCTGATTTGTTAATCAGAAAATTGGCGACCTGATTTTACATTCAGGTCGCCAATTAGCGACCTGAATATAAAAGTGGCGACCTGATTTTACATTCAGTTCGCCAATTATCATTTTAAAACACAAATAGGGCTCAGTTACACTTCTCACTCGCGCGATAAAACCATTCGTCATTTCACATCTCCGCACCTCCTTCCCCAAATCCAGCCGTCATTTCCCTTTTCGCAGGCGTCTCCTCCGTCGCCACCTCCACCGCGCCGCGCAAATCGACTGTGGGCTTTGTGAAACCCAGCCCTTTGTTATTCTCTCTTCCTTCATCCTTTCCGTTCGCGCGCCGCCACCGTCGTTTGTTCGTTCGCCGCCGAAGTCCGTCTTCTCCGGGTAAAAAATTGCTGCTGTTTCTTTCCTCTGTTCTTGATTCGCTGCCATATATGTTGTGTGCTCGCTTTGGGTTATAGCGGTGGTGCATCATCCTTTTCTTCCTCCCCTGTAATTTCGTCAGTGAAGGGAGTGCTGCCAGTCCTTCCTCCTTCTTTGCTGCAAGTGGTGCTTGAGGTATGCCAAACACATGTTTCTCCCCAATTTGTTGGTTCGGTGTAGCTTTTAGGCATGCTCAAGTTCTATTAATTTCTTAAACTTGTGTGGATGTGGGTGTAGATTGAAGTTGCGTATTTCTTTTTGTTGTTACTTTGCGTTGTATGCGCTGGACATCTGAGAAAATAACAATTAGATTGGGGCTAATAATTTGTGGTCAAAGAGATTTGTTGGGTCAGCTTGAAAGATGCACATGAGATATTTGTTAAATGATATATACTAGGAATTTGTGGTCAAAGAGATTTCGCAGGTGTATCATACTACGACGATGTGTTGTATCACAAATCAAGACTTTGAGTTTCCTTCAATGGTTGTGCCTGTTGCAATTTGTGGGGCTTTATTTTGTTCTTGTGTTATTTTGTTCTTGTGATATAAATGTTGCTGATGTGTGTTTTGTATTCTTGCTGCCTGTTTTCAATTCAACATGTTTTAGCCATATCATGATTGCATCAAGCTGCAATGTACTAAGTTTCCGCTATTTTACATGCCTATGTTGTCATCCGGTTGAATTTTGAATGTGCCCCTAGTGAGGTATACAAATAGAATATGCCCGATTGAATTTGAAAATACTTTTCAGTTGAACCCAATTTCTCTCCTTAAAAAAAATTTGTAGTAACAACATCTATGTTTTGCATTCTCAGTGATTACTTCTTTTTTTACTTCAGGAAGCTAATAACCCTTTTCAGTAAAGTGACTTGGTCACGACAACAACTCACATCTATTGTTGTTGTTTTTAGGTTGAATAGAGTAAAATAAATTCCAAGCATCAGAATTTAAAATTGAGGTAATTATAGTTAAATATTGTTTTTTTTTTTTTGATGTGCATTGAACTAGGTAAACTTTGTTGTATGAATAAAGATGATTAGAAGTCCATAATTTATAGTTGATGACTTAGACAATTTAGCTATATTTTTATATTTTGTATTGATGAAACTTGTTGGAATTAATAGGCGATGTTGATCTGAATTGCCCTAGTTAGTAAGTTTTATTGAATGAAGCTGAAATTGGTTGTTATTGAAATTTTGGAATGTCTTACTTGTAAGGGGAAATGCTGCCAATTTTTTTAAAAAAGATTGAGCAAAAAGCATGTCGTTCTTGAAATTGTTATAAACCTAAGTGTTGTTGGAAATGTCTTAGGTGGCAATAAAATGGGTCATAGTTGGATGAATGCTTTAAGAACTAGTGAAGAATATGAGAATGGGGTGGAAGAGTTTATTGAATTTGCTAGAAGGAATGTGGCCACAAAAAATGGGATGTATTATTGTCCATGTGTTAATTGTTTAAATGGGAGTCGAAGGGATATTGCGATATAAGGGATCACCTACTTTGTGATGGAATACACCTTCGATACACAACGTGGATATGGCATGGTGAGGAAGTAAGTACCGGTGCATCCCACGAAAATGAAGTTGAGGTAGATGATGATGAAATGGAGAAAATGATTCATGATGTTGAGGTAGAATCTTTTGCACACCCGGGTGAATATGATCGCGTGCGGAGTGATGCAGAGACACCTTTGTTCCCTGGGTGTACTAAGTATACACGGTTGACTGGGACCTTACATTTGGTCAACTTAAAGGCAACTTGTGGGTGGACCGATAGCAATTTCACGTCGCTGCTTGAATTGTTGTGTGATATGTTGCCAGATGATAATGTACTTCCAAATCGTATGTATGAGGCCAAGAAAATCTTGTCTACGATGGGTATGGAGTATAAAAAGATACACAATTGCCCTAATGACGCATATTGTACGAAACGAGTACGAAGGCCTCAGTAATTGTCCGAAGTGTAAAACTTCACGATACAAAGTGAAGAAAGTTATTGTTTCTGGAGAGCAGACAACAAAAAGGAAACCTTTGAAGGCCTTGTGGTATCTTCCAATAATTCCACGGTTTAAGCATCTGTTTACTAGTGAAGCAACGGCGAAGAAGTTGAGATGACATTCTGATGAGAGAATATCCGATGGAAAATATCTTCGGCACCCGGCTGACTCTCCGCAATGGAAGAAAATAGATGAAATGTTCCCTCAATTTGGCAGTGAGCCAAGAAACCTTCGGTTGGGGCTTTGTACAGATGGCTTCAACCCGTATCGAACTCTTAGAAGCACCCATAGTGCATGGCCGGTTCTCCTTGTAATATACAACTTACCTCCCTGGCTATGTATGAAACGCAAGTATGTGATGCTTTCTATGATGATTTACGGACCAAAACAACCCGGAACAATATCGATGTGTACTTGGCGCCTTTGGTTGAGGATTTGAAGAAGTTGTGGGAGGAAGGCGTAGATGTGTTTGATGCATATAAGAAGGAGTCCTTCAAGTTGCGTGCAATGATTTTTACCACGATAAACGACTTTCCCGCATACGGAAATTTGTCGTAGAGTACGGTGTGAAGGGGCATAAAGCATGTCCAATATGTGAAGCAGACACAAACTTCCATAAACTAAAGCACGAAAAAAAACGGTCTACCTCGGTCACATGAGGTTTCTTCATCAGTTCCACCCATATCGTAAGTTAAGAAAGCGTTTTAACGGCTTACCGGAGCAGAGCACGGCTCCAAAGGCATTAACCGGAGAGGACGTTTATAGTCGAGTGAAACATATTAATGTCATATTGGGTAAGCAGCAAAGGAAGTCGAGTGAGAAGAATATATGGAAGAAGAGATCAATTTTCTTTGATCTTCCATATTGGCGTAGTCTTGATGTGAGACACAGTCTTGATATGATGCATGTGGAGAAAAACGTTTGTGATAGCCTTGTCAGTACTCTTTTGCACATACCAAGGAAGACTAAAGATGGAATTAGTATGAGACTAGATCTGGTTGATATGGGAATAAGAGAACGGTTACATCCACGAGTAATGGAAGATGGTAAGAGGGCATACATGGAGCCAGCAACTCATACACTATCAAAAGCGGAGAAGAAAAGTTTGTGTGGATGTCTATATGACATTAAGGTGCCACAAGGATATTCTTCTAATTTCAGAAGATGTGTCTCAATGAACGATTTGAAGTTAGTGGGAATGAAGTCCCATGATTATCATGTGTTGATGCAACAACTACTACCAATAGCTATTAGAGGCATTATGAAAGATGAAGTGCGGTCCACTATAACAAGATTGAGCATTTTCTTTAATGCTATCTGTAACAAAGTGGTTGACATTGAAAAGTTGGATGAATTGGAAAATGAGGGTTATATTATTTTGTCCCAACTAGAGATGCATTTCCCTCCCTTTTTTGATATCATGGTGCACTTGATAGTGCACTTGGTAAGGAGGTAAGACTCTGCGGTCCGGTTACCTAAGGTGGATGTACCCTTTCGAGCGAGTACATGAAGGTCTTAAAAGGGTATTCTAAAAACCCTTATCGGCCGGAAGCGTCAATAGTTGAGAGATATGTAGTTGAAGAGGCTATGGAGTTCTGCAAAGATTATCTATCAGGGGCGACAATACAATCTCGGCATGACGAGGGGATAAGCGAGGAACTCGAGGAATCAAACGAAGAATAAGCCTCGTGAAGAGGTGTTGCAAGCACACGCTGTACATCTTGAATAATACGGAAGAAGTTCAACCATACATTGATGAACACAAAAAGAGTTTGAAGGATATGAATCCAAGGAAGAATGACATGCAGATAGCTAATGAGCAAAAGAAGAAATTCATCCACTGCTATCCAGGCCCCTGAGCGTCCTCCTCGTCACAAAAAAATGGAAAGCTGCGAGAATGAAGGGTGACAAATACATCAATGAAGATGTTGCTGAGGTTGCCTCAAAGATTATAAGTAGTTAAATTAGAAGTATTGAATAGCCTCAGTTGTTTCATACTATATAAGAGTTTAGTTATTATTTATGAAAAATCTTATGGTATAGGATTCACTTAAGCAGCAGAGCAGCCAAGGCTCATTCACGCCAGGTACACGGCAGGACATTTTGTCAACGGCGATTGGGAAGCCGGATTACCTTGATACTGTTCGAGGGGAGACGAGGGGAGTGAGTGTCGCAAAATATTTCGGACGGCGTTCACGTTTGTATGACGAAGAGAGCCATAAGGAGCTTGAAGCCAGAATTCGAGCGAACCTCGTAGATGAGGTTATGGCACAACTACGGGGTGAAATGAAAGCTATGGTACAACAGCAACGTACAACCGACGAATCCCCGAAGATCCCCGGCAAAGAAGATAGTTTTCAGCCTCCGAGGTTTCTATTGGCGGACCTTCTCCCCCTCCAGAGGTACCTATTGGCGAGCCGTCTCACACTCCACAGGGAGGTATACCTTGCACTCTATACTTGGATGACCCACACCGACGGATTGTTGCCGATGGTCTTGTTTACCCAGAACAAGACAAACACCACGACAAACAAATTCCAGAAGACCAACGTCGGGTGACTGTGAAAAGTGTGAGAGAGGGGGAAGAAGAGACAAATGTCCGATTGATTGATGATGAGGAGGTTACCACACTAGGCGCTGCCATCACATGGTTCATCCTTTGGCCGGATCATCTTATTGAGATGGGGACGACACCTCCGATGGTAGGAAATACATTACTGATTGATGATGAATAGTTTCCCGATTGATTTTCATTGCTAACCCACTAACAATGATATGATTTTTATGTTTTCATAGCATGAACAAGCTGCGAGCTTATTTCCCTACTTAGCACAGCTGCGAGAGTTGTACAAGGACATCGACCTTATAAGGTTGGAGATGCCTCCGGGCATAGTCGGTGCAGAAAAGACATATCCAATAACGATTGACAAGAAAGATTTGAAAGAGTTTATGCACATGGATTGTTTAGATATACAGTTTCTTCAACTTGCAATCCTGTAAGTTTTTTTAACCCTTTAATTATATGTCAGTACTCTTTTTTTTTTAATATATTCAATAACATTTATCGTTTTATTTCATTTCATAGTGTCTGGCACGAAATATGCGCCAACACAAAGCGAGCGGATTCGTATGGATACTTATGTCCTGGATGCACGGCTTCGGCTCGCAATAAGTTACCCAGAAGGTCAATTTATGTTGGTTTAACAATGGGCGACGGAGGCAAGTCTTGTTATCTAGCGCCAATACATGAAAGGTGCGTACTTTTGTTTTGTGTCTATATAAGATTTTTGTGAATAAATTGCTTTCTTATCTTAATTTAATATTAATACGTATATGTTGTAGTGGTCATTGGACCCTATGTGTAGTTTGTCCCGCCAAGAACGCATGTTATTGGTTCGATTCCGTAGATGGCAATCCAAACGAGGATATCAAAACCATGTTTGTCGAGTAAGTAAATTTTTGTCTAAATCATCGATTCTTCTTTTAAATGAATGGTTTAACATGTCTCATTAATTTCCATTTTAATGATAGGGGCCTCAAGACGTATAGACGGCTTGTTGGAACAAAAGAGCGGGTGGACCGAAGTGGTTTAAGCCAAAGGTAAGTAGTTTCAATTCAAGTTATTTCATTGACACAGTTGCTTTCGATGTGCCTTAATTCGTTTTAACAATTTGCTTTTGATTTATAGTGCTATCAACAACCAGGGAACACCGAGTGCGGATACTACGTTATCAGTTGGATGCACTCCATCGTTACCAGCGGACGTATTCAAGGTTTTCAAACCGTATGCGTAATCGCTCGTGATCCTCAAATGATGATATTTTTGTTGTTGTACTTGAGTTGTTAATTATTTCATTAACTTCTTTACCTTGTTTTCCAATTTACAGTTTTTGGGGACTGCGGATCCGTACTCGCAGGATGACATCGATTCTATTCGAGACAAGTTGGCTGGACATCTTCTTCAACACATAACCTAGTTAGTAGTGAGCATGATTAGTATGTATATTGTGTTAGTGATTCTTTGCTACAGTTGGTCATTTGTATCTGTTTGGTATTATTATCTGTTCAAAATCTGCAAGTTTGGTGTTATTGTGTTGCTTGGTGGGTTTCTGGCTGATGCAAACTTGGTAGATATCTCATTGTTGTAATCTCATTGATAGTTTGTGTCTTTCAAAGTTTGGTCTTATTGTGGGTTTACGATTCACTAGGCGATGCAAAACTTGGTAGATATGTTGCTATCTCATTGTTAGGTTAGTCTTTGCACCATCATTTTCGAGCAAAGTTAAAATATATAGCATTATTTTTAAAAAAAACTCAACAAAGGCGTCCTGATTATGTAATCAGGACGCCTTTGTTCTTAATAAGGCGACCTAAACAAGAATCAGGTCGCCTTAATAAGGTAATAAGGCGACCTGATTATAAATAAGGTCGCCTTAATTAAGGCGACCTTATTTATAATCAGGTCGCTGAAGCCCAAAATTTCCACTACCCCTCCCAAGACGTCCCTCAGTAAAGGGACGTTAAAATGGTCTTATTTAGGTCGTTTTTTTAAACATTTTTGTAGTAGTGATGTAGCTATAATTTCTCATCTTGAGAATAAATTAATTTTGTTGTGTAACATGATATCTTACTTTATCAATAACGGATTATTTCTTGACTTTGGGAATTTCCTTTTGGTGTGCACTACAAAAAAAGTCCTGTTTTACGACAAACAAAATCCTCACAAAACAGAGATTTTCTGTCACAAAAATGATTTGCAAAGGATTCGTGTCCGTAGCAAAAAATGGCGTCGCAAACCATTTTTTGCGACGAAAAATTAAATTTCCATCGCAGATTTTGAAATTTGCGACAGAAAAGAAATTCCGTCACAAATTTCATAGTTTCCAACGGAAGTATTTTTCCGTCACAAAATATGAAATTTGCAACAAAAATGGTTTCCATCACAAATTTTATAGTTTTTTGAATTTTACGACATAATTTCTTTTCCATCGCAAAATTCATTTCATTAAAAATAATATACAAAAAATATACAAAATATACAAAAATGATGAAATCAAATTAATTAATAGTATATAAAACAAACAAACAAAACCTTAAATTTGTCTTTATTTTAATTTTGATAATTTAAATTTCAAATCATAAGTTTTTAGCCCTTAAACTTCATTCTGTTAAAAATATTAGTTCTTATAACTTAATAAAATTTTGAATCATTTTGTTTCGCGCATGGAACCAAAATCTATAATCTTAAACTTGAGGGACTAAATATTGTATTAACTTTTATATATATATATATATAATTAAAAAATTGTAATGTTTTGATTATATATATATATATATATATATATATATATATATATATATATATATATATATTCACTGTCTTGATTAATCAATCTATAGGCGAGTTGATTTTTTATTGAAATTATCTACGCATCTGTATATTCTTATTAATCAATTAAATAAAATAATCTCATGAAAGTTCACACTCCATAAACACACGTCACCAGCACCCCCACATGCATTCATTATTTCTGAAGTAAATAAAAGGAGAAGCCATATAATATTTTACTAGTATTTACCAAATTCACAAAAATCGATATAAATTATTATTTTTATTTTTATTTTTACAATAATGTGTCCAAAACTGTGATTTTTTTTCCCCAATTACCCTTGCAATTAATTCACTATATTTACTCCTTCCCATGACCAGAAAAAATGGAGCCTTAATTACCGGCATATGAAGAAAATATTTAATCTAGAAAACAAAAAGTAAATAATGTATTGTATTAAGAATCAAACCAATGTCACCGACAAATTCTCCCTAACATGACAAATTAGAGTTCTCAATTCTCAAGCTCTACATATTCTTTGTCTTCTTTCTTACTACCTCCGGTCCTAATTATAAGACATAATTGACTTTGTTTGGAGAGATTAAGGAAGCTAAATAAGTTACTTAATCATTTTATATGTTGTGTATCTTTAGATTATATATTAGTTTATTAGTCAAACTAATTACTTTGAAGAAAAAAATAAAAATAAAAATACTCTAAAGTAATTTAATTAGCTTCCTTAATTTCTCCAAAAAAGTCAACTATGTCTTATAATTAGGACCGGAGGGAGTATTATAGATTTCCAACATCTTCAAAATGTATTTGTTAATGCCCGAAGCTTAGTAGATGCCAATATTCCACTCTTATTTATTCCAATGTAAAAAAGCAAAAAAAAAAACTGATGAACGTACCGTAAGAGGAGAGGAGGCCGGCACTACAAAAAAAACTATGATTTGTCGCGGTTTCTTTGTAGCGTTCAAACATAACCGCTACAAAATCATGTATTTGTAGCGGTTTATTGAGAAACCGCGACAAATTAGTAACGGAATCTTGGCGCCAATGCGCGGGCTTGTTTACATCGACATTTGTAGCGGTTTACATATAATAAACCGCGACAAATGTGGCGGGAGCTTGGCGCGTAATGGCGGGAAAGTTTGTGGTGTGGGATTTGTTGCGGTTAATTCAAAGTAACCGCTACAAATAATTGAAACGTCACCCATTTGTCGCAGTTAATGTTAAACGACACCTTAACCGAGACAAAATTTTACAAGTTGTAGCGGTTAACCCAATAACCGCGACAAATACTTACCCTATATATAAGTGCTTTTTTCGTACATTTAACTATAAATTCTTTAAGAAATTTTTAAATCTCGGCTTGTAACTGAATGAACTATCTCGGCTTGGTAGTCGAAGACATGCAGATATCTGCAGCTCTAATATCTTATCTTGGGAGACAAGAGCGGCAGATATTTGCCTCTCTTATCCTTATAGCCGAGACAGTTCCTTCAGTGACAATCCAGATTTAATTCTTTCTTTGACGGAAAGACTTCTACTCTTCTGAAGATAGTCTAACATGCGACCGAAGATTTGGTTCCATTATAGCCACCGTTCTCTCTGAAAAATATTTTTGATCAAAATGAGTCAGTGAGTTTTTCTTGGGAGATTGGTGGCTATATTGAAACCGAATCTTCACAGGCATGTTAGACTATTGTTAGTTAATTTATTATTCTAAATTTATTACTTTCGACTTTGAAATTAAATAAATAAATGAAATTATTTAAGAGCCTTTTAAATTTTAAAATAATTCTAAACTAATTAGTTTGACTAATAAACTAATTAGTTTAGAGTTTTTTTTTAAAAAAAAAAAATTATTAACGTTGTAGCGGTTCTACGAAGAAACCGCCACAGAATGTGAACTAACAATAATTTTGTAGCGGTTCATTTATATAACCGCTACAGAATGTAAAAGGTCTGTCATTATGTAGCGTCTAGTTAACTGCTACAAAAAAACACGAATAACGAGGGAATATAGCTGCAGTTTTGACCGCGATTATTGTAGTAACCGCAACAAAATTATGCATTTTGTAGCGGTTACATGAATAACCGCTACAAAGTATAGCGGTTTATATTTCACCTTTCACTTTTTAACTTTTGTTGCGGTTACATTTTTAACATTATGGATTCTAACGATAACGAAAAAGGGAAATCTACAGTGCCTATTAGAGGCAGTAGTAGTAGAGGCCGGGGCCGTACGAGAGGGCGTGGGGCTCTATCTATCCCTCCACCCAATCAGGAGCAGAACGAGTTTGATCAACTCTTCGCCGATGAGCCAATCCTAGGCATAGACACCGTAGGGGGAGAAGGAGGCGCAAGCCTAATGAGCAGATCAATTTAGACATTCCCATATCCAAAGCGGAGCGCTTTTTGGATGGGGAGAACGAGCGGGACCAAGGGAACCCCCGACCTTCGTCTTCGCGGTCTACCGGATTTGTGGTGGACGTAGAAGGTAAATGTAATTTGTTTTTTGAGAAAAGTTAAAGTTAAATTCGTTACGTTTAATTTAACTTAATTTAAACGCAACACAAACATGTTTTTTTATTATTGTGCAGATACATATGGGAACATCAGCAGGAGGACGTTGGATGTTTCTGGGGTGACTTATCTGGAAGATTATCGTGTCATAGTCCCCTTTAACGAGGACACGGACCAGCCAATCGGAAACGGTGGTGACCTACTGAACCGGTTCCTGTCGGAATTTGGGGGGAATTGGGCATGGTTCCCGATCTACTGTGAGGATTGGAGGAAGGTTCCGAATAAGGACAAAGTGTTCGCTGACATTGTGCAGGTAAGTTATGGTGCTTAATTAAATTGTACTTTGTAATAGTTATGATTTGTGATTTATTTATTGATTTATTAATTATTAATTAATTAATTACTAATTAAATCATGATACATAAAAAGTTTAAAGTGCGAACCGCCGCGAAGAGATACGTCCTCATGAAAATAGGGGAAGGGTGGAAGAGCTGGAGGGGTCGTATCTACGACGCACAAAATGGAGATGGGGCGATGCCTCTGCAGCAGTTGATCGATAGCCCTCCAGACGGCGTGGAGCCAAACGACTGGGCGAATTTTGTCCATAATAGGAGGGGTCCGAGGGGACAGGTAAGTTTTTTAATTATAGTTTAGATATAGTTGAAATTACTTTATAGTTTAAATATAGTTTAAACTTTACATTTTGTTTGCTCTTCCTTGCAGGCGCTGTCTCAGAGGAACGCCAGAAGAAGGCAACAGCAGAGGGTCAATCACACGGCAGGAACAAAGACGTTTGCTGTGACCTATAGTGAGATGATATGTTGCAAGTTAAATTAATTTCTAGTTTAAATGATGATTGTTTTATTTCTGAAATAACAAAATTTATATTTTTTTAATTGTTTCAACAAGAGAAGGCTCGACAGGAAAACCGTCAGACGGACTATGGGGAGCTGTTCACACGCACGCATAGACACCGTGATGGGACGCCGACCTCGGAGGCGGCATAGGAGATAATAGTAAGCTACAAACAAAATTAATTACTTTTTAATTAATACATTTAAAGTTAATTAAATTGTTTCATTAATGTTTTCTGAAAACTGTGCGTCAGGCCCAGATTGAGAAGAGTCAGGCAGATCTGGGAGCGTCGCAGTCTCCAGAGTCACAGGGGTCTGTGGATCCTACGGCCCCATTGAAAGCTGCTGTGGGCCCAGTCGTGCATCTTGGACGCGTTTCGGGTATGGGGCTAGGCGCAAGGCCTAGCATGGTGTACGGCAAGGCCTCCTGCTCTGAGGTCGGCACCTCTGTCTCGAGAAGGCCACCACCAGCGGAGGTTGATGCGATCATTACCGCAAAGGTTGCTGCACGGGTTGCCGAGCAGATTGCTGCACAGCAGGCCGCGAATGATGCCAAGAGAAGGCGCCGACAAGAGAGATATGACTGTTGGTACTTGAGTCAGAGGCATACCTGGGATGCTATTCGCGATGCCTTGACTGAGTTGATGCCTGGCAGACGGTTTCCAGCTCCCGAGCCTCCCCCTTTGTTCAGCGACGAGGATTCCCCCCGTCTCCCCCTCCCCCTCCGTCCGTCTACGAGGATCAAATTTGGCGTCCTCCTGCTGCTGATGACGAGGGCGATGCTACCTTTGGTCGTGCACGAGCCCCCCTGAGACAGCCCCGAGATAGGACCTGATCATTAGGCTCCTGATAGTTAGTTTTTATTTGCTCATCCCCGCCTCCCCCTCCGCACGGACTATGTTATTCGGTTTGTTGACGATTTTATTTATTTAAATTAAATGGTATCTTTTATTTTAGTCGGTTCTTGATATTGGAGTAATATTTGAATACTTATACATTTACATAAGGTCATTAATTATTGTTATCTATAATTAAAATTTAATTCGATATTGTAAAATAATAAATGGAGTTATCAATTAGTGAATAAAAAAATATTTTTAAAATTCAACATCAAAAACAGGCGCCAACATCTGTAGCGGTTTTCAAATAACCGTGACAAATCTGAATTTCAAATGGAAAAAGGCGCCAAGGTTTGTCGCGGTTTTTGTGGCGGATAGTCACCGCTACAAATTATGGCGATAATTTTCTTCCAAATTTGTGTCGGTTTTTGTCACGGTTATCCAATAACCATGACAAATCTGAATTTCAAATGGAAAAAGGCGCCATTTGTTTGTTGTGGTTTTTGTTGCGGTTCTAAACCGCTACTAAATGTTTTGTATACTTGTCACGGTTTTAAACCGCTACAAATACGCTGGATGTTGCCTTTAAAGATGTCGAAGCTTGCATTGAAGCTAATTAAACATTCTCTTTTCATTTGTATCCTATCTTACATTTGTTTACTACATATGGATAAGTCTTGGATCAAGTTGCCGCGAAATTCTCCTGTATATTTAGTAGGATTGAAAGCTTTCTTAGATTTTGCCTTCACTCGAGCCAGCATTAATGGCAAGATCAAGTGTCCGTGTTGTCGGTGCAAGTTTAAAAAGTGGCAAACACGAGAAGGTGCTATGGAACATCTTCTTCAGAAGCAATTTCCAGAAGCATATACATTCTGGGAAGTTCTTGGTGAGACACGTGGTATGAGATATGGGGTTCATCTTCCTCGAAGCTTACAAGTAGCAAATTAAGTAAATCAAGATGATCCGGTTAATGAAGCTGTTCACGATGCTTTTGGTTATCAAGACGACAACTTTACGGAAGAAGTTCAGGGCGCAGAACCTGTTTTCTTCAGGAATGATGCAGCTCAGGAATTTTTCAGCCTCATGGATGAGAGTGATCGTCCTTTGTATCGCGGTTGTCAGAAGTACTCAAAATTATCTTTTCTGATCAAATTGTACCATATCAAGTTCTTGTGTGGGATCACTGATAAGGCAATGTCGATGTTGCTTGAATTGCTACGGGATGCTTTCCCTGACGCAGACATTCCCACAACCTTCTACGAGGCCAAGAAGGTAATTAACAGATTAGGCTTGAACTACGAGAAAATCGATGTCTGCCCCAACGACTGTATGCTTTATTGGGGAGAGGACGCTCGGAGGGAGACTTGTAAGAAGTGTCATACTTCAAGGTTCAGGACATGTCGGAAGGGAAAAAAGCAGAAGAAGAAACCCGCAAAGATTCTGAGGTACTTTCCTTTAAAACCTCGCTTACAAAGATTGTTTATGTCGTTTAAGACAGCTGAGCATATGAGAACGAAGATGGTAGACTCAGACATCCACGGGATGCTGAAGCGTGGAAAGCGTTTGACTCAGACTTTCCTGATTTCGCGGCGGACCCTAGAAATGTTCGTCTTGCTTTGGCGACCGATGATTTTAATCCTTTTGGAAATCTTAGCACCAGCTATAGTATATGGCCAGTTATGTTGATACCCTACAACTTGCCCCCTTGGATGTGTATGAAGCAATGCTCATTCATTATGTCCATGATCATTCCAGGCAAAAAGGCACCGGGAAATGACATCGATGTGTATCTCCAACCGCTTATCAAGGAGTTGGTGGAGTTGTGGAATGTAGGCGTCGAGACGTATGACGCGCACGAGAAGACAATGTTCAACTTGCGTGCGGCGTTGATGTGGACTATACTAACTTTCTTGGACTGGGCACATTATCCGGGTGGAATGTGCATACCGGCCTTGCGTGTCCAGCTTGCAATTTTGACTCTGACTCAGTTCGTCTTCCTCACAGTCGTAAGTGGTGCTTCATGGGTCATCGGAGGTTTCTCGATGGTACGCACAGGTTTAGGTTGCAACGCAATCGTTTCAATGGGCAACGAGAAAAAAGAGGACCTCCTAGGCATTTATCCGGTGCAGAAATCATAGAGCAGCTTGTGGATGTTGAATTTGAGTATGGGAAAAAAATGATCCAGCAAAGGCCGGGACAAAGACAACCGGGGCTTCGGTTCGCGCCCCGGAATGGCGGAAGATAAGCGTCTTCTTCACTCTTCCGTATTGGAAAGATAATTTGCTCCGACACAGTCTGGATGTCATGCACATTGAAAAGAATGTGTGCGACAATGTGTTGTACACGATTCTGAACGAACCAGGCAAGTCAAAAGATCATCTTCAAGCGAGGAAAGATTTACAGGAGATGGGAGTTCGTGGAGATGTGTGGCCGGACGAGCATGACAGATTTCAACCGGGAAAATTCACCCTGACAAAACCGAATAAGGAAATCTTCCTCGCGACATTGAAGGCTATAAAAGTTCCAGACGGGTATTCAAGCAACATTTCACGATGTGTTGACGTGCAGGCTCGAAAGGTTGCTGGGCTTAAGAGCCATGACTCACATGTGCTTATGCAACAGTTCCTTCCGTTGGCCATAAAAAATACCTGCCTCTCGATGTGTCGATCGTTTTGGTTGAGCTGTGTTAATTCTTTAGGAAGTTGTGTTCCAAAGTTTTGATCGTGGAGGAGCTCGACCAGCTGCAACTGAAACTTATTCTTACGCTGTGTCATTTGGAGATGATCTTTCCTCCTCATTTTTCACGGTCATGGTTCACTGACAAGACACCTTGTACACGAAACAAAGCTTGTCGGCCCGGTTCAATACCGATGGATGTATCCTATTGAGAGGTACTCATTTAAAATTAATTACTTTAGCATTCCTCCCTAGTCCCACGTCTAACCATTGATGTATCGACATTTTCCCTTCATTACTTTATAGGTTTCTTGGGAAACTGAAGTCTTACGTGAGGAATAAGGCGTGGCCTGAAGGTTCAATAGCAGAAGGTTATATTGGGGATGAGGTCTTATATTTTTGTTTCAGGTACTTTGATGACATTGAGACGTCATTCAACCGACCGTCTCGTGTAGACGATTCTCCTGAGGCAGAGCCAGAGCCATCAACAACAGAGTTGTTAATCCCTCAAGTTGGTAAACCAGTTGGCGGAACTGAGAACTTCAAACTGACGGCACTTGAGAAGTTTCAAGCACATAGACATGTTTTGATTAATTGCACTAAAGTTGAACCGTACCTTCTGTAAGGATTGCACACAGATATATCTTACACTATATATTTCCTTACATGTTATACTCACAATTCTTGGTCGTCTTCGCATGTTTAATTACAGGGAATTCAGGAGTCATGTCAAGCGTCAGTTGAGGATCCGTACACATACATCATCCGAAATTGATAGAAAGGTGCACAGAGAATTCTCGAGTTGGTTTAGGAGGAGAATAATGAATGACCACAACCCGCACTCCCCAGAATTCAGAGCTCTCGCACTCAGCCCCCTTGATCACGCCCAAAGATTTACGGCATACAATGTCAATGATTTCAAGTTTTGCACCATTTCACGAGATCATGGATTGCTGACCCAAAACTCCGGTGTATATGGCACGTTTGGGACGAGGAGTTATGCGAGCAGCAGTGAAGGGAACATGCAGTTCGGTGACGTCCCGTATTATGGGAAGCTTCTTGATGTGGTCAAGATAACTTACCAAGGCCTTTTTGCCATGACATTGTTCAAGTGTTTGTGGGAAAATACGACAATGTCCCGGGGACTCACGACTGACGACTTAGGCATCACATCAGTGAATTTCTCCCGGCCTATTCACACTGGTCAGTCTGAAGATGACGTGCCGTATATTCTTGGCTCAGAGGCCCATCAGGTTTACTATGTCCCCGATGAGAGGCACAGAGATTGGAATATGGTGGTTCACCTAAAGCCTCGGGACCTTTACGACATGGGCAATGGTGATAACATCGCCTACAAGAGTGAGCCGTTCTAGCCCGCCAGCTTCGAAAACTTCTTTCCAGACGGCGATGACAATTTACCTATAGTTCGGTATGTTTTTTAATATACGCTTTATGGAATAATAACATTTAATTAACTAAAGTTTTATTTGCGTGCAAACATATTCAACTCACACCTAACATTTTATACAAACTTTCTTTGTAAGGATGGTGACGAAGATTGGGAGAAAAAATTATGCCAACGATAATCTGTAATCTTGTTTTTTTTTAAAAAAAAACATATTTTTTCTTTTGTAGCGGTTAAAAACTACTACAAAAGAAAAAATAACCGCTACAAAAAGAACCGCTACAACTACGCATCATTAACCGCGACTAACAAAAACCACAACAAAAAGCGAGCACTAAACCGCTACAAAATTATGCGCAGATATCAAAATAAATACCCCCAACAAACCTCATTTAATATGCTTCAACACACGTTTTCTCTCCGTCTTCTCTCATATTTTTACGTTTTCTCACAGAGGTTACGTGTTTGAAGAGGTAAATTCCATTCAACCAGATCAAATCTAATGTTTATCGAAATATTTCATTTTCCTTCTACCCTGTTCTTACTAACTTTTGTTATTTTACAGTTGCATTACGTCTATTTTTAAACTTTTGTTGTACTTCCACATATACACTATTCGATCCATTTTGACAGACATTTTTTTAGAATTAATTTTATTTTAATGAACTCATAATTTGTTTGTATTGTACGTACATATTTTCATCGTTTAATACCCCACATAGTTACTTTATATACTCAAATATCATTTTTTTAATATCATTTATTTTCAATAAATATTATAAATAATAAATATTTACTTAATCAATATAATAATTTTTTTTTCAATTTTATAAATTTGTAGCGGTTAGAAAACCGCTACAAAATGGAACAAATATACAAATTAACGCGCCAAAAAATAAGACGGGAAAATATTGTCGCGGTTTACAACCGCTACAAATATATGTAAGATTTTTTTAAAAAATGGCAGGATTTATTTGTAGCGGTTTTTCACTGCTACAAATATTCCTAAGAATTCAATATCTTGGCGGCAAAATGTTTTCCAAAAATTTGGTGGGAATATTTGTAGCGGTTACATAACCGCTACAAAATATTTTAAAATCGATGGCGCCATTTTTTCACATAACTAGTAGCGGTTAGGATTCCGCTACAAATATCATCACATCCCAGTTGTGGCGCTTTGATAACCGCAACTAGTGTTCCAACAAGGAGTCATCGCAGCTTCATTTTGTGGCGGTTAAATTAACCGCCACAAATACAGTAGCGGTTATGTTGTATTGAGTAGCGGTTATTTTTAACCAAGACAAATAGGTTTGCCACGCTAGATTTTGTAGCGGTTCATTTAACCGCGACAAATATCATTAGTCGCGCCGATAACCGCTACAAACATGTCATTTTAACCGCTACTAATACCCCTTTTTTTGTAGTGCGGACTGGAGGAGAGGAGAGGAGAGATGCCGGAGTTGTGACGCACGGAGGAGAGGAGGATCGGTGGTGCGCGGAATGCTGGAGTGTGACAGAATCAGAGGAGAATTTTGAACATGAGATCTAAAATGAAGCTCAAATTGGGCATACAAATCCCCATTTGTGACGGAATATGGATCTGTCGTAAAATGGGGTGGTTCGCGACGAACCACAACGGTCCATGGCAAACCGGCGGTCGAAATGACCACCGGTTTGCGACGGACCGATTGGTTCGTTGCAAACTGTTGCTGGGTTGTGATGGACCAGCTAGGTCCGTCGCAAACCGCCTTGCTTTGCGACGAACATTCCAGGTCCATCGCAAACCAAGGCGGTTTGCGACGGATTTACAAAATCTATCGCAAACCTTTTTTTTTTGCGACGGATTTTTTAATTTGCCGTAATATCGACAGAATTTGCGACAGAAAAATAATCTGTCGCAAATTCCGTTACAATTTCATTATTTTCTAGTAGTGGTGGTAGCTATATCATTTGAGTTTTATACTATAATATGTTTTTATATTTTTAAGAATTTCATTTTTATCTTAGTATGAACCATGTCAATTCTTTTCAGTGGAGGTTTCGACATGATCGATAAATAACCTATGATAGGTGTTATTAGGTGACGTCACATTTGTATACTGCATCACTATAAAAGGAAAACATCTAAATAATATCCAAATTTAAATAGTTAGGATGCTGCATAATTATTTAATTGTTTTTATATTTTAGCCTACAAATATATTTTGATGAATATTTTTCTATAATAAAAAAAAATCACACAAAAATATTAAGGTGTTAGCTTCACATTCGAATGCAACATCACTATAAAAAGGACATTCTGACAGTCAGTTAAATTAAAACAATTAAGATGCATAATCATTCAGTTATTTTTTATATTTATGCTTATAAATATGTTTTGACGATTTTTTTATTTTATAAAAAAACATTTTACAAAACCATTAAAGAGAAATAGACTCACTAAATTCATGTTGTTAATCACGTGTATCTACTATATTTTTTTTAGGGTTGGGTTTCTCTCATAATTCTTTTCTCATTATTCCTCATCATCTCTAAATCATATCCGTCCAATCAATTACAATACTACTTTAACATTTCTCTCATCTTCCCAATCAACGGTCCAGAGGAGCTAATGAGGGAAAATGAGAAAAAAAATATGAGGAAAGGATCCTCTTCCATTTTTTGGTGGAAGTTTCAGAATGATTCACAAAAATAATCTTTGACAAGTGTTATTATTATGTGGCTTCACAATTGTATACCATACCACTAGGGAAAAGCTTAACCAATATTCAAATTAAAACAATTAAGATGCTGCAAAATTATTTAACTGTTTTTATATTTAAGATTACTAATAGTTCTTTAAAAAAATCATATATTTTTTTTAAAAAAAAAAAAAAGGTACTCACACTTCATTTCTTACTATCAATCACATGTATCAACAATATTTTTCCAGCAAAAGTTTTGGCATGATTGATAGATGTTGTGAGATGGTTTCACATCAGTATACTAGACCATTGTAAACGGGAAGTTCTTACAAAATTCTCATTCATATCAAAGATTCTACTTCAACTCTTCCCCTCTTTTTTAAAAAATCATACAAAAACATTTTTTTAAAAAAAATTGAATCATTACTAATTTCATATTGTCAATCACAAACATGAACACAGTTTTTTTCAGCAAAAGATTCGCAATGATTGACAAATGTTGTTAGATGGCTTTACATTAGTATGCTGGAACATTGTAAAATAAAAATTCCCTTACAAATCCTCTCATTCATATCAAAGATTCTTCTTCATTGCTTCCTCTCTTTTTTAAAACATCAGGAAAAATTTTGAAAAAATGGACTCAGCTAATTTCATACTATCATTGGAAAGTTTCGGCATGATTGACAGATGTTGTTAGATGGCTTCATATTAGTATTCTAAACCATTATAAAAGGGAAATTCTCTTACAAATATTCTCGTTCATATCAAAGATTCATGTCTTCCTTTCATTTTATTTTTTAAAGAAAAATTATACAGAAAATTTTAAAAAGGACTCACACCTAATTTCACACTGTCAGTCACATGCATCAACATTGTTTTTTTCTGGTGAAAGTTTTGGCATGGCTGACAAATGTTGTTAGATGGCTTCACAATAGTATGCTAAGCCATTATAAAAGGAAAATTCTCTTACAAATTTTCGCATTGATGTCAAAGATTCTCCTTCACCTCTTCCTCTCTATTTTTAAAATAATCATACAAAACATTTAAAAATGGAAGTTTTTACAGTTTAAGTTCCATACTGTCAATCACATGCATCAAACCTATTCTTTTCATCCAAAGGACCGGCATGATTGACAAATCAGCTATGACAGGTGTGATATTAGGTGGCTTCACATTTGTATGCTACACATCACTATTAAAAGGGAAATTCTTTTACAAATCTCCTCATTCATATCAAAGATTTTCCTTCTCTTCCCCTCTTAGAAGAACACATAAGGACTCGTTTGATATAGGGAATTGACGGGAGTTTCTGGGAACATAACAAAGTTCCCATGGGCATAACACGTTTGGTGCGTAGGCTTCCCATCAAACTGAGTTCCCGCTTGGTGGGGACTTTGGCATAATTACAATTTGGGAAGCAAGGTGGGTGATTTTTAATTAATTCATGCGTTGGTAAGCCGTATGTGTGTGTGGGTTGGGTAATGGTGAGGAAGGAAATGGAAATGACACAGACATGGGTTTTTCTTATTCTGGATAATTGTTGTTCTTTTCGTATGTATAAAATGATCTTCTTTAATTGCACTTAAAGATTTGCTGTAATTGGCATTGGTTTGTTTATTTGTATATGGCTATTATCAACATGTATGTTGAAATCTTAGCTGTCAATATATCTTGTATGTCTGTGGGTTGGGTAATGGAGAGGAATTTGGGTTAAGTCAAGATTCGTTTGTCTTTCATGTTTAAAGGTTTTTTGTAATGATTCAGGATTAGGTTGCCTAACATTATAATTCATTACTCCTGCTTACTTGTTTAGTGTACTGGTTGACATTCTGTAATGTGAGTTTGAACTTCATTGTTTGGTTCGAACTTCAATATGTGTTATTTTGCAACTTCAGTGTATAACTGTGGTTTAGCACTGATTATTTTCAGCCACTTACACTTTCAGGGGTTTAGCACTGATTATTTTCAAAAAAAAATCCCTATCAGTGTAGCAGTTGGGTTCAATGTTCAATGATTTTCTTCCCTATTCCTCTTGTATGTAATATTCATGTCCCCTCTAGATTAGCGAGTTCGTGTTGTCCCCCTCTAATTCCTTCCATGTTCGTCATCCTTCTCACCTTCGGCAGCCATTATGGTCGTCGCGCTTTGAGATCCCTTCGACGTATCCAACAATTTTCCTTCTCAACCAACACGCGATTTGGTTTGGCTCCATTTCTATCCAATTCGCAAAACAAACAAAAAATTATGTTTTCTACCTTTTTTAGGGGCTTTGTGGGAATTTTACCTCACCTTCTCACTTAACCAACACCCAATTCTTTTTACCAAACATTTTATTTTCCCTCAACTTAAGTTCTATTTCCATGTCTACCAAATAACTCAACTTTTAAAGTTCCCTCTCAATCTTCCCTTCTTTAAGTTCCTCTCCCTCCTCAAATGTTCCCCGCACCAAACGGGCCTGAGAGGTTATTTCCATAATGTACATGGATATATTGCTAATTTACAATGTAATTCCTTCTATCTAGTTTGGTTGTACAATCTACAATGTTAATTGACATATATAGTTTTTTCCAATTTAAAACCCTATAAATGAACCCCAATGATCTTTTGATGCAGGTTGACTTTGTTGGTGGAAGTCTTGGAAGTATCAAAAGTTTACTTCTTACAAAGACCATGAATTTATATTCAGTTCTTCACCTTAATGTGTATGAGTTTACTCACATTCTAAACATTATAAGGACCAGAATTGTTTTTGGGGTGAAATGGATTATGTTGCAGAGGAAATGACGAAACCTGAGACTGTAACAATGGATCGTTCTGTGGGAGCTCATCTATGGCAGGGTGACAGAGATTTGTATTATTGATGTTGTTGTTGTTGTAACATGAGGTTTTAAGAATGTCTTGTTTTGGGGATATCCAATTTGCTGCAAGCAATTAGTTCTTCAGATCAAGGGTACTCACATTCCAAACATTATAAGATTCTCTACACATGAGGGTCTTCAGGTCATATATATATATATATATATATATATCAGTTTCTATATGTACAGGGAGAGACTTCAAAGAACAGCTTAAGAGAAAATTAAGGACTGATGAAACTATGAATGGTAATATATGTAAAAGATGCCAAATTATGGCAAATCATTAATCGTTTCATTTTATGACAATTTGTGTAGTGAGTTTAAGAAATGAAATGAAAGAGAAAAAATTATTTACCAAATTTACCTCGTAGTTCCATTGTTTCCGCTCTTGAAAATATATTGCATGCTCTGACAATATCAATAATACATTTTATTAATATTATTTCCTTGCCAATACACGAAGACGAAAATTAACTGAGAAACCACTTCAAACTATTTCAATCTTTAAAAGCATACGTAATAAGTTTTTAGTGCCAGAATTAAGTTTAATAGTTTTGATAGGTATTTAGGTATTATAACAAGTTGAAACAGGCTAAGGAACCTGTCAAGGGCTTATGGCCTGATATGACTTGTTTAATAATAGGACTAGACTCAGGACTTTTGAAAGGCTTGTTTAACTTAACATGCCACGCCTAGACTCATTAATAAGCATGTTAAGCCGAGGCAGCATGGGCATGTTAAGGTTTATAATATTAAAAAATTGTAATTGAAAAATCATAAACCCTACCCTTTTATTCTTTTCATTCTAATATGCTTCGTCTGTCTCTCTCGCTCTCTCATTCTCTTTGCTCTCTCAGATAGCATTCTCCAAACTTACTCAATTACTCGCCCTCTCTAACCTCACTCTTCCGCTTCACTCTCTTGCTTCTCACTCTCCGGTCTCTCACTCTCAAGTCTCTCAACACTTGATAAACACCCCTTTTTTTCCCTTTTCTCCAATTGCATTTTCTCTTGGTCAATGGGTTTGCTTCTTATCTATTCTTCATCAATTTTCTGGGGTTTTCGATCTGTTAGCCAATGACTTGGATTGTATATTGTTGCTCTGTTGAAAAATGAGTGAAAATGGGCTTCATTTTTTAATGGAACAGAGAATCTTGATCAACATTTTTGAATTTTGAGATGGCTTAAAATCCCAACCTTAATATAGGGTAGACTGCTTCAAATAAATTAGCAAGTTACAACTTGTTGTGTTGTTTTTTCAAGAATATTTTTTATGCTATTGTGGGGTATTTTTATTCAAGCCTTTCACCCATGAAGGGGTGAATTAGGTTACATTAAAATTTTAAATTTAAAACAAAACTTAATGAAGATATTATAGTTAGAAAGATATTACCAAAGATAGATATACAAGATTTATACTAGCTCGGTCTAACTACTTAACCTACATCCAGTTCTCAAAAGTCCTTCTGAGTTTTCACTTTGCTTCCAAGATTCGTCAAACTCTTGGTTTCTCATTGCAAGAAAGTTCTTTCTCAAGGAACACTCGCTCCCCTTATACTTTGTAATCAATGCACAAACTCAAGGTCCCTCTTCCTTGAATTACAAACCCTAATAAATGATTCAATGTAATTTCTCTCTCAAAGAGTAAATGGATAAACACTAAAGTATAGAAAATTTCACAAGAGCATAGCAAAAGAATTAACAATTAATGAAAGAGTGAAAGCTTGCAGAGAGTTAGTGCCTTCGTCTTCAATGCTTGGCTATTTATAGCTTAGAGTGAATTAATGACCATTGCTTATTTTAACATACCTGTTGGATGCACGAGGTCACTTCTTCAGTCCTTTAATGTTGTTGTTGGAGGACAGAGATAATTTTGATTGGTTGAGCGAAGCATTAAATGCTTCTGACAAAAAGTGCTTTTTTGCTAATCTTTCTGTTAATTCATGATTAAGCACATGAAACATGTTCATATAATGGTTTAGTAATGTATAAGATCAATTAGAAGTAAAAGGAATATGTTTAAGAACAATTTGAATGAGTATATAAACTTTCAAGATGTTGTTTTGTCTAGTGAGTGCATCACTCGAGTGGTCATTTGAGTGATTATCTCTTGTTCTAAAAGTCAATTTGAAAAAACACTACTACAAAAAGTAAATTTAACAACCATTTTTAGGACCCTTAGACGACTGTTTCCATGATGTCGTGAATATGAGTGTCATAGAAAGTGTAAACATAGATGATTGTTTTACATAATCATGTCATTCGTTTTATAATGACCACTAACAACGACCGTTCAGCCTAAATCAGTCGTCTAAAATTCTCCTTTTTCTAAAAAAATATCGCTTACAACGATTTATTTATAAAGACTGCTTTTTATGTGTAATAGTCGTAGTAATTGCCATTATAAATGACCGTTGTTTCTAAAACAATCATATAAAATTCTCATTTTTCTAAAAAAATATCGCTTACAACGACCTATTTACAAAGACTGTTTTTATGTGTAACAGTTGTACTAATTGCCATTATAAACGACCGTTGTTCCTAAAACAGTCGTATATAATTCTATTTTTAATATATATATATATATATATATATATATATATCGCTTACAACAACGTATTTACAAAGACTGTTTTATTTTCAATAGTCGTAGTAATTGTGCCATTCAAAACGACCGTTGTTTCTAAAGCAGTCGTCTAAAATTCTCTTTTTCTATAAAAAAAATATAGCTTACAACAACGGTTTCAATTTGAAACAGTCGTAATAATTGTCTAATTAAAAACGACAGTTATTCCAAACAGACTTACAATGCCAAGTTGAGTGGGTTTTTTTGTAGCTATTAGTTATGTGTGTTTTTTTCCTGCTCCTTTTGTCATTACATTACATATCCTTTGAGTTGCAAAAAGACAAGTGAAGAGCATTATATAATCTAATCTAATATATAAATCTGTGTATTGAAAACATGTGATGAATATAGTTTGAGGTTGTAGATACAGGAAAGCCTTCCTTTAGGACATGGGGGAAAAAAAAAAGCCTTCTTTTCACAAGTATAAATGTGGCTATGTCATTTTTGGAATTTTGTATCAATATTCAATGACTGTTTACAGAAAACAGTTGTTTTCACTTAAGCCCAAAAAGGGGAAAAAAATACTTTTTTATTTACAATGACTAGTTTTACTAAAATAGTAGTGGAAACTGTTTTTAATTTGTAAATGGGTCAATATGTATATTAATAATTGAATGATATATTGCTGATATTATTAGGTAGATGTAAGTCAAAGTTAAACAAAAATATGATCCTGGCGTTGTTGTAATTTTGGTGGAAAATAAAATTTAAATTACTTTTAAAATAGAATGTGAGAGAGATTGAAGGAGAGAATGGATCTATAATCCGTATATTAATGAGCTGATTTTGTATATATATTGGTAGACTTAATTAAATTACTTTTGAAGGAGAGTATTTTTAAATTTATATTTTATTTTATTGTCCTTTAGAATGATTACAACTTTTACAACCCTTTCCCAATAAATATCTAAGCTGTAGGCCCTTGGATCTAATTTTGCCTATATAATAATTATGAAACCGGATGCTCATCTTATCCTGTGTAAATAAAAAGTGAACATTATAAAAATAAACATCAAATACACCGGTTAAGACTTAAACGACAGTACAAATTATCAAGAATATAATTTAGAACTGGAAAAGGAAATTATATAATTAAAAAATATCCGAACAAAGATGAGAGAAATTTAACATGATCATTGATGACTTCTTAATTTTAATAGATTTGAGATATATTTTGATATATTTAGGAAGTCATTAATACTAAATTAAGGAGATTTTCTAAAGATTTTAAGAGATATCAATCTCGGTGCATCATTTGGGGGATTTTAACTTAGAAGATAAATTTTTAATTAAGTAAAAAAAATATTATTATTATATAATGTTCATTCGTTATCTGCAGCATAGCCACTGGACGAATATTGCTATATTGGGATGGTTTGGATTGATTAGAAATTGGGCCCACAAATTGAAAGAAGGAAGACCTAAATATCTAAGAGGAACAGAAAAAAGGCGTGTGCAGAACACTTGAGCGAAGAGACAAAGAGGAGCAGCGAAAGAGTGAATTCACATCACATGCTTCTCCCTCACATGCTTCTTAGGTGCTTGTCCTTCTAATAATTAGAGGGATGAAAGCATTTTTTTTAATTTTATTTATTTATTTAGATTAAATTATATGTTGAATTCTGAATTTTTTTTTGCACCCAGTATCTTAAATTAATTAATTTTCATGGTACTGGTATTATAGGGAAAATATTTCTGAATACGAATTAAAAATTAATTAATTTGAGATACTTGGGTGCAAAAAAAATTCGGGATGCAACATATAATTTAATCTAAATAAATAAAATATATATATTTTTTTAAAAAAAAAATGCTTTCATCCCTCTAATTAAAGAGACAAGCACCTAAGAAGCATGTAAGGGAGAAGCATGGAATGTGAACTCCGAAAGAGCAGAGTACCGCGAAAAGAAAAAAGAAGAACTAGAGCTTCGACCACGCGGAGCAGTGAGAGGCGCCATAGGACAGAGGCCTTCGACCCGCTTCTTCCTCTCTCGCCGGCGGCGTCATTCACCACCAAGGCCGCCGGCAAGCTTTGTCTTCACAGCTATGAGGAGAGCCAGAGAGAGTCTTGACAGTAGAAACCAGAGATCAGAGTCACTGACACTGCTGCTGTTTCTTTGGGGAGCCGAGTTTGATTGAGCAGCTAGAGGAGAGACAAAATTCACTGTGGCAGAGCTTCAAATGCGCCATCGACCAAACCATATGGGCAATAGCGGACCTTTGAATATGGCCCCCCCAAAAAAAAATTGTTCGTTTTTTTTTTAAGAAAAAAATTAATTAAAAAAATGTAATTTTGTTCATCCAATTTTTTTATAACATTTTTCCCTCTTTTTTTTATTCGTTCCCTCCCGCTCACGTTTCGCGTATGGCGCACGCTTTGTCTTCCTAGGTTTCTTCACGTCCGCTCTCCTATGCTCTGCTCTGCCATTAGTGGAGATGTCTACTCTGGCTCGGTTGGAATTGGAAGCATAATCAAAAAGGGTATCGTAGAGAAGCCACCGAGCAAGCCCACTTCCATTTCTTTCCCTAAACCCACGTTTCTTCCTTTTACTGTTGGCCGCCATCGTTCCGACTTCCGAGGGTCTTGTAAGTGCTTCTCGTTTTTCTTTAAGTCTTATTGCTTCCATTTCTAATTTTTGATGGTGATTGTTGGTTTTAACTATTACTGCCTCTCAAGCTATATTGTAATGTAATGTGTGTTCCTTTTAGACTCTCCCTCCTCTTCTTGGCATTTGCTTTGGATTGTGGGTTTTGGGCTTCTGAAGTTATCTTCAATCTTCACCGAAGGTATTGATGCTTCAGTTTTGATCGGTTAGTTTTTTTCCTATTTATTTTGTAGTTTTCATTTGCTTCTGAGTTATAACTTGTTGGGTTTCGTTGGGGGTTTGGTTAACTTTCTTCATCATGTTGTTTCGTTGGGAGTTATCTTCGGTTCTTCACATTTAATGGTTACTGGCCTGGTTTTTTACATTTTAGTGACTTTGTTTTGTAATTTGTTATGATACTTTGTATCTACTGTTGGAATATTTATTTGTGCTTTGGTAAATTGTCATGTTATGTTCACAGATAGCTTATACATATAGTTTTACCATCATAATATCTTTTATTATTTAAACCTAATATATTGGGAACATCTCATATTTTTGTTGCATTGCTATGCTTGTTGTATTATATGCCAGATTTATCAAAACATATAATCTCATATATTGCAAGAGTTCCTCGCAAAGCGTCTGGTTTAAATGTTAGTTGTTTTATCTGTGACCCAATATGATTTTTTTATTGATAGTTTTGAGTGAAAAACATATAATCTCATATATTGCTGTTCAATGTTGACCGGTTTTACATATAATCTGTCTCAAGAAAAATGAATTGTTTGCTCTGTTTAGAAAAATGAAGCATACCATAATAGCAACTTGAAATGAAAGAGGTTAAAAAAATGAGTTTTTTTGTTCTATATTTATATTTAGTATGATAATAGTTCATTATATTATTTAAATTGTTTATAGGTTATTTGGAAAGTGATAAAATCTAATAATAGCTCAATGATGAAGAATAAAACAATTGATTCATTTTTCAAGAGGAAAGTTAGTGATCACTTAGAGGAAGGTAACATAGCTTCTACATCTTCACCGGTTGAAAAGACTTGTCATGATGCTCTAAGGTTTGAATGTGAGGAACAACTTTCTAAAATTCCTAAGGTTACTTCCAATGAATTTGATATTAGTTCCTTAGAGCGTGATCCTGGTAAACGCCCTCAAATATGGCAACATCATGTGAATCAAAGAGATGAAGTTCGAAGGGCTTATTTAAAATGGGGTCCATACCAGTGTAAACTTCAATGTTATCCTCTTATAGGAAAGAATCATCCAAGAAGATTTCAGTATACTTGGTTTGGTCTATTTCCTTCTTGGTTAGAGTATTCTCCTACTACAAATGCTGATTATTGCTTACCATGTTTTCTTTTTACCAAACCAAGTGGCCGTCCTGGAGCAGATGTTTTTACTGTTAAAGGATTTCAAAAGTGGAAAAAAGTCCTTAGAGGAAAAAATTGTGCTTTTCTCAATCATATAGGAGAAGATTCTTGCTCACCACATAACAAAGCAATGAAGGCTTGTGAAGACTTGTTGAATCAACATGGACATATCCATAATGTCTTTAATGTACAAAGTTCAAATCAAATTTTAAAGAACCGACTATGTCTTAAGGCGTCTGTTGATACAGTACGTTGGTTGACATTTCAAGCATGCGCTTTTAGAGGTCATGATGAAACTTCAGAATCAAAAAACAGGGGTAACTTTCTTGAGATGATAAAGTTGTTAGCATCATACAATGATGAAGTTGCAAAAGTTGTGTTGGAAAATGCACCATATAATTCCAAGTATACTTCACCTACAATTCAAAAGGAAATCTTACATATCCTCTCAAGCAAAGTTCGTAATCACATTCGTCAACAAATTGGAGATTCCAAGTTTTGCATAATTGTTGATGAAGCACGTGATGAATCAAAAAGGGAGCAAATGGCACTTGTTTTGAGGTTTGTTGATGAAAATGGTTACATACAAGAAAGATTTTTTGATCTTATACATGTTAAAGGCACTATGGCATTAACTCTTAAAAAAGAATTGTGTGCTGTATTTTCTAAGCATAATCTTGATATCTCTAACATTCGTGGTCAAGGTTATGATGGGGCTAGTAATATGAGAGGAAATGGAATGGTTTGCAAGCATTATTTCTCGATGATTGCCCTTCTGCATACTATGTTCATTGTTATGCTCATCAATTACAACTTGTATTAGTTGCTGCTTCTACAGAAGTTATTCCTGTCCATCAATTTTTTTCAAATTTAACTTTCATTGTTAATATTATATGTTCATCTAGTAAACGACATGATTAGTTACAAGCTGCCAAGTTAGATGAAATTGCACATTTGCTTGAGATTGGTGAACTTGAAACTGGTAAAGAGGCAAATCAAATTGGTACTTTGAAACGGGCTGGAGATACTCGTTGGAGTTCTCATTTTTACTCAATTTGTAGCATGATAAATATGTTTACAACATCTTGTTCTGTTCTTCAAAAGATTATTGTTGATGGATCAACTTATTCTCAAAGAGGGGATGCTGATGCTGCTTATAATATTTTGACTTCATTTGAGTTCATATTGATCCTGCACTTGATGAAAGAAATCATGGGAATAACAAATGTTCTTTGCCAAGCTTTGCAAGAACAATCTCAAGATATAGTTAATGCTGTGGATTTAGTTGGTACTACAAAAGTTTTCATTCAAAAATTGAGAGAAGATGGTTGGTCTGATTTATTGAAAAATGTGACATTATTCTGTGAGCAACATGAGATTGATGTTCCTGACTTTAGTGCTCCATATGTAGCACGACAAGGACGCTCCCGTCATCAAAAAGATCATATTACAATGGAGCATCATTATAAAGTGGAAATATTTTTAGTTACAATAGATAAACAGTTGCAAGAGTTGAATATGAGGTTTAAGGACAAAACTTTGGAGCTTCTGACACTTAGCTCTCATTTGATTCCTAAAGATGCTTATAAAGCTTTCAACATTGATAATATTTGCACTCTTATTGCAAAATACTATCCTGCTGATTTTAATGAGCAAGAGAAGATAATTTTGAAGCCTCAACTTCAACATTTTGTTATTGATGCTTCTAGTCATCCAGATTTGAAGAATCTATCAACTCTACCTGAATTATGTTGTGCTTTGATGAAAACAGAGAAATCTAAGGTGTATTACTTGATTGATCAATTAATTCGCCTCTTATTAACTCTTCCAATTTCAACAGCTACCACAGAACGCTCATTTTTAGCAATGAAAATAATTAAGACAAGGTTGCGTAACAAGATGGAAGATGATTTTATTGCAGATAGTATGGTAATTCATATTGAAAGAGAAATAGCTGCCACTTTTCTCTACCGATTCAATTGTTGATGATTTCAAGTCATTAAAAGAACGAAGAGCATTACTTTAAGTGAAGGTAATTTTTAATTGTTTCCTTTAGTATAGTGTTTTATTAATTTTGTATTGTGAATTACACTGTTAACTTTTAATATTTTTATATATTATATAACAGGCAATCTTTTGGAATTTCATGATATCTTCTCATTTTGTAATTGATATGACAACCATACTAGAGAAATGTATGTTATCTTATACATTATAATTGTTAAAATACTTTTTATTATAAATCTGAATATTTTAAACATTCTATATAATCATTAAAAAAAATTAATTAGTTAATGAGTATACATTTGGCCCCCCAAATATTTATCCCAAGATCCGCCACTGCATATGGGTCTTCCATCCTTCACTGTTTCAATTTATTTCCCTGCTTCCACTTGATTTTCGTGATGATTTTTGTCACTAATTTTATTGTTGCTGTGATGGATTTGTATAAAGTCATGTGTGGCTAATTTGTTTTGCAACCTAGCTATGAATTTATGGGTGGATTAGATTGTATTTTCATTGTTTAGTTAAATTTGATATTAATTTTGGTTACTTAATCTTGTTTAGTTTTTCCTATTTAGTGATTGGCCAACATTGAATATAAATTTGAGTATTACGATTTACCTTGACGAAGAGAATTTTAATTAGGCTCTGAAATTTAGTAATATGGGATTAGATTACCATTTAATTTGCGATTAAGATAGACATATACCTAATGGCCCCATATAATGTTGAAGAGTATATTCGAGTTTTATTACCTCTTGAGTAATTATGTTAGACAAAACAAAGTACACTTAATAGAGGGTTGTAAGAGGACCAACATGCACTCATAGCTATTTATACTCGAGATTGACAAAATTGATATTAAGGCTAATTAAATTAGTGAAATCAACATTTACGAAGCTAATAAAGCACTAGTGACTACGGGTTACTCATTTAATTATTGTGGTAGTTTGTCTATTTTGATTTTCTTTTCTTTTCTCTTAATTAAATTCAATTTGGTTTGCTCAACTTGAACAAAAGTGTAAAATTAATGCTTAACCGAAGTTGTGGGTACCAAGTCCTCATGGGAACGATATCTTACTCACTCTTTATTACTTAATACGACTCATGCACTTGCGGAATCTTAGACTATAATTTTTTCCCCTATCAATCATCAAGATGAAGATTAGACATTAAAATATTTTTTTCATTCATAATATTTCTATGCTACCCGATTGTGCATCAGTACATAGATCAAAAACAAACAAACAGTACATAATTTATGTAGAGTGATCTTCATCCGTCTTGATGTATTTAAGCTCCCCATTCTTTTAGTTTTCTTCACATTCATCTCCTCTTCCCCTTCATCCTTCTGCCTCCAGCGATGAGGAGGAAGATTGGTCGAGGTTCTCCACCGAAACACTTCCACTTCTCTACCACAAGCTGTCGGGCCAGAGGGTGAATGGATTCCATAATTTTATTTTGTCCCCAAACATATGGTGTAGTTATTGGTATAAAGTAGGGTCCATAAATATAAGGGAACAGACCATCTTACCAGTTCTCCCACTGTAAACTCTCTCATCCTGCATTATCTTCCATTCAAGCTTCCGATAACCCGAATGAGACGACATTTTTGGCACGCCTCTCTTTATTCTTTGTTCATATCAATTAAGTGAAGCAAATAAACAGATAATAAAGAGAGGCGAGATAAAAATGTTTATGATCATACTATGTCTCGTGCGGTTATCGAAAGCTTGAAGGGAAGATAATGCAGGAAGAGAGAATCTACAGTGGGCGAACTAGTGAGATGGTCTGTTCCCTTATATTTATGGGCCCTATTTTCTACAAACGACTGCACTACATGTCTGGGAACAAAATAAAATTCAGGAACACAAGTCTCGTTCACTCTATGACCCGGCAGCTTATAGCTGTTAAGAAGCTTTTCGGTGGAGTATCTGGACCAATCTTCCTCCTTATCATCGAAGGTAGAGGAGGAAGTAGGAGAAGAGGAGATGAATGTGAAGAAACTAAAGTAATGAGGAGCCTAAATACATCAAGAAGGATGAAGATTAATTAATCATATTTGTTGAAGTGGCTTGAGAATTCGAGGAGACGCATAGTTGAGAAGGTTACTTAGAAGGTGAAGAGACTCTGAAACATTGAACACAGAGTATAAAGAAATGACGGTATCTGAAATACTATGTAATTGGTTTTATTAATACAAATGTTCAAACTTTTATATACCACGACTGTTTCATGCAAACCAACCGTATAAAGTTTGCGTGCCAACTATGTTCTTAAAATCCCGTCGTGTAAAGTTTGTGTGCCAACTAGTGTTGATATGTAATTTGAATGACTGGAGTTGTAAACCAGTCGTTGAAACACAACAAAATGCAACCACCTCTTTTTTAATGTCCAGTTTCAATAAAACGATCGTTAATTAGTCGTTGTTAAATATACTTTTTGTAGTAAAAGGAATTTACCACAATTGTTAGGTAATAAAAACTGTCGTTGTAAATATAATGTCTAAACATGTTTGAACGACGGCAATAACAAAACCGATTTACAAATTTTTTCAGATATCGGCATTTATTTATACTCGGTGTTCAATGTTTTAGACTCTCTTCAGCTTCCAAGTAAACTTTCTAACTATGCGTCTCCTCGAATTCTGAGGCCACTTCAATAATTGTAATTAATATATCTTCATCTGTCTTGATTTATTTAAGCTCATCGTTACTTTATGTTTTCATATTCATCTCCTCTTCCTCTTATCTCTAAAGTATCACTATGAGTTCTGATTCTGTTCGTCCTCCTTTTCCTCCTCCTCCTCTTCAACCTTAACCGCCTCCCCCACCACCTTCAGCCAAGTAGCTTCTTCAACAGCTACATGCAAGGGTGGATCATATTGACCGATGCCTCAGTCAATTGTTACAACTGCTGCACACTGTCAACTACAAGCTCAACTGTGTACTCGACGCCAATGATGGCGAGTACAATCTTTTGGATAACCCCTCTTCCCTTTCTTCCTCCTTTTCCTCCGGCGATATGGAGGAAGATTGAGGTTTTTTTTTTTATTATGTAATTTTTTTTTTCTATGTACTCATGTTGTAATACTTATCAATGAAAAATATATTTTAATTTCTAATCTTCATCTAGTTCTATCTTCATTTTGATCGCGTTTCTTTTTCATCTTTATTGGGATATTTTTTAATTATATAATTTTGTTTTGCCAGTTTTAATTATATTCATGTTAATCTAAACTTTCATTTTAATTATAATTAACGTTTGTTGTATCTCAGTCCTTGATTATTGAGACAAAATGTCAAAAATGCACTACCTCTTTTTTAATGTTTGGTTTCAAAAAAAAACGGTCATTAATTATGCCTCTTTTTAAGATTTTTACGACATTCTTCATTTGCTGCTATTTTTGCTCTCTTCATCCCTCTTTTTTCTTTACAACTAAATTCACTTGAGAGAGTCATTGATGTGTCAGCAATTTCATTTGTTGTTCATTATGCTACAATATTAGTAAGTTAACTCAACTGCATTTCCTACTTGACTTCGTGACAACAATGTTTGAAAGACTCAAAGTGGGTAACAATGGTGATGTTATGAAATATGGTTTGTGTATGGGATTAAGGGTGAAAAAACGAATGCCTCAATCACGTGCAAATATACTCAGATACAGAATGGTTTCAACCTAAGAACCAAGACAAATCAAAGAGAGTATTGGATCTAGAGAGTATGCATACTGAAAATAGAAATTTAAGCTCAAAAATCCTTCCATGTGGTTTGTTCTTTGGATTTCTCCTAACAACAACTAAACCATATGCATTATCAAGCCTACCACTGTCAGTTTCCTATGCTTACACAGCTTGTATTCCTTAAGACGTATTCCTTCAAGCAATTGCTTTGCTTAAATGGCTAATTCTACTCCACTATAAAACAAGTTTCAAGTTTAAAATTGGCACAATATTGCAAAAGTGCCTAGTGTCAGTTCTAGACATACCAATTAGCAATCATAGTGCACAATCAGCACGTATTTATTAGCATACACATCACATCAATACACACAGTTTGCCTAATGCCTCCCTTACACTTAAATATTGTAGTGTCCTCAATACAAAGGGGGAAAAAGCAAAGAGGGGAGTAAGCAGATAAAAGTCAATGTGAAACCACATGTGTGCAGCGTGTACATTCAACAAGCACAGAAATATAGCAGCACATAAAAGAAGCGAGAGCATGTGAGAGATAAAGGGATGCAACTACAGTGCTAAGCAACAAAAAGATTAAAAAGAGATTTTTTTTTTGTCAGTATTCGAGTACAAGGAAAATGAAAAAGAAACTAAACGAAAAACAAAAAGTGTCAAGGTGTGCAATAAAAAGTGTCAGGGCAAAGCGAGGAGGACCATCAATCGCGGCCAGGTGGGACTGGGGCACCAGAGCTAGCGCCCTGAGCACCCCGTCGAGGAGGAGCGTTGATGGCAGTGTCCTCCAAGGAGGAAGAGTATGAGGTCAGGTCCACGAAGGGAATGGATGAATGGAAATCAGAGAGAGTGACAATGAGGGCCGCCGCCCCCTGTAGTGCGCAACAAAGAAATCGTTGAAATCTTGACGGATGGAAGCAATATTCGCTCGATGAGCAGCGAGGTGAGCCGCACGGTTAGGAGCAAGGGCTGGGTTGGCGGGCAAAGGAGGAGGTAAAGGGTTGTCTGGTGGTGGCGAAGGCAAAGGATGTTTTGGTGGAGGTGGGGGCAAGGGGTTGTCTGTTCGTGGTGGAGGCAAAGGGTTGGGGAAACCAGGGGGCGGTATGGGCTACCATTCGAATAAGGAAGGAGGATCAAGTGTGGGGAGCAAAGGAGAAGCCTAAATCCAGCGGATGGGTTGGGGGTAAGGAAGTTGAGGGGTGACATGGCCATGCCTTGCAGTCTATTTGAAGCATTGCATGGCAGAGGGAGGAGATTGAGGACGTGCAACGGGAATGAGGGAGAATAAAGTAAAAGGAGGGTCGGTATAAATGGTGGTGTGAAGGGTGAGGGCAGTGAAGGGGTGGAGTTATGACGGCAGTAGTCATTGTGGGTGCACAAAACAGAGTGCAGGTGCTAGTGAAATACGAAGAGGCGTGAAGAGAGGAAAGAAAAAGGGAGGGGTGGAAAGGAGCACATATTAATAAAGAAAAGGTGGCAGTTATGATCCATTGTCATAAACTTTGCTACATACCACGACTGTTGTAAATATAACAATTGTTTATACCAGTCATTTTTTTAAAATATATATATATATATATATATATGAGGTCAGTGAGGCTCGAACCCTTGACGTTCAGGAATATACTTGGCAAAGGCTCAATCTATCTGCGACAAGACATGAAATTTTCTGCGATTGTCTTTGAATCAACAATCATGGTATCACACGAAAAAAAGTTTCCAGTACTATTTTAATAAAATCAGTCGTTGTAAATAAAAAATTAATTTTTTCCTTCTTGGGTTTTAAGTTAAAACGACTTATGTTGGTAAAGAGTTGTTGATATGTTCTTTTAAGGACTAGATTTTTAAACCATTCGTTGAATTTTGACACAAAATTTCACAAACGCCACTGCCTCTTTTTTAACATATGGTATCAAACAAACAGACATTAATTTGGCGTCGTTAAATATACTTTTTTGTAGTAGTAAGATAACTAATCATTCTTTGGCTTATTGTAGTGATGTAAAAGTGGTGACCAAGTATAAGGACACTTGAGTGCTCACTCCGGTGATCATACAGTGTAGTGAAAGTGATGCATCATTTTTCAAGTCACTTGAGTGATCTCTTTGCAATTTAATTTCAAACTTACTGATCACTAGCTGAGTCACTATGGTGGATGTAAAACTGATGCTATTTTGTTGAGGTCACTCAAGTAATCAATTCAAAAATATTTTTCAAAAAAATTGATCGTAAGTGAAATCACTGTAGTAAGGAGAAAGTGATACGAATTTGAATGCATCACTTGAGCAATCAACTTAAGAATAATTTCAAAAAAAATCTAATAATTGTCATAATCACTATGGTGAGGAGGAAGTGATGACAAATTGATGCATAACTCGAGTGATTGCTTTAGTGATCTTCAGAGTAACTAGTGGATCACTTTTAGTGAAAGTGAAGAGCATTTTCAAAATACATCACTCGAGTGATCAATAACAATTTTCACAACGTCTTATTCATTGTCAGTGGAGTAAAAATGATAAAGTTTGAACACATCACTCAAGTGCTCACTCGAATGACCAAGTGATTCAATATTTTCTACATCACTCGAGTGACTCACCACTGTATATTTGAAAACCATTTCTTAAGCTACAAGACAGTGATTCTTCATGCAAAACATTTTCTTTAAGTTTTGTTATAATCAAAACATAAAATCTTTAAGCTTTGCTAACACCATTAATTGGGTGGTGTGGAACCCACAAATATATTCAAGAGGCTTGTATCCACATGGCATACAGGTGGCAAACCAACTAGAAATTAAAAGAAAATTAAAACTCCACTCTCTCATGAAAGGAGGAGAGAGAGTTTTTTTAAAAAAATAAATATAAAAAAATTGCAGTTGGTGGCCATGTGAAACTTGGATATGCATGTGGTATCAACACCATCCAGTTAGCCGTGTTAGGACGGATAAAACATGAGGGGGACATTATACTGTTCACAAATGTTGAAGTGAACATTACTCCACAAATGGATTTAGGATACCAAGTGCTCTTACGCAAATAGTTTAGGTAAAAAAATGACCTAATCTTTTTAGTGTCCATTTTTTTTTTGGACAAAGGAAACATATATTAAACCATCAAAAGGATTACAAACCCAAATCAAAGAAAGATAAAAGCGAGGCGAGATAAAACGGCGGCGAGAGACACGGAAGGTCTACAAACCAAATTACACACAAACGAATACACGAAATAAAACAAATTACAAACAATCACCGTTCAATGAAAGAACGGGGGGAGAAGCAACAATAGGAACATCATCCACCTTTTGGGCATCCAGGATTAGAATAGACGATAAAGACGGTGTTGGTTGAAAAACCCACCCGGACGGGCACACCCCTTTATAAGCAGTAGCTGCAATCAGATCAGCGGCACGGTTACCCCCCCTTGGGGTAAAAGATAAAGAGAACCCAACCTTGGACGACAAAAGACGAATAATATCAAGTAAAATGCTCCTACACCTCCACTCAATCATATCCGGAGATTTAGCATCAACACATTTCAGGATAGAGAGGCAGTCAGTTTCAAAAATCACATTATCATTACCAAGATCAACTGCAAGCATTAATGCCCTCCTTAAGGCCAACGCTTCAGTCATAAAAGCAGAGATTGATTTGACCTTATCTACAAAGCCCCAATTAAAAACTCCAAAATGGTCTCTACAAATAACACCAATAGCCGCTCCAGTCTTATCAGCTGAGAAAGCCCCGTCACAGTTAAATTTCAGCTTGCCAATAGGTGGAGGAAACCAGCAATCTAGATGATAAGGAACAACCTTTTGACCCTCTGAGCTAGAATTCTTATTATCACAACTTACCCAGAAATCAAGGTTGTTTTTCCTCGCACATTCAATGACATCAAACGGATCAGGCATTTTATGATTAAAACCCATATCATTTCTTTGTTTCCAAATAAACCATAAAATCCAACAAATTAATGATAGGTCTTGTTTACTTAAAGAGAACATACCTGTTGTTTTAATCCACCAAGCGTTGAAGTTTGACATGCAGGCCCAGTCAATCCTTGCACTAAGAGTACAACCGAACCAGACACATCTAGTCCAGGGGCAATGAAAAAATAGGTGCTCAATGGACTCCACATCTCCCTGACAGACCGGACAAGAGTTGTCTTGGGATCTCTTCCTCCGGCAAAGGGCTTCATTGGTGGCAATAGCTCTATTTAATACTCTCCAAATAAACTGTTGCACCCTAGGGATAGTCTTGATCATCCATATCGATTTCCAAACGGTAGAGGGAACTACTGTCGAGGACCCAGCTTTGTTTTCATCGATGAGATTACCCACATTACCCCTATGGTATCCCACTTTCACCAAATACACTCCGTTCTTAGCATAAGTCCATACTAACTTATCCACCAGCCCATTAGTAGGGATGGGGATACCATAAATAGCCTTTTTGACTTCCCCTGGAATATAACGATCAAGTAGGGAAAGGTCCCACTGACCGTCAACAATAAGGTCGCTCACTCTACCATTAGAGATAAAAGGATCATCAGGGATATCTGGTTTCTTGGGGAAATTAACATTTGGAACCCATTTATCCCCCCAAATTTTAATTGCAGTACCATCACCTATATCCCAACGAAGATCTTTCTCGAGAACGGTTCGACCTTCCAGAATACTAGACCAGCACCACGAGGCCTTATGGCCTTTTTTTGCTTGCATGAAATCATCCTTGGGGAAATATACACTCTTAAGGACCCTAGCCCACAGATCATTAGGGCTCATAAGCAATCTCCAGACAGTCTTGGCCAAAAGGGCATCATTCATCACAGATAGATCACGGAAACCCATCCCTCCACAGCTCTTGGGAATGGTTAACGACCCCCAAGCTCTCCAATGTGTAGTACCACTAAAGGCTTTTCCGCTCCACCAGAAGTTGGCAATAAGACTGTGAATCTCTTTACAAGTCTTGAGCGGAAACTTAAAATAGTTCATAGGGTAAATCGGGATTGCTTGAAGAACAGCTTTAATCAAGACATCTCGACCAGAAAAGGAGAGTAGAGAATGACCCCATCCTTGGATCTTATTAGCCACCCGTTCGCGAACATAACCGAGAGCCTGGTACTTTGTCTTCCCCCAGATGCTTGGGATACCAAGATATCTGCCAGGATCTTCTGTCACAGGGATGCCCAAAATTCTTCCAACCATGCTTTTCACATTTTCAGGGGTATTGGCAGAGAAGAAGATACTTGATTTATCAAGATTAATGACCTGGCCAGAGGCCATACAATACATGCTCAAAAGACTTGCCAACCGATTACAATTGCTTTGAGTAGCACGCATATACAAAAGAGCATCATCCGCAAAGAAGCTATGAGTGAGAACCGGGCAGCTGTTGCTAAGTTTGACCCCCTTGATGTTTTTATTAATCTGGCTTTTGCTAATCATGAGGGAGAGAACCTCTGCAACAATAATAAACAGGTACGGGGAGAGTGGGTCTCCTTGGCGAATTCCCCTACTAGGAGTAAAAGAGCTCACTGTTTCACCTGATAAACATATATTCAAACTAACAGAGCAAACACATTTCATTAACAGAGATACCCACTCAGAACAGAAACCAAATCGAAGCAAGACACATTCAATAAAATCCCATTCCACACGATCATAAGCCTTGCTCATATCCATTTTAAGCGCAAACTCATACTTACAACACTTTTTCTTCCGGCGAAGATAGTGATAAACCTCATTGGCAATAATAATATTATCATGAATACACCGCCCGGGGACAAAAGCACTCTGATTTTGAGAAATACATGAATCAAGCAAAGGACGCATTCTATTGGCCATGATTTTAGAGATAATTTTATAAGAGAAATTACACAAACCAATGGGACGAAAATGGGAAACATGCTCAGGCTTTTGTATTTTAGGAATAAGAGTGATGTTAGTGTTATTCAAAGCATTAAGAACAGAGTTACCTGCAAAAAACTCTTGGACCATAATACAAACAGACTCACCAATTTCATACCAAGAGGAATGATAAAATTTACCCGAAAATCCATCCGGCCCTGGCGCTTTTCCACTCCCGAGACTAAAGGCTGCAGCTTTAATTTCCTCCCGAGAAACAGGTAACAGGAGACTCTGGTTCATATCAGATGAGATTATAGGATCTATGAAACCCAACACTGTATCCATCGATCGAACACCAGAAGTAGTAAACAACTCCTGAAAAAAACCAGCAATATTGTTGGAGATAGCATCCTTATCCAAAAGCCAATTGCCTAAATCATCCCTAATACAAGAAATTTTGTTCTGCTGCCTCCTTTTAATAGTCGAGACATGGAAGAAGCGAGAGTTTTTGTCGCCAGCTTCCAACCAATTGATGCGAGAGCGCTGCCACCAATATTGTTCTTCTACCTCCAAAAGTCTCTCCAGATCTCCTTTAACTTCAACAATCCTTCTAGAGATATCAGGGGTCCGGTATTCGAGAGACAACTCAGCCAGCTGAGACTTCAAAAGATTAATAAGCTTAGTGCTATTCGGGAATTCATTTTTGCTCCATGTAACTAACTTCTGTTTACAACACATCAGCTTACTCAAGAACATCTCCAGGACCGAACGATCATGGTCAGGGAAGGACCACCAGCTCTCTTTAACTACCTCAATAAATTGCCCATGGGAGGCCCAGGCTGATTCAAAACGAAACGGTCGCTTCTGTTGATTAATTTCATACTGACTTCTAATAAACAAAAGATGATGATCGGAACCAGCCGGCTCAACATTAAAAACCTGGAGATTTGGAAACTGCTCTCTCAATTGGAGATTACCCACGGCCCTGTCAATACGCTCGTGGATAGTATCCCCTTCTTCGCGATTATTGCACCAAGTGAAAATGGGTCCATTGTAACCCAGATCCTCAAGATCACAGTCAGCCAACATACATTTAAAGTTAAGGATCTTCCTCCAAGGTCTGGGACGACCGCCACTCTTCTCTTCTTGAGATAGAATATCATTGAAATCCCCAAGACATAACCAAGAGGACCTGATGTTTTTACCAATTCTTCGGACTTCTTGCCAACACAATAATCTATCAGCTTCACTAGGAGGGCCATAAATGAAAGTGATGTAAGAAGGGGTAGAGAACTCTTCCGCCATCACACAAGCATGGATAATATTAGATGACGAGAACAGGATATTAACCGTAACCATATCAGACCACCATAAAGCTAGGCCACCACTAATTCCGACAGGGTTAACAATCCATTCCTCACTGAAACCACATCTTCGCCTCACCTTCCGCACCACTCTTGCCTTCTGCTTAGTCTCCATCAAGAAGACTAAGTGGGGTTTTTTCCTAAAGCATTCTTCCTTCGATTTCCGGGCCGTCAAGGCAACCCCAACCCTTGACGGTTCCAAGCTAATAGATTCATGGCGAACCGGTGGTTGGTCTCATCCAACCACCGGCGTTAGGTGCCACAGCAGCATCTTGATCAGCGTCCATTTCACCACCTCCAGTTAACCAACTATCAGTAAAATCAATCTCTGTAGGAGAAGTCCTATAGCTAGACATACCCGGTTGCCGCTCCTTGCCATGCTGGCGAAGATACTTTTTAACAGAGCGAACATTCCTCATATGCTCTTTCTGTGATTTTCCCACTATTGATTTTCCATGAGCCAGAACATCCACTGAATCAAAATTCAATTTCTTACACCGTTTATTCTCATTTGATATAGAATCATCCTCAAAAGGTCGCTTAAGGTGAATACCTTTCAAGCAAATTGACATAGCTGAGATTGGAGATAGCCCATTAGAAGGGATAATGAGCTTTTTTTTCTGTTCATCATCACTGGGATACTCCACAAAATATTGCTGAGAATTGTTGTGGCCAACTGGACCCTCTACCTTGGCGATCATTGACCCAGGAAATGCAGAATGAACCATACCAGAAGAGATGCTGAGGGACACTTCATCTCGAACTTCATGCGGGCAAGGAAAATTAATTGGCTCATTCCTTGATAAATCTACTTGGTTGTCAGATTGTAACTTCAGCCCCCACTTATCTTTAGATTCCTCAAGCCCAAAAGAATTACCAGGGTTAAGCTTGGCCATATCTTCTTCCCTCATTCGGCCCAAAGGATTAAGCCCATCTCCACGAGAAAGTAACAGATTAGTTGGCTTATTAGCATGTAAGCCCACGTGACCCTCCAATTGCACCTCAGGTCCACCCCCAACTTCACCCTTCTCAAGCCCATTCCGAATAAAAGAACTATGTAATGTCACAAACTCACCAACCATCCGGCCCACCAGATTGAGCCCAACCTCATCCACATGCTTTCCTTTCGTTGAAAATAAAGTTCCCATGTGATCTTCAACAAAATTGCTAACGTGGCCACCAGTCGCACCCATCACCCTCTGAGAAAGTGCTGTCGGCTTTGACTGCACCATCCCCTGCGTCATCGAACTTTGCACTAGGGAATATTGCTTTTTAGAAACTGCAGAAGCACAGCCGACCGTTGGGCTCGGAGATCGCTGTGGTTCTGGATATTCCGGCGGCATGGTCGACGTGGGCATCCGGCGATCAGACGAGGAGGCAGATGGCGACTGGTCCGTATACCCAGAACCCGATCTACCCACTGCCATAACCAGCTTCTCCGACGACCAACTCCGGCGGGGGATTAAGTCCGGTACTCTCTTAGACAGAAAGGTAACTTCGCACCAGTCATCATTACACACTACCAAATCATCCTCCACGGTGTGTAATGCAGGAGTACCCAGCCAACTCCCATACTCATTCTTCTCATCGGCCCCTCTGCTTCTGTCCGACCCCAACTTGCATACTCTTCCTTCATGACCAATTCTTCCACAGCTATAACAAAACTGTTGGAGTCTCTCGTACTTGACCGTGACCCAAACTGGATCCTTCTCCTTCCTTGGAACCCAAAAGCCAGAAACCAAGGGTTCATTTAGCTGGACAACTGATCTAACTCTAATAAAGCTACGAGCAAGTCTACCATTAACTTTTGGTTTCTCAAACATGACAGACTCTCCTACCGAATTACCCAGAATTTTTGCATTGTTGTTGTCAAAAGCAACAACAGGAAGTCCATGAAATTGCACCCAGTAAGGTGCCTGCTCAAAACAAACATCCTTCAGCACCATAGAATCCTCCCAGACTTGCAGATTAAGAAGGAAGCCTAGAATCGACCAAGGCCTGCCTTTTAGAATACGACTATATTCATTGACATCTCGGAATCTAAAGAGGAAAATAAGATTATTACGATCAAGATCATGCACCTCCATCTCCTCTTGAAGCTGCCACCCCTTCTTTATCATAGAGATGACAGTGGTGATATTCAAGTTTTTGCAAGTATGAATCTTTCCAACAAGGGATCCACCATACGTATCAGCTTTCTCATCCAGGTCTAAGACCACCTGTTTCATCCTCCTCGAACTATTGATGTCCCCTACCTCCATACTGTCCCAGCTAGAAACAAGGAGAAGGTAGCGATTGAAAATGGCTAGAGAACACAGGTTCACCAGGAACCAAGATGACACTCACAGGGAGAGAAGAGAGCTCTCACGCGGGAGAGAAGAGATAGATAACACGACAAAAATCTTTTTAGTGTCCATTGATTGTATCCATATAATTATTTTTCTTTTTATTGCTTGACCACTATTAAGCTAGGGGTTTGGAGGATTAAAGTTTGTCTAGGAAAAGAAAGCTCTTAATTCCAATTAAGTGGATATATCCTCCATCAATAAGGGTTTACATTTTTATCTAATTTATAATTAGGCTCTAAGAACTAGGAAACATACGAAAATGGCCCAAAACATGGAGAGCCAGGCATCTGAGTGCATTCTAATTAATTTGATTATATTAAGGGATTAGAAATCAAGGTGGAGTTGCAATATTATCGTAAGGCAATTATACTAATCATGAATTCTTGTCTTCAATAAATATGTTAACTCAAATGTTCACTCAAATATGTTAATTTGGTAAATGTAGCCCATGTTAAAAACAAAGAAAGAGGATTAGTGGCTCTAAGTCGTTAAGCATTTAAGTTTGTCAATTTGAGAATTAGTATAATGCTTTAATCTTCATTATAGAAAAAAGAGAATTTTTTTAAAGAAATCCAAATATAAACAAAACAAAACTGAAAAAATTATATAAAGTGTCATGATCATTAGGTGCTCCTTCACAGGCCGCAGTAGAATTGGTAGCACCATCATCCTCAACGTTATCTACTGACTGTTGTGTCATCTCAGCAGGAGGTGGCTGGACAATGACTCTAGGACCTGGCGGGAGCTGTGGAATTAGTATGCCAGGTAACACCGTCTCACAGGACATGGACAACAGTGTGTTCGTAATTTCCCACCAATGGGCTGTTATGACTACTATGTAAATGTTAAGAAGATAGGACTTCTATTAATGATTCAAATCAGAATTGTAATCCGATACAGCAAATGGTTACAATTATACAGATCATATAATGCAGAAATAAGAAGAAGAACGATAGTGAGGGAGATAACAAAAATGAGAGAGAGTGAGCTACAGAAAGAAAAGAGTTCCAGTACAATATTCCTATCTAGGCATAACAACTTTTGTCTTCTTATAGGTCTTCATTTCCCAACTCTCTGAGCTTCAAAGGCCTTCTTCTATTCCTCTTGCTTCTTCGTATGGGCTTTTCCCCGTCTTCTGCCACTGGGTCATTCATGTCCAGGCCCATTTGATCCTTATTCACTACACTACCCTCCCCATCAGAATGGACCTTGTCCTCAAGGTCCAACGAAGGATATAAAGTAGCCATCTCGGTAGCTGATTCCCATGTATCAGGTGCAAATCCATCCCAATGAACTAAAACTTGTTTCACCAATTGCTCTCCATCCTGTATAAATTGAGCATCGCGAATACGAACAGGGGTGACGAACGGGCCTTCTGGAACTGACAATAAAGGAATAGGGATAGATGGAGAAATTGTATCAGAGCCAACAAAACGTTTGAGCACTGATACATGAAACACAGGATGCATGCGGACATGGCTAGGCAATGCCAGGCGATATGCAACTCGACCAATACGTTCCACAATACGGAAGGGACCAAAATACCGTAGGGCTAGCTTCTGAAACTTCCTGAGCTCCACAGAGTGTTGACGATACGGCTGTAATTTAACCCAAACCATTTCGCCTTCGTTATACGCTGTGTCTGTTGGATGTTGATCAGCATATGCCTTCATGAGGGACTGAGCTCGTTGAATATTCAACTTCAAGGTGCTCAACAAGTCATCGCGCTCCCTGAGCTGTTTATGAACATCGAATGGGGTATCTTCCAGGGATGAATGTGCAATGATTGGTGGAGGATCACGGCCATACACCACTTTGAATGGAACCATGCCTATTGATGTTTGGAAGGATGTATTGTACCAATATTCGGCCCAAGGTAAAAATTCCAACCATTGGCGAGGGTGATCATAAACAAAGCATCGTAGATAGAGTTCCACACATTTGTTGAGAGCCTCTGTCTGGCCGTCCGACTGCGGATGATATGCTAACGTAAAACAGAGAGTAGAACCTTGGAGTTTCATCAGGTGACGCCAAAAAAAGATTTCCAGTACAATATTCCTATCTAGGCATAACAACTATTGTCTTCTTATAGGTCTTCATTTCCCAACTCTCTGAGCTTCAAAGTCCTTCTTCTATTCCTCTTGCTTCTTTGTATGGTCTTTTCCCCGTCTTCTGCCACTGGGTCATTCATGTCCAGGCCCATTTGATCCTTATTCACTACATGGGCCTGCTGATGATAAAAGAAATCAGCCTACACCCACATCCTCTCGATCAATCTAGCCCCTGCCGTAGCACCCTTCGTGCAAAGCTCCTCAATGGATGTCCCACTCGGCCTCTTGGTGCTAGAGGTCCCTGCTCGAGAGGTCCCATTATCATATACGCCACTCCTATCGTATACTATAATGTCCTAAAAATTGCTCTAACAAATTTCATGTATGATATATGCGCATTTTGAGGAATGAAATGGTGAATTTTGACTAAAAGGTCAATTTTACCTGAAATATCTGATTTCGCTAAAACAAAAAAAATTGAGACATATGTTGGCACCAATGGAACACATGAAACTAATATTTATTTTCCCCATTTTAGAGTGTTAAATACGACCAAAAAGGAATGAAAAGAAGTTGCATGGAATTTATTAGGAATTATGAGAAAATTTGAAGGAAGGTTAAAATAACAACTTTACGAAATTGAGCTGTATGTTCCATAATTATTTAAAATTTATGGAAACTTGAGCATGGCTTATAAGCCAATAAAATGAGTCAATATCTTCCTAAAAATGGCCTAAGAATTTTGGCCAATTGGATTGCAAAGGAAATAGTTGAAATCCAATCGAATTCTAACCGATGACACGACTTGTAATTACGTGACGGTTGAAGGGCAAAATTGTCATTTGCACCCCCAAACTGACTTTTTCTTCTTTTAATCAAATTTTCCTTCTTCATTCCTCATTCCATGTGTCCCTTACCCTCCAAAACTCTCTCAAGTGCTGAAAACACAAGGAGGAAGAAGCAAAGAGAAAAATTCGCGAAACCGAGGTAATTTCTTATGCTACAGACTTGTAATCCCTAGTTCTTCTCTTTTCCTACTCCCTAATCATGGAAATCCTTTCTCTTCAGTGGTGTTAGAGGTCTGACCAAAATCTGAAACAGTCAAGGGAGAAGGAAATTATGCGAAATTCACCAAACAACGATCGAGATAAGCGATTTTAAGCCTACTGGTTATGTGCTGGAGTTTACTGGTGGTTTTTGTGGTTTTCTGGGGATTTGGATTATTGGAAACCCGAAATATATGGGGGAAGTTCTGACCAAATTTTAGAATGGGGTTAAAGTGAGATTAAGGGTTTAGACAACAAGCTAGAAGTGATTAGAGACAATTGTGGTGTTTAAATTGAGAATTGAGAATTTGTTTTTCTTTGCTACTTTCGGTTAGAAACAAGGGACCTTGGCGGAGTATGATTTTTCTCATTTTTATGGTTACATTGTCTTCAAAACGTGAAATTGTGTAGGATAGAGGCTCAGTAGGAATTTTGAAAGCTCCGCGGTTGAATTGTGCCAAAACTCGAAAACTGTTTTGGAAATTCCAGTCTAGACAGTCATTTTGCAACGAAGATTTGGGATAGTAAATGATGTTCAATTGCAATAACCTACAATTCAGACTTGTGTAGATTGAGTTATGAATTTTTGAAAATGACCTACAATTCTGAAATGAAATCTAGACAAATGACACTATTTTATTGAACTGGGAATAGTGTGTGTGTGCTTATCTGCTGGAGCCATTTTTCCTTGATATTAGACTTAATAAGAAGTTAATAAAGCTTTGGAATCACCTCATTTGGACACTTGTGCTAAGAGAGATGAATTTTTAAAGTTATGGTAAAATTATGGAAACTTTGGTCTAAAAGGCCGAAAATGAGACAAGTAATGGTATATGATGATTGGTATGGTGTCCATATATGAAATGGATTCTTGGATATAGATTAGGCCTATTAGTTTTATGTTTAAGTATGATATACTAGATGACATTTAAAATGTCAAGAATTGAAGTAAGTAATGACTATTATCTGTAATGCATCCTTATAGGAACTCATAATCGCCCGAAACAAGCAAAGTACTTGGAAATGACTTGGACAATTATAAAAGCAATTAGGTAGTAACTTTAGGGCCCGTTTGAGAGTTGCTTTTGGAAAATGATTTTCACCATTTACGAGGTAAAACCTAGGTTTTGGATAATAGCTTTTGGAGAATGATTTTGGAAAAAAAAATGATTGTGTTTGGATGTTTTTATCAGAATAGCTTTTGGGGGATCAAATTTACCAAAAAGGACATTAGCTTTTTGTATAATTGCATTTAAAGGATAAAGTAGTATTTTAAATATTATAAACATTATATTCAATAATAAATACCAAAAATTACATAAAATTGTTAGAAAAATAAATTTCTACCATTAGTAAATTATGTAACATGATAAAAAATAGTAAATTGTACAGAATTTTTTTTTAAACATATAAACTAATTATTTTTTGGCATCATATTTTTAACATATAAAAACAAAGGAGTTGTGTATGGCCATTTGATTCGTTTGTGAATTAAAACAAGAAAGATTCGATGGAGAGGCAAATAAAGTAATCGGAGTTGTTGAAGTGTGTGTATAAAAGGAAGAAGGTTATAAAATCGGGTGCGAGAGAGGAGGATTAGGATTCGTGGTGACCGGCGAGGATGAAATGGCGAGTTTTGGAGGGTATTTTGGGGTTTTTACAATTATGGTGGGCCCCACAATTATACAAAATGAGATTGAAAAAGCCAAAAGTGAAAAAAAGTTGGATTTGGCAAAACTTAGGTTTTGAGCCCAAAACCTAGGTTTTGAGTGGAAAATGATTTTAGAGAAAATTTAGGGTGTTTGGTAAAACTTTGACAAAACCTAGGTTTTGAAGAGTGCCAAACGGGCCCTTAATCTCACATACTTGGTATGACTATGTATGTCTGTTTGAATCATATATGTGAACATCCCGATGGTTAGAACTAGGGTAGGACCTATTGGACGGTAGTCCTTAGGTGGCTGAACTAGTTGCATTTAGGCGACTTGTGACACTTCTAATTGAGAACGCTGGTGGATTCTAGATAGGATTCTCGATAGCTCCTAGTCGAATACCCTAGTTGCAATCAAGAGACTTGGGACATTTTCGATTGAGAACGCTGGTGGATTCTAGATAGGACTCTCGGTAATTCCCAGTCTAATATTTCTATGTGGGTGTTTCGATTGAAGACTCTGACGTACATGAGGACGCTCGGTGCATGCCATTTGGTTAAACCTAGCACTATGTTTATGTGATATGTGTATTCTAGTTTGGCTGCATATGCTATATTTTCTGAATGTTATATGCTGTTATGGACTGTTTGTTATGATTGTCTATCATATACTATTTATACTTTATTTGTGAGATATGATTAATCTATTACTTTGGAATCATTCGAGATTCTAGCCCCTATTACTACCTATGAAATCTAAGACATACCAAAGAGTTTGGACATGGTCAAAGGGGCAGGCAAAGCTTCAAAGGAAAGGCAGCGAACATAGAAATTTGAAAGCTACAAGTTGGAATTCTAAATAGTACTGTAATGTATAGATGTGACATCCCAAATTTCGGGATTTGGAAATTAAAAATATGATATGAGATTAATTATGGAAAATTGGCCTTAATTGTTTTAAAATTAATGTTTGGAATTAAAGGCATATTTTTCCAAAAATTAAGGATAAATTGTTAGAAAATAATTTTTGGCCTAACTTTTTTAGAGATAATATTTTATTGCCTAAAGAAATTAATTGGGGAAGAAAAATCCTTAAATGGAATTAAGGATTAATTTTTATCACCTAACTAATGTTTACAGACTAAATTGCAAAAAAAAAAAAAAAAAAAAAAAAAAACCTCGTAGGAAATTAAATGGGATTAATATTTGAGTGGGCCCACACTTCTCATGCATGCAAGACACCTCATCTCTCCTTCCTCCATCTCACACCACTTGTACTACATGCATGCACTCCCTTCTCCACAGCGCCATGTACACACATCCAGACAAATACTCCCTTCCTCCCTTATATTCATTTCAACTAACCCAAAAATCAGAAACGCACGCACACGTACGACACCTTTTCTCCATTTCATTATCTCATTCTTCAGCCACGCACCCTCTCTCAATCCGGTCACACACACTCACCCAACTCGCCTCATTCATCCTCCAAACACACACCCATTCACCTCTTAACTCTATTCCATTCCTTCGATCAGTGTAGAGGAAGATTGAGAGCTGAGAGTCTATGAGAACGAGAGAGAGAGAGAGAGAGAGAGAATTGGAGATCATCACTGGAAAGGAAGAAGGAAAGGCTAAAACTCTCATGCAAAACCAGTTTTGGGTCTAGGTGAGTCTCCAAAACGTCTTCTCATCTAGTTTTCTGCATTTGCTGGAGATTTTGTGAGTTGTGATGTCTAAAACTTATGGTTCAATTAGAGAAAGCTCATGATAGTGTTGCTGATTGCATATCGATTTTGAGTTGATTTTTTTATCTTCTTTGGCTTTGAAAAAAGCTAAAAAAACATGCATGTTGTAAATGAGTGCATGGTGTTTGATTTTTGGAAGAGTTGAGCCATAGAATGAACTTGCATGTCATGGTTTTCACCTCTGCACCTTAGTCCAAAAACAGAGGATTTTGTGCATGTCGTTTTTGTGAGTTAGAGATTAAGTTTAGCTATGATTTTTTTCTAGATTACAGTTCACTCGCAAATCTTTAGAACGAGTCTTGGATCACCTTAAACAGATGTTTAGACTCAAGATATGATTCTTGGAAGTTAGGTCATAAATCTGGACAATCTGAACCTTACAGATGGAGTGATAATTTTTGAGTCAGTTAAAAACTAAGCAAATGACCTCCGCTAACTCTGAAAATTTGTGAACATATAGTACACTCCTTAAAATTTAATATGAGTAAAATAACACGTTATTTGGATAAGTATAGAAGGAGTTATGAATTTTTGAAAATGAGTTACAGTTCTGGAGTGTCATCTGGATAGAGGTCACGTGTTTGTAAACTGGTAATGGTGGGCATCTGATAAAATTGTGAAACTAATTTTCCTAGATATTAGACTTAATAAGGAGTTTATATGTTTTTGAATCACCTAATTTGGATGCCTAGAACTTCATATATGGATTTTTGAAGTTGAACATTGAAATCTGGAAGTTATATGTTCAAAACTAGAACTGTAATTTTCAAGAAAGGTTTTGATTAGATAAATGACATTGTTTTATGTGAAATTTTGACATAGTGTATTAGATCTCTCAATATTTAAAACAATTCATAAAGCATGTTAATTGGAGGTCTAAAACTCAAATTATGATTTTTCAAAGTTTGGTCAAAGAATCTAGAAAATTCTGATTCTAGAAACAAGCAATGTCCAATTTTCAAAACTATTGGAATGTCTCAACCATAAATTATCTCAGTGATTATTAATATTTGAAAATAGACTTATCAAACTTTACATAGGAACTGGAATCACTCAATTTGGAGTTGTATAGCTTAAATTATGATTTTTCCAAGTTCCCAAAGAAATTAAAGGCTTAATTTCTGATAAGGCTGAGAATAATCACATAAGTAGATAATTGTTTTGATATTTAAAGTAATAATTTATTTGGATAAGTTGGAATGTTAAATGGCTGAAATAGTATTTATTCGATATATAGGGAATAATATTCAATTAAATAAGTCACAATAGGTATACATTCATAGTCATAAGGATATAAAAGGACAAGTATTTTGGAGTCTAGAGAAACTATAATCTTAATTATGTTATTAAGATTAGATTGAATAATGACCCATATCTATATAAATTGTAATTATAGGACGTGATAATTGCCCGAGCTTGAAGGATAAGCATAGTGATAAGAACCTTATGGAAGGTACAGTTTTAGAAAGATCAACAAGTAGTAACTCTAATCCCATATTCTGTGTATAATTGTATATGTTTGTTATACCATATTTGCATGCCCCGACTGTATGAGGACAGCACCACTCATGAGCCATTTGGCTGGAAGAGCCAACCATGTGGCCAACTTTCCGGTGGCTAGGCAAGGTCTAGTGCATTCAATTAATGTTGAGCTGTTAATTCACCCAATTGTATTTTCCTAGTGCTAAGGTATTGATTCATATGATGATTTTTTGTATTACATGCTGCATATGAATGGTAATACATATGTATGAAATTGAATATTTTATATGTTGTGTAGACTGCTTTGTTGTGGTTGATTATCATATATTGTATATGCTTAGTATGTGAAATTTAACCTGTTACTCCGAGATTCTTCATTTGAATCTCAGAACCTTCCACAAATCCAGGACGTGGGCAACCTAGTGGGTAAGGTTCAAGAGGCAAAGGCGTAATAATTGCTTGACTCTAAGAAGGTAGTGGTGATGATAGTGCATCTTGATTCATTTTTGGATACACCTTCTATATATATTTATTCCTTAAAACTTAAATATTATTTTGAGATAGCCAAATGTGGCTACTGGGATGTATATTTAATTAAATACTTATAACCTGATAGTAGTAGAACCTCTGTGTGTGTGGTGTGTGTGTGATATTGTTGCAGGGAGGGCATGTATATCATGAGCCCATAATGAAATGAATGATTAAGCGAATAATAGAGCACCAGATTAGATATAATAATCAAGAAGCACTCTGATGATATCAAATAAGGTATAAGGTAAGATGGATTTTTAATGAAGTGTTTGAACCACTGATTAAATGTTTTCAAAAGTTTCAAATTTTTCAGAAAAGTCCATTCAATTCACAAGAGGATATCCTCTGTTTGGGTTAAGTTTTTGTACTCTTTTTAAAAAGGTTTTTATTTCTCAAGTCCAAACTTGGGTTGGTGGTTTAAATTTATTGTTAAATAATACATTTGACTTGTGATTAAAGGAAGACGTCACTATGTTCTGGGCTCAGAGCATGGGGCATGACAATAGACTATTTAGTTAAAGTTATTTTGGATTTGTAATAGTATGACATTAGTGTTTTGGATCATTGTAATGTGAATTCTGTAGTTTAATCCTGTCCGTAACCAAAAATAGCTTATTATCAGTATACTACGCTATACTTGTGTTGCTCATTGTATTTCGCTATGTCACTCTGATAAATGTTGTAATCACAAAGGGTGTGACATATACCATGCTAGGCCTAGCACCTATCCCTAGACTCCAATAGCGTCCAAGGTGCTCAATTGGGCCCATATCACCTTTTAGAGGCACAGTGGGCTATTGCAAGTGTTTTCGATCCAAGGATCAAATTCTTGGCTATTGAGATAAGCGGAAACAAATCAGAATGTGAGGCTACACAAAGTGTGGAAAAGGTGAAAAATGCATTGGAGGAATTATATATTTGAGTATGTGGAATTGCATTCCTCATCTTCTGCATCTGATGAAGTTAATTTTGATAGTGTTGCCTTTGCAGATACTTGTGCACAACAAAAAGATAAAGGAATGCAACTAATGTTCAACTTGATTCGTCAAAGGCACTCGATTCCTCCTAAAAATCAGAGTTGGAAACTTATCTTGCTAATGATCCTTATATTCCTTCTCATGAATCTTCATCTTTTTGTGCTTTAGAGTGGTGGAAGAACAATAGTGCAAAGTTTAAAGTTTTGTCGAGGATGACATCTGATATATTAGTTGTCCCTATCCAATTGTGGCATCAGAATCCACATTTAGTGTTGGGGGAAGGGTGACTGATGAGTATCATGCTAGATTGAATAAAGAATCTATTGAAGTTCTTTTATGTGGTGGGGACTGGTTTCGTCACAAATATGGTTAAAATTGAAGGTATAAATATTATATTATATTATATACTTATTCATTTTTATATTTGTTGCATGTTGGTACGACTTGTGATAGACTAGTTATTTATTTTAAATTAATTCTTTTCTTTTCTTTTTTGTGTAGGAGCCATCTGAACAAGAGGAGATTATACTGAAGCCTAATCTTGATGTTATTGTGTTGCTTAATTATCTTTCTTTTATGCACAATTTTCATTATGGTGATATTATCTCTTTATGATATTATTATATATTGCATGTTGGATGTTGAATTCTAGTGTTTATCACTATATTGGTATGAGTATATTTAGTGATGAATTATACTGGATACATTTTTTCATTGCTAATAATTATGATTATTTTAATTTTATGTAGGATTTAAATAGGCTTTAAGTCTATTTAAAGCCTACAATTTGTAAATATGTAGGCTTTGAAACTTACCAAAAACTTACATTTATTGAGGTTTTAGTAAACTCAAAGCCTAAGTATGGCCTTCAAGGCCTGCAACATGAGGCCTTTTTGAAGACATATGTTGTAAGTAGGCCTATAAAAAGACTTTAGATTTGACTAGGCCTCACGTAGGCTCAAGCCTAAGCCTTAAAAAAAAACCTACATGCAGGCTTAGGCTTCAGATCTCTATTACGAGCTCAGACCTATTTAGCCAAGCTTGGCTTATCCTCGTCTATTTCCATGCCTGTCTGGTTGGGTCGCCACTTGTGGTGGCGCGGGTTCCTATCGCCATGTAGAGTGCTCTTTGCCATGACAATTGTCCCCTTGCTGAAGTGGTCGTCTAGGGGACGCTCAAAATAAGCCTTCCCCTTCCCCTTGCTTCTCTCGGAAGACATTAACTACAATTATTCACTTTTCCAAAGTAATAAAAAAATTAATACAAATTTAATTGATTATAACTTCCCAGTTAACCAATTAAAAATGTACACCTAATTAAAAATGTACACCTGGTCGATATTAAAAACAAATTACTATCACACCTAACTAATATTTATAAAAAATATAATCATATAATTACAAAATAAATATAACCAATACTAGAAATTTATAATATTATAACAATATTATAATAATATAATTACACATAACCAAACAAAATAAAAAAATTACAATATCTTTTAAAACCTAATTAAAAACACATGGACAAATAAGGTCTAATGAAAAACATATTATATATGGAAAATACGCGCAGTAACTTAGAAATATTACAAGAACAAACTTAAATAACAATAAAATTACAAAACAACATTCTACTTAGCTGAAAAATGAAATAAAATAAGTAACTTCATTAACATCAACTGCCTAGCTCCTTAAAACTTGGAGCAGAACTTCAGATCAGATGAAAACTTCTCATAGCGTGCACAGAGAACGATTTTGCCAAAAGTGGTAAAATAAGGGGTGGTGGCGTCTATATAACTATGTGATTTGTAGCAGTTGTACCCAAAACCGCTACATCAACTGTTACAAATTACGAAATCCTACCTAGATCTCAGTGACACTTAGGTTCAAACAAACCAATGCCATGTGTCTTCTATAGTGGTTATTGCCTTCAACCGCTACAAATGTGGCGACACATTTTATAGCAGTTTATCTTATCCTGCTGCCACAAATGTGGTGCCAATGGGCCAAGCTAGCGCCACATTTGTAGTGGTTTATTTACTGAACACAACTCAACCTATCCTTGCGAATTATGTTTGTGTTCCATGACCCTCGTTCTATGTTTGTTGACTCGCAATGACTTACTACTACTTGACCCGACTTTCTATTAAATAAATGTGTTAGCATGTTTGTGCATCTTTCTTTTTTCTCATGCTATTCGTTGGTCAACAACCAACTAACCCTTTTTTTTTCACACAAGCTCGCATTTTTCGAGTAGAAGCAGAATTACAACGTTTAATTTCACATGGATCAAGTTATTTCAAAACACGTCACTAAACTGGCAGTCGGACTCTTTCTTTCGATAGCTTTTTATTGTTTCCCGCTACAAATTACCGTGGCTTAGCAGTGCACCACATGGCGGAGTCATACCGTTACAAATTTGTAGCGATTTTGAACCCTCATATTTGTAGCAGTTCTTTTCAACTGCAACAAAGTAACCGCTACTAAGAAGCGGTTTTTTGTAGTGGCAGAAGTGCTTGTCAATATGTAACTACTTTCTGCAATGAGATTTATGCCATACTACCTTCGATCCTAATTATAAGACATAGTTGACTTAATTTTGAGGGATTAAGGAAGCTAAATAAGTTACTTAATCATTTTATATGTTGTGTATCTTTAGATTATATATTAATTTATTAGTCAAACTAATTACTTTGAAGAAAAAAAAAATACTCTAAAGTAATTTAATTAGCTTCCTTAATTTCTCCAAAAAAGTCAACTATGTCTTACAATTAAGACCGGAGGAGTAGTTTTTTTAATACCGTTAAGGTCACCTAGTATTTGGCTTTTTTTTCTAGAACATATTTTCAGGATTTGAGTAATTAACTAATCCAAATTAAAGTTTTACGACCATGATGTCTTAAAAATGTGGGATCTGAATTCAATCCGTTACTTTATGATATTGTTGGTCCACTACTAGACTAAGTACCCTTAGGTACGTTATGCTGTAGTTTTGTCACCGTTGAATATATATATATAAAAGCTAATTCTTTGACTCTTTGTTAAATTAATACCTCTAGTCCCTAATATAAGAATTAGTTAGATATTGAATTTGGTTCAAAATTTAATATCTTAATTCATTTTATATCATATATATTATCATTTTTCCTAAATTAATTTGTCTAACTTATAAACTAATATATAGTCTAATGTTGCACATGCATATTTTAGAAAGATGATGTCACATTTATTCATATTAATCAATTTATTTCATTTCCTTCTTAATCTTTTTAAATTAGCTAATTAAATAGCCCTTGTATTAAGCGGTGTATTATATTAGTTTTACGTAACTGATATTGCATCTGCAGCAACAAATTAGCTTAGCAATATTTCAATTCTAACTTTCATCTCAAAAGCATAAAGATATAGTTTTTTCCATCGTGCCATTAATTAAGTCTTTATATAGTCCTAACATCTGAAAATAATATATACTAGGCCTTATTAAAATTTTGAAAGTTATCTAATTTATTTGACACCCGTAAATCATAAATAAAAATAAAGTACTTTGAAATTAAACCTTAAAAATTACAAATATGATTGATTGGCCATTGCATATAAATTAGTTATACTAAAATACTAAATTTAATCATTTCTATATACGATAAAATATAAGTCATTGAAAATAGTTTTCTTTAAAAATTTTAAGACGACAAAACAGAGAAATAGACCCATACTTAGCTTCAAGCTATGAATCACTAACCTAATTCTTTGCAACAAAAATGTTTCCGCTATTTTCTCACAAGTTCGGCATGGTTGACGCATGTCAGCAACATAATTCAGGTGTCATTATTTAGCTTCGCATTTACATGCAAAATTATAGAAAGCTACTTGCAAACTCGGCATGGTTGACAAATCAGCTAAGACGTCCTTAATGTAAGACATAATCCAGGAGGTTATTTTAGTCCTAAATGTAAGATCTGTTTCTCATATTTATCAATATATTTTTAATTTACCCCTAATAATGCTTCCTCAACAATAATCAAGTAAGAAAAAGACATAAGAAATTAAGGAAGATAATTAGAAAGTGCCAAAAAAAAAGTTATATTAACTAACTTAACTAACTTCAGTCACATAATTAAATTAGGTAAATAGGTTTTACATAAAGAATCAGAGTGAAAATCATCCTAAATAAAAAGACGTCTTTGCCTAGAAATCTCCTAATTGATTCCAAAGGTTTTCCTTCATACATTTTCCTCTTAGAAGAATAGGTATGTAGTCTCCAACATCATTGGCATGTATATATGCTCTCAATATCAAGCATCTATAGGTATTTATACCCTACAAAATTGCATTGTAAGTCCTTTCTATCTACCTTGGTTTTACAATCAATTAATTAATTATTGAGGAAGTTGTTATTTATAGAGACAATTAATGAAGTTAATATTCAGTTATTCATTTGGAAAGCTAGAAGCCACAAGTAATTACATCAAATTTACAAAGTTGCCACGTACATATCGTTAATTGTTACCGTGCATTTTAGTAAAAGCTAGAGACAAAACAACACGACTTGGTGACACAAACTCTCTTACTTCTTCAATGTTGAATTTCACAAACACACATGCCAATATCTTACTCCCTCTAATTCTTATTATAAAGCATCAACTATAATTTCTTTTATATCAAGAAATGACAATTAAGTTATTAAATTAGTGTTCAGTTGATAAATATTTCTACATTTACCCCTACTTTATTAGAGGGGGGAGAGAGAGAGAGAGAGAGAGAGAGAGAGAGAGAGAGAGAGATACTAATTGGATTGAAAATACAAACTTAATGGGGGAAGAGAGAGAAATATGATGATTGGATTAGAAACAGGAGCGGACCCAGAAAATTACATGAGGGGGACACGATTGGCGAGGAGATTCGGGGGCGCGCCCGATTTTTTTTTAAAAGTAAAGTTTTAAATGCATTAAAAAAAACAAAATAATATATACAAGAAAAAAATATCAAAAAAATATTCATAAAATCAAGTGAATACTGATGATGTAATAAGAGAGGCAATTATTCTACAAACCTGTCATTTAGAAAAGGCTAAGTGCTGTTAGAAATGCAAATTACAATGAAGGGTGGGTATTCAATAAGTTCAAGTACATATATTTTAATAACAAAAGTATATTACAATAAAAATAATTATAATGTCATCCTTCTAGACCTTGTTTTTTGAAATTCCATCATAATTGTCTTATTATTAATGCTATCAAATACATCTTTTTCAATATAAGGCACTAAACAATCATTCAATCATTCATCCCCATCCGATTAGGAAGTGCATTCTTGATGTATTAAGGGTGGACAATCATTCAAACATGTATTATTATTATTTTATTTTAAAAAAAAATAAATTCAATGGGGGCACTTGCCCCCTAACCTATAACTTGGGTCCGCCAATGATTGGAAATATACAAACTTAATGAGGGGAGAGAGAGAAACATATTGAATGGATTGAAAATACAATAGTCAAAGAAAAAACATCGGCCCAATAAATTAGTTAGTTAGAAATGGTTGATCGCTTATAATAAGACTAAAAATTGTTGACGATTAGATCTTTATAATAAGAATTTAGAGAATGCTTCTTTTAGGCTCATTAAGAGCCCAATTCTTCAACGATGTGTTCGGCTAAAATATTCTCCAACAATTTAAATGTCATTGGGCGTGGTCTAGTAAAACTGAATCCTTTAGACTTTAGAAAGTCAAATATAACAACCCAATACCAAACTTTTCTTGGGCTTATGAAATACGTATGCCCAACTTGCAACATTTTTGGGGTTTCTAATAAACTAAATAGAAGAGAGAATTACACCAACAAATTGTTGGTTTTTTTTTTTTTTGAACAATCAACAAATTGTTGGTTGGGTTGTAATGTAAATGACCTAGTCCTATAAAGAAGAAAAAACAAGTTCAAATCTCAAGAAGAATACTCATTGAAAGATATCTAGTACACATAAGCAACAAATGGGAAAACCATTAACCTAATAAAACAAAAAAGGGAAGAGGATTATCGTAGCTTTGCCTAATTTTAAAAAATAGACAAATGGAAACCTGATTGAATCATTGCATAATTCCAAAAATATTTAAAGCATTCAAAATACAATAAATTTCAGTCTATCACATATGATAGATATCATGTTTTGCAAAATCCATCAAAAGAGAATTTAATATGGCATGATCCCATCCCACTCTCTTCCACTCCTCCAAATGGTAATCCTCGACTTGCAGCCTGCATCTAATAATGCCATAAAACTCCCCTATGATGTTGGGGGAAAAGGGATAATGCCAAAAAGTTACTGCATATAAATTCATTTCTCTGGTTCAAATCATAGACACGTCAATGGCGAGGCTAGGAAATTGAAGAAAAACATTCTCGTAGTTTATGAGCTAAAACATTGGGGTTTGTAAGAATAAAAATTTGAAAATGCCTCTCAAATGAAGAAAGAGAAATTATAAGATGACGACTACATGTAAAATAGTGTCATTGATATTACTGAAGCAAGAAGAGAAAATGAAATATAGATTGTATTGATAGATCCATCAAACTCTGTACAACTTGTTTATATAGAAATAAATATCTAACCACTATATCTAACTAACTCAGTTGCACAGTAACAAGACTAACTAAATCTGGAATATTATCTAACTAATATAGTTACAGTAAACAAACAGAAGCTCTAATACCCCTCAAATTGGAGAATGTATATCAATCATTCCCAGCTTGGAAATGAGTATACAAAATGGAGTAGGAGCAAGAGGTTTAGTAAAAATGTCTAATTCATTTTGGGACTTGATAGGTAGTAAATGAATCAAGCCACTCTGAAGTTTTTCATGAACAAGATGACAATCAATGTCGAGATGTTTAGTTCGTTCATGGAAGGTAGGATTAGCAGCAATGTGACAAGCTGATTGACTATCACAATATAAAGAAGCTGGCGAAGCAATAGGATAATTAAAATCTCTTAATTTGATGAGCATACCACCAGAAGATATGTTCCAGATGGCTTCCTTTGGCAATATATATGGCCCTCATAGCAATACCTGAATAAAATTGTCAATTTTCAGCTATGACCTAGAGCAATTCTTCAATTCAAGAGGGAGTTTATCATAGGCTTACCAAGAATATGTCGGGCACAATTAATGATTAGTAAGCGCGCTGTTCTCCTGATACACCAATCATCCAGATGTGATCCATGACACTTATTTTATCTCAAATGGAGCAACAGTAAGATATTGTGCCTGTTTGGAATCAACGTTAGGAGAGCGTTAAGAGCGTTAGCGGTAGAGTTAATGGGCGTTGGAGAAAAAGCTCAACGTGGTATGTTTGGGTTGCACGTTAAGTTCACTGGACTTAACATCAAAAAAGCTCAAAAAGCCCGTTAAGGAAAAAGCTCTAGAACCCAGCTTTTTCCATAATGCTCTCAGCTTTTTGACGTGGGCCCCGCCACTTCTACCACTATCAATCCAAACACAAATCATTATCTATAACCTGACTTTTTTCCCACCGAGCTTTTTTTAAAGCCAGATAGCTTTTAAGCCACCACTCCTACCGCCAACCCAAACAGACCCATTATCTTAGTTCTAGATTTCCTGACTTCGCATGCATATTGTTTGCAAATCATCCCAATGTATTTTTATCTCATTTAACATGTGAGGAGTTAGGACCAATTAACTGGCTAAATTTTAATCCATGGCACAAAGAGATGTATTCCAAAATTACAGGACAGCAGAGTGTATGTTACCATTGATTCTGACAATATTATTAGTTCCAAAAAATGCATGGCAGAGGCGTGCTGCGATGACACCTTTCAAGCTGAAAGGGGTGTGTGGTCAGTATAACAACTTTGTAATAGAGATAGAAATGCTGGTCAATGTTTTGTCAACACCATAAACATCATTTTTAACGAAATAAAAAAAATGTGATACCGTGGCAATAGTAACTGGTTAATTATTTGTTCTTCCTCATGTCTAAATGGCAACTAGAAGAGTTTGTCATGGAAAGTTCATTACTATAAAGCATTAACGTAACAAGAAATAACTTGAACAGTCCACAGTCCCTGAGTTGGGTCTATTAGGAGTTTAGGAACTAAAAAGCTATATTCGTAATCTTCCCTAATTGGAAACTAGCAAAGTTGCAGTCACAGGCTCACAGCCTTCCTATTCTCTAATCAGACATAACTTCGCTCACTATGATGAGAACATGATATTAAAGTCATCCATAAAGTGATATCCAAAAGTGCAGAATGAAGTGAAGATCAAGGATCCTTTTTCATGATTTAGTTTTCACCATTTACTTTCGCCAGATTTCTGAACAGAAGGGAAAAGGGCAATCCAGGCCTGTACATTTTGTGATCAGCAGAAACAATAATCATCCTCTAAGTATAGATTTTAGAAATATTCCAATTTAAACAGCACAACACTGATAAAATTGAATTCACATTATAATTTCAACAAAAAATTAGTTCAACTACACTCAAGTCAAATGAGCTAAATTCAAAATGTCACAATTTCTTTGCCTGTGGTGAGACATATAATTCACAGAATATTTTCAGTATATCAAACAGGCAAAAAGTCATATAGAAAATACCTGTCAGTTCTCATGAAATAATAATGCTCCTCTTTTCCTTTAATCCACCTTCTTTAACAAGAGAAAAAGGGAGATTGCCTTGCCAATTGCAAGCTCGTGAGCAAGTCATCCAGCATAACTGCATCAAGGCGTGAACTTAATGAGCATCATGACTGACAGGCCTTGACCATTTTTTACAGAAATGGTCCTCAAGGGTCTAAGATGCTGTAACTTGTCATTGCAAGGCATACTCCTAAGCTGAAATATGGAGCTAACTGCCTCCTTTGATATGTGCAATAAATTGAGGAAGAATTAATGTTTAAAATCCGTAATTTGATCCATAATCCACTCTTCCAGTCTTGAGTACCCATGCTTCTTACAAGCATCAAGGGCTATGGTTAACATTGAAATTGAAGGCTCCATAGGCATTGTCTTCAAAAAGTTTTCAAGTTCATCCATGCATCCATGTCGGCTGTAGAGTTCAATCATGCAGTTATAATGCTCCAACCGAGGCAAGATACAGAACTCATTGCTCATTGACCTGAAGCATTGGGTACCAAACTCAACAAGGCCTTCTTCTATACAAGCATACAGGATACCCTGAAAGGTCACGTGGTCTGGTTGGGTGCCTTCCTCCACCATTATCCTAAACAATTCAAGGGCTTCCTGACACTTACGATTGTGACAACACCCAAATATTATGTGATTCCAAAGGACCACATCTCTAAAATCTGCCCCTTTAAAAACCTTAAAAGCATACTCAAGAGAATGAAATCTACAATACATGTATATCAAAGCAGTTATAATAACAGTATCCATCTCAATTTTATGTCTAATTATGTAACCATGAATTTGATTGCCATGGTGAACTGCAGAGGAATTTGCACAAACTATCAAAAGGGTTGCAATCGTATATTTAGTTGGCTTAGTCTCCCACTGCATCTCTAAAAATTTTGTTAAGGCTTGCTCACCTAAGTGATGATGAGCATAGCTAGTCAACAAAGAATTCCAAGAAACCATGTCACGCCAGTAACTCATTTGGCTAAACCAAACTCTGGCACTATTCAACATCCCACATTTACCATACATGTCAAGAAGGGCATTGCTAACCATAAGGTTGGTGTGGAAGCCATGTCGATAGATATAACCATGAATCTGCTTCCCCAATTCATGATCTGAAAGTCCAGCAGACAAGTTTAACATCAAGCTAAAAGTAACATGATCCAATTCTTTAGTTTCATCAAGCATCAAATATACAAAACCCAATGCCTCTAACCATTCAGAGGAATGGATATACCCTGCAAACATTGCATTCCAAGAGATCACATTACGTTCAGGCATCTCATCAAAAAATTTCCTTGCCTTTTGTATTTTCCCACTCATCGCGTATCCTGATACAATTGAAGTCCAAGCAACCAAATCTTTAGAGCCAAGCTGATCAAAAATCCTAGAACCATTATCTAGTTCACCACACTTACCATACATGTTAATAAGAGAGCTTGAAACAATATTGTCCTCCTGAAAGCCTAGTTTACTAATAAATCCATGTATTTGCATCCCCTCCTTTAGTGCAGATATACTCGAACAAGCCACAAGAGCATTAGAGAGGGTAAAGTTGAATGGCTTGACTGACGTAGAAAGCATCCTTGAGAACATGATAATGGCTTCCCGACCATCACCGTTATCAAGATATCGCCTCACAATGACATTCCAAGTGATGGCATTAGGATATTGGATCTCATCAAACATTCTACGAGCATCACACATAACCCGACACTTAGCATAAACATCAACAAGGGAACTCCCCAGAATTACATTGCGATCAAAACCATATTTCGTTATAAGCCCGTGGATTTGCCTCGAGAGATGAAGCTCAAATACCGCAGCACAAGAACCAAGAATGCTGGCAAATGTGATATTGTTTGCATAAACTCCCAACTTATTCATGCGTCGGAATAATGACAATGCCTCATTTGGGAAACCCCCCTGAGCATAGGCTGTCATCAATGCATTCCAAGACCCTCCATCTCTTTGGGGCATTTCCTCAAACAGCTCTCTGGCATCATTCAAATAACCGCATTTACCGTAGGCTTCTATTGCCCGGTTGAGAAGAAAGACCGGAGGGGTAGGAGAGAAGGTGACCAAATGAGACTCGACCTTCCGAGCCTCAACAATGGCTCGATGAGAGGAGCATATCTGGAACAAATGAGCATACAGGGAATACGGGAACAGTTCTGGGAAAGCGAAAAGCACGGACACGGCTTTTCGGAGGCGACCCGCTCTGAGGTAAGTGAAGATTGAGTTGATTGCTTTTCGAACTCCCGGGGGTTCAGCTTGGACCTTGAGATTTCGGTTGTCAAGGACTTGGGTGAGTGCAGAGGCAGGAGTCTCACCCATGCAACAGATAACGATGGCTTGATAATCAAATTTTCAAGACTCAAAATTTCAAATGGAAGACTCCAGTTTCCCATGGCATGCTATTCTATAGAGCTTGAAAAGCTTCCATCGTATTCTCACTGATTTTCGCGTTCACGTGATCACAACTATACAGAACAAACTCGTAACAAAAATGTCATAACACTAATTCCTCTGAGTATTTCTCAGGCCCAGAAAGGTAACTGATGCATAAGCAAGCTCGAAGCTTTGCGTTGTCCAACATCAAATCCTGACTCTCTTTTCCTTAAAGTTATCTCCTGCTATCATATATTGGAAACATTTTTTACAATGATTTGATCAGCATACACACAGTGGCGAAATACTTAACCGCTGCTTCTGCTGCTACGATAAGGACCGACGCAACTGCTCTGGTGCTTTCTCCAGGATGAACAAGGAAAAGGATTTGAAGTTGAAGCAGGCTCCGATTTTACCCATGGTATTTTTCAGCAGCAAGCACAAGCACCGGGTCGAAGATCTGTTGCAATGGAGTGGACTGGGCTTCATATGGGTTTCTAGATGAGTAATAGTACTACTAATTATATGAACACTTTTTAGAGCAATTTATACTACAAAAATGTTTCTATAATTAAAGACCGGAGGTAGTAAAACCTAAAGAAATAATTTCTCGGAACGAAGAAACAATTCATTGGGAAAACCACAAAAAGAACTTTAAAAATGATAAAATGATCTTTTAAATATTCATAACATAAAAATAAAATGTTAGTATCGATTTGTTTTTTAAAAATTTAAAACAAATGAACATTTGCTCCGGTGACCACCCCCGCCAATGGCCAAGCCACCAGAGCTCTGGCGAGAAGGAATATTTCGTCAAGAATAAATATTCTCAAAGTGGTAGAGTAGAATTTGAACCCCCACCACTTAGTTTGCCAAGAGATTGGGCCACCAATGACTTTCAAGGCATAATATACAAATAAATATTCCCTCCGATCTTAATTATAAGAATACTTTGTTCTTATAATTAGAACCGGAGGTTGTATATCTATTAGCTTTTGATTTTTAACCCAAGCCCCCAAGTTTTATTTAGGAATTCACGAAATTTTATTAAGTTTTAACAAATTTTATTTATCAAGTGAAAAATTCGTATCTATCGAATCATTTCACAAATTTTGTTAAGAAATTAATGACATTTCATTAAGTTTTAACAACTTTCATTTACCAAGTAAAAAAATAACACTATCAGGTTATTTACAGGTTTTGTTAATAAATTCACTACATTTCATTTAGTTTTAACAATGTTCATTTTACTAAGTTTTTTAAGGAATTTACAAATTTGATAGGTTTTAACAACTTTTTTTGTCAAGTAAAAAAATTCATACAATTAGATCATTCATAAGTTTTGTTAAGGAATTCACCATATTTCATTAGGTTTTAACATTTTTTGTTTTCTCATAAAAAAAATTCACAAGTTGTTAAAACTTGATAGTATGACTTTTTGAACAAAAGTTGTTAGAACCTAATTAAATATTGTGAATGATATGATATAGTGTGACTTTTTTACATAACAAACTAAAGTTGTTAAAACCTAATGAATTGTCATTAATTTCTTAATAAAACCTGTGAATGACTTGATAATGTGACTTTTTTACTTGATAAACAAAAGTTATTAAAACCTATTGAAATTTCGTGAACTCTTTAATAAAATTTGTGAAAAACCTTATTGTGTGAATGTTTTATTGGGTGAACATAAATTGTTAAAATCTATTGAAATGTTATGAATTCCTTAATAAAATTTGTCAATGAGCTAATAATGTAAACTTTTTTACTAGGTAAACGAAAATTTTAAAAACCTAATGAAATATTATAAGTTTCTTAACAAAATTTGTGATTGAGTTTGAGTCAAAGTTAAAGAATTATCTTATATGTATATTTCTTTGCACAATATATATTGGAAAGTATTAGTGGCCCAATAGCTACCAATGTTTTTCACAAAACAAGTGTTGGGGTTCAAACCCCCCGGGGAATATTTAATCTCAATGGGTTTTTGATTTTTTTTAAAAAGAAAATATGTGTAAGGGAATATTTGTCATTTCTTTTTAAATTTCACAAAAAGATAAATTGGCCTAACACTTCTTTGAAATTATAAATATTTGAAACTTATTTTTGCCTTTTAGCATTTGAAAGTTCTTTTATTGGAATTTTCCCTAAATCATTCTACTTCCATAATTTTTTATGCATACAATATGTATGAGATTGTCTATCGTCCTCTACTCTTGTTATTATCTTCCCCTCCTCTTCCCTAATACTACTTATCTCTATCTTTTGATTGAAACTTGAATGGTTCAAATTCAAATTTATATTGTGGTTTTAAATTATCATAACTAAAATTTAGCCGTTTTTGAATTTATTTATTTTTTATTGATTTGATATTTTTTTTAATATTTTTATAAAATATTAACTTTGAACCGCTCAAATCATCATCATCATCATCATCAATCATCATCATCATCATCATCATCATCATCATCATCATCAATATATCCCTCTAAACCTCCTAAAACTTCGATTTTATTCACATGTTCCACTATGATAGGTGCCACGTCATCAAAATTTACTGCCATCCATTTCTCAATTCACATCTTCCCTCCCTCCATTTTTCAAATTCAAATTTCAAATTTTATCCTCTCCCTATAAAATCACCTCAAACATAAGAAATCAGTCACCATTTAACCTCTTTGAATTAGGGTTTGCGCTTTGCAAAGAGACTCAACACATACCCTCCCCCGGCGGCATTGAGATCCTTTACGCTGCATCCACCTTCGCTGCAACAATGGCGACTCAAATGAGCAAGAAGAGAAAGGGGAGTACTTCATTTCCTTGGGTTTGTTTAAACCTCAATCTCTGACTTCTGCTCCCGTCTAACTCTCTTTTCTTTTTTACTGTGGATTAGCAAGCCATACTCTTTCTTCATTTGTTTTTACCATGTACAGCTGCTTCCGGTTAGAGCATTTCTTCTTATTCCTTCCAAAAAATAACACTCCAACTACACAACGATCAGCACATGTGGATTTGTCATTCACTAACCTTCCAAAAAATTGGTCCTTCATATTCTTTCTTCATTTGTTTTGACCATGTGTAGGACAAATAGCTGGGCATGATCGTTCAGCTTCACTCTCTACATCGCTGATTCTTCCATCCAACGTTCAGAACACGATCAAGAACTGAAAACACAACCCTCGGTCTGCCATCACGCAATACGTCGCTGATTCGTCCATGCCAGATTTTACTTCTTCATATCCTTATACATTAATATATGTGTGTGTTTTCAGTGACCAAGCTCAGCTGTTTCAATGAGGTGAGAGAGACAGATGACCGACGAATCTTCTATTACTCTCTCCAAATTCGAAGTTCCTGCAGCCAAACACGAATCAGATCTACGAGTCGCCGACAGCACCGGTGAAGAGAAGGAGATGGACAAAAGAGGTGTTTTCGGTGAAGAAGAAGAAGGATCCGGTCCGTGCTCATCTGCGGCTCTGTGAAGAAGAAGAGAAGAAGCATCCTGTCCGTTCTCATCTGTGGTGCTGTGAAGAAGAAGAGAATGAAGTGAGAGGAATGAGGAATGAGAAATGAGAGAGAAATTCAAGAAAGGATCCTTCAAGGTTAATGAATGTTAATTAGTTAGTGTAGTGGCAGACAGAGGTTGCCGAGAATTGTGTATGTTGCCGCCCTTAGCAGTAAAACTGGCAGGATTAATAATGAAACCACTTTGAGCAAAAAAATATCACTTTCTGCTTTTTTTGACTTTTTTGCCCTGCTTTTGTCTTTTTAAATTCCTTTGTGTGTGGGTCAGATCTTATTTGTAAAAAAATAGTATAAATCTTCAAGTATTATTTTATGTTAATTATTATATCTTTCGATGAAATAATAATTAATCAAATACAATTATATTATATAATGTTTTAATAATATAATATTAACTATATTAATAGTTAATTAGATCCGGTGCGTTCATACTTTTTTCCAAACTTCACTCCTCGCAGAAGCAAATTGTTTTGGCGTGGGACAGCCATGAACAGTTTAATTAAATAGTAAAATACTATTTTAAAGCAAATTGTTTTGGCGTGGGTCCCATGTGCTAATTTGTCAAAACTCACGCGTGCACTGCTTGAAGAAAGAAATTATTTTGCTTTCTAAATAATTTTGTGAATAGTAAATAGTGGGTGAATAGTAAATACATCTCATGCCAAAACAATAGCCTGCTCAGCTGCTTACCAACGTGGTTTAAATAATAGATTATTATTTTTTGCTCGCAAAAATATTAGATTATTTTAATGCATCCTAATTCTAAGAATGAAGTGGCCAACAAAGCAATGCACCCCATGATGATCGAAAAATGTGCAGTTACCCAAGTTGCATGCATAACGTCGGAAACAGTCCAGTTTACAAGCAAAATCCGTCTGTCCATATTGAATAATATTTAGATCAAAGTTCAAAAAATCAAATTAACAGAGAGTTTGTGACTTTATCATCCCATTTGCATAAATCCCTATTTAATGAAGATGGATAAACATATTAAATAGACTAGGAAAACTATTCCTTTTGCTATTTGCAGATCAAAGATATTATATATAATATATGTAACATTATTATATATTATATATAATATATGCACCACACTATTGAAAGTTGATAATATTAAATTATCATAACCCACCCACGCTTGCTCTTAGTTCAATATATGCACCACTAATATATGCAACACAATCTTAGTTCAATATATGCAATACTATTAAATTATCATAACCCACGCCCCACTATATATAATATATGCACCACTATATTCCACAATAACCCACGCTTGCTCTTGCATCATAGCTTTGCCCATGCTTTAATATTTATTCACGATAATTCTTTCAGTCGTGGTTTTAAATATATTTCCAGGAAAAAAAAAACACTGGGCAAGATGATCGAAATATTTAAAACAGTTCACGATATATCTTGCAGCTGTTTCCAAATTCTTTATTACAAATTAATTAGTAATTACTCCCTCCGGTCTTTGTATCAGGGTTCGACCCTACCCGGACCATTAGGTCCCCAATTCCAAAAAAAAAAAAACTTTAATGCCTTATATATTTAAAAACAATATGACAGTCATGGAATTAAGGAATTTAAACCACGTTGGTTTGCTTCTTTAGTTTCATAAACTTTGTGTGTCGATATGCATATTTCCCATATGTAATTGAGAAAAAGTTCTCCATTGTTATTTGGACTATTTAGACAACTTTTTCATCGAAAAATGAAAAAACCTAACTGATTATTTTGTCGGCCATCTCGTAGCTTTTTTTTTTATTTTTGGTATAAAAATCTTGCATATTTCCCATGAAAGATGCTTTCACCCATGCTTATTTTTACACCACCAATGCTTTGTCGGCCACCTCGTAGCTATTATTATTATTATTATTATTATTTATTTTGTTTTGTTTTTCCCATGGTGAAACGATGATAATTAGTGGGTGTAGTGGTAGAGACGGGATCACGAGGAAACAAAAGAAAGGTGAGTGATTTTTTTTTTTTGGGGTATTCGGTGAGTGAATAATGCAAAATATTTGCAAAATGTCAATGTTGACCTCCACTATTTGCAAAAAATCGCATGCTTCCTGTTGGTTATGGCTTCATATTTTAGAAAGCAATATATTCTCAGTGTTATTTGATTTGATAAATTTATCTGTAATTTCTAGAATTATTAAAACATTATATCATACGAATAAACAAATTAAGTGTCTCTTCTTGCTTTGCCTTCTCTTCTTTAGGCATTTTGAAATTATTTCGTGTTTCTCAGTGTGTTAAACATATCTCAACTACTGTGGGATATATCTAGAGGGGTATATATATTGTGTCATGCAAAAAACAATATAATAATATATATTATTATTATATATTTATATTATAAAATAATGTTAAGGAGTTGTTGTCTCTAATATAAAATATTTTCTTTAATAAAGTAGACACCAACTCCAATTTAAGTTGTCCACCACATTGCAAATAATGTTAAAACTATGTGCGTGTAGTTTTTTTTGCTCAAACATGTGCATGTAACAGAATACGTGAAAAAGAGATATATCAAGAAAATAAAGCGTTTTTCGACCTAAAAAAAAAACAAAGCATTTGAAAATTTAACAATTGAATAGTCGTTAAAATCTTAAAAAAGACCCTCAAAAATCTGAAATCCCAGATTTCAGAATCTCCATGTAGAGTCTGGATAAGGTTCGTGTAGTTTTTTCAACGCAAGCACGTGAACATAAATATTATAGTAAAAAATTTAACATCAAAACAAAAATCCACTATTTAGTTTTTAAAAAAAAATTAACATCAAAACAAAAATCGAATATTTAGTTTTTTCCACCTCATCACCATAATAATCAACAATAAATGAGTCACTGAGTGTTTTTTTTGCTCAAAAGTCACTGAGTGTTCACTAACCACCCCAAGCTTTATTTTTCTGGCCAAAACAAATTTCGTTATAAATAGATGAATCCAATAATAGGTACATATATTTCCGACCCAAAAAAAATAATAGGTACATATATCTTTGAATTAGGTAAAATGGTCCCATATGTTTGAATTATAATATATTATACATATTATATATATTTTTGATATATGATTATATAATATGTAATAATATATATTTTATTATTACATATTATTATTCTTATATTTAGATTTTTTTGCTCAATATATGTTTGAATATAATTCTTTCTAAAAGTGTTCTAGATTCGGTTGTAATAATGTGGAGATAAACATTCTCTTAAATATTTTATCCATTTTTGTTTTTCCAAATGTCATTGTAGTTTTCCTAATCAATTACATATATTGGGTCCTTCGATTTAACTGGAACACATTGATATGCAAATTATTAATGAGTAGTTGATTTGCTTTAGTAAAAAAAAAAAAAAAAAAGTCCTTTTTTTCTTTTCTTTTTTTCCTTCAACGCAATAGTCCTTTTTGACACATCCATAATAACAAAAATACTCAAGTAAATATTATGATGAATAACTTTCATAAAAATGTTAGTTAAAAAGGAGTTAATTTAATTATTTAAATAATCTTATAAAATAAATATTTTATGAATTATCCACCATTTCTTCGCTTTTTATCATCCTTTCAATGCTTAAAACCGTAAACCGTATAGGTGGAGGTGTTTTTCTAATAAAAACAAAATTAGGTATGATTTTTTTTTTTAATAAAAGATGAAAAAGTTTTCCTCTTTCCTCCTCAAAACACGGTCTGAATTTTGACAAAAAAAAAAAAAAAAAAAAAAAAAAACAGTCTCAAAATGCTGCATGCCCCCACCTTCCAACTTTTTTTGTGTGACTAAAATCTAAGGAATGTTGTGAATGGAAATAATAAGTAATTTAAGAATGTGGAGTGTTATTGCCCATGCTTTTCTTAAAAGTAATATAAAGATGATTGTGATGCGGAATATGCCTTCCCCCTCCCCCCAAATAAGGAATATGTTTTTGAAATATAAGAATGTGAAGTTCTATTGACGCTTAGGTTGTGATAAAAAAAAAAAAAAAAAAATTGACGCTTAGGTTCTTGAGCAAAAAAAAGAAAAAAAAATTGACGCTTAGGTTAGCCAGGGGTGGTTTCTAAAACATTTGATACTTTAATGTAATTATTTCAAATGTCATTTGTCTCCCTCGCATCACGTTGCCTGTGCTTTTCTTTTTTCCCATGCATCACTGGTTTCCAAATTATTTATTCTTTTCACGCATGGCGTTTGCAGGATTACAAAGCTGCATGCGTTAGTATGTAAGATTCCATGACACATCACCACCAACATCTCCTACTTTCCTATCAGCTATCAGTTGCCATCAAATCTTATGTCTAAAACCATTGAATTCATGCTTTTCTCTTTCTACTTCCTCTCAGCCTCCTCTCTTTTTTCTTGCTTGGAGCATTCACCTTCTACTCCTCTACTAGAAATTTTTCAAGGTTGTCCACTCACTGTAATGTATTTGAAGACATAAAAATTACTGCGATCAACCTTTTTTTATCTTTTCACTATTTTGTTTTAAGCTTCATATCATTTAAGTACGTTTTTTAAATCTACATTCGCTCCATTTTTCTCTTCCCGTGATTCTATCTCCATCTTCCTATCAGAGCTTAAGTCATTCAGCTACTAGAACTAGATTTTTTCCTCTTCCCGTGATTCTATGCACACACGCTTGGCAACTGTCAGAGGAATTAGCTTTAATGCCCAAGCTTGGTTTTTCATCAAAACAATTTCCAAAATGCGTTGGATGCACCACCTTTTAAAGCTTTATTGCCTCTTGGGAATTAGCAAGCATGCAGATTTGGCGAATAGGAGTAGGTTTGGAAACCGCTTGCAGCTTTGTAAACTACACTGTTTTACACTTTTACTACAAGGTGTTCATCGACTGCCTTCCGTACAAGGGGTTCTATCAATTTTGAGCAAAAAAAAAAAGGTGTTCTATCAACTCCTATTTTCATTTTGATTGTTCTATTTATAAGTCCTGTTCCTGTTCCTGTTTCATGTAATAACCAAGATTGTAAAAATTTTACATATACTAATTAATTGTATTTATGAAAATAGAGATAATAAACAGTTCAAAAATACCCAATCATAAATGAGGACAAAGTTAAAAATTTAACTCAATTTGTAACTACCTCTCTTTTGCTTGATATGTGAGATTTTGAATGTATAGGAAATTTGTTGAAAATAAGTTAGTTTAGTTATTTAAATACTTTTTTTTTTTGCTCCAAAGTTATTTAAATACTTTAAAAGGTAAATAATTCAATTTGTATTCATGGTTATTATGTTTATTTTTTTTTTCAGGTAATTAATTTAGTAGGGAAACAAGGGAAGACACATATTGAGGAGTCACGAGGGCTCTTTTATAATGTTATGTGATTTGTATTTACCACAACCATAAGAATTCTGCATTTTATAAACTATGATATATTATTTTAGACTTAATTTAGTCTGTATAAATGGATTATTACTTTCTGAACCTATTGTCAATAGGTATTTTAATGTTGGAAAAAGGAGATGTTTCACAATTAGCCTCCATCTCTTTTCTCATTCTCTCACTGTGTGAATCCACACACCTCCCAAGTGCCTATATAAAGATGAAAATGAAGGGTTGAGTTTCTCTCCTAATCATTTTCTGATTATCCCTCATCATCTTTAAATCATATTCATCCAATCAATCATAATACTACTTTAACATCTCTCTCATCTTCCCAATCAATGGCCCAGATGGGCTAATGAGAGAAAAGGAGAAAAAAGATGAGGAGAAGATACTCTTCCAAAAATTGAAGACAACCATTTTCCTTTTTTACACTTGAAAACATTACAATTTACAAAGCTGTATCGGTGAGTGTGTAAGCTTCCATGATGAAAAAAGTGCAGTATCCGTGAGTGTGTAAGCGTCCATGATTTGTTTTTTGGGGTCAAAGTAAGCTTCCATGATGAAAAAAATGCAGTTCATAAAAAAAGAACTATGTTACAATATAGTAGAAGGTTGAGAGTTTCAATGGGTTCAACTTATTTATATTGAATGAGTTAGATATCATGAAGTCAGTTTACTTAACACTATAATATTATTTTAAATGCATCATGTTAATGATGTGAAAAAAATAATATTGTAGTATTTATTATTTCATTTTCAATAATATTGTAACATTTAATATTTCATTTTATCTCATTAAAAATTTTAACATATCTATGCATCACCTAAGTCAAAAGTCTTGCCATATGGTGCTTAAACTTTTAAAATACAAAATTAATTTTAAATTTTTATAATAATCAATTATCAAATCTAAATTGATTATAATTAATTTATAATCATCATGTACATATAGATTATATATCTTCTTTGACTAAAATCCAACGAAAGTTGTTAATTTTCCGGATGTCGAAATTAGATATATGTTGGTGTGGAACTTTGGGGGAAGTGAGAAGAGCATCTGGGGTAGCATATATGGAATTATCTTATTCATTTTTAATAGTCAAGGTCCACTGTTAGTACCATTTATAATTATTTTTGCCAACAGTCCACCGCCAATCAAACAAAAATCGGAGATAAAAGATGTGCCCATTTCCTGATTCCTGAAACAGAAATCTTTTTTATGAGCAAAAAAAAAAAAAAAAAAGAAACAGAAATCTTTTTATTGTTTCTAGAAGGGGCCCTCATATAATATTATATTAAAGGAAACATATTTTATCTAATATATGCAGCACTACTAGAAAAAACCATTTATAGTTATTTTGATTGAAGCCTCGGTCATTTTCATAATGAGTTAACTGGAGCTTGGTAATGTCTATAGTTTGAAGGATTTAGAAGACCATTGTCTGACTTTCTGATCAAATCAATTTAACAGATATGTTTTAGGTGACACTGGATTAAAGCAGGCTAATTTCTCCAGTTTTTGTTCCATCAAAACTATGAGATATTCTGTCGCCTTGTCAACTTCATAAGCTTTTAATTAGCACGAATCTTTTCAAACAAAACAAAAATCTGGAAAACCTCAAGGGGCTGAGGGTGAGGGAGAGGGAGGACAGAGGATTATCCACAAGTTTAATTGTTCAGGATATGCTACAGGGTGACAGAAATTGGGTTCAAACGACGAAGATTCTGTTCAACCTCACTCATCGAGACCGGCTTCTCTGTCAAGATGAATAATATCTACTTTTGTAAGCATTTGAACTATTCCATCTATTGTGGTATCGGTTTCGTTTGAGTTGATCTTTTTGTATCCACTGTTGCAGCACAGTGCAATTTATGTTCTTAGAAAGATTTTCAATTTCTTAACATATAATAGAGTTATATCAAATTTCCGTTGCTACACGTCTGTATGTATTTCGTCGTTACCTAATCCAAATATTTAACCAAATAATATCGTCCTTCCATTAACTGTCATCTAGGGATTCATAACTACATATAACATTGAAAATAATTATCAATTAGTCTAGGGAAGTATGGATTATACACGAAACATCAATTTATGATCCATGAAATTGTAATATGTTTGAATGTTATATTTCCAAACGACATTATGCAATATATACAATATGATTCATGAAACAGCTCCAACAAATCATTTAAAACAACTAATCATATTTGAGTGAGTTCAATACATGACAACACAGTTAGTGTTGTATACATGGAAGTTTTCCAAAACATTTTACCGCATTAATGGTAGTAATTGGAAACTTTTGACGACTTTGTTATTTCAGTGGTTTGCATATCATTCTTCTATGAATTTGTTTTTTGGTTATTTCATCAATGTTTCTCTTAACGTCTATAATTTATGTAGCACCTAACAAAACAATTTTGTTATCACATTTAAGGCTTTGTTGTCCTTATTTTAAACAGAATTGGACTACACACTCCGTGCAACGCACGGGTCTAAAGTCTTGTTTTAATCTAAAAGCTGAGATGAAAAGTGGGGGGGAAAAGAACCATAAGAGCAAAGGAGGTAGTCCATCCCCTCCAAAGGAGAGCGTGTCCCCATTTACCTTCATTTTCATTTTCTCTCCATTTATTATCTCCATCATTGGATCATTTCCAATTGTTGAAATTTAATATTTAATAATAATATTACAATATTAAATACAAACAAATATATAAATAAATTTAAAATGTTTAAATTATATATACACACACTTCGACACGTGGTAAAATTTTATTAATATAGTTAAATTATTTTTACATTTTATCCTTGCACTCTTCGAATGTTTATGTTAAATTTTAATTAGTTTAAATTTATGTATATATTTTTTGTTATTTATTATTATAATATATTGTTATAAAATGTTAAATCTCAACCATTAGAAGTTAATTCAATAATATAAATAGTAAATAGAGACATCCATCTCCCTTTTTGAAACGCTTCAATGTCAATTTCTCAAGCATTAGAATGTCATAACAATAATACTCTTAAAAAAAAAAAACAAAAAAAAAAAAAAAACAAAACAAAACAAAACAGAAACAAAGAAGATAGATAACCCTCTCAAGTACTAGAATGTTTATTGGTATGGTATTAGGTGTTATCCTATAATGTTAAAAGGGGTAAATTATATCTGTTTTCTTAAGATAGATTATAGGCACGTTACCTCCTTAACCTATGAAAGTTTAAACTAAGGGCCTACTTGAGCAAAAAAAATAAAATAAACTAAGGGCCTTAATATTTCATGCTTTGATTATCAACTTCAATGCCATTAAAATCACAGTTAAAATTAACATTTTTTTTTCATCTCATAATTTTTATATATTTTTTATAATAATTTGATTTTAAAAATAATAATTGGCATCTAACATGTAATTTTAAGTATTTATTTTTTACTTAAAAAATACATGGTCAAATAAATATTTTAAATGCTTTTTTTAAGTATTTTACATTTCTTAAGAAATTTAAATATTTTGAAGTATTTAAAAAAAATACTTAAACCCTGAACTCTTAACTCTAAGTATTTAAAAATACTTAAAATTATATGTCAAATGCTCAGTGTTATTTTTTAAATAAGATGATAGATAATAAAAAAAAAATAGCAAAAACAATTAACAATAACTACTGTTTTAATGGCAAAGGAGTTGATAGTCAAAACATTGAACTTTATGGTACTTAATTTAAACTTTCGAAGTTAAGGAAGTGATGTTTTTTTTTGAACAATAAGGAAGTGATGTTCAACTGACCTAAAATTCATGAGGGTTTTGTGTATTTTAACCTTTTAAAAATTAATAATATTAGGTATCTTTTTTATTTATCAAGAACAAAATCAATATATTTTTTTTTCTGGCAAAAAAAGAGAGAACAAAATCAAGTTTTAAGTTAAAATTTATTACGAGTTTCATACTTATCATGTAATGTGCACACACATCAAATATTAAGTTACAAGTTTTAACTAAATCTTTTAAGTTAAAAGTTGCTTTTTCTGAAAAACAAACACAAGAAGATTTTTTGTAATGTGCACACACATCAAATATTAAAGCTAAATGATTATTTTAAAAATAACAAAAATCAATAAGTGCAAGATATACAATCATATACTACTAAGGCAATGCCAATCAAGCCCATGAGTCCATGACTAGTGCAAACCATACAACAACAAATGCAAATCCATCAAAACAATGACATTACAGAAGAGAAATACTCATTCCGGTCCGAAAATATAGCGCCCCTTAAAAAAAAAAAAAGGGTTCAATAGTACAGGCCACTTAGAAAATTATTAATTATCATTTTCCAACGCCCCAATTTATTGATAAAGATTTAGTTGTCGATAGAACACAATGACATCGTATAAATTATATAGCTAGTATCACCTAGTGAAATAAGACTTTGTTGTTGTTATTGTTGGGGGCGGTGGTGGTACATATTAGATATGAAGAAAGAGAAGAGAAACATTTTGGAAGAAGCAAAGTTGAAAAACAAAACCGATTTAAAAGAGTTTTAATGAATTTGTTACGGACCTGTATAAGGCCCATATTCAATATATGGCCCACTAATGAATAGACCCTATCGCAGGATCCTCCTATAATAATGGAAAATCCAATCTTGCCTATAATCCGGGTATATCTGAATCCATATCTGAGATATGATATAACGGCCTGAGATCACGATAGTGCCCAGATACGGGACCGAAGGTATTCTTTATAAATACAGGGGTCGACTCTTAAGGTGCACGCGTTCTAAACCTTGAACTATTTACATTCAGTTACACTATACACACACAGCACCCCTTTTGGCGAAAGCCTCACTTGTGTACGGTGATCCCACGCTCTCCTGGATATTTGCCCATAAATATTCAGGCAGGGTCTATTGATCCAATATCAAAGCACTAGCCCATCAGGCTAGACATCTGTGTTCTATACCAGAACATTGGCGCCGACCGTGGGGACGTTAAATTTTGATCCCCATGACCGACGATAGCTAATACCAGAAGCAGCAGTCGAAACCCTCAGCCTGGAAATCCACCACAGGCAGAGGCGAGTCAACAGCAACAAACACAAGACCCGCCGCTGCCCGAGGATGTCCCGGAAGACAATGCCACGAATGAGGGGAAGGACGTATCTGACACGGCCTCCTCCCATGCAGTGACGGCCAAACCTCAGGGCGCGACAGCGCAGGAAGTCCCAGCCTCGAGTCCAGACTATTCTTCTACGAAAAACCCAGGACTCAATGTTGAGACAAATGAAAAATATAGAGAAGCGCACTAACCTCCAACTTCAAGAGGATTTTAGGGTGATGCAGTAGATGATGGACGATCACTGCAATCAGCTGGCGGCGATGATACAGAAAAGTAATCGGGATGACGGACAAGCTAGGAAAGAGAAGACGGTCAGTGAACAGCCGAGATCCACGCAATGTGAAACCGACACAACGGTTCCGCAGACGGATTCGGGGCGACCTCAAACGCAAAATCCAATTTCATCCCGTAAGAAAACGTGCACCGAGACTACCCCGGACGATGAAGACCGAGGTCATGAGAGACCACCTCGGCAGGAGATCTCCCCAAAGAAGTATAAAATGAAATACGTGGTAGGCCACAATAGCAGTGCCTTCTCGGATGAGATAGCAAACACACCTTATTCGGAGGACTTCGACCTGGCAGACATGCCCAAATACAACGAAACCCAAGATCCGAGGTCCCACCTGGATACATTTGAGTTACTCATGTTCGTACGACGGATTGGAGGGCTGGTCATTGCCCGACTTTTTGCCGCCACGCTGATCGGACAGGCCCAGAAGTGGCTAATCACTCTACCAACCAATTCAATTCAGAATTTTGAAGACCATGGAACCAAGTTTGAATTAAACTTTGCAACCAGTAAGAAGCAGCCCAAGTCTCAATTCCCCCTTAGCAAGATTAAGCAACAGGGCGGAGAAACACTCTAGAAGTACTTGGATAGATTCAAGGAGGTGGCATTGCAGGTACGATCTCTCCCGAAGAGCGTACATGTACATTGCCTTATTGATGGATTGGATCCATCATCCTGGTTGGCAAATTCAATCTTCAAAAATAAAGTTTATACCCTCACCGAGTTCAACACGCGGTCAAAGCAGTATTTAGAGGTGGAACAGATGGAGTTAGCCAACGCGGTCGGGAATGAATGGGGGAAGGATACACCCCCACGGGGAAAAGGGCCATTTGAAAGAGAAGATTCCAATAGGCGAAATCGAGACAACAGATCCAGGGGGAGAGATTTGAAGGGAAGGCGAAATATGACAGATACACCCCCTTGAATGTGGCACGTTCTCAGATTTGGAAGGAGGTATCGCTGACCGAGATGAAAAAGGTGGAAAGACCTCGACCCCTACGATATCGAACCACTACAGATCAAACCAAATTCTGTGCATTTCACGACGGACCGGGGCACACCACGAACCAATGTTACGAACTCCGAGACGCGATTGAAAAATTTGTACGAGAAGGGAGACTGTGCCAGTATGTGATCAAAACACAGGGGCGGAGAAATAACAAAATAAACCGTGGGGGCCGAAGTCCTAGCCCGGCACAAGACCGGAAGAAAGAAGATAAGAGGCGAAAGCCACCCAGTGATGACGAGGAGTTTCCAGAGGTCGAGTTCAATTGCAGCGTCATCAGCGGAGCCTTAGGCGGTGGAGGAGACACGGCAAACCAGCGCAATAAATATTTGAGGGAGATCCTCTCCGTAAGGAACTTCCCGAAATTCAAAGAAGACAATAGCAAACCGGCACCTCCACCGTTAGCCTTTACTAACGAGGACATGAAAGACGTAGCCTTCAAATTTTTGAGTGATCCTTCTACTCCATCTGATTCTTATTATTAGGCACCAACTAACAATTCTCACAAACCAATAAAAACAGTTAAAGTCAATAAAGTTGTCCTACAATTTAAATAACTTCCAATATTACCCCTACTAATTGTACTAAACTCTAACATTATATTAATTATTACTCTCACCCACTACCCTTATTAATTATGGGCATACATGGGAAAAATAAATAATGCATTTTGGAAACAAGCAAGTGCCTTATAAAAAGGACCAAATACAATTGTAAGTTGGTATCTTATAATAAGGACCAGAGGGAGTAGTTCTTTTGTGATTCCCATTAGAAAGTTATTTATAGATTAGCTTAGTGAAGCTGATAAGAAATTGAAGGTGGCAGAGCTAATTCAAGAGGGAATGTGGAGATTGGAATGGTTGCTACTGGGGTTGGGAAAAAACATTTGAGTTGGATTTTTTTTAAAAAAATATAGAGAAGTGGGATTGAAAGTTTTTAATTAGTTTTTGTTACTCTTTCATCATACATATGTTCTTTATTAAGATTTGGCAACTTCACTTCTCCAAAAAAAAAAAATCAATTCAGGTTATAAAAGTTTCTCTTACCCTTCAAATCTCTCAGCTCATACCAAATAGATCAATGGTGCATCATGTAATACTGCAGAAAAATTACTTACAATGCAGGAAATGGAGAGAGGAATTTGAAGGTATTTTATGGCATTGAGAGAGGCTTTAGTCAAATATTTGGGATCAATTCTATAACAAGATAATGAAATTGATGGAGATATTAATCATAGAATTTAAGCCGAGTGGTTTAAATGAAGAAAGGCTGCCGGAATTATTTGTGATTGAAAAGTACATGATAAAGTCAAAGGAATATTTTATTGTATTGCTATAGTGATATTCAACCAACAATGTTTTATGGTAGTTGTTACGGACCCCCATTAGGCCCAACACCGAGGTGGCCCAATATGGAATATATCTTATCTCAGGATCTTCCTATAATAATGGGAAATCCTATCTTATTTATAATCCAGGGATATCTAGATCAATATCTGGCGGATACGATACTAGGGCCTTGAATCACAGGGCCCATGGAACTCAATCTAAGATACACTCTATAAATATAGAGGTCTTAAGGTACACACGTTCTAACTCTGAACTATTTACATACCGCCACACTGTACACACACACCACCCCTTTTTGGCGAAAGCCTTGTTAGTGTACAGTGATCCAACGCTCTCCTGGATATCTGCTTCATAGGTATTCAGGTAGAGACTTCTGATCCAATAGCAAAGTACTAGCCCATCGGGCTAGACATCTGTGTTCTATAATAACAATAGTGAATGTTGGGTTGTACATGAGCACAAGGTGGGGTAGCTAAGATGAGGAATATTGGGATGGATGTGCGATCATATACAGAAAGAAACCTTATCTTAATACCCAAACAGTGTAATAAATTGAATAAATACCCAAAATCAACATGATTCAAAACGAAACCTTATGTTAAGGTCAATTAACATAACTACTCTAATTATCGGTTACGTACAATTTAAAAAATTTATAGCTTTGGCAATTACATATATTATTTCTTCTTCATCAATTTACCTTTTGCCTAATCAAATAGTGTAATAAATTAAATCATCACCTTGTTAATGCCCAAAATCAACGCGATTGAAATAAAACCTTCCCTTGAAGTCAATTAATATAATTACTCTAATTAGCTATTACAATATAAAAAATTATAGTTTAGAAAATTATATATTATTTCTTCTCCAGCAATTTACCTTTTGCCTAACCCAATATTGTAATAAATTGAATAATCTCCATAGTGATGCCCAAAATCAACGCGATTCAAAATGAAACCTTATCTTGAAGTCAATTAATATATTAATTAATATAATTACTCTATTTATCTGTTTTTTATGCGCATTACTCTAATTAGCTGTTACAATAGAAAAATAAAAAAGTTACAGTTTAGGCAATTACATATTTTTTGATAACTGGCAAAGGGGAAATTACTTATTATTTCCTATTCATTAGTTTACCTCTTGGTCAAAAAAAGAAAAGGAAAAGGAAACCTTACCTTGAGGTAAATTAATTACTATAATTAATGTAATTACTCCTCTCTTTTTTTGCCATCAATATAATTTCTCTAATTAGCTGTTACAAAAATATTCCTTATTTCACAGAATCTTTCAATATTCCTTCATCCTTCTACCTTAATCTCCTATATATATTGATTGATATGCGATGGCTGAGAATAATATATATGCTTATACCATAAATTTTGATTCTGATTTGAACATCTCCTTTACAATACAATGGTGAAGCAATATGATTCAACTTCTCTTTCTCTTCTGCTTCTTGTTATAGCATCATCGCTACTCTTTATGGTGTCACTAGCGGAAGAAGACATAAAAGGGGCACCAAATAATTCTACTGAAGAAAAGATCTCTATTTTGCCGAGGAGGCATGTGAGAATCACAAACGACCTAAGGCAGGATATCGTTTTGACGATTCACTGCAAATCCAAAAACAACGACCTTGGATTTCACGACCTGTCATTTCACAGCACTTTTCACTGGGATTTCAAAACCAACGCGTTAACAAAGAACACTTTGTTCTATTGCTACGTGTGGTGGGGCAAAGTGGAGGGAAGTTTTAATGTGTACGATGCAGCTAGAGATGATGACAATTGCAAAGATTGTAAATGGAGTATCAGAACTGATGGTGCTTATTGGTATAATCCTGAAAGTCGCAAGTGGGATCTAAGGTACCGATGGACTAAACCCTAGATTTGGAAACACGATCCAGGATTATGATCATATAACCTCTAGTTCTTAATATTGTTATCTCATTCGTATTGCAATTTGCACTATGAATTATGAAGTTGTATCTGTTTTCATTTGTTAGCTTACATCTTTTCTCCTTTTTTTTTCCCCTTCTTTCTCCATTTGTTTGATCTGTGCTGTCAGCTTCGAGGCTTTCCATTAGGTTCAGTTATTGAATTAATTAGTGTTTTACGTTTTATTTTTAAAGTTATAATAACCCTAAAATGTCTCTTAGAAAACTAATTCCCTTAATTCTTTGTTTCTGATGTAATAATTCCCTTAATTCTATTAGAGCGTTTGCTTTTAACAGTAAAGTTCATATCATGCGACCAGCACTCATAGTAGTGTAATGGTATTGGGAATTGTTTCCCCTTTGGTCTTGGGTTCGAACCCCCCCTCCCCTATCGCCTATGTATCAAAAAAAAAAGTTCATATCATGCGTAATTGATTTTATTTTAAGTTTTAGAGTTGTTTTATTGTTTATGCGTAGATACCATAAAAATCATAGTTCATACTTCATTGTACTACCTCCGGTTCTAATTATATGAACATTTTTGTAGTACAAATAGTGTAATTTGTGCTATAAAAATGTTCATATAATTAGAATCGGAAGTATTAGATTTTATGTTTTAGAACTTTTTTTATTGTGTTTGTGTGTGCCTTTATTATTAGGGCTAAAGGGCTCATCAAATGCCCTTAAAGTTTCTACTAATGGGTATTGGTAAAAAGAAGTTTTCGATCGATGGACAAATTTACCCTAAAAGTTTCAAAAACAAGGCAATAGTGTCCACACCTAATGGATCTAAACATTATGCTGGGGTGGTATACCCACATATGTGGCATCCACAGCATCTTGGTTGGAGGGCATTTTTGCCACCAAAGTTTCTATGGTGAGTTGTAGCCTGTGGGCACTAGAAAATTTTTCAAAAGGGCAATAATGCCCTAGGAGCCACATAGTTTTTATTTATTTATAATTCTTTTTATTTATTTCATATTTGGGATGCCGCCATCAAGCTCCAAATGATTAAATAAAATAAAAAATCAACAAAAATCAAGAACCCAAAATAAAAACCAAAAATCAAAGGCAAAGAAACTCATAAGCCATAAATTCAAAATCAAAGGCAAAACCAAAAATCCTCAGGTTCAAAAAAGCAAACAGAAATTTTGGGTTCAGGAAACTAGAAGATGTAAGAGAAAAAAAATGGAGAAGACGGAAACTAGAATACTTACTTATAGGTTATTTATATGAGATAGGATATTATTATTACCAATATCACTACTACTTTTTCACATTAGATTAGAATCTCAATATAAGAGAAAAATGATCAAAGTATATTAGATTCTGATCTAACGGTGAAAAAGTGGTAGTAACAAAAAATGATAGTGTGACAATATCCTATCTCAATTTATATTTGTTGATTTTTCAATTTAGTTGATTGTAATAGAAGAAAATGGAGAGGATATGATTTTCATATCCTCCTTGATCAAAATGGAAGCACCGCTCATACCCCAATATTTGCAAAACGCACAAATCACAAGGCACACATATGAATCAAATTCAATCAATTGAAGGCAGAGAAAAAGCATTTCAATCTACCATATCCGAGGAGAACGGAAGTGAGGGAGGCAAGAAGAGCACACACCACTGTGTATTGATTGGGGCGAGGTTCGGGTTTGCTCTCGTAACTTTTGTTCTCACCCGTTTTTTCTTCGATCTAAGAAACGAGAGTGAAAATCAGAAGTAAAAAATAAAAATAAAGAGGCACATAATCGTCGATCCATACTGATTGTACAATCCTACGAGTTTCAGCGGCGATCCAGAACGATCTTGCACAAGACCGATCATGCAGGCGAGCCAGATCGATTTCCTCCCAAAAACATGTAAGATCGGCGATCTTACGAGTTAACTCGGCGATTTTAACTACCATGGACAAAGTTACAGAGGCACAGAGGCAGCATAAGAATTAAAATCAGATCTGAGGGGTGGGCTCACAGAGTGACAAAGAAAGTGCCGCAAGATTCAATTTTCGGAATGAAAATCTTTTAAATAGGTTATAATAAAAATGAGGTCTTAAAAGTTAACTTTTAGACCGATTATTTGTAACAATCGATTTAAATAATATCTTTATATTTATGAAACTACCATCTAATACTTTTTAGACTCACATTAAAAAACCTTTAAAAGTTAACATATTTACTGAAACGCCAATGGCCATATTTTTTAGACCTCACATTAAAGGAACCTGGCCTAAAAAGCTTTTATATTTACTGGCCCATCACAGTTCTACTTTTTAGACTTCACATTAAAGGAACCGGTCTATTTTTTTTTTTTTTATTTATGAAATTGACATTGGTCATATTTTTTAGATCTCGTATGAAAAGAACTAGTCTAAATAGTTTTTTATATTTACCAAACTACCACCAATCATACTTTTTAGACTTGATCCTCTATAATTCGGTTTAAATGTGGCGATTTAAAAGCACTTTTTTTGTAGTACTAAATCTTTATTTACGAATGCCAACTCTAAATAAGAAATCAAACCATTAATTTTTTCCACAGTAGACTGAGGGCTGTCAATTTTCCCTTTATTGGAGGCAGAGTTCCTTATCTTCCAAATCTCATTGACATCGAGTACACAAATAATTTTATATAAGAAGCTTTAATGATTTTGCCAATGAAGAGACAAAGTGTCTTTAAGCTAGCGTTTTAGGTCTTGAAAACCCAAAGCAGGGATATTTTACTTGAGTTGAAGCCATGGAAATGGAAATTAAATTAAATTTCATGACTCAAGGGCTAGTTTGGTTTAAAGAAAATATGGGAGGGAAAAGGAAAATCTCATATTTTCCCTTTGAAGGAGTTTGGTTGCACCATCCAATTGGAAACCAATTTTCAGGGACGACCAATTTTCCATCCTCCATGGGAAGATCATTTCCTTCCATTGTTAGTGGGAACCAATTTTCCAAGGTGATAAATTCCCAAAAAACATTATTTTCTTCTTCAATGGTTGTCACAATCTTCTTTTACATCGGTCAAGATATACATTGCCTTCATTGCCTCCTCCTCCTACTTTAGTTGCTACAAATCCGTCAGTGATGGAGTAGGAGGAAGAAGAAGTTAACAATGGCTGCTTTGCCGCTGTCGCCTCCTCCTCTTACTTCCATTACTACAAATCCGTCAATGAAAAAGAAGTTGACAGTGGCCCCTTTGCCTCTACCTCCTCCTCCTCCTATTTCCATTGCTGCAAATGAGTCAATGATAGAGGAGGAAGAAATTGACGGTGGTGATGATGGTGATGGTTAGGGCTGAGCAACGGGCGGGCGGGGCTGCCCCGTGGCCTAACCCGTATCCCGCCCGTTTTATAATACACGGGTACGGGTTAGCCCCGTACCCGCTGCATAACCTGTTTAACCCGTGATAAACCCGTGTATGTCTAAACATTTTTTAAAAGAAAAACAAAGAGCTTCTAATTCTCCACCAAAGAAAATCAAAAAACCAAGAGATAGATCTTAGATGATTAGGTAATAAGAAAAAGAACAAATCGGAGATGGGATGTCAAGATAGAAGAAAAGATTGTGAACAGATCTGAGATGCCGAAAAGATGGAGGAAATCTAAGATGCTCGGAGTTGATGGCGAGGTGCTGACACAGTCGCAGAGACAGACAACGTGAAGATCGGAGACGCTACTAGTGTGCTAACGTGGGGAGACCGGAGACGGTGGTAGAGTGATGGAATTGGAAGCTTTCTTGATGGCGAGGTTGAGGCTGAGCTTTGGGTGGGAAATGCCACACAGATCGAGAGTGAGCGACCTTCCCACGCCACTGCTGCCCTGTAGACTCTATCTTTTTTTATATTATTATTATTAAACCTGGAGACTCTATCGAATGGTGCGTGAGAGATGAGGGAGTGAGTGAAGGACCTAATATGGACTCTATCGGGTTTGGGCTAGTGTGGTATGCTAATTGGGCTTCAAGCCAATAAAAAAACACACTAATAAGTCCCCAATGGAAATAATGAATGTTTAAAGGGGGGAAAAAAAAAACATATACGGGTAACAGGCGGGCAAGGGTGCCCCGGGGGTGAACTCGTGACCTGCCTGTATAATATAAACGGGTACGGGTTGCCCATTACCCGTAACGGGCCCAATCTGGGCGAGTTTAATCCGGGAAAATTTTCACGAGCTGCGGGTTGCGGGTGGTTTGCTCACCCCTAGTGGTGGTGATGGTGATGGTGGAATTTGAACTTGAATCTTACCTTGCTAAGAAGCTAAGACGAAGACGGAGATGGAGTAGAAGAGAGAAGAAGCTGAGAGTGTGATGTGAATAAGGATAAATTGGACATTTCCCCTTTTTTATTTAATATATCTTTATTTCTGCTCATGAATTCATTCCACCACAATCGATGGAATTGGATTCCATGAAATATCCCATGGAATTCTGGAAAATTTCATGTGAACTGTTTTACCCCTCATTTTCGGACACGACTTTCGTCTGATACTTCCCCCATCGGCCCATCCATTGCCCTCCTTTTCTTCCAATCGGTGTCGTTTTGGTGCTTAAAAAACATTTTCCCTCTTTTTTTTAAAATAGCATTTACCATCCTAGTATTTTTTTAGTACCAGTCAGTACCTTACAATATTTTTTCAAAATCCTAAAATATTTTTTCAAGATCATGAAGTATTTTTTCATTACCTGTCAATATCCTCAAGTATTTTTTCAGTACTAGTTGGTACTCTGAAATACTTCACAATACTGACTAGTACTGAAAAATTATTTTAGGATCTTGAAAAAATATTTCAAAGTACTGGTACTAAAAATAATACTTCAAGATTCTGAATGGTACTAAAAAGATACTTCAGGATACTGGCTGGTACTGAAAAAATGTTTTATGATCTTGAAAAATTATTTTAGGATCTTGAAAAATTATTTCGTAAGATTAACTCCAGTTAAAAAGATACTTTATAATACTGACTATATTAAAAAAGATACTATAAACAGTACTAACTAAGATCAAAAATAATTCATGATCTTGAAAAAAAAAATATTGAAAAAATATTTTAGGGTACTAAATGGCACTAAAAAGATATTTCAAGATACTGAAAAAATATTATTTTTTCAAGGTATTATAAATATAGTTCGGGATATTTTTTCATGATCATAAAATAATTTTTTAAGATTATTTTTTAAGTACCGTTAATATTGTGGAAATATATTTTCAGTAACGCTACATGTTCAGCTTTTTGAGCCAAAACGCAACGTCCGCAGCGGACGGCAACTGCATAGGAGTGCATAGGAGGAAAGCCGGTTCCCTCCATCTCCATTGCATCATCACTGTCACTCACCCTGAGCGGCGCCTCCTTCACCCTCGTGTTTCTGGGCTCGAATCGCATCATTCCGTTCTTCTTCCCCACCGCTGGTGAGCACACAGATGTGACGGCGACTCATCCTCTCCACGGATCCCCGGCTTCGCCTTCTCCATTTTGTCTTCGTCCAGCGACGCCTTCATACCAAACGATAGCGTTCACGTTGTCATTTGAGATTTCTGGTTCATCGTCGATTTCTGGTTCTGCTTTTGGAAATCGCATCTTTGCAAGGTGAAGCTAGATTCACGGTGAGGAACATCTATTTCTGGTTTTCCTTGTTTGCTTCCATGGAGGGTTTAAGTTTTTTTTTTTTTTCTTATTCCAGTTATTGGTTCTTGCTTGGATGATAGATTTCTGGGTAAGGGATTTTCTTCTTCATCGATGTATTTTTCTGTTCTTGCTGAGAGTTGCTGCAAAATTTCTTGGTTGAACCTGGTGGTAGTAGATGCCATTGAAAACGTAGATGACGGGTAGAGCATCATGAAATCGTGGCTGTTAGATTGTGATTACCGGCGATGGACGATGGTGGTTGTAATCTCGGGTTGTGGTGGATGGTGGTTCATTCCAAAGGGTATGAATATTTGCGATAAGGGCATATTAGTATTTTTCACATTATAAATACAAATAGTAAATAAAAATTATGTCAGGATTCATGAGCTTACCAAACACACTTTTAATGCATTGTCATCAAATCCTTCAAGAAGGTTTAGGAAACTGATAGCATATTGGTTTGCTTTACCTTCAATGCAATGTCATGAAATTCTTCAGAAGGTTTAGGCGATTCTGTGACAGTTTTGGATTCAGCATACATTCTAGACAATTATCAGTTATCACTGAGGCCAAGTCAGAACTCTCAAAGGTGAAAGAAGCAGTTCGTGTGGATGCAGACGTTGCTCGTATTTCAACTTTGCATTATCTTATACAGCTATGTGCTAAAACACAGTCATTGATGGAAGGGAGTTCATGCCATGCTCAGACTATTCGTATTGGCTTTGAAATAGATATATTAACATCAAATATGCTCATTCATATGTACTCAAAATGTGGTTTAGTGGACAACGCTTTCCAAAAGTTCAGTGAAATGCCAGAGAAAAGCTTAGTTTCATGGAATACAATGATTGGATCTCTTACCCGAAATGGGGAGGAGCTGCAAGCTCTCACACTTTTCATCAAAATGCAAAGAGAAGGAACCTCATGTAATGAGTTTAGCATTTCTAGTGTACTGTGCGCTTGTTCCACAAAATGTGCTATAGTTGAGTGCATACAGTTGCATGGTTTTGCCATTAAGGCTTCTATAGATTCAAATGTTTTCGTTGGAACTGCGTTGATTGATGTTTATGCTAAATGCTCTTCAATAAAAGATGCAAATCAGGTATTTCAGAACATGACAGAAAGAAGTCATGTAACATGGAGTTCCATGCTGGCAGGATATGTGCAAAATGGGCTCCATGAGGAGGCTTTGCTACTGTTTCATAGTCATCAATTAATGGGTTTGGAGCCAGATCAGTTTATTATTTCATCTGTTATTAGTGCTTGTGCAGGTCTGTCAACTTTGATTGAGGGGAAGCAGGTGCATGCTATGTCAAGTAAATTAGGATTTGATTCAAACACGTATATTGTTGCCTCCCTCATAGATATGTATGCCAAATGTGGCTGCATAAAAGAAGCATACCTTGTGTTTCAGTGTGTGGAGAAGAGAAGTATTGTATTATGGAATGCAATGATATCGGGGTTCGCCAGACATGCTTGTGCATTAGAGGCAATGATTTTGTTTGAGAAATTGCAGCAGATTGGCTTCTGCCCTGATGATGTAACATACTTATCTGTATTAAATTCATGTAGTCATATGGGCTTGCACAAAGAAGGACGAAAGTACCTTAACCTCATGGTGAGGCAGCACAATCATTCTCCCAATGTCATTCACTATTCATGCATGGTTGACATTCTTGGTCGAGCTGGACTAGTTCATGAGGCATATGAGTTGATGGAGAGAATGCCATTTGATGCAACTACTTCTATGTGGGGTTCGCTTTTGGCCTCTTGTAGGAAATGTGGCGATATCGAGCTCGCTGAGGTAGCAGCCAAGCACCTATTTGAAATGGAACCTAACAATGCAGGGAACCACATCTTGCTATCAAACATATATGCAGCAAATAAACAGTGGGAGGGAGTTGCAAGAGCAAGGAAGCTTCTCAGAGATAGTGATTTGAAGAAAGAGAGAGGTAAGAGTTGGATTGAAATTAAGAATAAGGTTCATTCTTTTACCGCTGGTGATATAAATCATCCAAAAATGGATGGGATTTATGTATATTTAGATAATTTGATAGAAGAGTTAAAGAAGGCTGGTTACAAAGTTGAGACTAATCATGACCTTCATGATCTGGAGGAGGGCACAAAACAGGTGCTTTTGAGGTATCACAGTGAGAAGCTTGCTCTTGCCCTTGGGTTGATGTGTTTGCCTTGTAATGTACCCATAAGAATTATGAAAAACCTTAGAATCTGTGGTGATTGCCACACTTTTATGAAACTAGCGTCAAAGTTTGCCAGCAGGGATATCATTATCCGAGATATAAATCGTTTTCATCACTTGAAGGATGGCATCTGTTCTTGTGGGGATTTTTGGTGAACGTCTCATGTATTCGATTTCTTCTGATCTGACTATTGTTGGATTCACATACTTTTCTGCTTCCTTGAACCATATCCAAGCCATCATTGGTGAAAGGTTTGGTGATCACATTTTAACTTGACCATCAATCAGTTGGCTGTATACAAGAGGGGCATATTTTAGATTTAAGTTCACTGTGATGTAAAATGGAGAGAGATCAGTGGAATGCAGGTAGGGGATCTTAGTTCCAATGTTTGAGCCAAAGTTATTGGTCATTGTCTTCTCTCCATAATTTCCATATTAATAGCCTATGGTCACAAGCTTTTCAAATCTAAATATTTTATGTCCTGAAATTTGTCACGAGTATGATTATGTTGGGCTATGAAGATTAGTAAATAGTAATGCATATGAATCCATGTTGGAGAGGCCTGTTTTATAACTGATTTTTGGGTTGTCAAGGCAGGTAAGAGAACTTCTGTCTGTGATTATTTAGAAGATGTTCATGCACAGCTTCTGATGTTGGAGCAGGAACATATTATTCTGTTATTCCTCAAAGCTTATAGCTTACATTGTTATACACACTAAAATCTTAGTGATAGCATTGATGTGCCTGTTACCTAAATGTATATTTCACTATTGGGCATGGAAATGAAATTGGGGATATGGAAATGGAATTGATTTCAATCACAATGTTTGTTTGGTATAATGGAATTGGAAAATTTTCCATTCCCAATCCCACCAAAATAGGTGAAATTGGCTTCCACCCCATACCCCAAAGAAATCAATTCCATCTCCACTTAGCCCATTTTTACCCTCCCTATCTTTCAACCTTTATGCCTTCTCATCACATACTAGCAAAGAAGCCCCAGCCACCACTCACCACTCCTAGGACCACCGTGCACCAACCTAGTGGCGGTGGCGACGTCTAGCCTTAACTGGTTCGCTCGTCCTCTCGTCTCCTTCCTCCCTCCTCAGCTTGCTCTTGAGTGTGACCCACACCACCACTGGGGTTCCCTCCCTCCCTTCTCCATGCTTGAGGTTCTAGTCCCTGTGCTTGTTGGCTGTTGCTTTTATTCTCTGCCGTGCATTCTGTGTCCTGGTTCCAGTTGAGTATGATCGTGCAGTTTTGGTGATCGCCCTTCGTTCCATTCGTGGTTATTCCGACGAGGTTGGGATATTGACGCATTGACGGTTATTATGATGAAGCTAAGGCCGTAGAAGAAGGATTCGAAGGTGGAAGCTCAAGAGCAATACAGTTCTGGCAACAGCCCATCTTCCTGAGTGACGAGACTTCCTTCAAACAATCTCTGTTTTTTTTTTTTTTTTTTTTTTTGCATCATGAGTTGTAGGTTTTGGATTTGGATTTGGGTTTATAATTCCATGAATTCATCAAAGGAAGAATTTGCCCATGAAGATCATGATTTGGGTTTTGGATCTTTGTCGTTACCGTCCTTTATCACAATGATGACGTTTGCTATTTAGACGAAGATTTTTTTTTTTTTAAAAAAATATATATATATAAGGGTATTTTGGTCTTTAAAAAAATATATTATTATTATTATTATTATTATCAATTTTTTTTTAAAAAAAATGGTTAGGTTTCCTTCATTAGCATTTCACAGTCACCACTTAATATTACTTAATTAGCATTTTTTGTTATTAATAATTTAACATTAACGATGTTAAGTTTTAAGAATTAAACGTGTATTTTAAAACCTTAAGCGATTAAAAGAAAACTTTATGCAAACTTAAATACCTAAAAGTATATTTTAGCAGCTAAACATGTTTTTTAAGCCTCATCTTCATATCCATATCTATTTCTATAAGAAAATGGCATGGAATTAGACTTGGAAACATGAGTAATGGTGTGATGCGATCAATCTATGGGCTTTTATCGTCAGAGTGAGTTTTTTATTCTCCAAATACAATTTCAATGGTCTTAGCTTAATTTTTTTTATTTTCACTTTTTAAATAAACCATTTTAATGTTTACAAAATTTGGAATAAAAATAATCTTTTAACTGTTAATTTTTTTAAAAATGACTTTCTAATGAAAAGTTAAAAATTAAAAATTTTAAATCTTAATCGTTGAAACTATATTTGGACAGTATAGATTTCACTATAGTGATTATCATTGTGGTGCTCATAATTGTGATGAGCACGGAATCCAGTTCTAAGGCTAAGGTGACGTGCCCGTAGCCATTAGTGGGCTAAAAGTGATCTATAGTATATGGTTTCCATTACAAAATCTGTTTTTATAATTGAGCTAGACCAGAGTCAAATATCAAAATGAAACTTGAACTATAGTCGAGTCGCGATTGAGTTAAAACTCAGAGTTAGATGAGAACAATTTTTAGAAAACTAAACAGTTTTTGTGTTGCAAAAATGAGAAATGCTAAAAAAAAAAAAAAAAAAAAAAAAAAAAAAAAAAAAGAAGAAGAAGAAGAAGAAGAAGTAGCCCTCTAAAAAATTTAACATTTTGACAAACTATTTGCAGTCATATGGTGTTATTTCAGAAAGAAACTTCATATATTAAGCTGTTATTACGTTGACAATTAAACTTATTATGAATTTATTTCTTACACACACATGTATATATACAATTTTTATTTGTTAAATATTTCAACCATCAACCTAAATGGTAGGACCAGCCATGAACTGTTGATTTCATTTTACTTTTAAAAACATTCATTCTGAGTCTCTAATTAATCATCGTTTTATTTCTTTTGTCTATTAGGATTCATGATTGAACACCTTTTCTTTTCTGAAAATTTTAGATCAAGCCTAGTGGATCCAACCACTTTTTTAAAAAATTAAAATTAAAATTAAATTTTACTATTTTTCGTATATCATGCCAATCAAATTGAATGTTCTCCACGTCCAATTTGGTAAAATAGCTTTGTAATAACCAATCACTCCCAAAAGCTTATTCGCATTATGGAACACGTGCTCTCAACCACCAACGTTCTTGTCAACCTCTCTTTCTTTCTCATCAAATCATTTTTCTTTGCATGCCCCATCATCACCCATCAACAATCATTTTTCATAAAGAATAATTTATCCTATAACTTACTAGTATTATAGTTTTAACTAATTTTTCAGGTGAAAAACTAATTTTTTATTATTACTTTTATATATTATTTTTTTTATCAAATATCTATTGTTTGTTTATTCCTTTTATCACATTTATGTAAATTTTTTTAATGTAATAGGATATTATCATTACTAATTTTGGTCACTGCAAATGTTACTACTATTTTTTTATCGTTAGATCAGAATCTCATCTACCTTTATCATTCTTTCTCCTATTAAGATTTTGATTGATGGTCAAAAAATGGTAGAATGGCTAAAATCGTGAAGTGATAATATCATATCATTTTTTAATAGTACCATTAAAATTTTACTCTATTTTTAATTAAGTTCCTATGGTTTTATGTGAGTGATAAAGAGAAAAAAGTTGTACTAGGGGAAAACGACAAGGACTTGATAAAAAGAATAACAGTGACCTAATATATATATATATATATATAGAAAATGACCTGATGAAAAGAAAAAAAAAATATGGGGACCTAATTAAAAATAAGGTAAAACTATAGAGACTAACGAATTAATTATAAAAAAAAATGGTTTCTTTATTTTCGTAACTATCTTTTTATTACAGCTTTTCAATTGAGTTAATAAAATATGGTTTTAGAAGTAAAAACAAGACATTATTTTAAATTAACAATTTAAATAAGATATGATAAACATACATGCATTTTTTATTTTATAAAATTGAAATTTATAGTTTTTTTTTACGGGTTTTTTTTTTTAATGAATTGAATGATGTTTCAAAGTAATTAAGATTCATTAACATAGATTTTTGTTTTTTGGGTTCGAAATTAAAATAGACTTCACACCTTAAAAAGTAGCACTAAACTAGACCACCTCCTAAAGTGATAAAAGTGGGAAGTATAAATAGAATTTCAATATTTCTTATGTGACAAAGACAGAAAACAAAACAAAACCTAGACCATTGTTTTGCACTTATTGTTTATTATTTACAAGTAATATAATATTTTATAATTTTTCTATTATATATTACTGTAATAGAAGGGGACAGATAAAACTGATTACAAGTCACAAATAATGCAAAACACCTTAGATTTTGTATTTAAAAAATATAACATTTTATTATTGAATTTTTTCCTCAATTATCAATTTAATTCCTAAAGTATGATTTTAAATAATTCAATTCTTAACAACCGAATATCACTATTTCAAATAAGCAAATCAAAGATTGAATGGATAATTAAATAAAAGTTTCGAGAAATAAATTATTTTTTAACGCATATATGTGATAGCCACTCCAAATACAAAAATCCCGATTCTCTTTAAACCTCAGTGTTACTCTCTCGTATCTTAAATATAAGAGTTAGTGAATATATTTGTTTTTTCTTAAAAAAAGGAATTTTTCTTCCATACATATAAAATACTTTTTTTTCTTATTTACAAATCTAAGAGCTGAATCTATTTTATCTCTAAAATTGATAATTGTTTTCCTAAACTCTTCCAAATGATGGAACATATTAAGTGGATTTTTCACCAAGTGAATAATTTTTAATGCAAATGATTAAAAATAGTACTTTAGAGAAACTAACATATAATTTTTATAAATAAATACTTTTTAATCTCTATAAATTAATTATCTATCTCTAATGTTTAGAATCGGAAACATTTGTAACAGTAAAATATAAAAAACACCCACGCCAGGAAGATGGAAGTGATATTTGTGGATGTGTACAAAATGTATTCCCTATAATAATTATTAAAAAGTCTAAAAATGAATTTTGGTAAAAAGCCTTCGTCTGTAAATTTTATTGGGAAATATGACTTACACGATGTTTTCATACATGGAGAATATTACCTTCATAGGATTTCATACAAATAAGTACCACTACTCGAATTCCTTTAATAATGGCTGTGACTTAATAACATTTTATTATTATAGTGATCGTTTTATTAATGTATTTTGATCTTTTATTTTTTAAAAAAATATATTTTTATATCATTTTAAAAAATTCATAATATTTTTGTACGTGAGAAAAGTTTGTGGCGTACCTTTAAGGGTGAAGTAGCGAATATGTCCCTAAAGTATAAGCTTAGAAGCAATGTTATTCTGTAAGTTTTTTTTATCTTAATGTTACCTCAAAAGTTTCAAAACATAGCAATGTTAGCCTATTTCATTAAAAAACTAATATTGACTGTCAAAAACTTGACGTTAACCTTTAACTTTTTAACGTAAATGAAATGCAAAATATCAAGCTACGCTTTTAAAACTTTTAGGATAATATTGAGACAAAAAAAAAAATTACAGAGTAACATTGCTCCTCAGTGAAAGCTTCCAATGTAAATTTACTACTTAACCCTAGTTTTAAATAGATTTCCACATTACGCAAAGTCTTGAGGTGTTTGACGCATATGAACTATGAAGTAACAGTTCATGGCTACAGTGGCGGACCTAGGTTGTAAGTTGGGGGGCAAGTGTGCCCCCAATTATTTGGGATTTTTTTTTTAAAAAAAAAAATTAATACATGTTTGAATGATTATTCATCCTTAAATTAGCTGTTCACCCTTAATACATTAAGGCTACACTTCGTAATGGAATGGGGAGTGAATGATCAATGATTGTTTAGTGCTTTATGCGCTTATATTGAAAAAGGATGTATTTAATAGCATTGATAATAAAACAATTATGATAGAATTCCAAAAAATAAGGTCTAGAATGATGACATTATAATTATTTTTATTGTAATATACTTTTTTATTAAAATATATGTCTTTAACTAATTAAGACTCTCTCCCTTCATCAGTAATTTATGTAATGATTTATTTCTAACATTATTTAAATTGCTTTTCTAAATAACATGGTTTGTAAAATAATCGGTTTCTCTTATTACACCATCAAGATTCACTGATTTCATAAATATTTTTTTGATATTTTTTTTTTGTTTATATTTTTTTTATTTTTTAACGATTTAAAACTTTTCTTTAAAAAAAAAAATCGTAGCCACTTACCCCCAACCTCTGAATCTCTCGCCACTTATGCCCCTCTATAATTTTCTGGGTCCGCCCTGCATGGGTAGATTTATATAATAATTTTTTGTACATAATCTTCAATCTTTAAAAATCTTGAAATTACGTGAAAATAAGTGGAGGGGAAACGTAACATTTGTCGCACAAAAAATCCATGTACCATGAAGAGGGAACTCTGGAAGTGATATTTTTGGATGTGCATGCAATGAATCACGTTAAATCATCTTTTTTTTTTTAATTATAAAAAAGACCCAAATGTGTTTAAACTCATGATGTGGACTCTAATTGACTTTTTGGGCTCTGAATCTTACAGAAACAAACAAACACAGAACCCTTCAACGCCGTTGATGAGCCTATCAAAAGTTCTCAGCTTTTTCCTCACAACCCACCACAGCCACACAACAAGGCTGAGGTGTGTGACTGTGTGTGGCTCTTGGGTGGGCCCCACCTTCTCTTATCCTACGCAATCCCGCCCACAACTTTTTGATCATTCAATAAAGGCCCCAGTTATTTTTTAAAACCTTTTTTTATAAATATTTCAAAGAAAATAGTTTATTTTTCTTAAAAAAATCGAAATATAATATGCTCAGAGACAGCCAAATCTTTATCCATGGACCCCACAAGACTAATTGACGGTGCACAAACATCCTCCTTCTCCACCATCTACTTTTTTTCTCCTTTTTTTAATCTTTTGGATATTTTAATTTAATATTATGTTCACTTCTTTCCTTGGTTATTTTCTTTTCAATTTTTTTATTCCAATAATTTCCTTGCTTCATAACTTTATTTCCTTTGAAATTATTTTCCTCATAACTAAAAACATTTTTATAAATAAGAAAACATTCCTGATCATTGGATATTGCAAATTGCATAGAATAATTAATTGTTATTGGTAGGTAGGTTTTGTAGCCTTACTATTATTAGCACATGGCTCTCATTCATGATAGGCCTAGTCTAGTTTCTGACAATATACATTCTTATTTGTGTTACTCAATGAATATTATTGATCACATAAATATTTTATTACTTATAAATAGTTAACGCGATACCCATGGCAAAAAAAAAAAAAAAAAAAAAAAAAAAAAAAAAAAAAAAGGGTTAACGTGATACCCCACCAGTGCTTTTTATAAGCTCATTTTATTCTAATTACGTAATTAAAAAATCAGTTAAAATGAATTAAAATAATAAATAGGTAGGAAATGAATCAAATGGTTATCTTTACTCTTATTTATGAGGGAGCAAATAATAGAGAATAATAATGGTAGGAAGAAGAATAATGGAGAATGTAAGGAAGAAGAATGAGAAAACATAATAGAATTAATTAAGTTTAAAAATACATTTAATGTTTAGATAAAAACTATTATAAAAATGATCAAAAAATTCACAAATTAGATCTTACAAAAAGGATTAAAAGAGAATCGATTTTCTATTATATATTAATTTTTCTTGGAATAGTAATAAGAGTAAAATCCCATAAAAATTATAGAGAGATAGATTATAAAGATTAAACTCAATTTGAAATTAATTTTTTTATAAAATAATTTTTAATTTAACTTAGATTGTGTGAAAATTGAATCAAATTAAGTTATCCCAATAAATGAGACGGAATTTGGTAGTTTAAATTACCAATTTATTTATTTTAAACAATATTATGCTGACCTTTCATTCTTCTAAAACACATTTTTTTATTCTTAAATGAGTATATACCTAAATATATTTCTTTGAATTTCAATACAATGAATAAGTCGGTCAAAAAATAATACAACGTATAAGAGAGATAACAATTAATAGTTTCTAAAAAAATTACCCTTCCCTTTATCATTTAAACCATATTTGAATTCAGGTTTAAAAAAAAACCTATTTGAATTTGAATACGCGTATATTTTAGGCACAAAATCGTTTACTTAAATACGGAGGAGACATATTTATAAAAATAAAACTTTACATGCATAAGACAAACCAACGTTCAAATATATATTATCACATAGTTATAAAATATTTGGGTTAAGGAGCGAAATTACCAACAAACTATTGTTCCAGGAGCAACCAACACAAAGAACTCTTTGGTGGACCTTAAATACAAAGCAACTTTTGAAACGATGAAGCTGGCACAAAGACGTTAAAACGGACTTTTGAGGGGAATTATGAGGCTAATAAACTGAATACAAAATGCCACGTGGGACCTGAGTCAGCAAAATGAGGGAGACCATATGTGAGTTGTCGAAGAAGCAATTTGACTGGAAAAAAAAGAGAAGAGTCGAAGAAGCAAGAACTGAATTAGAATTAGGGCTCGGGGAAAAAAGGGGAGTCGAAGCTGTCGGACCTGGAATCCCGTCGACGCCGCTAGTGGTCTTGAGTCGTTTGAGAGATTGTTGGACCAACATATCTGCAGAGTCGAAGAAGCAAGAACGAATTAGGGCTCACACTCTATTTGGGGAAAAAAGGAGAGTCGAAGGAGGTTACAGCGAAACCCGTCGGACATGGAATCGCATTGACGCTGCTGGTGAGGAAAGTTTGAGAGGTTGTTGGACAATACAAGTTCAATCGACCATGGTGATCGTGGTTGAGGAAGCTCGGACGACTATGGCGCACGGAATGAGAGAATGGACAATTGCCTAGGGTTTTCGGTTTTACGAACCGTATGTAACTTTCCATTTCTCTGAACGTAAGATGCTTCTAATTTTTCTTCAGGTCCTAGTTTCAACTAAGTTTTGCTTGGCACTGTTTTTGGATTCCTATTACAGGGAATTTTGCTTTAGGTGATAAGCTTAAAATCGATAAAATTGATACTAAGTTTAGGGAATTTTACAAATAGCAGGTTAAGGCTCTATTTAAAACTCTCTCCAGAAAATAGAATGCACGAAACATGCCCTTATATTTTCCAGCATCCTTCATTCATAAGTATACCTCAATATTGTTATGTTCATGTGTTAGGGTATTATACTCTGAAGTGCATTTAGAGTAGAATGATGGCCGAATTGTTTCAGTGGCTGTAATCTTGCAGACAATGATAAACAATATGAACTGTTTCAGAGAATCTATGTTGAAGTCTTGAGAGTTTTTGATTTATCCATGTTGCCTAATCTGTATGTCCTATCCACTGGCAGGACTTTTACTTATTTGCAAGTTGCCTACTTCTCTGAATGACTGTGTCCATGTTATTTTGGTTTTGAAAATGATAGAAATTTCCTGTCTTTTCTTCTTTTTGTTAAGTCAACACTTTCCTATGTTTTATTACTTAGTTGGTGCCTTTACTTATGGGGTGCATACACGGAAAAATGGGATACTATCATGATGATCCACAACTAAGAAAGTTTGCTTTTAATGGCTTCCTTGAATTCTTATCTGTTTTAATTTATTTTTCCAGAACCAAAAAAAAAAGAAAAATAAAAAAGAATAAGCAATCTGTTTATAGTCATTATGATGGGAATTTTCTTGTATGGGAATACAAATTTTTGAATAACTCTAGTCACTGCCCCGCTGGATTCCTTGATCATCCACATAGAGGTTTGGATATCTTCCCTGGTGTGTTTTTTCTTACATTTGATCTTACCTCCTCTGTTATTTTGTCAAACATTTGTTCTTAACTGTAATAAATCTTCTTCTCTAAGATTTTGATTTTTCAATCCCTTCTTCTTGTTCTCTGTGTTTTCCTTGTTATTTGCTTTGGCTTTCAAAAACTTTATAGTCTGTTTTTCTCCTCTGATTGCTGACAATTAATTGCATGCTTGAGTTCCAACAGGTGTAATGGCGGGGGAAGGGAAAGCTGATGAGGTAGATGCTTATAAAGAATTTGAAAATATTCCTGGAACCGATGACTATATAGAATGTTTAGGCGAGGTAGATGATGAATTTGGAAATATTCCAAGAACCGATGATTATGTAGAAGAATTAGGTGAGGTAGATGACTTAGGTGGGAGAGTTCATTGTGATAACATTGGTAGGGATGATGAAGATGACTCTGATAGTCATGATGATAGCTTTATGGAACATTCAGAGTCAGGGTCAGAAGGTTGTGATAGTGAGGAGAGTTTAGTTGATGATTATGAAATACATGAAGACCCTGAGGATAGATCTAGTGATGATGATGAGGGAAATTTTCATATGGCTCTACAAGAGTGGGATAGTCGAAGGGAGTTGGATGGCTCTGAAAAAAGGGTCTCCTTCACATTGGGTATGACATTCTTGGATAGAGGTGAGTTGAGGAGGGCAATTGATAACTATGCTATTGAGAAGGGGGTCAATGTCAAAATAGTTAGAAGTGAGAAAAACATGGTCATTGCCACTTGTGAAGAAGGCTGCCCATTTAGGTTGTATGCAGGTAGAGATAGCGTAGGTCCCGGGTACATGGTGAAAACTATTAACCATGAGCACATGTGTGCTAGGGTTTATAAGAATCAAAGGGCAAGTGCGAGGTGGCTAGCTGAATACTTCAAGGATAAAGTCCAGGATAATCCTCAATACAAAGGTAACCGAGATGAAGAAGGAGGTTGAGCGTGATTTGAAACTGTTTGTAAGCAGATATAAGTGTAAGAGGGCTAAAAGGATGATAATGGAGGTCATGGATGGGAGTTTTGCAGATGAGTATGCCAAGTTAGAAGCTTACTGCAATGAGCTTAAAGTGTCAAATCCGGGATCCGATGTAAGTGTGGAGTTAAGTGGCGAAGCTTTAGATCAAGGAAGGAGGGTATTTAGAAGAATGTACATTTGTTTTAATGCATCTAAGGTATGTATTTCATATTCTCTTGCAATACCTTTTTCATGTTGCAATGATTTGAAAGAAGAGCGTTAATATAAAAAAAACACTATAATACTAGCTTTTGATTTAATTGCTGTCTGTTGCTGCATTTACTGCTGTCTGTTATTGGAAAAATTGTTGTCTGTTAGTGGAAAAATTGCTCTCTGTTAGGGAATTAATTTTTGCCTATTAGTGCATTTGGTGTTTTTTAAACCTTGTATATTTTGGCCTATACGGCTAGGTATCTCTAATGATTAATTGTCTTCTGTCATTAAACTGTTAGTCAGGTGGAAAGTTGGTTGCAGGCCATTTATTGGGCTAGATGGGACTTTTTTGAAAGGGAAAGCTAGGGGCATTTTGTTGACTGCTGTGGGTTTAGATGCAAACGATAGTATGTTCCCACTAGCGTTTGCTTTGACTGAGAAGGAGACAACTGTTAATTGGAGTTGGTTCATACAATGGCTGAGAGCATCGCTTGACCTTGATGACGGTGGAAAAGTTACAATAATGTCTGACATGCAGAAGGTTCAGTTTTTTCCATATATGTTTGCTTATGTAATTGCAGCCGACAATCGTATAACCGACTTGTTCTTACATGTAGGGGTTGCTACAAGCTGTCAGTGACGTCCTTCCGTTAGCTGAACATCGGCTTTGTGCAAGACATGTTTATGCGAACTGGAGCAAACGGTGGAGGGGAAATGAGTTGAAGAAAAAAAAAATCAGTTGCGCATGGAGCACCTACAAAGAACAATTCAATGACAACCTTAAGGCATTGGAGAAAGTGAACAAGGCAGCAGCTGAAGGAGCAGTGAGTTACCTTGTTAAGGGATGGGTAAGAGCCTATTTTAGTAGTAAATGCTTGTCTATGGTGGTAGACAATAATGTCAGTGAGAGTTTTAATGCCTGGATTAATGAGTGTAGGTATTTTCCTGTAATTAAAATGTTTGATGGCATTAGGATTAAGTTGATGGAAAAATGGCTGCTAGTGAGAAAATAGTGACCAATTGGAAGACCAACTATAGCCCAAAATGTATTGATTTTTTTGAGACAAATAGGTACTTGGCTATGAATTGTACGATAGTCTTTAATGGTGATGATGGGTATGAGATCACTGAGGGGAAGGATAGGCACACAGTTGACCTTAGTAGGAAAGTATGTACTTGTCAAGCTTGGGATTTAACCGGAATCCCATGCCAACATGCGATTTGTGCGATGTATCATGCCAAGCTAGATCCCACCACTCAAATTTCACGGTATTACCATAGGGACACATATCTAGCGAGCTATAGAACAAAATTCCAACCTGTTAGAGGACAAGTATTTTGGGAAACACACAAGTTCGGTCCCATGCTACCCCCACCCATATGCAAATTACCACGGCGGACCTCCAAAGAAAAGAAAGAGGACTCGAAGAACCACAAAGAAGGTTGATTAGATGCACGACCTCGTCTCACACCATGAGTAGCCAAGTTGATGACAACAATGCTTCGGTTCAAGACCACCCCGTGTTGAACGAATCAAAAAAAAGGCATTGTTATGAAGTGCAAAGATCGTAAAACTCGGACATAATAGAAGCATGTGCAAAGAGGTAACTTGCTTATCAAATTATAATTTTATACTAAATTTTGGTATGTTGGTTTCTATTTATGTCAATTTTTTCTAAATTCAACAATGGGCAGTTTGTATGAATTTATAAGCAAAACTATTCAGATTGCAATGTATGACATTTTGGTTCTCTAAATCAAGGGTCCATGTGAAAGTAATACCATTTACTACATAGGATTGCAATGTATGTCTCACCTTTGTTAATGCATAGTATTCTCATAATTCCTGCTGTATTGATATCTTTATGGCCATATGAATTGGACCAAATATGAATTTACCATAATTGTTAATTGGAGGGACAACATATTAATTGGAGGCAGAGAACCGAGTTGGTCCCATCAAATTTTCTATGCTGTAGAAGTTCTGTATTCCTGCATTTCGGTGATGACTGATTTCCCCTCCTCTAATATGCAAAGCTCTGTGTACTTTTATTTGATGCTTCAGTCTGATCCATCTACGTTTGTGGTGGATGATGCATTTGCTGCTGCCATGGCTAATTTTTACCATTCATGTACGCCATGTTGAGGACCATAATAACCATGCTGAATTAATATGTTGTCCCTACAATAGTTATGTACTCTTATATTTTGAGACATGGAATTAATTGTCCTTTATTTATTAACTATTTTAGGCACCCCCCTCAAGCAATCCTCGTCCTTCAAGGAAGAAACTTCATCTGCAACCCAGTCAACAGGAGACTTCATCTGCAATCCACACGCCTACTCCAGCTGCAAGTACACAGCAAACTTCAACGCCTTGTGAATCTAGAAACCAACCAACGGGAAGGAAACGTTGTTTCAGACCAGTAAGGCCATTTGGGTTTGGAATAATGGTTGACGAGGATAGTGGTAGAAGTGTTTATAATGTAAGTTACACTTACTCATTTCAATATCTTTGTGGTCAAGTTCAATGTTAGGTGCTACCTATATATATGACCATGTGCTTTTTTTTTATTGTAGCCCGTATTAAGGAGTGAAAAGGTCATTGAGGAAGGTACACCGGCCGAGTTTATGCATAATGGCAACCCAACAACAAAATTTCCAATTCCAAATGAGAAAGAATTGAGAAAGTCCTCAGCTGCAACACCATCCTCACAAGATGGTTTCAGGAAGATTGACTTCCCAACTCCTAGTTATACTGATTCGCAACTACCTGTGAACCCACTTGGATTGCGGTGGAAGGGGCAACCAAGTATTAGCAGCTCACAACTCCGTATACAAAGCCAACATATCATGACAAGGAGGATGGATAACTCTACCAAGTAGACTTGTTTAGGATACTTTTTGTTTGGGTGCTTTTGGAGCACGTGTTCACACATGTATTATGTAACTTGAAAGCAAGAAGCACTGTAGTTTATGTATATTTTGGGCTAACTCTACCAACACTTGTTTATTTTGAAACACTTGTTTTATGTATATTTTGAAAGCAAGAAACACTTGTTTAGGATCCTTTTGTATTTATATTGATCCTTGCAACTTGCAATCAGTGTACTTGCTTGTATATATACTTTGCCAGGTGCAATTTTAGTCTGTTTTGCCTTTCTTTGGGCTTTTCCCTTGCTGTCTTCTTTCCTTTTTTATTTCCTTGATGACTAAGCTTTAAAGGTAGAATTTTGGTTAAATCAATTGCAATCTGTTGGATTATTGTTGCAATCAGCTACAATCTTTCTTACTTTGTTGCAAAAACAATCCAAAATTTCTGTTTGTTGCACAATTCTTGACTGTATATAACATATTGCAGCAAAGTGTAAACTCCATGGTTTCTTTGGCAATAGTTTACAACAATATGAATGACTAACATTTCTATTCTGGAATACAACAATATAATGTGCACTAAAGGAATACACAATTAACTAATAAACTAGAAGGCTACAAAATAAGGTTGAACCTAGAGGAACAATAATCCCCTCAGCTGAGGATATTGCATCAACAAAAACTCTTCTATTCCTAACCTCCAACAGCTTCCAACAGGAGATACAAATATCTATTGCATACTACACCTACATAACTACCTAATTTAAACCACAAAGAAATTACACATACCAATTACATCTTCATATACAATATACATAACCAAACACATGTAATAAATAATAATGTCATTGCTACTTTAAACTTGTTTTTCCCCTTCCTAAGTTCCCCATCATATAATTCATTTCTGCGCTTAAGCTTCCTCAATTCACCATGTATTGCATCAATCTCTTCACCAAGTCTCTGCCCACGCTTTGCTCTTCGGAGATTGCAATTTTCATCATATAATTTGTCAATGTCATCAAAAAGCTCCTTAATCACGGTATTTTCCCTCTCTCCGAACTCGTTATCATGCCAAGCGAAGAATCCACATGCCCCATCCTGTGTTCACAAATTCGGTCAGATGATTTATATATATATATATATTTTAATAAACTACTAGTATAACATAACACCAGTGCGGATAAAATGGTATATGAAGCTGAGTTAAGATACAATGAAGCATGGCATATTATGTTCTTCCCTAAGTATTAAAACTGGGGTCTACATCTGCATGAGCACAAACCTATCATCTGATCCTCACATCTTTTTTCTTTTGGCTACAATCTGATCCTCACTTCTAAAATCCCATGTTATATGACATAATTTCTGTCAATGTTCACTCTCTACCCTAAACCTCCTTAAGCTCTAAAATATGGAAAACCCAATTTCCCAAACACCTCCTTAGTGTTTGGCAAAACACTCATTTGGTAGCCTTGTGTTTGGTTTGAGAGTTAAGATTGCAATAGAAAAGAAAAGGGAAAAAATTGGGAAAACACTCATTCGGTATCATTGAAAAGCATTTTCTTATTCTCTACAGTGCATGTCCATTGGAGAAATCCTATTGCATCTGATTTTTTTTTCTTCAAAAATCATCTTTTCGAAGTTGTTTATGTCTGTTTAAAAATTATCTTCCTGAATTTATCAAACAAATTTTGTTTTTAGTTGTCCTGTAATTCCAAAAAAGGAAAAAAATAACCCACGCCGTAGATTTTATCAAACAAATAATGTGCTTCAACCAAGGGAATTACTTGGCCAGAGATGAAGACCTTCGACATGAAGACCTCTGGGAGACCAATGAACAAAGAAGAAGCAAGGAATCAAAAGTCATAGAACATGGGTTGCTTACCTGGTTGTACAATGGGCAGCCGTAGAACCTCCGACCTGGGTTGCCGTCAGTCCACGACGTCCATCTCGACGCCACCATTCTGTGATTGCAATACCTCCTCGGAGGTTCATAGTCCTCCTCGCGACTCGGTTGTCGAAGCAGCACCACCCTTCGCCTACATCTTCCAGTCGACGATGAAGCAGATGTCGCCATTCAAGACCACCACCAGCGTCGACGGGATTCCAGGTCCGACAACTTCGACTCCCCTTTTTTCCCCCGAGCCCTAATTCTAATTCAGTTCTTGCTTCTGCGACTCTTCTCTTTTTTTTTCAGTCAAATTGCTTCTTTGACAACTCACATATGGTCTCCCTCATTTTGCTGACTCAGGTCCCACGTGGCATTTTGTATTCAGTTTATTAGCCTCATAATTCCCTCAAACGTCCGTTTTGACGTCTTTGTGCCAGCTTCATCGTTTCAAAAGTTGCTTTGCATTTAAGGTCCACCAAAGAGTTCTTTGTGTTGGTTGCTCCTAGAACAATAGTTTGTTGGTAATTTCGCTCCTTAACCCAATATTTTATATCAATTGCTTACAATATTTTTTTTATAAGTTGACAAAATCAATTTATCAAAAAGATTATATTAAACTGCACTCTAATTTGAAAAATAATGTACTATAATATTATGGAAAGACATATCCGGTTTAACAAAGAACATTAATTAACATGGCATGGCATAATTTTAAAAAATATGGTATGCCTTTAATATTATGGAAAAAAGATAGTTACATATCATTTGAACTTACAAAATCCTAAAAAAAGTTGATAAGAAATGAAAAGGATAGAGGTAATTAGACAGGAATATGAGTTTTTGAAGTTTGGAGGTCTTTTTACCAAAATTCCCCTCAAATATAAAAAATAATAATAATAAAGTGAAAACCCCTCCAATGGTGATTAAAGATCCAATGGAGATGGAGATGGTGATTGTGGTAAAAAAAGGCGAACTTAGGATATGTTTGGTTTGAGAAGAGGAAGTGAGAGGGGAGGGAAGGGAGACTAAAGTTTTGGGTTAATAGACTAAAGTTTTGGGTTAATATATTAACCCAAAACTTTAGTCTCCCTTCCCTCCCCTCCCCTCAAACCAAACATACCCTTAAGGAACAAAATATAGAGATAGTGATGGTGGGAAGAAAAACTAGTGGTAATGGTGGTGTAGTCAAAGACCGCCTTCCTCTCTTATTTCCTTCCCTCCCTTCTCCATTAAAAAATTATAGCCTCCTCTCTAGCCTAGATTTCTGTCAATGGTGGTGAGAATGGAGAAGGCGATAGTGAGATGAAGGACGGTGGTGGTAAAGACAACCGAATGGCCAGTGAAAGCCGTTGGGTCCAACGGTGAGGCCGACAGAGTGGGGAAAAGAAGACAGAGAGCAAGAGGGAGGTCGATGCTGGTGCTGTATGACCTCCGGATCCCTATGGTGAATGCAAGATTTTCAGCGATGGTGGTAAACTCTCATCCCTTCTCCCTCTCTGTTCTAAACATCTTCTCCCTCTTTGGTTTTTGAAATTGTCAGCCAGATCCCCTTCAAAGTGTCGGCTGGTTTTGATCTTCCTTTTGTAATGATTATCTTAGTGAAAAAGAGCACCTAATATTCGCCATGGGTCGGGTTCTTCACCGGAGCTTGGACTCCCTGAGACATCTTCAACCAAACTCATCAGGCTTCTCTCTGCGAGGGTTCATCATCAACTTGAAGCTCGCCTTTGGTTCGGTTGGAGAGTTGCTTCTCCTCCATATCAGGTTGAGCTAAAATGCAAAATAGAGGAACCTCTCGTCCCTGTTTCACGCAAGACATATTCAAAAAAAATTGAACTTTTTCTTACATGTGGTTTTCTTAAAGATGGTTCATAAGTAGAAATCAGCATATTAATGATTTGACTTTAATGCTATTTCTTTGATTTCCTTTCCTTCTCCATCTCCTTTTTTAAATTGCATATTCTAAGCAAATTTTAGTTTCATCCCGGTCTAATTTTTTGTTTTGTTTTGTGTAATATGACAAAGAGATGTGTTACTCTAATCTCCGATCAAATTTTAGTTTCTTAAACTCATGCTAGGCATAAACTCATTTAAACTCATGAGTTTACACACTAAGTTTATCGTTTTTACGCTTTTATCTTACAAAATTATGTCAACTTGCTCTTAAACTCGTGTTATTTTATTCGTTTTGATTATATTCAATGGCTTTATTATATATAAACTTCATGAAGTTTATTTATTGGATATAATTAATTATAAACATTGATGAATTTAATTTTAATTATTCATATTTAAAATATATTTAAATTAAGGGTTAAAATATACTTTTAGTACTTTAAGTTTTAAATAAGGATACTTTTTCCCCTTAACTTCATAAAGATACTTTTAGTCCTAAAATTCTAACACCGTTAATTTTTCTAACTAAAACGCTGACTCAACTAACTCGCCGTGATTAATAATAACATTTAATTACAAAAATTTTATACATTCTTCAATTTACCCATATTTTAAATTTAAGCCTAATAAAGCATTTAATTACACAATCGCAATTAAATTTACACCGTTATCACTTGAGTTTACATTTTCCGTTAGCAAAATTAACGGTGTTAAAATTATAGGACTAAAAGTATACTTTATAAAGTTAAGGGACAAGAAATATACCTCATGTAAATTTAAAGGACCAAAAGTATATTTTAGCCTAAATTAAATTATTGTAATTTTATATTTTCATTATTTTATTTTATCCTTTTAATCCCTATTTATTAATAAACATAAACTCTTACGATTTTACGATTCAATTCTGATCCAAGTTTACTTAAACGCGTGAGTTTGATAATCTTGCTTATCGACCTTTTAAGATTTTGTAAATTTAAATGGTATTTAACTGTGTTTTTGGCTAATATTATCCCTATTTACAAGGGATTATTATATTATTTCCATAAATATTATTATACTGGCGTGCCCACCAAGAAATTGTGAAAGAAAAATATTAGGTCCTGATTGAATCTACGACAATGAAATAGAGTAGTTAGATCCAAGGTTGTCAAACTCATCAGTTTAAACAAACTCGAATAACGATATAAACTCGTATTGTAAACTTTGTAAGAGTTTAGTTTTATAATAAAATAGGTATTAAAACAGATAATTAAATAATTAAAATATAAAAAATGACAAAATTTTAATTAAAATATATTTTAAATCTAAATAATTGAAATTAAATATATTAACATTGATAATTTATTATATTTAACCAAGAAAATCCTATAAAATTCATATATAAAGCCATTGAGATGACAAAATCGAAAAAGTTAACTCGAGTTTAAAAGTGAGTTGACACGGCTTTGTAAGCTTGAAACGTAAAAATGGTAAATTTGGTGGCTTAACTCATGAGTTTAATGCAGTTTATAAATAATACGAGTTCAACGATCAATTTACTTAATAAAATAGAAATGTAAAAAAACTCGAAATCAATTAAAGTTTGATAACAATGATTAGATCAGAACAATCCGTTGGTGTGTAAGAAAAAAATAAATGGCGGATACACTGAATCATTCCCCTTCGTATCTCGCTCCTTATGGAACCAATCATCACACAACTCTATATTATATATGACCCAAACCTGCCATCTCTAGCCTTTTACTACCAGAAATCTCTCTCTCTCTCTGCTTCTGCTTTCTCTTCTGTGTGGGGGAATGAGAATGCTACAAACGAAACTGTAAGAGGCTCTCCTTTATCATACGATTCCTTTTCGCTATGTCTCGCACTTGCTCGCAGTGTGGCAACAATGGCCATAATTCCCGTACTTGTACTCACGGCAGCGGCGGAGGTAGTGGCGGCGGCGCCGATGGTTCATCTAAGGAGAACGGGATTATGCTGTTCGGCGTGCGACTCACTCAGGGTAACTCGTTTAGGAAAAGCGCAAGTATGACGAATCTGTCGCAGCTTGACGCTCCGGCTCAGGATTCCAACGCCGTCGACGCTGGTTATGTTTCTGACGATGTCGTTCACGCCTCCGGACGGACTCGTGAGCGTAAGAGAGGTAATTAATAATATAATTGCGATGGCTTTTTGGTGGTGGTGTTTAGTGTAGAAAACGAAAAGTTTGTTTGGTTTTGGAGATTGAGTATTTTGTGTTCTTTTTGGATTTGATTGATTTTGAAGGTGTTCCCTGGACGGAGGAAGAGCATAGGCTGTTCCTATTGGGATTACAGAAAGTCGGAAAAGGAGATTGGAGAGGGATTTCTAAGAACTTTGTGAAAACTCGGACGCCGACTCAGGTGGCGAGTCATGCTCAGAAGTACTTTCTTCGTCGTCACAACCAGAATCGGAGGCGTCGTAGATCTAGTCTTTTTGACATTACAACTGATACAGTATTGATTGCTAATTCATTCTTTTCATTTCAATCGATATCGGATTAGCTGTATGTAGATCTGAGTTGATTTCACTGTATTTGAATTTTTTAGGTGATGGAATCCTCTTTAATGGAAGAAGAGCAAGTTCACCAAGAAACGCCGATCCTGCCCACACATCAGTTATACTACGGAGGCTTTCCCAGTTCGTCTTTTCCGGCAAAGGTGATGACCGCAGAGAGACCAGCAAAGCCTATTAGGCCGATGCCAATCCTACCAGTGCCTCCGTCATCGAAAATGGCGAATCTAAATCTAAAAGAGAAAGCTCCGATAGATCCCCTGCCATTATCACTGAAGCTGCCAACGTCGCCGTCGACATCAAATGAGCAGTCTCCGGCGAGTAGCCAGTCAGGGTCAACAGACTGTCAGGCTATATCTGGAAAGTTCAGCGGCGGTGGAGACAGCATAATCAGCGTGGCTTGAAAGAAAGGGGAAACTCCTGAGTCCTTACCAATGAGGCAGTAGCATTGGGTGATTATGGGAATTTGTAAAGGGTAAAAATGGAAATGTAAGGGAAGAAAAACAGAAGGAGGGTTAGATATATATTTATTGGAAAAGTATTAGATGTTTAGGTTAATGTAGGTGATTAGGCTATTAATTAATTAATATTTCCGATGTGTACAAATTAGAGAGAGAATTGAAGAAGAAGATGGATTGTCATATTCGGTATTGGTCTTTGGGGGAATTTTCTGATGCTTTTAGGTTGTGTCTCTTGGTAGTGTGAGATGAAGATGGATGGGACACAAGGTACTCTTTCTATGCCTATTGGTCTATTTATTTATTCCCCTTATGGAAGATTTGATTAAAATATTTATGTAATGAGTAATCACACCTAATCTATTATTAGTTTCTTATGTATGTGTTGTTTCTGGACTTGGGTTTTCTTATTAAGTATTTTTCATCAAGGTAAGATATAATTAATTTATATAAATATATTAAAGATATTAGTGAAGTTACTTAATATGACACTACTTCTAAATAAGATCTTATATTAAGGGTAGAAAGTACTCTCTCATGTTCTTAATATAGATTATTTAAGGAAAAATTCTATTAAAATACCTTTTGAATTTGCAAAACACCCCGAAGTCTTCCGAATTTATAAAAAAATTGAGAGGTACAAAGGACGTATGAGGGATATACAAATTCATGCATGTTTTGTAATTATACATTTATAGGTGTTTTTAATCAATAAAATCCAAATAACATAAAAATGCTCAAAATCACTAGTAAAAATAATATCCAAATAGAAAACATGATTAACAAACACTACTTTTAAAATGAACTCTTTGTTGTACATTTTTCTCTTACTATTATAGTTAATATATTTAACCTATAGATGAATCATATTTTATTTTATTAAATATTAATGTTTATATATGTGTGTGTGTGTATATATATATATATTTTAAAGAATATAAGTTACAAAGTGAATGAAACTCTTTCATTAGAGGAGAGAAGAAAAGAGGGGGCACTAAAGTCATTTTATCCATATTTTGAAATCTTAAATTCAATTAATGACTTAATTAATAATTTGTTGAATTTACTCATCTGATTTAAAAATTTCCTATTTAAGTGGCTTTATATGGGATTTCCAAAGTTTTTATATTTGTCATAATTTTTCTAATGTACCCGTATTGATATTCCCCAACAATAATCACAAAGAAGTAGGCATGGAGGAAATTAATAAAGATAACTCGGGTGTATCTTATATTAATAACGGGAGGGACTAATAGGTTTTTTTTTTTTTTTTTTGTAGGACATCATAATCATTTTTCCTTACTTTTCCTTTCCTCTATTGTTCAGAGAAATAGTAATAGGTTATTTGGGAAAATTTGATAAAAACATAAAATAGGTTATATATTTAAGACCAACATTAATTTTCCAATTAAATCCTACATTAAAGTTGAATGAGTATAATTTCTTGCCATCTTAAACATATGATCTTTTAACTCAATCTCGTGAATTAAGAAATTATGTTTGAATTAGTTAACAATCTTGATATTTTTTTTTAAAAAAAAAAATCGTACCTTTTCCCCACCCTATTATTAACAAATTTTATTGGAATAAATGGATTAAAGCTGGCCATATTTCTCGCCTACTTTTACATGAATTTAATTGGGTTATATTTGGTGATAAATAATAAATATCGTATTATGTTTTAGTAAAAGATCATATATTTAAGGGAAAGTTTTAAGAAAATACCACTTAAATTTTAAATAGGTGATTTTCTAACAAAACGAGTCGTCAATTACTTTTTTATTCTTGTTAACCTTATTACTGTTATTCTCAACAGGATTTTAAAGTTCAAATGATATTTTTTTTGTCATTTTCCCTCTATTTAATAATACTCGGGTAGAAAGGTAAGTTTTGATTCTAAATTTTTTTTTTTTCATTTTATCTCATATATTTATCACTTTTCTCCCAACTAATTTATCAAATTTATTAATTTGTATATAGTCTAATGTTACCCAAAAGTATTTTAGAGAGATCATGTCATATGTTATAATTTTTTAAATAGTTTATTTAGTTTCCCTAATCTCCCCAAATTAAATCTTTATGTCTTACATTAAAGACAAGAAGAATACTAAAAAAAATGTATTAATGTCTTTTATTTAGAAATGAAAATAGTATCAAACACTGTATAAAAAGAATGCATAGCTTATTATTGGTTTGAGCTCAATTGATTGTTATTTGTGCGGGTATATAATTATATGATATTGATTATTAAATTTAAATATTGTTAGCGGTATAAAAAAAAAAAAAAAAAAATTGTCAGGTCTAGATGTAGTATAACATAACAAGGGTCTCATTTGATATTCACTTGGTTTCGTATATGTTATTTTTTTCTGGAGGTATTCTATTTTGTTTCCAAATTATTATTGTTTTACAAATCCAATTTATGATTATTTAATTAATCCCCTTTTTCCCATTTCTCTGTTTTTCTCCTTTTTTATATATAAAAAATATCAGTACATTGAAAATGAGAGCGGAGTAAACAAGTGGCTATTAGTTCTTGCATTTGATTATTTTTTATTAATTTAAGTTTCCTTACTTTATGTGACATAACCTTAAACAACAATAAATATGAATCAGAAAGAAAGTGTAAGAAAGGAAATAAATTCTATTTATTTTATTTTTGCAGTGTTTTACTGGGTGGCTATAATTGATATCTATTTTTTTTTTTTTGTAATTTGAAGATATACATGAAAATCTTATTTCTCAATCATATTATCATTTTAAGTTTTACTTTAATATCACTTTAGGTCCCTACACTTATTATTATTATTTTTTTAAATTTAGTTCTTATAGTTTATTTTTGTAGTTTTCAATCACTTCTATTTGCTTTGTCTTAAATATTAATTCATTTTTTGTTTAATCAGACCAAATTTTTAATTAGATAATCTTTTATAATTATTTCAGGTGAGCCTTTTTCAGTCAATTGATAGGTTTAACATTTTTAAGTAAGGTTATTAAACCCGAATTGGTGATTGAACCGGTTGAGGATTTAGGTTAAAAGTTAGTGGGTCATATCAGAATCAAACCGGAGCTAATCCGGGGCTTAACAGTGAAAAAAAACGAAAATTTCGGGGTTATTTATACGAAATTATAAATAAAATTTAAAAATAAATTATTTTTATTTTTTATTTTAAAAAGGTTAAACGGGTTTTTGACCAATTTTGATACATTGTTTTTAAGCCAATCTCCACAAAATTAATGGCGTTTGGGCCAGCTGGTGGTTATTCTAAGTATTTTTCCAAATAAAGCCACTAAAGATATTCAAACATGATAGATGGACAACTATGAAATAAATTATAATGACTAAAAAACAAAATACAATTAAACAATGGGAAGTTGAAATGGTATTTTCCCAACATCATTTTATACATTGTTGGAATAGTACTATATACAGTTTTCTTTTTTATAAAAAAGAGGATTCGTATCTTTGATAAGATTCTATACCCTCATCATGAGTCAGCATGTACCCCAATACATGAACAATAATGCATTTGTTATAAAACTGAAGAAAATATAGGATAAAGAAGAAAGATTGGAGAGGAAATAGAGAGTCTCTTATTATATATGTATATCACAACAATAACTCTCTCTACGTAGATCTCCCTATTTTACCGAGTCTTCCTCTCTTTCTATTCTCTCATCTCATCATCATCACTTCTTCTTCTTCTCTTTTTGCCAGCGCAAAGACACACACACATATATATATAGAAAAGGAAATGGGTTCTTAAGTGTAATTTCTTCCTTGGGTCATTAGCAATTTTCCCTTTTTATCAAATATTTCAACACGTCCGACACCGCGCCGAATGCCGAAAACGCGTGAACAATAACCGTGGGCCCCACATGAATAGTACCGTATTCATAAATAGTGAATACGTATACGTGAATAGTAAATACGTATACATGAATAGTAACCCGTATGAACAAAGTGAATCCGTATACAAATAATATTGAGGATCAAGAGTCAAATGGACATCCACATAATTAATATATTCATAACACTCCCCTGGATGTCCATTTATGAATGTGCGCTCGTTAAAAACTTTAACTAGGAAAAACCCAAATGATAAAAACCTAGCCAAAGAAAAGAAAGACATCATTCATTGATACACTTTTCAAATCTTTCATTAAAAACCTTTCTAGAAAAACCTGAGTGGACAAAACCTAGATAAGGAAAAAGAAGACAAGCTGTATCGACTCCCCCTCTTGATAACATCAGTTTTACTCCCCCTGATGACAATATCAATATTGCTTCTTCTGAAGCTAGTATTGCTTCTAATGTCTTTATGTTGACGAAAAACTATATTTTCCTAATAAGCATGATATATTAGTACTCAAAAAGCACTAAGATATGACTTCTTACGGGCCAAGTAGTTTATCAACAATAAATTGTCTTTTGAAGCTCTTCAGGAGTTCCGATGATATTGATATCATCAACATAAAAAGAAATTGTAACAAATTCATTTCTGGATCTTTTCATAAAGATGCATGGGTATATTGGGTTATTTTGTACCCTTCTTTTCATCAGATATTCTTTGAAACAATTATACCACACGCGCTCTTATAGCTTCGGCCAAGGGACGTATTTAACTTAATTGAGTATTGTTCTTGAGAACTTGAATCAAATGCTTCTAACATCTTGAATCTTTCGGGATTTGTGCTTTTGGCACATTAAATCTTTCGGGATATGTCTTTCGCACCCTTAAGTCCTTCGGGGACACGTGCTTCTAAAGACCACGAGTCCTTCGGACTTTTCATATAAATATCACTATCAAGTGAATTATACAAATAGACAATTACAATTTACAACATTCACTAGATGCAAACCAAGCTCTTCATATACTTGCTAGGCTTATCAAATAACAAAAATATTTACATCTACATATGTTTCTTCAAAATCGATGCTCGTCTTTGTTTAAAACCTTGAACTATATTACGTACCTTATATCTTGTGATTTCACCCTTTTCATTTCTTCTCGTACAAAGACCTATTTGTATCCAACTAGTTTTACATCACCGGCCTTACATCATCAAAGTATGGACCGCAGTCCAAATACTTTTCGTTTTGCCAATATTTTAATTTTGCAATAATGACATCTTTCCATAGGGGCCAATACTTACATTGTTGGCACTCACTAATGGATTGTGGCTCATGATCCTCATCATTATTCATTACATCATATGCTATATCATAAGCAAAGATGTCGTCAACGTTGACTTCATTTTGGTCCCATCGGATTCTATTCATAACAATTTATTGAGATCTCATAATTTTCACATATTTCAGGTACCTTGGTCTCTTCTGGGACTACAACATTCTCTTCTGGAGATATCTCTACTGGAGATAATATCTCTTCAGGAGATGGCTCTTCTGGAGGTACTAATTTATTTTGATTATTCTCAACTTGATCATCTATATTCTTAGCTCCTTTTCTCTTTCGAGGATTTATATCTTTGGAACCGATGGACCTATCACGCTTCAGGCGTGCTATCAATTCATTTATCATAGACTGTCCTTCAGGGACATCAATAGGAGCATTAGCGAGATGAGACATATGACTTTGTCACTTTCTTTAGGTCGAAAATGCTTTCCGCATTCGATTAGCTAAACTTTGTACATGAGTTATCTTTTGAACTTCCAGTTCACATTATTTTGTATGAGGATCATAATGAGCCAATGATAATTTATTATAGCTAATCTCTTTACCCATCTCGCCTATTTTCTCCCCTCATATTAGGAAATGTCAAATCACAATTGACTAATCGTGCAGTGTAAGTCTCCTAAATCCATCTGTTACCTTTAGAAACATCATTTTGTTCCATTTAGAGACAAACAAGAAGAAGGAGGTCCTTACATAACATTTATCCCAACTTTCTTTCTATATTCATCTATGTGCATTGTAGTTGATTTATAAGCATTGCACATTCAAAAACTTTTCGATGGAATTGTCTCGGTTCCCGACCAAAACCAATTTTACGGGAGAATTTTGTTGGCTTATATAAATGCTTTTAATATATATATATCAAATATATCAACATAGTATTATGTTCTCATAAGCATTAATCCATTTTTTTATGGATGCTTTAATTCATGATTTCTGGATCGTATAATCTGGAAATAGCGCGCTTAATTTATTCAAACATTATTGCAACTTCAGGTTGCGTTCTTACAAACTTCTGGTTTGCAATGGGCCCATATAGATCTGTTTGATATATTTCCAGAGATCCATTATCATTACCAATTATGACCTATGATATTTACATAGTCATTTTTATTTGAGAACAAGCAAAGACATAATCATTCTCGAACAATATGTTGGTTATTTATGAAGAATCTTCTGGTTCTTATATGACTTGGATGATCAAACAAGTCATGCCAACAATACATTTATTTGGATCAGTAAACTTCTGGTTTACTGTAACATATATTTCAAACAATCATAAATTTTTCAATTTCAATAGCATATTGATCAAAATCCGACATGCATTTTGGGAGATCAAACTTTATGTGAGAACTATATAACTTTTCAAATATTAGCTCACACTTGTATTCTAACTCACACTAGTTTTTCCTGGCAATCTCCCCCTCAGTGTGAGTTATATAAACATACTTTCTCTATATTTGTATTTCAAAATCACTTTCAAATTCTTTAAACTTTGAAAGGAAAAAATTATGTTAATTCTTCGGAATAAACATATAATATTGCATCACTAGTCTCATGATTCATGATTAATATGCTTCAATTAATTTATATATGCATAAAATATATGCAGTCTATCACATGTGAAGATATTCATGTTAAAATAACTTAGAATTACACAGATTTAGAGTCACACATATGATAATTTTCTAGCGTAGAAAATTTTCATGACAATAAATTTATGATATGTAATCATAATAAATTTAAATAATAACAACAAATTTAAACGTCGTATTACCTTGTAGGTTTATTCTTTATGTTGAGCCTTGGCTTCAATAAATCTCTCGTAGCTCATTTCCTCTTGAATATCTCATTGGTAGTAAACTTCTAGTTTCTCGCAAACTTCCAATTTGCATTATTATTTGTAAACTTCCGGTTTATAATATTATGTGTAAACTTCGGTTTACAAAAGCATGTATTTTCTATATAATATCTATTTCTCATAGATATCTATGAAACTCAATTAGTTTCTTTAATACTTGGTAGAATAATCAATGAATAATTTTGTTACTTGTAACAAAATATTAACTCTTCCTCGGAGCCTTCACAAATTTATACTACCAAATAAATCAACACTAGCCTCTTAGAAAATATAATAATTAGCCTCCAGGACTATTGGCCTTTATACTTATTCTGACATAAATCTCTGTAGTTTATTGTCTTCTGGACAATACCTTTCTAAGACTGCCACAATCTTATTGTGTCATACAATATTTAAAACATAAGCCTTCAGGGCCTTAATATTAAGAGATAAATACTAATTTTACCACAAAAATTTTGGTTTTGAAGCACCTAGCACGGATAAAAAGTATTCATAAAAAATACCGTATTTCATGAATAGTGACGTATCTATGAATAGTACTATACGACACTATTCATGAAAAGTGCCTGTAAATAGTAATAATAATATAATATTAATACGTGGGGCCCACATGATTTTTTTTTCAGAATTTTCCACGGAAGGTTACTGTGCAAATAGTATTTTGTAAATAATAATATAATATAAAATATATAGGACCCACAAGAAAATTTTTCAAACGAGTGAAGTTTTCTGTCGGCCGCCGGTTACTGTGCAAATAGTAATAATATTAAAATTATGTAAGACTGATTTATTTGCTTCTAAATAATCACTCGAGAGGTTATATATTTTAATTTCTAGGCAAATAAAAAGGCCAAACAAAGGTGTTGTTCCTCTAATATTTGTTCATAATTTATAACAAAAATTTCTCCACTTCAAAGGGAATTTAAATATCACATACCTAGTCATATTTACATCCATGTCCATAATTAAATTCATTCACTTCCTAATGAAGTTAAGCCGATACAATATTCATAAATATTGTAACTCATTATTTTGTTTGACTACACTACATAATATTTCTTAAAACCTCTTTCATAATATTGCTACTGCAGGAGCAAATTAAATACACCAATTTATAATAAACTTTTAGAAGAACAACCATCTTCTGGTGGTAATTTGCCTTATGACTTCAAGCCAAATATTTAACTTCATGGATTTGACTTTACTCCAATTTGTCTCATGGCTTCGGCCAAATTATCACTTTCCTTCGTGCAAATTTGTGTCTCCTCATAGAACTAAGCCAATTTGTGTCATCTCATAACTTCAGCTAATTTGTCTCATGAGAAATTAAATGTGGCTTCCAGCTATTTTCGTGGATAAACAAAAATTTCTAACCATTATATATATGACTTCGATCATATAATGGAAAAAGATTAATATATATATACCGCACAATCATTATGTAATCAATGTACAATCATAAATAGTAACTACTATTTAAAATATAATATAATAATAATAACATGTGGGACCCACGGAAATTTTTCAAAACCTCCCGTGATCCTCCCGATTGATCCTTTCGTTTTTTTAAATAATATGTATTAAAATAACGATATATACACATAAGTATAAGAATTAAAATTTTATGGCTTCTCGGCCATTTAGTTCTCATAATGAGAAATTTAAAATTTATATGGCTTCCGCCATAAAATTAAAAAGTTAAAATGATATGACTTCGGTCATATATTTTTTTATAATGGGAAAACAAAAGTGATATAGCTTCCGCCATAATATTAATAAAAATTTGAATAGAATAACATAACATTAAAGTTAGCAATAATAACAATATAAATGTTGGCCATAATATTAATAAAAATTTGAATAGAATAACATAACATTAAAGTTAGCAATAATAACAAGATATACATGTTATGTTAAAGTTAGTAACCAAGATTTCCATGTAGGAGGTAGAACCATCCATGTAAGAGTTAAATTAACAAATTATAAAATGACAAATAAATTAAATATTAAATAATAATAAATAAATGCTAGCATAAGGGTAAATACTTAAACATAAATGTAGGAGGTAGAACCATCCATGTAGAAGTCAAATTAAAACAATAATAAAATGTTAGCAATAAAATTATACTTTGGAAGAAGAACCATCCATATAGGAGGTAACAACAATATATATAGTGTGTATAAGAATAAAATATTATGTAAAATAATTGGATCTAAAATGAATGGTAAATAATCTCCAATCTTAACCATGGAACCCGATGTTCAAAACAATCGGTAAAAGTATATCTATAATTCCATATAATGGTTAAGATTATCCCAGATTGATATAATGAACATTTAGAAGAAGATGAGAAAATCATATCTCTTTAGAGCTCTCGTCTTGATAACGTGTTATAAACCGAAGAAAATATAGGATAAAGAAGAAAGATTGGAGAGGAAATAGAGAGTCTCTTATTATATATGTATATCACAACAATAACTCTCTCATGTAGATCTCCCTATTTTACCGAGTCTTCCTCTCTTTCTATTCTCTCATCTCATCATCATCACTTCTTCTTCTTCTTTTTTTGCCAGCGCAAAGCACACACACACATATATATAGAAAAGGAAATGGGTTCTTAAGTGTAATTTCTTCCTTGGGTCATTAGCCGTAATTTTCCCCTTTTTATCAAATATTTCAACACGTCGACAAATTCGCGCCGAATGCTGAAAACGCGTGAACAATAACTGTGGGCCCCACATGAATAGTACCGTATTCATAAATAGTGAATACGTATACGTGAATAGTAAATACGTATACATGAATAGTAACCCGTATGAACAGTGAATCCGTATACAAATAATATTGAGGATCAAGAGTCAATGGACATCCACATAATTAATATATTCATAACAGCATTGAACTAATTATTTTTAAGAGTTGATATTTTTTGCTTGATCTAAGTTGGTAGTTGGGATTAAGGTTATCAAACTAATAAGGATTGTTGTCAAATTTGTGAATTGATTCTTCGAATTTTCTGTTTTTTATATTTATACCTTACAAAATCGTGATGTGTCGTTGGTAAACTCGTGTTAGTTGTAAACTTCGATAAATTTGAGAGTTTACCTACCGAGTTTTTTGTTTTTACATTTATAACTTACAAAATCGTGTTAACCCATTCTTAAATTCTTATTAATTTTTTTGATTTGACCATACTCGATGGCTTTATATATAAATTTTATTTAAATTTATTTGCTAAGCATGATATATTATGAAGGTTGATGTACTTAATTTCAATTATTTAGATTTAAAACATATCTAAATCAAATTGTTGTCATTTTTTATATTTTGATTATTTAATTATATACTATAAATACATTTTTAATGATAAAAGTAAACTCTTATAAATTTAAGATTTGAATTCACGATTCGAGTTTACTTAAACTTATCAGTTTGATAACCTTGCTCACTAGTTTAAGTAAAAATCATGAAAAATGTAAACTAGTATCTTAAACTCATAAGAGTTTACTTTGTATCAATAAATAGATATTAATAGAATATAATTAAATAAGTAAAATATAAAAATGATAATAATTTGATTTAAATATATTTTAAACGTAAATAATTAAAATTAAATTCATCAAAATTTATAATTTATCATACTTAACAAGAAGATTTCTATGAAATTTATATATAAAAACTCTTAAGCACGATCAAATTAAAGGAAACAGATTCTTTTAGTAGCGCATTTCTCAGTATACCTCAGTAGCGTTAAATCCTATCCATTCAATATTGATCAAGTATCCAAAAAGAGACACATCATTTATTTCAAATTACCTCATCGGTTAAACCTACCTCACAGTGGAGATAATATTCTAAAAAATAGACGATGTGTTTCTTTCTGGATGCTTAGATCAATATTGAACGAATAGGATTTAAAGCTACTGAGATACGAGAGAATCCAGTTCCCAAATTAAAAAGGTTTGCATGAGTTGAAGAGTGAGCTAACTAGATTTTGTAAATTAAAAATGTACAAATGGTAAACTTAGAGGCTAACTCGTAAGTTTAATCGAGTTTAAAATAACGTACTTAATTTAAGAGTAAGTTAGCACGAATTTATAAGATAGAAACATTAAAACATTAAATTTGAAAAGTCAATTCTCGAGTTTAATAACAAAACTTGGGATTAGTGACGGAGGATTAATTTCATATAGCTAAATAGAATCTCAATAATTAGATTATTTATTTATTTTTTAATTATCAAGGCTTTCCCTTTCCAGACTTAGAAGAGTGAAAATGGTTTTTTTTTTTTAAAAAACAATAATAATAATTTATTTTTAACCTTTTTATAAGGTTTTATTTTTAATAGTTTATCAAAATCGAGTGATTCAAATATAACTTTCATGTTGTTAAAAAAAAATTACTCCTATCATTTTATTTATAAATCACTTTCAACATATTTCATCATAATAAGAAATCCTTAAACCTAATTAACCTTACTTTAAAATTTGATAACTTTTCAAATTTACCCCTACTTAATATACACTATACCTCATGTGAACAAAGTCTACACAATTATAAATGAAGGACAAAATTGTACCTTTAATGAAAAATTTAATGGTACAAAAAAAATCTTCCCTCTACCTTATAAACATGACTAGAGAAATATATCTTTACTGCTTGGTGTAACTAAAATAATTTTTTCTTAATCATAAAACAGTAAAAGGATTTTTCGCCATAATTCAAAAGGACTTAATGTACAATATAAGTCATTCGGAGACTCTTTAATGTTTATATGTCAATTACCCATGTAATTAATGCTTCAATGTGGATGCTTGTTTTCTTTCATCCCTTCAAAATCTCATTTAATAGGAATAAAGTTGACAAAAAATTTAATTTAAGATAACATTAATTATTTAACTACTATTTCTTGATTACGATGAATTGGTGAAGTGGTCTATATTATATTTCTTTAGTCTTATTCATAAAGTAGAAAGAAATTGTATATTTTGGTCCTATTTATAAACCATATTGTCAAATTTCTTACATGAATTTATAATTTTACCCTTTATTTATTAGATTGTTATTTTTTTACAAAAAAAAAAAGTTAAATAGGGTTAAAGTTGTTGAGTTTAAATTTTTTCTTAAGTCATGTAAAATATATTAAAAATACTTTATAAATAGGATTAAAAGTGTGTGCAGAAAGAGTAATAAAGAATAATGTTTGTCAACTAGTTTGAGTGATTGGAGAGTTAATACATTAAACATGCGCAAAAACAACTTTTCCGCCTCTTTTGACTTCGCCTCTACCTTATCTTCCATTTCCATTACTCCAATTCTTATAAGTGATAATGACTTTCTAACTTCATTCATTAAAACTTCATGATATATATATATATCCTTCATGATAGTTGTTTATTAGATAGTAGTTTGAAAGCAAACTTTCAATTATTTGATCACGTTCTCCATAGAAAATATTGGCAAAAGTATACGTTTGGTTCTTCATGTTTGTTTTTGGTATCATTTTAGTCCCTTAAATTTATAAAGTGCACGTTTGATCCCTTAATGTTAACACTATTAGCCTTACTTAATAGGATTTAAAATATTAATTTATTAAAATAATAACATATAAGCGTCGCTTGATCAGCATTTAATTGTACGGTCATTGTTTAAAATTGTTGAGTCAGTATTTTCCAAGTTAAACTAATGATATTAATATTAAGGGATTAAATATGTGCTTTCAAACTTAAAGACTAAAATTATACCGTAAGAAATAAGAAAAGAATCAAACGTATCTTTAAAAAAAATATAAAAGCAAATTCAAGTGCATTTTTAAGTTCTTTAATTTCTTTTCTTTTCTTTCTTTTTTTTGCCAGTTTAAGTTCTTTAATTTCTCTTTAAATTTTATGTTGATCCATTTAATTGTATGTTGTTTTTGTTTAGTTCCTTAATTTTTACACTGTAAACAAAATATACTTACATTAAAATTTAAAATATTGAAAAACCATTCTTAAATGTTGATATACTCTTATTAAGTTTTAATTTGAGAAAATAACAATGATTTACACAAGAAAATCCTCATTTGAGATTAACTGAGCTAGGGTTAACAATCCAAACTCTTTGGTTAAAATATTTGTAGTGACCACGAAACGCTACGTGGCGCTGTTTCCATCATGAAACCCAATTGGTCTTCATGTGAGGGATCACAATCTAACATTGTCTTGGACACAAATTCTAGGCAGATGCAATAATTCATTTTAATTTTATTATAAAAAAAATTAAAATATATTTTGATTAGTTGGCTTGTCTATTATCATCCTACTTCCTACCTAGCTCCGTCATCCAATCAAGAATTCAGGCCTTTCTTGTGGATATGGTAAACGCTTGAGAAATATGCATAAGGACCTAGATATGCCCTAATTGGGACCACCCAACAAGTTCCTCTTACTAGTTATTAATTAGATTATTATATGAATTTAAAAAAATTAGAAATACATTTTATTTGTTTATAAATTATGTAGTAGTGCTTATTATTTGTTGTCAATTTTATAGGGAAAATTACTGAAACATCTCCCATTGCCAAATTTATTGTCCAAATATGCATAAGGACCTAGATGTTTGAGGGGGTGTAACTTTTGTTTTTTAGACGTGTGCAAGACATCTTTATGTATGTGAAAATGTTCTCTATTTGGTACATATATACTTACAGATAGGTTAGACACAATTAAAGAAGAGTTGCATCTATATGCATGCTTGTGTATCACTACTACAAAAAGTAAATTTAACGACACCAATTAACGTCTATTTTTAGAAAATATAAGTTAAAAAATAGTCATTGAAAGTTAAATTAAAAGTTCAAAAAAATATGAATATTTATGAGTTTCAATAATTGTTTTTAAAAAACGGTTGTTGAAAGTAAAAAAAAAAAAAAAAAAAAAAAAAAAAAAAAAAAAAAAAAAAAAAAAAACCTTTACAATGATTGTTTTCCTAAAAATAGTCCTCGTAAGGTTTTTTTTAATACTTTCAACAATTACTTTTTATTTCAAAAACAATAGTTAAAAGTTGAAAATATTCAAATCTTCCGATTTCATATTCTTGGGCCTTGGACATTTTGTTCAAATATTTAAAAACAGCTGTAGTCGCCATATCATTATTTTATTTGTTGTTTCTGTTACTTTAGTGGGTATTTGAGAGTCAGAAGTGAGCATAGTCGGTGTAGTGAGTCTTTTGGCTGCAACAATTTCCTCCTTGAACAAACTGAGATAAGACAGACATGTAATGTCCGTTTGTATTGGTTTTCTCCTGTTTTGGCGTGGTGAGAGCTTTTGCCGTTGATTTCATGTTGTGCTTTCTTTGAACTTGCCCCTTTTTCCTTTGTTCCTTGCTGATTGGTAACCTGTGTGTTGGTTTTATTAGCTTTGTACATTTAGAGTTGGTTCTGAGGTATGATAATAGGCATCCTGGGTGAGTATCACTGCAAAAACATTTTTAAAAACCTAGAAAATTCGTAGGTGGATGTCCATCAAGTTTGGTTGATCATGTGATGTATTACCTCGTCTTTATGCCAGTGCATTGACATCAAGTGGTATGAAATTATGAAGCTATTGGATATTCCAGTCTTTTTTGGCGGGATGCGTTATTTGTTGCATATGGATGGAGATAGGCTAGGAATTGACAGCATAACCAACACTTGTATCTAAAAGAAGTCCTTAAACGTTAGAAATCCGAGTTTTATGACATTTATCAAGTGTTTCTCTTCTGCTTCATTCATTACTTGTGGCGTTTTTATTACCTTTAGGACTTGAATTATGCCTATATTAACTTCAGTATTTTATGTGTGGAGTCTACCATTTCTTGTTTAAGATTTGACATCTTGTTGTGTGAAAATAAATTGCTGCCTCAAAATGAGTTGAACTAACTAGGTGTCGATCAGTGACTGTAATGCTGGGAATTAGTTCCTGGGAATCCAACAGGGACACTTCCATGGCAGGGCCATTCGGAGTCTGGCATTGCTTTTCTTGCAGGCAGGTTGTTCTCCAGTTTGTTGGACAAGCTGCTCTGGATCCAGAAATTCTTCATCATGGGAAAGCTTTTCGGGATTGACAGACTCAAGCTGTGCTCTCTCTTTTCTGTTAAACCAAGCTTGGGCCCCTCGAAACATATCATCATGTCTTGGTACAAATTATTTGAAAAAAAATGACTTGCAACGTCCAAAACAGTCATTGTGAGTCGTGTTGTAATTTATTATAACAGCAGTTTTACATAAAATTGACCGTTTTCTAAAAACAGTTAGTGAAAGTAACTTATAACGCAGTTTAAAAAACAGACGTCTATTTTAAAACTTTCAACGACGCTTACATACACTACCCCTAAAAACAGTAGTCTAAGGGTCCTAAAAACGGACATTAAAAGTGCCTTATGTAATAGTGTATATTAAACAAATTTAATGTACTTAGATTTTAGGCTAAATTATGTAAAACTCCTATAAGCTTTGGGTTAGTTGCATATTGTTAAAACTCATGTTTTGATGATAACAAATTTTAGGAATATTGTTTTTACAAGATTAAAATGGTTTCGGAAAAAGTTTTGTTGGTTTCTTAATTTGCTGATATAAAACACTTGAGTGAAGATGTATAACTAGAGTGGTGGCTGCCAATTTTATCACCAACAAGTAATTAACTAGATAGTGAATGATTAGTTTTATGAAAACTTGTCAAAGCACTCGAGTGTTAGTAGTGCCACTCGACTGATGACATGAAATTTTATAACACTACCTAGATATCAGCTAGTGGTCAAACTATCTTTGTTTTAAAAAGAAAATATCACTCGAGTGGTGATAAGTCACTAGAGTGATGACTTTATTTCCTAAACAAGCTCCATCAAAGTACCTGACATTAACTCAGTAATTTTTAGAAAATTTGGCCAAGCACTCGAGTAATACTAAAAAATGTTGACTGACCATCTAATAACTAGATAGTGATGGCTTAAGCTTGATTTTGAAAATTGAAGAATCACCCGAGTGCAACAAGGTAACTCGAGTGATATTTTTAAATGAGTTAGCACTTCTCAGTAACCGGATAATGATCATGTTTGCTTTTGAATTAAAAAGTGAATCACTCCATTGCCATAGAGACTACTCGAGTAAAATCTTTCTTCACTGAGGAGTTACCAAATAATGACCCATATAATTATATAGATTTTCAAAATATCTAGCTAGTACCTCTTTGGTGAGATGCAACATCACTCGTGCGATAAGGTGTCAATCTAGTGATATTGATACCAGTCTTTCAAATCAGCATCTAAAAAATTTTGAAACCTATTTTAAGCATGGTTATCAAATCCGGACCGGCTGGTTTGTAACAACCAAATTTTTAATTCTAAAACTAAATAGTATTTTAGGAGAGATTAATTTATGGTAATTAAAATTTACCATATAGTTACTCAGTATGATAATACATTCTCTTAAGTAAGAATTAAAGAAAATATTGTAAGTTATATTTTTAGAATACTATAACTTGTTTAAGGAAATTTTATTTAGATTGAAAATATAAACTTTGGTCTAATTGTTGTTAAAAAGAAAGAAAGAAAGAAATAATTTATAATAAAATAAAATAAAATAATAATAATTATATATATTATTATGTGTGGGTTAATGACGGTTGGGGGAGTAATAATTACCCCCACCGCCTCTATTAGCCTCTATTAGTGTATATAAATGTGTGTGATGGTATGATATGTGTGTTTGTGTGTTGAGAGGAGCTGGAGAGGCGAAGAGTAATGTGTGTGCATTGAGTGATTATGAGACGAGCAGGAGATGAAGAGAAAGAAGAGTAGATTTATTTAAGTTTTTAAGGAAAATTATTTATTTTATAAGGTCATTTAGGTAGTTAAATTAATTTCTTTTCAACAAGATTTCTTCATGAAAGTTATTCTACGTATTTTTCTCTTTCTAATGAGGTTAATATAGTATTGACTATTGAAAATTTTGGTATTAGAATATTAACAAAGTTTTGAGTTTTAATATAGTATTGACTATTGAAAATTTTGGGATCAGAATATTAACAAAGTTTTGAGTTTTGATAATATACAACTGTATATATGAAAAAAATAATTAATAAATAACTTTAATCGGTTTAGATTTGTCGGTTGATTGCTTTGTAGAAATTTAAATTTATTTTCTATATAAAAGAATTTAGGATTTATGTCATATAGTATATTTTTACCGATTAAATGAGGATTTAAGCATTTAGTTGGATTACTAGAGGTATTATTGAAGATTTAATTGGTTAGTTTTGCTAAATCTTGAACTATATGAAATTATGAATTGAGATTTGAGATTTTAAATTAGACATGATTTTGATTATGTGGAGGTTTGAAGATTGTTTAATAAATTGGGTTATACTTATAAAAGTTAGTATTAGGTCAAAAATTGAGGAATAGATAAATTGTCATTTTTTTAGGAAAATTTAAAGTGAGATAATAGTTTAATTAATTACTATTGTATTAGTGGTTATTTTTGTTAATTCTATTAAAGTATAATTATATTTATTTTTAAAGTGAACTTGATCTCTCTTAAGTTTAGTTTTTATGTTAAGAACTGGAGGTAACCACTTTTCACTCATTGTACTTGCTTGTATGATGTTTGTGAGTGATTTTTTTTATATATGAGAACTATGTTGTTAATGAAGTTGCCTTGTGGGATTTTATTTTAAAAATGTGACTGGTAAGATTGTATTATTGATTTAATATATCAATGAATACTTTGAAATGGTTATTGAGACAAAAAATTATGATATTACATGTTTTGGATAATGTACTTTTGTTATGATTTTGTGAGTTAAAATAATATTGTTATCTTAATGATTATTGAGACGATGTATTATTTTATAAATCATGTTTGGAATCTTAAATAAACATGCCAAGATTATGATGATGTGGAGTGATGATGGGAGTTATTGTGTACATAATACCACGTGGTATGCCACCACTCGGTGCACAGTGGATGACTTTGACATTTTCAGGGCCCTTGGTATCACCCTTTTCCTTTGGCTGAGTTAAGGGTCAGCCCTTAGGACAGTAACACATTTTTATATTCGAAGGAAAGGGAACCCATGGTCTGATATGAGTTCTATAGCCTTTTCCCGGGCTATACCTCATTATTGGAGAGCTTGGTGCAGTCTTGTCATAGAGACTAAACCTATTACGTTACAACCATGTGTTCCGTCAGCGGAATAAGGGTGGGGGTGATAAGGATTGTTAGGGTATCGATATGTGCTTGACATGTTATATATGTGATTTATGATGTGAAATTTGATTTAGTAATTGCGATACAGGAATTGTGATTTAATAAATTTGTAAATTATATATCTAGTACTTTGTTATTTAAAATGTTTCACTTGGCACCTCACGAACACATATTAGCATTTATGATGAGCTGGATTGAAGGTTACAAACATTTTTCAGATGATAGTTTTTGTGTGAGTCAATTAGGGAAGACTTCGGAAGCTTATGCTACTTTTGCTAACGGTAGTGCTTTCACCTTTCTGGTATATGTTGAATTCTTGTATATTGCCACATTAGAGCCCATTTAGCATACTCTAGCAGATTTTGGATATTTGGCAAATCTTGAAGCAACATTTAGTTAAAAATTTTGGGCCCAGTAAAATCCGAAGCTCAACTATATGCATAAAACATTTTAATGAATGGTTTAATCAAGATAGAAATTAACAATTGTCCTTTAAAATGGAGGATGTTACACGGTTCAGACCGGAGACCGGCAAACCGGACGTGGAACTGGTCTGGTCCAGATCATAAACTGGGGTTAAGACCATGAACCGGTAAAACCAGTGTGACCTGGTCTTAACCCACTAGTCTTACTGATCCTTTATGTTTTTTTTGGTTCCCCTAACACAACGAAACAACGTCGTTTTGGGGTGATTTTTTTTTTTTTAAAAAAATTTAGCCTAAAATCCAAAAAGCACTTTTCATTACTTTCAGTTTTTGAGTTTTCCGAGTTTCTCTTCAAATCAAATTTTCGCTCTGCTATGCTCTACTCCCTTCTTGGTGACAACAAGCTCAGGCGCTCGGTTCAGGCGTAATCGTGGGGTAAAGCCCTAAAGGTCGGACCTTTTGGTTTTTCTTCACCTCTTGTCGGCTTTTGTTGCTGGTCTAAAGGAGTTTTCGCGCCATTCGTCGCCGTTCTTTGTGGGTCTTCAAGTTCATCATCATTTGTCGTGCGTCTTGAAGCTTTAGGTCTTCAGGTTCGGTTCCTTTCTATTCTCGTCTTTCTCTCTGCTTGTGCCGTTTGTGCTGTCCGTTGTCATCGTTCGCGCTGTCCGTTCTCGCCGTTCGCCCTGTTCTAACATTGTTCTTTCTTCTGAGACTAATAGTGATCACACAACAGTAAGTATTACTTTGTGATTGGATTTTTGTTTTTTGGTATTTATTCATTGCTTTGACAGAAAAGTTGAAGCTTTCAAATATGGAATTTCATGTGTTTTTTTGTTAAATGTTATATTGATGTAGATATAGATTTTATTGTTAAGACTCAAGAGTGATGTAGATGTTTATTTTATGATATGATTTGAACTTAAATCTTGTATTCAAGATTGTGAGGGTTACTGTTGTTGCATGGTTTAAAGGGTTGGACTTGGATACATTGGCACATTGGGTTACTAGAGTTCTTGCTCCCCTGCAGTTTGAATCATCTTGTATTAGTGTGCACAAGTAAATGCAATTATTCAAATGAATGTGGTGGCATGATTTTCTTCTTATCCTTCATATTTTGATTTTTGTTTCACTATGTAGGCAGTCTAACGTTCATGGCTCCCCCGTTGTGTTTATTACTTTATTGCTACTTTTGTCAGAATCTAGAAGTTTGTACTCATTCTTTCCAATATATAAAGCCATTATTTATTTATACAATGGTATTAAATAGTATGTACTGAGGTTGCAATATTTAAATTACAACGTGTCATTATCTCAGGCTTAATTGCTCCCACAACACATATATATTTAAATTATATTGTGCCATTTTCTGTCTTTAGTTGTGGCTTGCTATTTTTCTGTTTTTTGACATTTGGATGTTATTGTGTTGTTCTTCATTGTAGCTTTGATTATTAATCATACAAGTGCTTTTGGCTTGGTATCTATCGTCATACTTTTGGCTTGGTGTCTATTGTTGAAAGGGGTTGTTTTCTTTGTGGTTTGTTAATGGAGGCTAGAAATGAACGACTGATAATACTTCCACCCCCAATCCTGAGTCTACCCATCCTCTTAACAATAGTGAACCCCAACCGCAGGCATCAGAGAGTGTAAAAAAAGTAGATCCTGCTTGGGAATATGTTTCTGTAAAGAAAGAGGGGAAAATAAATGTGTTTACTTGTCTTTTATGTGCTTCAACTTATAGGGGAGGTGGGATGAATAGGTTGAAGCAACATTTGGCTGGTGTGAGTGGTCAAGTAAGTTCTTGTAAAAAAGTCTCACATGATATACGAGCTAGAATGAAAGAATCTTTGGTAGAAGGTCAAAGAAAAAACTTGTTGGATTCTAATGATAATGTAAATGAAGTTAGAGAAGTTGAAGATAGAGAAATTGAGGAACCAATTGCTTCAAAGAAAAAATTCACATTATTTTGCACCTAGGACAACTCCTGGAACCCAACCAAGCATCAAGAGTGCATGGGCAAGTCAAGAATCACATTATAATGCAAAAATGGCTTTTGCTCATTGGGCTTATGTGAATTGTATTTCATTTAATGCAATGACTTTTCCTTTATTTCAAAAAGCTATTGATGGTGCTACTACAATTGGTCCTAGGTTTAAGGTCCCTAGTTTTCATGACTACATGGTTAACTTGTTGAGAGATTGTAAAAAAGAATGCCAACTATTGATTGATAGCCATCAAGCAAAAAGGAAGGAAAATGGTTGCACACTTATGGCTGATGGTTGGACTGATATTATACATCAAACTCTGATTAATTTCTTAGTCTATTCAGTACATGGTATGATATTTGTGAAATCAGTTGAGGCTTCAAATTTAGATAAAGATGCCAACACTTTATTCTTACTGTTCAACGAAGTTATTGAGAGGATAGGTCCTACAAATATAGTCCATGTGGTGACTGATAATGCTGCTAACTATGTGGCATGTGGAAGATTGATAACAAATAAATATAAAATAATTTATTGGTCACCTTATGCAGCTCACTGTTTGAATCTTATTTTGAAGGACATTGCATCCATGGCTCATGTGTCAGACCTTGCAAAGAATGCATCTAAAATCATTGTATTTGCATATAATCATTTGGTCTTCTCGTCATGGTTAAGGAAAATACCAGGTTGGAAGGAAATTGTTCATCCTGGTGTAACAAGATTTGCCACCACATTCATCACCCTTCATAGCATACATTCGCACAAACACGACTTATAAGCTTTGGTTGTTGATCAGCATTTTGTGCACCACAAATTAGCAAGCACTGAGGCTGGGAAAACTTTTAATGCAATCATTCTAGATCATCGGTTCTGGAATGATTGCTTTGAAATTGTGAGACTTGTGTCTCCGTTGATAAGATTGTTGAGGATTGTTGATTTGGATGAGAAACCTTCAATGCCTTATGTCTATAAAGGAATGCAGAGAGCTAAAAATGTAATCAAGGACATGTTTCAGAGGAAGAAGGAATTATATAAGCCCTACAAGAATATTATTCAAAGTCGTTGGGATAAGCATTTGAAAAATGACCTTCATGCAGCGGCACATATGTTGAATCCCACATTCTTGTATAGTCCTGACTTTGTTGGAAAGCATAGACTAATGAATGTTGTAGTCAATTTGTTCAAGGCAAAATCACCTGACAATGCTGATCATTATGTTACAATGATGCAACAAGTTGCTACCTACGGTGAACGTACAGGATCTTTTGACAAGGTTTCATGTGAAAAAATAGCCCAAAAACTAGACCCTCGTAAGTATATTAAATTTCATATTTTAAAGTACATATTATGATTATTAATACATACTAAATGTTTTTTTATTTTATTTTGCACATGAGTGGTGACTGTACCACGGGGGTTCAATACCGGAATTGCAACAAATTGCTATACGTGTTCTTAGCCAAACTTCTTCTTCTGATTGTGAAAGAAATTAGAGCATATTTGAACGTATCCATAGTAAAAGAAGAAAATAGATTGGAGCCTCATAAGCTTGATGATTTGGTTTTCACAAACTACAATCTGAGGTTAAAGTTTAGGTAATATTAAAAGTCATGACTTTTGAATGGTTGTTTTATGGTTTAATTAAATATAATGATATACATTTCATTAATTTTGATCTTCTATCATGTTGCATTATAGGAATCAATTGAAAAACAAGAAAGAAAATTATGATCCCATTGATTATGAATCAATTGATAAACTAGACTTTTGGGTGCTTGAAGAAGATCCAACTCCCGAATTTTACAATGTAGAATCGACAAATATTCAACTTGAACAAATGGCGAGGGATTTTGAAGGTTTCTAACTATCTCTTCTATTATTTAAAATTATATTCGTACAGACAAGAATATAACTATGGCTATGTTTTTTACATGACTATTAATAAATGTATTCATTTCATATATAGGTGATGATGATGTTGTTGGGGCTCCATCTTTAAATGATGATCATGTTGCTCCTACTTCTTTGACTTTTCCTCCTACAGTTCCACCTCCTGATGTCTCAACACCTAGGGAGTTGATTAATCTTAATGATGATTATCATGTTGATGATTACTAGTTTAGTAAGTAAAGGTGGGAATATTTTGTTATGTTGTAGGTAGGAATATGTTAATCATATAGGTGGGGAATATTTTGTTATCATATACTTGTTTTTTGATATTTTGTTACGGTGACTATTTTGTGATTCCATTACAAATTTAGGTGTCATTGGATGGTATATGATACTTTGATATCAAATTGCAAAGAATATTTGACAAGTATAATGATACTTTGATATAATTATTTTGAATTATGGATTGTGTGATAAAAAAAAATTATTTCTCAATTTTTTATTCCTCACCGGTCTGGTCTCAGGTTAACTCCAGTCTGACCCACTGACCCTTAACTCAGTACCATGACCGGTTCACTAACCTTTTTGGGTTTAATTACCTTGATTTTAAGTGTGATAGAAACTTACAATGATACTTTTTACTTTTCCTAAACATTACTAATCACACTTATGTATAAGTTTTAGGTGCTTGAACATGTATTAAACACAAAATCACATAAATCATGTTTGTGTTAGAGGCATTAAATGCGGTGAAGCTCATCCAATCCAAATGCTCTCTTTCACCAACGGCTATATCATCTCTCTAACAAATATATTCAAATACTTCAACAGTGATCAATTCTCTCCAAGCTATAAATACAAAAGCATTCAAGATGGAGCCAACAACCTACAACAAACTTTCATTGTTGCATTAATTTTTTGTGCTATGTTTTTCTGATATTTTTTGATATCCTTTGTACTTTAGTGTTTATCACATATACTATTTGAGAGTGCTTTTGTAACTTCATTTTAATTACTACTCTTCATGTGATTTACTCAAGGTAGTGGGACCTTGAGTAAGGGTATTTATTATAAAGTGTAAGGGGAAGCGAGTTTTCTTTGGAAAAGAAATTTAATTGTACTGAAGCATCAAGAGCCTTGTGAATCTTAGAACAATAATGAAACTCTTAGAAAGGCTTTTGAGGATAAGATGTAGGTCAAGTATATTGAATCAAATTAATATAAACCTCATGTGTCCACCATCTCTCCAACTCTACTCTCTTTACTAAGGTTCCATTTAAATTTAAATTTTTAATATCACCCAATTTACTCCCCTTCTGAGTGAAAGGCTTGAACAAACACATATAACCCCCTTAACATTTCAAGAATTTAAATTTAATCCCCTAACTTTTTATTTTTATATTATTAGCCTCATGTTGTTAATGTTAGATATGATTAGTTTTAATGGTACTTCCTCCGGTCCTAATTATAGGAACACATTTTGGAGTTGGTTTTGGTCCTAATTATAAGAGCAAGTTTTAACTTTTGTCAATTTTTTCCTATAATACCCCTATTTATACTTTTTCAATAATAATTAAAGACAATAACAATTTAATACTCCCTCTGGTCTTAATTATAGGAACACATTTTAGAGTTGGTCTTGTTCCTAATTATAGGACCAAGTTTTAACTTTTGTCAATTTCTTCCTAAAATATCCTTATTGATACTTTCTCAATAATAATTAAAGATAATAATAATTTAATAACACACCTATATATTCTATAAAGTAAAGGGTTAAGGTCCATTTTTGCCCCGGAAGTATACGCCGAGGACCAATTTTGCCCTGGAAGTTTCTCTTGGAGTAATGTTGCCCGGAAGTTTTTTTTTGGAGCAATGTTGCCCCTTCGTCAACGGTCAACTAACCGTTGACCGTTAGGGTTGTTAACGGAGGGGCAACATTGCTCCAAAAAAAAACTTCCGGGGCAAAATTGCTCCCAAAAAAAACTTTCAGGGCAAAATTGCTCCTGGGAGTAAAAAAAATGTTATTTATGATATCATATATTTTTAATTCTTATTTATATAATATCTAGGGGTGGAAACAGCCCGGTCGGCCAGCTTCACCCTTAACAGGCCAGGCCTGTTCGACAACAAAATAGCCTATTTTTGGCCTGTTTGAAGTAGACCTGTTTTGCAATGAGACCTGTGGCATATTAGCCTAATTATAAAATTTTTAAAAATATAGGCCGCCTTAACAGGGCATAGGCCGCCAGCTCGAAAAAAATGGCCTCTAACAGCCACGGAGTCAAACTCGGGCCACTTTGTTGTCGAACAGTGCCCGACCATTAAGGGTGAAGTCCGGGCCGGCTGCTTTCCACTCCTAGATATTATATAAATAAGAATTAAAAATATATGATATTATAAATAACAGTTTTAACATATTTTTTGGGTTAAATAGCAATTTTGCCTCGGAAGTTTTTTTGGGAGCAATTTTACCCCGGAAGTTTTTTTTGGAGCAATTTTGCCCCCGTTAACGGTCAACTAACCGTTGACCGTTGACGGAGGGGCAACATTGCTCCAGAAAAAAACTTCCGGGGCAACATTACTCCAAGAGAAACTTCCAGGGCAAAATTGGTCCTCGGTGTATACTTCTGGGGCAAAAATGGACCTTAACCCTAAAGTAAATAATGTTTGCAACTCATTAATGCCATATACACCTCAATTATACTATTTTTTTAAAATAAAAATAATTTTATACAATTTTTGTCATATTTTTCACATATCACCCTTACTAATACGTCCTCCAGCATAATTAATTTAACAACACGCTTATATTCTATTAAGTGAGAGCTTATACTTTATTTTTTGTCATATTTTTCCCATATCATCCCTACTAATACACCTTGATTAATTATTGTTGTTATTTAATTTAACAACACATGCTTATTTTGCAAACCTCGTCCATATGATGGAGTCCACAAGTACAAAACTAGGTTCATCTCTACTCTTCCAGTGTGGCTATCGAAATTAATTACTCATGCATCTCTCCTTTTATATACGTCCACACTCCACTAGCCTCTCAGTAATTTATCCAAGAAAAAAAAAAGTCCACCGAAGCCCATAATTCTCGCTTTACTACTAGAACAATCATTTTCTAAATTAAGTAAGGATAGTTTTGGAAAATAATTATAATTAACTAATTTAACTTCTCTCCTTAATCTCTCCAAATTCTGGTAAAATGTTCCTATAATTAGGACCGGAGGGAGTATCAAATATAGATGCCAAATATAAAGAGCAAAAAGTTTGCATAGTATATTTATCTCATATTTTGACTAATTCCTATATTTGATGTAGATTCAAATATTAGAAGATATGAAGTTCAATTATGGAGAATGATAAAAAAGAAGATCAATAAAGAAGTTATTGAATTGGATTGATTAAGAAGAAGAAGAAGAAAGAAATTGTTTAGGGCTCAAATTTCAGAAACAACAGTTTGGTACCAAAAATTTCCAAATGTGACTTTAGTCCACACTCGAAGTGCACTCTCGAGTGTGCTATGCGAGTGCTACACTGATTGCACTTGAATGTGATACTGTGCACTCGAGTGTGAACACTATTCCAGCTCCTCTTTTCACCTTTGTTTCTCATTCGACTTCTACTAGGTTCAATCATTGGTCATATCTCTCAAACCATAAATCCGATTGTTTCATATTAACCTAGACTCCTAATGAGTCACATGGAAACCAAAATCAAGCTCAAAAGAGTTCAGATGAAAGAGCTATAAACTTCAGAAGTTTCCACTGTAAATCATGCCACAAATCAGACACAGGTTCAGTAATTTGGGTGTATCTCACAAAATATCAAGGTTCTGAAACCCGAACCGGATAGTGAACTGATGAGGGTACTGGGTTAAAGATTAATGGGTCAGACCAGAGTCAACCCAAGCTTAGACCAGCGATGTATAAAAAATTTAAAAATAATTTAATTCCTTATCACACCATCCAAAATTCTATATATCATTTCAATACCTTGAATCACTAGTAAAATAATTATATACCTATCAAATATTTTTTTTAATTTCCTTAACAAATGTTAATAAATAAATATTTTATAATATATATTACTTATAAAAATAAATAACTTGTGTCTCGGTCAGATTTTGTTGAAATCCTGCTCCTTCAGCGTCAAATTGTCTTTTCCTACTACATACGATCATCACTCTATTACTATAGGCTTAAAGGGATCTTTTTTTTTTTGGGGGTCAAAGAGAGGGATCCTTTTTCAAACCAAGAAAATTATAAAATCTGAGGGTTTAGGAAAATATCCAATAGATTTTAGACTCTTTCAAACACCTTTTTACCCATTGGTTATTAGAAAAGGGACTAGTTTCAAGAACCCCAAAGTCATATTTCCTAATAATCTCTCTCTCCAAGTCTCCATTCGACATTCTCACCTTCATTGAGACTGTGCCTCCATTCAATCTCTCCTCCTTAGCTCCCTTCATATATGTTCTCAATTAATCTGGAAACCCTGAACAAAGAACTTCTAGATCGGAATCGTTCTTGATCTGGAAGGACAATTAGTGATAACGAGATTTAGGCGATGGAGATGATCTCTGACGGTAGACAATCGGTGATGGCGGGATTTAGGCAATGGAGACGATCTTGGATGGTGGTGAGTCTTGCGAGAGTGACTATCAAAGAAACACCAAACAAAGGCGGAACAAGATCAATCAGATTCTTCAGATCTCTCTCCTCCTTCTCATTCTATGTCTCGTTTTTTTTATTCTTATTGTCGAGTTGATTGAGAGTTGGTGGAGAACCACGAGTGTTTCGGGAGACTTAAAAAAAGGCACTCTATGACTCGGTCAACTCGATCGAGTCAAGCCGAGTTAACCATAGTTCAACTCGAAACTCGGGGTCACCCCTTAACTCGGACCGATTTTTTGGCCTATTGGCCGGTTTCTGGTCCAAACTGGACGGTCCGATCTGGGTTTAAAAACATTGCAAAATTCACATCCAATTGAGCTAAAACATGTGGCATATGAAACTAGACTCAACCACCGTTTGAGCAACATCAAGATCATGGAAAAAAATAAGAACTGGAAGAGATATGAATTTTGAATTTCACAGTTAGACCAAGACGTTGTAAAAATGCCGCTCTAGACAATTGTTATTAATTTGATCGAAACACTCAGCATACAATGAATTTGGATCTGATTCTTTTTTCATTGGAAAGAGACTTAAAGAGTTTTTCGGCATAGGTCATTTTCCATATTTGGAGCTATATACAAGATGTTATGCTTACTGGAATTTGACCTTCGTGCTACCAATATTCTAACGTTTTGAAAGTCATTGCATTCTGGAAATTGATCTTTGTACAAGATCAATCAAGTGAACATGGTTGCCAGTAGAAGTTTGCGTGACACTTGATGTTCTCTGAAAGAAAGAACGAGCACACTCAAGTACGTAAGTTAATACTCGAGTGCTACACTCAAGTGTTACATTAACACTCGAGTGAAAGTGGATTCTCATAACACTTGAGTGAAGGCGGACTCACATGACACTCGAGATGTTTCCCGAAGTGGTGAAGAAAACATGAAGGATCTTCACAAGACAAATTGTAACCTTGAAGTGCAAGACAATCACACTCGAGTATGACACTGGAGTGTGGCAATTTGACACTCCAAGTGCAAAAGCAACAAGGCATGATAGAGAAAGAAAAGAACATGGACACTCGAGTGTATTAATGAACACTAGAGTGCTGGTTCAATACTCACAAGATTTTTCCTGACACTTACGCTCATTATTGGAAGTATCAAGGTAAATAATTGAGTGTGATCTTCGACACTCGAGTTCAAGGTAAGATACTTGCAAATTCAATGCATGAAACTCGTTGATGAATTAAGAGTGCTGCCTCATTGTGAGGCACAATCGAAGTGTCACTTTGTGACACTCGAGTGTCTAATAGAAATTGACATCTTTTCAACTAAAATCTGTTTTGAATAGTCTTCTACCAAAGACATAATTCATCAGCACTCGAGTGCGGAGTGTGGCAAATTGAACTATTGCACTCGAGTGTGACTGGAACAACACTCGAGTGTCAGTTCTTCCTGCATTGAACCTTCGTCTTCGAGAATTGAAATTTATTATTTAACTTATGTTTATATTTGATTACTACTCATTATACTTCTCAATGCTATTAAACACATTTGTTAATAAGTTTCATATGTTTAATTTGAAGGATTACGTGCAAAATCACAAAAAAGCAAGTTTTGTGTCAGAACATTAATTACTGCTACAGAAAACAGAGCATACACAGAAGCTAATTCAGAGTAGGTCAAATGATCATCTTCTAAAACACCCATTTCGGTGAAAGAAAAAGGGAACCAACCTAAGCAATCACAGAGCAGATCAAAAGGATTTCGTGTTGTAGCAAAGTGAATGACTGAATCTCAATTTCTGCCAATAACACCAATCTATCTCTAACAGACAAATTGGAATGCCACAACGGTTATTTAACGAAGTTAAATGGAAGACCCAAAAAAAAAAACACAGACGCTCCAACAGCTACTTCCAATGGTCATGTTTCAAGATAAACAATGGGAAAAATGTGCTTGATGGTCATATGATCTTTATCGACTATAAATAGAGACTCATTCAAGAAAAAAAGATAGACCAATGAATTGACGAAGCCAATGACATAAGCTTGCACCTTCACTGTCAAAATGCCAATACTTTGACGTTTTTCTCATTTGACCTCTGTTATCTCAGTGATCATACAATTTTCTATAGAGAGTGAGATTATTTGTAATGTACTTTAGTGTTCATCTTATTCACTTCTGAGAGAGAAGATTGATTGTAATCTTTCATTATAAAGGTTGTATTCTTATAGTGTGTAAAGGGGAGTATCTCTGTGAAAGATTTGTAAATGGCTTCACAAGTGCCCGGCTAAACTTGTGGGATTTGTAGAGGCTTCTTTTGTGCCTGGATTAAACAAGAAGAGGGTGGATGAAAAATCTCAAGTAGAGCTTTGGAACTAGATGTAGGTTATCAAGGATTGGACTGAACCAATATAAATCACAGTTTGCATACTCTTTTCTATTATTTTTTATGTTTCCAGCATATACGTTTTTGAATAACTGACTATGAATTGTTAATTCATTACTTCCATATGTATAAGATACGAAAAGATTTTCAAAGTTTCTAAATTTTTATCTTACACCCAATTCACCCCTTCTTGGGTGTCAGTCGGTCTTTATAGTTAACTGATTGCTATTTTTTTAACGAACATTGCCATGCCAGATTAACAGATAACATATGACATCCTATGTAAATTAATAATAATAAATTCCCCGAACTTCGACTAGTTATAGATAACCTTATTTGAACTTTGATCATTACAAATAATTTCTTTGATATTTCAAAATTTAAAGTTAACTCCCTCAAGATTTTGATTTATAATATTAAACTCCTTGCCATACTTTATCGTTTTTAATAAATTTATTAATATATTTACTATTATTTGTTAATTAAAATAACATTTTTATGGCAAAAACTAAAAGAATAAAATTTAAAAATATATAAAAATAAAAATATTATCATTTGTATAACATTTACTTATGTTTTTATAAGTATATAATTGAGCATTGATAGTTTAAATATTACATTTGTAGTAATGCATATTTTTTTTTTTAATAAGAGGTTCAAAGTTCATTTTTTTTTTTATAAATATCAAGTCATCTTCTCTTCATTAAAATTTTATAACCCTGCCCAATTTTTTCAAATCTAACTCACAATTTTTTCATCTACTCTCCTCCTCTCCAAATCCCTCCTACCAAACATGCAAGTAAAAAAAATATCATTCTTTCCAACATTCACATTAAATGTTTGCAAAGTGTGCCTCTATTACGGATTGAAAACTTTTACATCGTTTTTTTAAGATTAAGGGTAAAGGTGTAATTTTACACATGAAGTTTGCCCAAAGGAGCGCCCAGCACTACGAAGTTTTTTCTGGAGCAAAAATACACACGAAGTTACATTTTGGGAGCAAAAATACCACGGATAGTTAATTGACCGTCAACTTGGATGGAACGACGTGACGATTTGGATTGACACGCTTAACGCGGAATAAAAAATTAAAAAAAAAATCAATTTTTTTTTCAAAAAATTAAAATAATTAGAAAAAATTAAAATAATTAGAAAAAATTCAAATAATTAGAAAAAAATTAAAAAAATTAGAAAAAAAAATCAAATAATTAGAAAAAAAATTCAGATAATTATTTTTTTCAAAAAATGTATATTTAAATAGGTTTAAAGTTAAAATATTGTTAAATTTTGTGATAGAATTAATAAAGTTTAAAATTTTCCTTATCCAAATTTAGTCGACTTCACATATCGATTAGATTTATCTCTAGGGAGAATTGAAAAAGAAGATTATCTTAATTAATTAATTATTATTATTTTTTCAATGAACAACTTACCCTAGTGCATCTTTAACAACTACACCGGCCTGTGTATATACAACTCCTCCCCGGTTCTACTTATTTGAATTTTTTCCTAATTTTTTGAATTTTTTGTTTCTATTTATTTTATTTTATTTTTCTAATTATTTCCTAATTATTTTGATTTTTTTCCTATTTTTCTTAATTTTTAATTTTTTTTTTTATAATTTTTATAATTATTTCCTAATTATTTGAATTTTTTCTAATTATTTTAATTATTTCCTAATTTTTTGAATTTTTCCCTAATTTTTTTAATTTTTTTAATTTTTTATTCCACGTCGGCCGTGTCGGTCCCAAATCAAATTGTACATTAGCGTTATCCAAGTTGACGAATTAACGGTACGTGGTATTTTTGCTCCCAAAACGTAACTTCGTGTGTATTTTTTCTTTCGAGAAAAACTTCGTGGTCTTTAGACACTCCCTCCGCAAACTTTATATTTAAAATTACACCTTTACCCTAAGATTAATATGAGAAAATGCACAATAGTGTATAGTAGTTTATGGATATTTTTTTCCCTAGCCCATTTACAACGGCAACATATGGGGCCAATGAACCTTACTTAATAGACGTATTGCTGTGGACTGTGGGTATATATTCGCACCATTTTTCAGAATTAATGGGTAAAATTACACTTGAGTTAAGGGTACCAAGGGAACAAATCCTTACAGATATTTTTACACCTTAACTTTTATTTTTTTTAATAAGCAAATATGGAGTTCATTTTATGAGCCGAATTATTAGACTTTGAGCTATCATTCATATATATATATATATATATATATATAAAGTAGTTAGAACCCTTATAATTGAGTAAAAAAAAAAATCTCCTTTCATCCTGGGTAATACTAATGTTAGATAGGGTGAGCCGTCTATTACTCTCAGGCGTTAAAATGCGTTAAAATATCGTCACATGACTCAACAAATACTAAAGTAGTATAGAATGAATGTCCCACATAATCATATAAATTATGATATAATCTTATTAGCATGATATGAATTTATAACCTTGTGAATTATGATCTAACTCCTTTTCAATAAGATCAATATTTGTTAATTTTGAATGAAGCTCACATTAGAAAGGAAAAAAATTACCTGTTGGAAAAAAAAAAAAAGGGGGGGGGAAATCTACACATAGGTCATGAATAAGAGAATAAGAAAGTTAAATGCAAACAGGTTTCTCAAGTAATATTCCTTCCATTACTTAAAAATTCAAAAAACAAGTCAGATCTGCATATGAAGCGAAGGATGTGTGGTGCTTGTGCTTTATGCTCCCAAAACCTTCTGGACTAATATAGATCCATAATTCATTATTTGAAGAAAAGAAATAATATAGAGTCGAACGTATTTGAATTTGAAGGAGAAGTTGAGAAGAAAGAGGAGCCGCAGAGTAAAGGCAATGAATTTGGCTAATTCTCCTATCTTCTTATTCTTCCTAATCATCGCCCTGTTCTCTGAAACTTTCCTTCGCACTTTAGGGCAGCAACTGTAAGCTTTACTCTTTCCGTATCAATTTCATTCTGATTTGTGTGATCTGTGTGAATTATGATAACTGTTCATTGAACTTTTACTTTTTTGTTTTTGGTTCTGCTTGGATTGGGCAGAGATTGGGAAAACGAGGGATCTCAAAATGGGTTCGGACACAGAGTTCTAATGAGTTTCAAGGAAAATCCCCGAGGGAGTAACATCACCTTTGAATGCTCTCCTTCTGGACCCTGTGTCCCTTGCCTATACTCCGAGAAGGTGGCTTTTCTGCTCTTCTAAAATTGGGAATCGATCTTTTTTACCATATACCTTTTTCTTTCATTATGTCATAGTATAATTTGTAGTTATCATTGCATTATATTTCATGTGAATTGGTCTCTTAGAGAATTAGATTGTGAATTTATAGATGGCTATGTTTAAACTGAATTTTATATAGTATGGCTGTCATTTTCTTCAATGATTAAACTATCCAGCCTTCCAGACTAGACATGGTGGTTCAGCTAGGGAGAGCCCAATACAATTCTTTTGTTTTTTTATCAGTCATTTTTCTTTTGTGCAAGATGTTTTGAATCGTTTGGAGGGTCACTGAATCGCTGGTGCATGCTGAACTGTGACAAAACGAACTCATAAGAAACTTTGCCATGTCTTATAGAGATGAATATTTATATTTAATTAGGATTGAATTTTTTTTTTTTTTTTTTTTTTTTTTTTTTTTTTTTTTTTTTTTTTTTTTTTTTTTTGTAGTTTGTTATTAACATTTTACTACCTCCGATCCTTACTATAGAAACTAGTTGGGGGTTGGATTTGGTTCTAAATATAAGACCCCAATCCATATTGTTTCCCAAATTTATAATTTTCCCTCCAAAGTATTCCTATTGATTGCAGACATTAAGGGGTTTCATCCAAAGATAGTCATGATGAAAGATAGTAGTTTAGGTAAACCAATCTATATTTGTTACAAATAATTAACTATTTCCTTAATCTACTTATCTACCCAAATTAGTTAACTAGCTCTTAGATTAAGGACTGGAGGTACTATTTTATATTGTTGAGTCCATGAGTGTGTGTATTGTAGTATTATGCGGATGGTGTCATACCCTATATGTGTGTCTGTTTTGGTGGTTCTTAGCTGTTGAGACTTGTCACATATGCATTCCTCATTAAGGACTGATTCCTGCTTTAGATACTTTTGAGTTAGTTGTCATGGGCATTTCAAAGTAGGAAATGCTTTCTTGCATACTTGTCTATGACTTTCTTTGTTGAGCCTAGAACACTGATGTAATGTCTGAGGGCTGTGACATGTGATAGGCTAATGAGATGAGGTGTCAAGTCCAGCTTTCTGAGTTTTCCTCACCCAAAAGAAGTTATTTGAAGCTTTTAAAAGATTTGGACATCTTTGTATTTCTACATATGTGTTTCCATTTTTGTTCTTATATATATGTGTTTCTTTGGGTTTAAAGGGTGATGAGAAATATCGCTGTAGTGAAACTGGCTACAGAATTCCATTGAAATGCATAGAAAGTGAAGATTCTGTGAAAAGTTCAAAGAAAACAGATTCTCAAAATGCTCAGTCTACTCTGGATAGTTCATCTACTTCAGGTAACGGTTCGCAGGCTTACATCACTTATAGAAGCTGTATACCTTCAACTACTGAAGACAAGCTGTCAGTCCTTAGTTTTGAGGTAAATTTACATTTGTACGATAACTTCCATTTGCAGTTTTTTGACCATCTCAGATCATACATCGACTTGGGTGTTATTTGTTCTTGAACTAGTTATTTCATCAACTAGTTGACAATCTGCTGCTGCGTTTGTTTTCCCCTTTCAATTTCAAGATTGTCCACTGGCAAAACCATGAATGTGTGATATCAATGACAATATGTAATATGAGTAATAAACATAGTCTTGAGTAGGGCTGCTGAAATTGCTCGAAATTAGGGTTTAGGTCATCAACCATTTTTAAGAGGAGTTTTTCCAGATTTAAATGTTTGTAAGAAGCAAAGTAAAGTGTTAATAATCAAAGCGCCATTAGCGTATCTAAGATATTGGATCTTCTAAGAGTGAGAACACTTCATGTGCTGTACTTTCATATGTAATCCTAGTCCCACTTCAAGAAGCATCCTTCTCACTTGAGGTGGGATGATAAGTGATAATACTATAAAACAGATTGAGTCCTTATTCATTCATCTACAGTTTACCTTTCTGCTATAAATTGCTTTTACTCTGCTAGTATTAGAATTAGCCCACAGTGTGTTAGGATCCCACGACCTCTCTTAGTTTACTCTAGGAAAAGAAGACATGTGGCTGATAACATAGAGTAGTTACTTCCATCTTATCTGCTTGGTAGTTTTTAGAAGTTGTGCCTATCTTATAGTTGGCAGTTTTAGTTAGCAGTTATGAGTAGTTATAGGAAATGTGTTGTCTGTACTCTATATATGTTTGTATGATGTTTTATAAAGAACCAAGTATTTGTAATCAGATTGTATTGTTCAAATGGCTAGAGTTTCAGATACTGGCTCTAGAGTTCCTTTTCCTTCATTTCTTCTCTTATATTCTGCAAGATCTTAACACAGTGACTCATCAGTTATTATTAGCTATGGTTCCTGCACTTTTCATTGTCAAAGTACCTTTGCTTTTGTATTGGGTATCAAGTTTTATCTTCAACATTCCACAAGTGTAAGAGGAATGCCCATCTCGCAGAAGAGCAATTTACAATTTGGTTTAACTTGAGAGCAATTAAATTTGTCATTCTCATATCTATCTATGGATATACAACTTGAGATTCTGCAATTCTAACTCCATCTTCAACTGTGGAAGGAGCATAGTCTCCTCTCTCAAACACCTTCCATAGGCCATATTCGGTGGCTAATACAAAGACTTTGAACTTAGCCTTCCAGAAGGAGTAGTGCTCACCCTTGAAACCTGGTGATCTGTTGATTGAAGCTCCATCAGGTAATATTCCGTCCATGTTGATCCTTCTTGAGTTGTTAAACTCTTTTGAGAAGACCTTGCTCTGATACCAAATGTAAATGGAGGAAATCATCAAGAGGGGAGGTGAATTGGGGATGATATGTAAGTGTTGAATTTAGAGGGGTAAAGCATACTCTATTCATCTGTAAATAAAAGAGAGTACATAGGGGCCTATATATAGGCAACCTAAAGCTAACCCTAAAATCTAATCTTATAAAAAATAAATTAAATCAAATCTAAATGATTAAGATATATTATCATAAGATATAATATATCCATATCTTTATCCTAATAAATATCAAACTTAATAATAACAATAATAATAATAAGATAATGATTAATCTTAGATAATCCCTAATATTCTAACACTCCCCCTCAAGCTAGATAGTATATGTTTATCATTCCTAGCTTGCCTCGAAATCCTCCAAACTTTGTTCTGCCTGCCTGCCTCAATCTTCAAAATCTGTAGGCTTGTACTTCTTGAGTCTCAGTGGCCCATTTATTTTTGTCTGGGCTTGTACTCTTCTTGAGTCTCGGCAGCCCATTTATTTTTGTCTGGGCTTGTACTCTTCTTGAGTCTCAAAGGTCTCATTTATTTTGTTTGGGTTTGTACTCCTTTTAAGTCTCAGAGGTCCCATATTTTGTTTTGGGCTTGTACTCATTTTTGGAGTCTCAGATGTCCCATATTGAGTAGCGAACTTGCCCGGAAGAATCTCGAGTCTCATTATTATTTTTTATTTATTTATTATTTTATTTTAAATGCAATCAGGACTTATTCAGGAAGACACATGGCAGCAAATTAGAATAGGATTCAGCATAACACATGCGGATTAGCTTCACGGGATTTGGCTGCTTGAGTCACGATGAGGATGATTATCACGTTGCTTCTGTTGCTGGTGGGGGACTCGTTCTTGACGTCATTTGGCAACCGCGGATTCGTGAGAATCACAGACTTGTGTTTTGAATCTGCAACCGACTTTCTTTCTCCAGCCGTCGGCCTCGCCTTGGTGATGCTGAGGGCTCGATGTATTGATCTTCTCGATCACTCAATCACCATCGGCGGTGGCGCTGGGACTCGTCTCTCCGGTCTGTGTTGAGTCAGTGGCACTGCTTTTCTGTTCTGAAACTCGAGCAATCTCTCCTCTCTCTGGTTCAAGTTTTGGTTCGTTCTTGAAGTAGAAATTCCGTAGCACGCTTCTGCGACTCAAGGTCTGTGCTGTCGGTTCTAACTTTTGCTATAACCGAATCTAAAAGTTGAAAAAGAGTGAAAGAAGATTTCGTTGGAATCTGGAAACTCGCCGGTAACTATGGAGGTCTGAAGTGTTGCAGCCTCCCTCTCTGGTTCGATTTGCAGCTTAGCTCTGCTTCTTTGATCTCGTCTTTACTTCTTTATTGCATTTCAACTTTGAAGCTTGACAACGATGAAGGTCGAAAATTTCTCCGACGCTGCTTTTGCTTGTCGATTTCCGATTTCCTTCTCCGTTCTGATGATGGAGTTATGATGGAATCAATAATGAAGTTTTGTAGCAGCTGTGTGAAGCTACAGGTTGCGGCAGTTTAAGCTCTCTGATTTGCTATAGGTTGTGTCTCTTGGCTTCGTCACTGTGTACAGTGGGATGGTCACTATTTTGACGATCACAGTGAGTGATTGGACTCATTTTGTCGGACAAAAGAGAGAGTTGCTAGCCCTGGCTTTGATACCATGTTGAATTTAGAGGGATAAAGCATACTCTATTCATCTGTAAATAAAAGAGAGTACGTAGGGGCCTTTATATAGGCAATCTAGAGCTAACCCTAGAATCTAATCTTATCAAAAATAAATTAAATCAAATCTAAATGATTAAGATATATTATCATAAGATATAATATATCCATATCTTTATCCTAATAAATATCAAACTTAATAATAATAATAATAAGATAATGATTAATCTTAGATAATCCTTAATATTCTAACAGTAAGGTGTAGAAAGAGTTAAAAAGAGTTAGTAGTTAGTAGTTAGTTGTTATGGTTGTTATTTCTGTTATGACTTGTTAGTTACCGTTGGGAAATTGGCTTATGGAGTCTATATTCAATGGCCTATAAATAAGAAGGCTTAGACTACAGTAGGGATGTTCAGTGAATTGTTATGATGAATGAATAAAGGAATTCCGGATTTGATCCTTTTCTCTCTTCCTCTTGTTTCTCTTCTCACTCCCTCTGATTTCTGTCTCTTAACCCTTTGAATTCTTAGTTTCTCTACGACCTACCTATCAGGGGATTTTAAAAATTTCTTTTTAAACACCCAAACAACAGGTAACAAAAACAGGGTATAATAGAGATAGAGACGAGAAGCTCGACACATGAAGATTTATACTGGTTCGGTCTTAACTCTTGATCTACGTCCAGTCCTTAGACACTCTGGGATTTCCACTTATTGTCTTTAATCCTTTACTCGTTGGTCCTTATATAATCCATTAAGTAATACTCCCTCTGGTCTTAAATGTAAGAGCTAGTTAGAAAAAAGTAACTTAACTAATTTCCATATAGCTCATACATTAAGGATCAGAGAGAGTAGTATTTAAGATTTGTCATGTTGCTCCTTATCCTTATCGGTCAGGGAAGCTTTATGTTCTCATCATAGTCATACTGCTAACTACTTATATAGTCATGTTGCTCCTTATCCTGAATAATTCAAAACATCTCTTCTATTCTCTTCTCTGTTCCTCTCTTTCCTCTCTACTTCCCCCTCTTTCTCAATTCTTCTATATCCTACTCACTTTCGCACAGGAGAGACCTAGAATTTCAGGAGGGTCAATGGGTCTTCCTTAAACTTCAACCCTATGGACAAGTCTTAGTTGCTACTAGGAGTAATTGGAAATTAACTCCTCGGTTCTTTGGGCCCTATAGAGTTAAGCAACGCATAGGTCTGGTTGCATATAAATTGAAGTTACCTGCTGAAACTTGGATTCATGATACTTTTCACATTTCTTTGCTTAAGTTATATCTTGATCTCACTGTGAGGCCTCGGCATCCACCAACAAAATGGCCATAGCCTCCATCTTTTTAAGGAACGAGAGCAAATTCTGCAAAAGTGAGTTGTTAGGAAAAAGGGACGTATTGTTACTGAGGTTCTTGTGAAGTGGAAGTGGTTGCTGGAGGAGGAAGCTTCATGGGTTCTTCTTTATCATTTGGAACAACAGTTCCCTTCCTTTGTTGTTGCTGACCCTTGAGGACAAGGGTTTTTCAAGGAGGGAGCACTGATATGTAAGCTGTAAATGTTAGTAATTAGGTATAATTAGATGTAATTAGGGGTAAAGTGCTGCCGCACAATTAAGTCCATGAGGCCGCGCTTAGAGGATTTGAAGTGGCACTCACTAGGTCGATGAGCCACGGTAATTAGAAGGGATAGGAGTTAGTTACTAGCTGTTAGTATTTTCCTAAGGTCTGATTCTATATAAGGGAAGTCCTAGGCTATTGTGTATGTTGTTGATCATTTTGGTGAATGAATAATTCAGAGCATCTCTTCTATCCTCTTCTCTATTCCTCTCTACTTCCCCCTCATTCTCAATTCTTCTATATCCTACTTACCAGTATTAAGATCCACACGAAGTGGCCTCCCTATTCTTTCCCCTATTCTTGCGATACAATGGCTATTATAGCAATGCATGGGAATTTGAGGTATGCGCACCCACTTCACTACCCTTCTCAATTGATTTTTGAATGGATCAAAATACAGAGTCCACCTTTAAACCGAGATACAATGCTGGAAAATAACCCATGGCCCTTCATACAACACTTTCTTGTAATGAGATTTCCAATGCTCTTTATTTGTGAATCTCACAACAAAATAGTTGTTCGGCAAATCAATAAGCCCGAACTCAAAAATCCCCCAAAGTCTAATGAGGTGTGTCTTCAGCATATACAGGTTAAATTTCAATAAGCTCGAACTCAGAAATCCCCCCAAAGTGTAATGAGGTGTGTCTTCAGCATATACAGGTTAAATTTCTTTCCTAACACTGTAATGATGAGCGAGAAGTTCCAAGGCTTGCACCACTCATTATGCTCTTCTTGTGAGATGGGAACTACTGGATAAATTTTCTTGAGCCTTTCAATCTCTTCAGTTGGTTCTGGCATCTTCCAAAAGATCTCTTCTTCACCAAACATGAGATCATCAATTTCCATGCAGTAGCCATCATTTTGCATTCCATTAAAACCCAACGAAGATTGTTTGTGCGATGGAGCTCTCTTTTGTTCCTGATTCTATTATGTTCCTTAGCTTGATCGGAAGCCTATTCTTCATCCATGCTATTGTTATTCTCCTGCTCCTTATCTTCCATTTGATCATCCATGATCGGTAGAGGTATTTCCTCCATCTTTTTCTTCTTATTCCGTCCGTCACCCTCTGAGTCCGGTGGCCGGTCCGGCGAATTTTTGCGTTGACTTGTGTTGTACATTCATGCCAACTTTCTTGGCACAAAACCCATGAGAGACAAAACTAAGCAAGTTTCAATTCTTTATTGGAGGGGCACTCTCTGATCTGTTATTTTAATCAATTACTGTGTATTCGGTAAGCATCATTGTCATAATGAGCATTCTAGTATTGCCGTGTGTTATGAAAATATGATAAACCTTCATTGTTCTGCTAAAACTTCTAAACTCCATCAGAGAAATACTTAACATGAAGATTTTGAAGTTTGATTGGAAGGTATAAAGAATACTTGTCACAATTTTAAGGCTATGGGTCTCTCTTTTTTCTACCTATTTTCATTTTTTCAATAGATATGAGCAGTATGATATGTAGATATGAATTATATATCTGGTACTCTGCGTTTTGATTGTTAAGGTATAGATGAAAATAATTATTGATGTGTATTTTGTGAAACACTTTGGACAGGGGATTGTGATTTTGTTGTTGCTCGTCAGTGGATCGTTCATACATATGAGAAAAAAGAAAGCAGTTTCAGTGTCAGGTTATGCAGCAGTAAGATCATAAGAAAAACTCTGTTGACAAACAAGTCTTTTAAAAGGGGTAGGAGGTCTCCCAGCGAGGGGTTTTTCAATGCCTTGGGATTGAACCCTATACCTCTTGCTAAGAGGTCAAGGTACCTACCACTTTGACCCACCCACGATAGTAGTTTATTTAGGTTTAATATTGAGTTTCAATTTGTTTTTCATATTTATCTTTCTTGTTTTTGCCCCTTTTATTGTTAACACCACTAACTATTTTATTGACTCACACAGGACACACACAGCTATATAATTCTTTGTGTATTGTACAAGTTAAATTGGTTTCTCTGTATTATTCTCTATAGTTGTTTCAATTTTATGCACTTTTTGCGCAGAAAGTGTATTCAAATTTGAAGTATGGCACTGCTTTGTAGATTTTGTGTAATTTGTTCGATGTTTCACTTCGACAACTAAATTCACTATCTTCTCATTCTGGGTTTTATTGTTTCTTTGGTTTTTCTTTTCTTGGCCAATTATTCTGGGCTTCTTGAAATTGTGTCTGTGGGTTCAGTGTTTTACACTTGCTGCTTGATAAATAGAGATGCCCAAGAGTGCAGGATATTGAAGTCACTGAATAAATATTGAACAACGAACTAATACATAAATAAAATAAAAACTTAATGAATTAACGGTCGATTCATTTGGCTGAGTCGGTTGATCACTTGTTTTTTTCGTTGTTCCAATCTGGTTTGGTTTACTTTTGAGGCTGAGATCATCTTCAGTTCATGTTGGTGGTTTCAAACAATGGTTACTTGATTCTCTTGCTTCTGTTGATTCTGCAGCTGGTGCTTATAATGGACTAGCTTATTTGGGAAGACAAAAAGTCCTTTTTTGAGCACTTTTCTCTAAGTTTTGTTGTAAGTAGAAACAAAACTTCCGTTACATATTGATCTAGGACACGTAAAAGAACTTTTGAAAAACTAACATAAACAGGTAAGTTCTTTTTGTTAAACCCAAACCCTATTGGATACTTTGTGGAAAGTTATTAAGATGAGAATTCAATGGGAATGCGGATTATCTTACGAGATGGAAGACTAGGTTGACCATTCTAGTAACAAGCATTCTACTATTATGGAGTCTTATGGAAGGAAAGTATGTTTGATTATATTAATTGTAATCTAGTTTTTAAGTTGAAAATAATTTATTTAAAATAATCTTATTGAAAACATGTTTTTCATCATAAATTAGTGCTTCACCATCATCAACCATTGCCATCTCTCACTGCCCAACCATTTTTACCTCCAACCACCACCAACAACCTCCATTCGCCACCTACGACGGCCACTATCCTCTATTGCCAACAGCTGCTGAGTGTCATCGCAGTTGGCCTCCACCATCGGTTGCTACCTATAACTTATATCAATCAAATTCCTAAAGTTGCAAAACCATACAAAATCAAATGTTATTCCCCCTCACCAGTGCCTTTGTAGCGCAAATGGTATTGGAGCTAGTCTCCTCCCCCATGTCCTGGGTTCGAACCCTGCCCCCCTCCCCTATCGTCTAATAAAAAAAAAATGTTATTCCCCCTCTAGGCTAACAATATGGATTGTATATGGTTATGAAACAATAAGGATAGGTAAATCTGAGGGAATTTATAATTTATTTTATAATTAACTTCTATTGCTAATATTTTTAATCTTTTTTAAGTTGAAAGTTTGCTTATTCAAGTTTGATTGAAAAATAATAGTAAATAACAAATACACAAGTTCATGGTTATATCGAGCAAAAAAAAAAAAAAAAAGTTCAAAAATACATGTGGTTTTCTCAAAAGTACATTCAACACTAAGTGTTTTATTTGGGTGCAAAAGTGGTTATATGGTTACAAAAGTGAAGCAAAAATACCTATTAGACCGTTAATTTGATTTTTTTTTTGTATTTTTAAGGTTGGCGTAGACATGACAACGACTCAATTAAATTTTATTCTAAATTTGGCGGTGGAGAAAGAGAAAATTACAAAAAAGGGGCCCATATAGTTGTGAAAATAACAGAAAGGCGGCAACGACGGTGAGGAGGCGGAGATGAACGGCTCGATGGGTAAGATTGAGATTGGAAGAGAAAAGGGGAATTGGAGAGATAAGGGCTGAATTGTAATTTCCAAAATATCTATGTCATTTATTGTAATTTTCTCTAGTTCTTTACTGCCACTTGGGATGAAAATTTAGCTACGTTATCGTTCATAAAAAGTTAAATTAACTGTCAATGAGTATTTTTGCTCCACTTTTGTAACCACATAGTCATTTTTGCACAAAAAAAAAACTTAGTATTGGGTGCACTTTTGGAAAAATCATATGTGTATTTTTGTACTTCAACTCAAAAAAAAAAAAGCCAACATAGTATTTATACACACACATAAATGCATATATGTGTGTGTTTATATATATAGATATATATATGTATATGTATATCTCAATTCCCAAGGAAAAGGAAATCTAAATTCAGTGCTCTTTGGAACTTCTTTGTTCAAATTAACAAGGGGAAAATGACATTGGAATGTCCTATAATTCATTAATGACATTTTGGAGTCATAAATTTTTAATTTTTTTTAAAAGGACCAAGGTATTTTTATTAAAATTAAAATATTTCTTAGTTACCTAAACTTTCCTCCATTTAATTCTTTTTTAAATATCTAGTTTTGGTTGTTTCAACTTTTCATTACGTTGTTTTGATAACTCAACTTTCATTACTTAGCTTTGGTAGTCTTAATATCCTTTTTTTTTTCATCTGTTTTTTTTTAGCTCTTTCGTATTTATCTTTCCAATTTCTTAGCCCTAACAATTGAAGTTATATTGAAAATTCAGATAAAAATAGTATTAAAAAAGTAAAACGAATAAAAAAATCAAAGTTGAATGTTAAAAAAATTGAGAAAATGGGTACTCAATGAAGTTAGTATTGAAACAACCGAAGCTAAATATTGACCAGGGAAAAAAATTTCCAACACAAGCTATGGTCTTTGTTTGTATTTTGTGAAAATCAAGGTGTTATGGACTGGTATATTGGACCTAGTTGTTATGCGACCCAGTTTGGAATGAGCGCTTGTTAGCCTGCCTAAAGTGACGGGCTCGAGTTGGCTAAAAACCAGGCCGCCCTATATATCCCTGCGGGTTGTGGTGGGCCAACCAGCCTAAATATCCTTTTACTTTTATTTTTCTTAAAAAAAAAAAAACCTATTTTCAAAGGATGAGCTATAGGTCGCTTTTTGGGCTCAAATATAGGGCTTAAAATATACAAGAGTAAAATATAAGTGGAACATTTGCTTTATTATCAATATTGTCAAAATCGAGTTTCTACGTAGACACGGAGGGGTGGTAGAAACGTAAATCGTAGAAACGACACAAAACGTAAAGTTTTTACTTTGTATTACTTAAGGTCAGAGTTCAAAATTATATATATATACATGGAAAAAAATATATCTTAAATCACTATTTAAAAATCAATGAACAAACTTCATATTTAAAAGATATAAGTCATATAATTATATAAAACATAAAAAAAAAACTTATGTTAAAAAAAATTTCGTTTATAACTATGAAAATATATTAAAAACTATATATAACTATCCACTCTCCAGTAATCTCGAGTCCAAGATGCACGATGGAAATAGGGTTTTCAACTTTTCATCTTTTTTTTTTGTTAAAGTAAAAACGATAAAAACTGTAAAAACGCAAGTTTTTACAGTTTTTAAGTGTTTGAGTGGAGTTTTTACCAGTTTCTACTTAGGAAAGTTTTTACTTGCGTTTTAGCACGTATGGCCCTAGTAAAAACATAAGTTTTTCCGCTAGTTTTTGACAACACTGTTTATTACCCTTCCCTTTCTCTTTCCTTTAAATACAAAGCTGTTCAAACATTATGCATATAGTGAGAACAACGTGTAAACAAGAAAATGAATTCATAGAAGAAAGATGATAAAGAATGATAATAAATCAGTACATGAGAGGGCTTAGCGCAAAGAATGAAAAAAAGAGAGTGTGTTTGTGTGAAAAATAATAAAATTAAGCATAAGAAGGTTGTGATCCAGTGTCTGCCAACAATGAAGCTTCATGTTTTCGCTAACATTGAGTTCTAATACACACACATACACATTCTCACTTCTTTAATATAAGACATATTTACATAATTTGATTAGATTAATGAAGTTAGTTAATATGACATGTATGTTCTAAAACATATTAGTCATCTTCTTTAGTTTCTCCCCTCTCTCTTTCTTGATTATTGTTGAAGGACCATTAAAATGGGTAAATTAAGAAAATATTGATAAAAATGAAAATGATTTCTTATATTTTATGATTAAAATCAACTTCTTAAATATGTCTTATATTAAAAACAAGAGGAGTGCATATATTGGAGCATCTTAATAAATAATTTTCACAATAGAACAATTTGATTTTTTTCTTGTTTTTTTTTTCACTTAAAATAAAAGATATATTAAGGCTATCATTCTTCCCTTCATTTTGAGTTTTTCTTATTAAAAATATTAATAGGTGGACTCAGGTTAGTGTTTTTTTAACACCCCCTGATGTTATTGTCTAGTCACATCCAATACCCTAATTTTATGGTTTAATCGAAAAGTAACATCAAAGTGTTGAATACAATGTAAATAAGATTAGGAAGCGGAATTGGTTTCCCTGCCTATCCAAAGGATAGGCAGGGAGAGCCTATCCCATCTAGATTTTTATTTTATTTTTACTTTTTTTTTTCAAAAAAAAAATATTTTAATGGGTAGAGAATCTAAAATAAAGATAATCTCTTAACTAATACTTTATCATTTAAAAATAACCAAATTAAAAAAATTAAATCTGGACCATCTAGATCTCATCTGAACGGTCCAGATGAGATGAGCTTCCCCTACCTATCCCAAAGATAGGTAGGGAAACTGTTCTGGTATAGAACACAGATGTCTAGCCTGATAGGCTAGTGCTTTGATATTAGATCGATTGACTCTGCCTGAATATCTATGGGGCAAATATCCATGAGAGTGTGGGATCTCTGTACATAGGTGAGGCTTTCGCCAAAAGGGGTGTTGTGTGTGTACAGTGTGACTGAATGTAAATAGTTCAGGGTTTAGAACGTGTGCACCTTAAGGGTCGACCCCTGTATTTATAGAGAATACCTTCGGTCTGGCATTTGGGGCCTATCGTGATCTTAGGCCGTTATATCATATCCAAGATATGGATCCAGATATACCTGGATCATAAGTAAGATGGGATTTCCCATTATCATAGGAGGATCCCAACATGGGGTCTATTCCTTAGTGGGCCACCTCGGTATTAGGCCTGATTGGGGTCCGTAACAGTTGCCCCCCAGCCCGGTAGTTCAAGCTTTTGAGCTGCCGGGATGTATCTTGCCATCAGACCGGGTTACTCTACCGAGGGCCCCATCTGATTTAATGACCCGAGGTCTAGTCTCAAAGGTCCGGGGTGCTAGCTGATCCTATGGTCATGTCTCCCGGATCCAGGCTAAACGCCGTGGTACTCAAGGGTCCGAGGTACTCTAGGATCCGAGGCGTCATCAGCTGTATCGCTGTATTTCGAGGCCAACGTCTCTCTGCATTCGCCATCATTGCCCCCTGACACCTGTCTCCTTTGGATTGGCTCGGGAATGCAACCGCCTTGCCTCGCCGTCAGTGGTTTTCGTGCGCATGCAATGCCCCTATTGCGCGTCGTACGTCACCTCTATGAGTAGGGTGTTTTGTCTCTTTTACCCCCGACGCTTCAAAGCTATTTCGTATTTCCCTCCATTATTCTCACTTCATTACTCATTTGATATTCTTTCCTTGCTTTTACGACTCTCGTTATTCCTTGCTCTGATAGTTCTCCTGCAACTTTTGGTTTTTCGCTGCTTCCTCAGTTCTTCGAGCATCCCTTCTACTCAGGTATGCCTTCTTCTTCTCCCTCCTTCTCTGTTACTATTTTTATAGTTTGTCGGTTTTTATCCATCATCCCTTCTTTCGCTGTGTGGATTTCTGGATTTCTAGTTTATCGGGATGAGTTCCGGTGGGAGTTTCTGGGTAGCCATTGGGTTTTGGGTTCATTACTTTAGACAAATATCCCCCATCCTCTTAGGCATGTCTCTGTCTGCTTTGGCTTCTTCTGTACCTTATCGACCCTTTTATGCCTATTCTAGGTTCCAACTTCTGCATTTGATGGATATGATTAACCCTTCGTCCCTTCTAAACCAAGCACTAAACCCAGAAGAGGAAGAGGCGTTACGCACCCGTTACCGTAGGACCAGTTACTGGATATTGGGTTCCCCTCTGTCTGAGGAGGAAACGTTGGACACCCTACTCCATGGTGGGTCTAGTAGGGGAAGCGCTGGGGGGTCCCGCTCTGCCTCCGTTGGGATCCCAAATGATCGTCCTATCCCTGAATCGCCGAACGCCGGGAGCCGAGGTGTCCCCGAAGCCATCTCGGTCCAACCTCTCAGCTATTACGAGCCCCCTCCGCGCGCAAGGCCGGAATCCATTCCTGAGGGATACCTCGGCCCATGCTGTGATTGTATTGCCTCTAGCTCCTATTATATCGCTAGCGGCCAGGATTCCCTGGCGAACGCTACTCTAGGCACCTGCCGACATAGGTCCTCCTTAGCCCTTAGCCCGGTCACTAGGAATCCGATTCGTCCTAGTCCTGTCAATTTACCTCCTCGCCATAGCTTGCACGCTTCAGGTATAATGAAGGGATTCTGATTTTAGTTTTATTACTATTTTAGGTATATATGGAGTCATCGTCATCATCCGATCGGATGCCCTCCGTCACTGGGGAGTCAGATTCTGGGAGTCCCCCTCAAGTTCTACTCCGAAAATATCCCTAGGTCACTCATGGAGTCTTAACAACACATTCACTAATGTCCTAGGCCGACGTTGATAGACTCGAATTGGACGACACCGCTAACAGCCTCCTACGTCTGCCTTCCGATGAGGAGCCGATATGTTCCGTTCGTGAAGAAACTGATACCTCTTTCTTTTTCTTTTACTGGGATTACGCCACCCGGCTCGGTATTCGCTTCCCGTTTATTGAGTTCCAAGTATCTGTTCTTAATTACCTGCGTCTAGCTCCTTCACAGCTCCATCCTAATGGGTGGGGTTTTACGCTCGCTTTTGAGAAGCTTTGATATTCTTTTTTGGAGCCCATCCCTTGTACAGCCACCGTATTCTTTTACTTCTTTTGCCCCTTTATGCCACCTCTGGCAAGGAGTCCTTCGATTTGAAGGGTTTGACCTTCATTCGGGGGGTCCCCGGTAGGAAGCTCTTTCATGCTTTCTTCGAGTCCTTCAAGCACTTCAAAAATGGCTTTTTTAAGGTGGTTGCCAAACCCGGGCAGCAGCCCTGGTTCATTCACGGGTTTGAGTCCAAGGAGGTGGAGTGGAGGTTCCCATTATACTGGACCAATGATCACCACAAGAAGCACTCCACGAGCTACCAGGTCGACCTCTCCCCCGAAGACGTCGGCCATGTATCTCGGCTAGTGTCTTACTTATCTGGCCATGGAGTGAAAACTGTTGCCTCCATTCTTTCGGGGCTTCCAGCCGAGCTCCATCAGGCTCCGCGTATACTTTGCCGTGTTGATCATTTTTGCTATAGAGGATTCTTTGATTTGTTTTTGTTTGTTCTAACTTGTCTCCTTTTATGGTGTGCAGCTCAAGGTATGCAACCCTTGCCAAGATACCTGTCTCACGTGAATCCGGCTTCCGGGGGACTGAGCGCTGTCAAGCCAAAGAAGAGGTCTGCTCCAGAGCCTTGTAAAACCAAGGGTGATGCGGATTCCTTAGCGAAGGCGCCAAAGAAGGCTAAGGCCAACCTGGCGACTTCCCTGGACAACCCTATCATCCTGCCTTCAGCTAGCTCTGCGCAGGTGACCTTAACTTCCCGCATAGTCATTGAAACTCTGACACCCTCCTCTTCGACTTTGCCTCCTCCGCCGCCATTGCCGAAACTCCCATGCGGTCATACATGGAGCAAGGGAAGGACCGAGGAACTGTCGGTAGCTCTTCTCCCTCCTCGCCGCTATACAGAAAATGTCCTGCTCTCGGACGTAGATGTAACCGAGCTTTGGGACATCCAGAAGGTTACTCTGAAAGCCGCCGGGGTGGTGTAGGCTTTCGAGATTCTGAAACATAATCATGTGAAGGCCAGCCTCACCTTGACTCGGGTGAAGACATAGAGGGATGGTGCGATGGCGGCTAAGGAGAAAGCCGAGGAGGCCCAGCAAGTAGTCGAGGCCGAGAAGAGCCATCTTACTGATGAGCTGTTGATGACTCGGGAGGCCCTAGACAAGGCGACTCACGAGCTCGTCCAGCTGCAGGTGGCGCATGACAAGGATATCCAGGCCCTACGGGTTGTGCAGACCCAACGGGGAGATCTAGCGAAGGAGTTGGGCGAGACGAAGGCCGCCCTTGTGGATGCTCAGAAAGCTTATGCCGACTGCTCTGATACCGTGAAGGAGACCGCAAGGGACGCCTTTGATATGGTCCTAGCACAAATCTGACACCTGAACCTTGACGTCAATCTGGACCTTGCTGGGTTTCATCATAGGGCGTATATCCAGGATGGCTAGCTTATCCCGCCCCCTATATCTCCCGAGGCTACCTTGGTTTCAGCACTTGACAGTGGGGACTGAGCTGTCGAGGGTGAAGAGTAGACCTCAGCTAACGTTCCTGTCGGCGATCTCTCCAACCCGTCCGCTCCTTCCAGTTGACTTACTTTATATTTTTCCTCTTTTGAACTTTGCTTTTGGGCGTTTGATGCCCTTGTATTGAATATTGCCGGCCGTCTTGGCTTTGGCTTAACTTGTTATTGTTAATATAATTCCCTTTCGATTAGGTTGTTTTTTCGTCTTTTGATACGCTAACTATCGCGTTATGAATCCCCAAACTGCGCTGGAGATTCTTTGACCGGGTCAGGGTCTTATGTATGTAGAATTCTCTTATTTTCTTCTAGTAGCTATGACCGGGTATCAAGGTAGGGGTATTTCATTTGACCGCTCTACTGAGTTCCGTATTTGTTGTCCGGGATAATAACCAGGATAAGGGCAAATTGTCACATGTCTAGCCGTGGTGTAAAAACGCACGTACTTAAACATTTTGGCCTGATCAAGGCCGGGATGACAATTTACCTCCTTATCGAGGAGCGGCCTTGCGTAATTAAAAAAACCTGGGCTTGGCGGCCCCAGTGTCGTGTTTCCAACCAAACTTTGCGTAATTCAGAACCCAAGCTCGTTGGCCCCGGTGTCTATCTTTTAACTAAGCTAGTGTATGACCGAGATGGATGTCCCTAGTCCTTGCACATTCCTTTGTAGGTGTATGATAAGACGTTTCAGTAGTCTATTAATTGAATCTCCGTCAAGGAGTTTTTCATTAATTCATGAAATAGTCCGCTCTAAAGAGCTCATAACTTTAAATAAGGAAATCGCGTAAGTACGAAAAATAAGATTAACTGAAAATAATCAAAACAAGGTGACTCGGGCTTAGCCTTTTAGACTCATTAGACGCGTAGCAGCAGTGTCTAACTGTAGTAGAGTTTCAGCTTGTCGGCGTTCCAGAATGTAGGCCCCTTTTTCAAGCTTCTCCTTAATCAGGTAAGGGCCTTCCCAATTTGCGGCTAACTTTCCGTCCTTGGCATTTTTCTTTTTGACGTCAGCCCTTCTGAGCACGAGGTCGCCCCTGTCGAAGGACCGGGACCTGACCTTGCGATTGTACTGGGCCGTAATGAGTTGCTTTGTGGCCAGATCTCGGCAGTGTGCCGTCACCCTGACCTCGTCCATAAACTCCAATTTTGTCATCAGTGCCTCGGTGTTCATCGCTGCGCCTTCTTGGAGGGTCTTTGATTGCCTCCACGACGGCTGGCTTATCTCGACCGGGATCATCGCCTGGCATCCATATGTTAACCTGAACGGGGTTTCTTGGGTTGACGTTTGAATGCTGGTCCTATAACCCCACAGCACGCTGTAGAGTTGCTCGACCCAACTGGACTCCGCATCTTGCATCCGCTTCCGTAATCCCTCGACAATTATTTTGTTTGCTGCCTCGGCCTGCCCGTAAGACTGAGGATGGTCGACGGAAGCGAAGTGCTGCTCAATGCCGAGGTCTGAAATCATCTCCTGAAAGCCTCTGTCGATGAACTGGGTCCCGTTATCCGTGACTATCTCCGTGGGTACTCCAAATCGCGAAATAATGCTATGTCAGAAAAACCGCTGTATGCATGCTGAAGTGATTGTTGCTAGAGGCTCGGCTTCTATCCACTTTGTAAAATAATCGATTGCGACTACTAGCCAGCGGAGTTGCCCGAGCGCCTTTTTTAATGGTCCCAAAAGATCCATCCCCCACTGTAGAAAGGCCATGGGGTTGAGATACTCTTCAGTTCCGTCGGAGGGAGCCATATGATCTTGGCGTGCTTTTGGCAACTGTCGCATCGCTTCACAAATTCCTTGGAATCTGCTACCATTGTCGGCCAGTGGTAGCCTGCTCGTAGAGCTTTCCTGGCTAGAGCCTTCCCTCCCATATGCTGGCCGATGATTCCTTTGTGTATTTCTGTCAGGACGTATTTCACCTCGGCCGAGCTTAAGCACCTCAGCATTGGAGAATGCAGTCCCCGTCGATATAATTGATCGTCCACCATGGTGTACATGGCGGCCTCTCGAACCAGCTTTTTTACTTCTGAAGGGTCGACGGGGATGATTCCCCTTTCTAAATAGTCTTCAATTGGCTTTCTCCAATCTGTAGCTGATGATATAGTCAGGACATAGCTCGGTTCCACTAAGTTCTGTTGCACCACGGTTCTGTGGTTCCCCAGAACCTTCGTACTGGCCAGCTTGGATAGGATATCGGCCCTAAGGTTCTCCTTGTGCGGGATGTGCGTGATCGTTACCTCTTCAAAGTCAGAAATCATCTCTCTTGCCCTGTTCAAGTATTTGGCCAGCAGGGGCCCCTTTTCTTGGTAGGTTTCCTCGATCTGCGCCGCTACGATTTGAGAATCGGTGAGGACCTTGACTTTCCAGGCTCCATGCTCCTTTGCCTGTCGTCCCAGCCAATACCGCTTCATATTCTGCCTAGTTGTTCGAGGTTGGGAAGTTGAGGTGAAGTGAGTGCTCGATCGCGATCCCTTCTAGGTTTTCGATTATTATCCCGGCTCCGCTTCCCTTGGCGTTTGATGAACCATCGACATATACTTTCCACATCCCAGATCCGGATGCCTCCTCTTCATGGGCCGGGGTGAGTTCCCTCACAAAATCCGCCAGCGCTTGTGATTTGATCCCGTGCCGGGCCTCGTATGTGATGTCGAACTCGGACAGCTCTATTGCCCAGCTAATCATCCTGCCGGCCAAATCTAGTTTGTGCAAGACCTGCCGAATCGGTTGACTGGTTCAAACGACGACCTGGAATCCCTGGAAGTACTGGCGCAGTCTTCTTGCCGCCATGAGCAGGGCGAAGGCCACCTTCTCTAATTTCTGATATCTCAGTTCCGAGCTCTGCAGCGCTTTACTTATGAAGTAGATTGGTTCTTGGCCGTTCTCTGTCTCACGAACCAGGACCGCGCTCACCGCTTCTTCCCCCACCGATAAGTAGAGGAAAAGTACCTCTCCTGGTTCAGGTTTTGACAAGACTAGCGAGGTTGCTAGGCATTGCTTGATCTTGTTAAATGCCGCCTCGCATTCCGGGTTCCACCCTCCTTGCGCTTTGTTCTTCAGCAATTTAAAGAAAGGAATAGCCTTTTCTGCCGATCTTGGCAGGAATCTCGTCAGTGCCGCCAGCCTTCCTGTCAGCTGTTGGACTTCTTTCTTATTTTGAGGGGATTTCATGTCTAAGACTGCCTTGCATTTTTCTGGGTTGGCCTCAATTCCACGGCTTGTTAACAAAAACCCTAAGAACTTCTTTGCTGGTACTCCAAACGCACATTTGGCCGGGTTCACAACCATGTGGTGTATTGGATTTCCCTGATGAACCTGGCCTCCAATAGCTCGTCAACGTGTTTTTCCAGGGCTATTTGCATTACATTGTAGCGATCCTTGTTTCCTCTTCTTTTGTGCCACAGGTGATGATCCCGAAGAATAGCGAGCCTGTGACAACAAAATCTTGGGTTTATCCCGGGTATTTCTGCCGACGTCCAGGCAAATATATCTCGGTTCTTCTTTAAAAAATCCTTCAACTGGTCTTTCAGCTCCGTACTCATGGTTCCTCCAATTTTGGTGACCTGGGAGGCCTCGGTTCCCAGTATGAAGTCTTCTAGTTCCCCTTCTGGCTCTGGGCGGGGGACCTCGGGCTTTTCTCTAAGGTCGAGTTCTACCATGCTTACAGGCCGCCCTGCCTGCACTCTGCTTTCACCTTTCCGAATCCGAGGTGGGGATGACAGACTGCTCTCATCCTCTCGGATTGTCTCTAAATAACACTGCGAGATTCCTTCTGGTCTCCGGCGATCGTGATCACCTTACTCTTGTTGTTTACCATCTTCAGCTTCTGATGCTTCATGGAGACCAACATATCCCACTTATGGATAGTCGACCTTCCTAATATGATGTTATAGGGAGATGGGAAGTCGGCTACGATGAATCTTACCCGTTCTGTTTTGAAAGCTTCCTTGGTTCCCAGGGTTAACCTGAGGTCGATGTACCCCCTGGGGGGAGAATGTTCAACGTTAAACCCAATGAGGGTCGTTTTGCATGGTTTCAGATCTTCTGTATCCAAATTCATCCTTTTGAAAGCATCCCAACTAATGATATCCATCGAGCTGCCTGCGTCCACAAAAATCCTTTTCACCCTGCAGTTCACCAGGGTTCCTGTGATCACCAAACCATCCTTGTGACCCGGGGCTACGTCCTTCATGTCATCGTTAGTAAAGGCTAATGGTGGAGCCGTCGACTTGCTATGGTCTTCTTTGAATTTTGGGAAGTCCCTTACGGAGAGGATTTCCCTTAAGTATTTCTTGCGCTGACTTGTCGTGTCTCCTCCACCGCCTAAGCCCCCGCTGATAACGCTGCAGTTAAACTCGACTTCTGGAAACTCCTCGTCATCACTGGGTGGCTTTCGCCATTTATCCTCTTTCCTCTGGCCCTGGGCCGGGCTCGAACTTCGACCTCCACGGTTACGTTTGTTATTTCTCTGAACCTGAGTTTTGATCACATACTGGCGCAATCTGCCATCTCGTACAAACTTCTCAATAGCATCTCGGAGCTCATAACATTGATCCGTGGTATGTCCTGACCCGTCGTGAAATGCACAAAATTTGGATTGATCTGTGGATGTTCGATATCGTAGGGGTCGAGGTCTTTCCACCTTTTTCATCTCGGTCAGCGATACCTCCTTCCAAATCTGAGAACGTGCCACATTCAAGGGGGTGTATTTGTCATACTTCGCCTTCCCTTCAAATCTCTCCCACTTGGATCTGTTGTCTCGGTTTCGCCTATTGGAAACTTCTCTTTCAAATGACCCTTTTCCCCGTGGGGGTGTATCCTTCCCCCAATCGTTCCCGGCCGCGTTGGCTAACTCCATCTATTCTACCTCTAAATACTGCTTTGACCGCGTGTTGAACTCGGTGACCGGGATGATGGATCCAGTCCATCAATAAGGCAATGTACGTGTACGCTCTCCGGGAGAGATCGTACCTGCAATGCCACCTCCTTGAATCTATCCAAGTACTTTTGGAGTGTTTCTTCGCGTTGTTGCTTAATCTTGCTAAGGGCGAATTGGGACTTAGGCTGCTTCTTATTGGTTGCAAAGTTTCATTCAAATTTGGTTCCGAGGTCTTCGAAATTCTGAATCAAATTGGTTGGCGGAGTGATTAGCCACTTATGAGTCGGTCTGGTCAGTGTGGAGGCAAAAATTCGGGCAATAACCGGCCCTCCAATCTGTCGTACGAACATGAGTAACTCAAATGTATCCAGGTGGGACCTCGGATCTTGGGTTCCGTCATATTTGGGCAAGTCTGCCAGGTCGAAGTCCTCCGGATAAGGTGCGTTCGCTATCTCATCCGAGAAGGCGCTGCTATTATGGCCTACCACGTATTTCATCTTATACTTCTTTGGGGAGATCTCCTGCCGAGGTAGTCTCTCACGACCTCGGTCTTCATCATCCGGGGTAGTCTCGGCGCGCGTTTTCTAACGGGACGAAACTAGATTATGCGTTCGAGGTCGCCCCGAATCCGTCTACGGAACCGTTGTGCCGGTTTCACGTTGCGTGGATCTCGGCTGTTCATTGACCGTCTTCTCTTTCCTACCTCGTCCGTCATCCCGATTACTTTTCTTTATCATCACCGCCAGCTGATTACAGCGATCCTCCATTATCTGCTGCATCACCCTAAAATCCTCCTGACATTGGAGGTTAGTGTGCTTCTCTATATTTTCCATTTGCCTCAGCATTGAGTCCTGGGTTTTCTGTAAAAGAATAAAGTCTAGACTCGAGGCTAGGACTTCCTGCGCCGTCGCGCCCTGAGGTTTGGCCGTCATTGCAGGGGAGGAGGCCGTGTCAGATACGTCGTTCCCCTCATTCGCGGCATTGTCTTCCGGGACATCCTTGGGTAGCGACGGGTCTTGCGTTTGTTGCTGCTGACTCGCCTCAGCCTGTGGTGGATTTCCAGGCTGAGGGTTTTGACTGCTGCTTTTGGTATTAGCCATCGTCGGTCACGGGGATCGAAATTTAACGTCCCCACGGTCGGCGCCAATTTCTGGTATAGAACACAGATGTCTAGCCTGATGGGCTAGTTCTTTGATATTGGATTGATTGACTCTGCCTGAATATCTATGGGGCAAATATCCAGGAAAGTGTGGGATCACTGTACACAGGTGAGGCTTTCGCCAAAAGGGGTGCTGTGTGTGTGTACAGTGTGACTGAATGTAAATAGTTCAGGGTTTAGAACGTGTGCACCTTAAGGGTCGACCCCTGTATTTATAGAGAATACCTTCGGTCCGGCATTTGGGGCCTATCGTGATCTTAGGCCATTATATCATATTCAAGATATGGATCCAGATATACCCGGATCATAAGTAAGATGAGATTTCCCATTATCATAGGAGGATCCCAACATGGGGTCTATTCCTTAGTGGGCCACCTCAGTATTAGGCCTGATTGGGGTCCGTAACAGAAACCGGTTCCATTAGGAAGCTAGTTGTTACTAGAAAATAACATAATAGTGGTGGACGCATGCTACTTTACCCTAATATATATAAGAAATAAATTCATAATAAATCTAATTCTTAACATAATAAAACCACAGTATATGAACATTTCAATGACATAACACGATATAACTAGTCTGAAAATATATTAGACCTTTTGTTAGGGTCAATTGTTTTTTTTTTTAAAAAAAAAAAAAATCAGTATTTTTTAATCAAGGCAAAACAATCGTTCGGTTTCCTAAAAATTGTTCCGATTTCTGGTCTGATTTTGGGCTCTGGCTTAATGGCAGTTTAACGATGGTCCAACCCTGACTCAATTGTAAAAACAATTTTTCTTTGGACCAATCTTAACTCACTGGATTCTTTAATTACTTTTGAATAGATAGACTGGTAAAAAGAACAAACATACTGTCAGGGAAGTTGCATATGTGCCTCGAAATCACAATCTAAGTTCGAAAAGTTACTACTCTTACTCAAAATAAAATTTACTTGTTATATTTATGATTTTTTTGTTGCATTCACTCTTCCTACCCTCACAATGTACATGGTTGGGGGGTTCGGGTAAGGATTTGCAACAGTCGGATTTTGGGTGGATTGCACATAGACTTACCCGAGCAAAACCTTTTTTTTTTTGCTCGGGAGAGCACACCCTTACTCAAAATAAAATTTTCTCGTTACATTTGTGATTTTTTTTGTTGCATTTACTTTTCCTAACCCCAATGCACATGAGTGGGGGTTCGGACAAGGATTTGCAACAATCGGATTTTAGATAGATTGCACATAGATTTTTTTGCGCCGGCACTCCGGAGTAATTTTTTTTTTTTTTTTTTTTTTTTTTTTTTTTTTTTTTTTTTTTTTTTTTTTTTTTGTGCTGGACACTTTTGAAGTAAAAGTTCATTGGTCAATATACATCTTAACCCTTAAAAAGTTTACATTTTGACGGACGCTGATTTTTTCCTAACGGCATTATGCGACTTCACAATTTTAAAAGTTTTTTGGTATTTTTTTTGGTCCACTTAAAAGTTTTTTATACTGGACGCTTCTGGAGTAAAAGTTTGTTGGTCAACCTGCACCTTAACTCTATTTTTTATTTGGCGAAAAATTGATAATGTGCCATAAAGATTATTAAGAATCTTTCCCGCTTGATTTGTTTTATTCTTTGGGTGATGGACCAACTAAATTCAGATAGAATGATAATTCCGTGGTGACAATAATTGAGAACAAAAAAGTTGCGTAACTAAGAAAACTTCCAAAACTTTGTATTTTACTCTTTTTATCTTAATAATAATACCGTTTCTATTATCAGGAAAAATAAAAAAATATAATTTAGAATTTCTTCCTTGTAAGAGAAATTTTCTAAAAAGCAAAAAAGAAAAAGACAAAAAAGAAAGACAAAAAACAAAAAAACAAAAAAAAAACAAAGAAAGAAAAAAGGAAGTTGTATATTTTTGCTGGATGGTAATATTAAGAAGTCATGTGAACTTGTATAATAGCAAAATTGAAACAATTATTATCAACCCAATATAAAAATAATATTTCAATAATTTTAATAAACATTTTACGCTTAATAGAATTAATTTAAATTTTCTGTAGCTTTGTTTGGACCTGAATTTTTTGCAGTTCATATTTATAGTTTTAACACTAAATCTAATAAGATAAAAAAAAAATTGTTTCTCTCTCTCTCACACACACACACATATAATATTGCTTTATTATTAAATGTATGGCTAACATGAATTTATGATATTACCATTCATTTTAGTGATGCCTTAATTAAGATTTGGAATTTGGAACTAATGGGATTTCAAGAAAAGTGGACAGGGATGTACATAATAAATAGCCTATATTTCTTACTCTATTGGGTCTAGTAAACTCATTTGAGTAGGTTAATGAAATAAAATAGTTGATTATCACAATATGATTTAACATCTTTAAAATGCCTATTTATAATGTTAGATTGTATATTATTGATATATAAGTTAGGTAGACCTTATATTAGGGATTATGGTGGAGTATATATATTTTTAAAGAAATTGTAAGTTTAATAAATAAAGAACATTAAGTATGGATAATTTTCTAACTGTCACTCTTTAAACTTTAAAGTGTACCTATGTTTCTTTAACTTCCCCCAATTTTTTTTTTAAGTATCTTAATTTTATAGTGTAACATTTAATCTATTAACCTTAACACCATTAATTTTATTAACAAAAAAAATACTGAAATTGAAATTTTAAATATTGACAAAACATTCTAAAATATTGATATAATAAGTCTAATATTTTAAAATAGCAGTGATTGACACACAAAAATATTATTTGGGACCAATAGTGTTAGGGTTTGAGGATTCTAAATGAATTTTATAAAATTAAATAATCAAACTAAAACCTGATATAAAATTAGGATTAAGGGTGGACTTTTGCCCTCTAAAAAAACATAAGTTTATCATATGACAATTTTTAATCTAGCTTATCCAAAATAGATTTGATGAGCACTGAACTGGAGTGAATTTGAGTCCCTTAATTGTTCTCCTACTAGTCAACATGTAATAAGAACAAGATTATGTTAGACACACACACACCATTTGATGCTTGTGTTAGCAAAAGGTGCAATAGTTTTCGTACCATACACTTAATGTTGGCATTGTAGCATGCGAATTGAACTGTTCTATCTCAATTTTAATGGTTGAGGATGGAAGGTACACTTCAGAGAATATAGCAGCCAAGCAAAAGAGTAAGGAATTATAGTATCAATTAGTGGAGCATTTGTTGTGATATTATACAAGGGCCCACCAATATTCAAGAATCATTCTTCAGTATCTCCTTATCAGCATTTTTTGTCACTAACACAATCCAACTGGGTCCTTGGAGGCTTTTATTTAGCTACTAATCCTTCATTGGGGTTAGAAAGAGTGAAATCATCGAAAAAATCACAAATGTAACGCGGAACTAGCCTGGGAGGGTCCAAGGGCAAACCACCTAAAATCCGACCGTCTCAAAACCTTCCTTGTCCGGACCCCTCAACCATGTGCATTGAGGTTAGAAAGAATGGAATCTTGATGTTCCTTTTCTTTGAAGATACAAGTAAATAAGTAGTGTCCCAGTGGTGGAGCTAGAAAATATTTTTAATCCGGGTCAAAAAATAAATATATTGAATTATTTACTAAATAGTATTACATAACATTGAATATACAAATAAATAATAATAGACAATTATAGATTAAAACAAGATATAAGATGATATTAACCTTTTCAGTAAGTATATTAAACAAGAATTTTACTTTACTCTTACAGCACAATGAGTAATGAACCAAACATTATTCTTATAGAGAAGATAAGAGATTAGTTGGGACCAAATTATTGGTCAAAATAAAATATTATATAATAAATACTTATATATACTAACAAATTTTAAAAGACCAGTTGGAGTCAGTTGGGGCCTTGTCTCCAATTGGCCAGCAAGTGGTTCCGCCCACTGAGTGTGCGTCAAGTGTATAAGTTGCGAAAATTATTATTATTATTATTATTATTATTATTTTTACTTCTCTTTTGCATATATGTTTCAGGCATCAGTCATCAAGAGCTACCCTTGTGTGATGGTGATAGTCTTCTTCGAAGTTCTGTTTTCCACAATTTTGTGGGCAATATTTGCCTCAATTGTAGTTAAAGATCTATCAGCATTGGTCTTAAGACTTGATATGGGCTTGGTTTGCATCATCTACAAGGTAATCCTTTGTTAAGAATACTCATGAAATTTTGTTGGAGACAGAAAATTTTGTCAGAACACTTCTAAGAGTTTCATTATAACTTCTAAAATTTAGTGGGCTTTTAGTGGCTCAGAACATTAAATCAGAACACTCCCCCTTACTCCAATAAGGTTACCACTTAAGATTTCACAATCTTAAGCAAAGTAACTCAGTTCAAATAGTAATAATACAGGGTATATCTCTCATAAAACAGAGGAATGATGATATTCACTTAAGTACAGTGAATAAACTTTTGTTTCAGCTTGTAGTTTTGGTGGATAATGATTTTTTTTATTTCTCTTCTTTGTCTTTGCCATCTGGAGGAAGGATCCTAGTCGCATTCTCTAAAAAAAAGTAGTCTTGAGCTCTCCACCTTATCTGAATAGTGTTTTCATATAAATAGCTTCAGATCTTTAATTGATCAATACCTTATATTTGGATATTTTCTGATTCTCAGAACGTTATCCTTACATCCAAATTTCAAAAGCCTTTTCTTTTTTCCAGGTGTATTTTCGAATAATAATCCTTCAACAAATATGTTTTATCTCGTTCATTTTATGCTCACAATCAGTTAAATTATGAAGATAACTATATACATAAGATCATTGAATGATCTAGGTATTTCTTAATCTTCCCGTAATAAGTTGTCCTACAAAACAAGCTTCTTTTCTAGTTTTCCATTCACCAAATTAAAACATTAACTCTTAACAATTTTTTCATCACCATCAATGCTTACAATCACATTCTTTAGATTATAAACGATACAAATAGGCAAAAAAAAAAAAATTGTTTTAGCAATGAAATTTAGAGACAAAATTTGATACAAGCATGTTTATGTCATAAAATATATGTCACTATAATTGATTAGCCACAGAATTTTCGTGATGAAATTTTATCGCTAAATTCACACTATAAAAAGTAGTGGATTTACAACAAAATTTGATGTAAAATAGACTGTCACTGATTGATTAGTAATATAATTCCGTTGCTAATCCACTACTTTTTAGTAGCAGTGTAATTCAAAACTAAATCATTGAAGGGTGTGTGGGCTCAATCTTTGTTAACTAGTCTAACATTCGTTGGCTTCCTTATGGGAATTCATTTATACATGTTGAGTACTTAGTGGATAAGGGATTGAACAAAGGGAAAATTCTAAAATATCCCATTGCAAAACTTATTGTCAAAATGTACATGAACTTTGTTTAAGAACCAAAATGCAATATCTTCAGTGGGTACACCTCTTCTTCAGCTATGTGCTGCCTATCTTTAACTATATGCAAAGTGGAGAAGACACTTGCACATAGTTAAAGATATGTTACATACACCACTCAAGGACCTGGATGGCTAGCTCCTTGATATTTTTACTTGATAAATTTTGAAAAGGAGGGATTTGTCAATAATTTTCCCGTGAAAGACACGAAAGCATTTTTCATTAAGGGGTAATGTTGGGGTCCTGAGTCAAAGCATTGGTATGAGTATGGGCGGACCCAGGTATTAAGTTGGGGGCAAGTGCCCCCCCAATAAATTTAGGATTTTTTTATTAAAAAAAATTAAATTAAATTAATACATGTTTGAATAATTACCCACCCTTAAATTAAGTGCACACCTTTAATACATCAAGGTTGCACTTCGTAATGGGATGGAGGATGAATAGTTGAATGATTGTTTAATACCTTATATTGAAAAAAGATGTATTTGATAACATTAATAATAAGTCAATTATGATGGAATTCCAAAAAATAAGGTCTAGAAGGATTACATTCTAATTATTTTTATTGTAATATTCTTTTATTATTATTAAAATATATGTACTTGAACTTATTGAGTGTCTATCCTTCATTGTAACTTATGTAGCTGCATTTATTTCTAACAGTATTTAGCATTGCTTTTCTAAATGACAGGTTTGTAAAATAATTGTCTCTCTTATTACATCATCAGTATTCACTTGATTTCATAAATATTTTTTTTCTTATTTATATTCTTTTATTTTTTAATGCATTTACAACTTTCATAAAAAAAAAAAGGGGGGGGGAAAGCGCGCCCCGAACCCCCAAATATCCCCGTCAATTGTACCCCATTCTGTAATTTTCTGGGTATGAGAAGAAGATGAGTAGAGATCTTTCCCGATAGAGACCCTTAGTACTCATATAATGCTTTGATAGGATATATCAATTTTGATTCAACAAGATGCCTTCATATAACTTTTGAGTTCATGCCTGTGGTTGTTTGAAAATTCACCTGGTACAAAAGTATGGTGATGGAAAAGAAACTGCAATTATGAAGGTACCCAGAAAATGAAACTTGAGTGTTTTTGGTTATTCATAATGCTAACTTGTGTGGCTGTGGCTTCAATAGTGATTCGCCTCTGTCTATGTGCATGGTGTGTGCAGACAGCTGAACCTCTGTTTTGTTCAATGTTCAACCCTATAGGAATCATTTTCACTGTCATCATGGGTTCACTCTTTTGGGGAGATGATTTTTTCCTTGGAAGGTAACATTTAACACCATATACTCCCTGGTGCATTTTGTAAGATGTCTTCTAGAAAATATTTTTGATGCTTTTTATAAGATGAGTTGAAAGTTTCAATAAGCATTAATTTTTTTTTTCATGTATGCCTATATTTAATAAGTGTAGCGAGAGAGTAGAAACTAATATAATGTTGAAGTTTAGTGTAACATCCCATTTTCAAAAGCAGTATAATTTTTTTTTCATCAGAGTAGAGTATCGGAGCGTAAGAGTAACTGATACATATATTTAAAATACCGTAAGTCTGGCTGATTACAGTAATGGTACATTGTACCGAGTGTTTACAAAAGTAGATAACAACGGAGGAAAGTCTTCAGCCGGGTCTCTATGCGGCTTGCTTGCCTTTCTCCTCGGTCCTCGGTCCTCCCGAACTCGATGCTATGTTAAGAGCGAGGTCCAATGCACCGGACCCCGGTAACGGTTAACCTCATGTTTACATACATCATATAAGTACTACGAGATATACATGGAATTTTGACGACACTTACTACGTTCAAAGTAGGGTATACATAATCGAGATATATATGGCAATAACAACACGTCGGATGTAAGGTTAAGGCACAAGGAGAAATGTACATGATCAGATATGCACGGCAATAACAATACAGTCGGATGTAAGGTTAAGGCACAACGGACATTGGTCATAATCGGATATGGACGGCAATAACAATACAGTCAGATGTAAGGTTAAGGCACAACAGAGAAAATACCGCATGACGGAGGAAAATACATGGAATTTTGACGACACTTACTACGTTCAAAGTAGGGTATACATAATCAGATATATATGGCAATAACAATACAGTCGGATGTAAGGTTAAGGCACAAGGAGAAATGTACATGATAAGATATGCACGGCAATAACAATACAGTCGGATGTAAGGTTAAGACACAACGGACATTGGACATAATCAGATATGGACGGCAATAACAATACAGTCAGATGTAAGGTTAAGGCACAACAGAGAAAATACAGCATGACAGAGGAAAATACATATATGCATACAATAACCATCAGAGTTAGTGTTACAGTACGCGAACGTACATAACCTCACATTAGCATACAATACACATAGCACATACATGCATATCATAAACATCAGCGTTAGTGTTACAGTACGTGAACGTACCTTGTCGACGGTACAACGGTACTTTTATGGAAAAACGGAAAATTTGACAGCGGCGTAAACAGCGGGATGTCGGCGGTACGACAATGCACGATTAACTCGGATATCCTAAAATGATGATATTTATCAACATTTAGCATCATAACGGGCATTTTAGGTACAAATTACCATTTTTCCCCTGACTCCCTAATTGGCGGAATTTCGCCAGAGCTTCGTTGTTTTGACTCTAATCTTCCAAAATTTCGCCAGAACTCTTTTCCCAACATGATTTTCGAAATATATATCATATTTAACCCAAAAACATGATATCTAAAATATATTGGAAGATTAAAGATCAAAACAACATTCCTACTATAACTACCGAAAGAACTACCGAAACTTAAGACTAGGGACCGAAGAACTTACTCCGCTTGGCTAGAACTTCCAAGAGCTCCTCCTTCTCTCTACTCTCTCTCTATATTTCGGTTCTTGGTGTGAAGAAATGAGGAGAAGGGGCTTGGCTATTTATAGAAGCAAGGAGGGACAAGGTTGGAATTACATCAATTGTCTTCAAATCGGATTTCAACCGTCGGATCGCACTTTGACACATGGCTCGATCTTGGCCTTACACCTATTTGGCTGACATCATCCTTCTAGAAGAAGATGATGTCATGCATGACATCACATGTGCTGACTTACCGATAGCGTTTCCCCGATCGGTGTCTGAATCGCGTAATTTTGCCGAATCTCAAAAATCCAGGAACTAGGTTTTGTAGTTCCATTCTTTCTCTTTAAAAATACTGGGTTTCATTATATTTTTGATCCCATTAAGGGTATTCCGTTATCTGCCGAAGATTTTCGGACAGACACCAACGGTTACGGAAATCACTTCCGGAAGTGTCAACTTCTGGACAGAAATCCGCTGGTACGTAATATGTTCTGACCTAAGAAACCTTATCCTTGGTTTGTCACAACTATTTTGTTTTGTATAGGTTCTCATTTCTACTATCTTCCCTATTCTTTATTTATCCTGTATCTTAATAACTCATTTGGTTTCAGAAATGACTTCTGAGATAGTCCAATCCGAGGTAGAAATTCACTGGTTTATAAAAAGTCCAGATGGTTCTGACTTCAATCCTATATTTTGGTGTAGGATTTTATTTCTATCCATTCTCAAATGTCCTGTTGGCTCTTTACCGATTATATTATTATTTTATTCAAAATATCTATATATATATTTATTTTTATTTTATTTTATATTTATTTTTCTAAGCATAAAATATTTTATTATTTATTTAATTATTAATTTCGAATTTCTCCCTTAAATTAATTATTTACTAATTAATTTACTTATATCTGAATCTAAACAATTAGCCACTAATTACTTAATTAGCCATTTACTAATTGTTGATAATTTTCATAATTAGGATAAATTATTATCTCACAACTATTTGACTTACATTGGTATTTTATATCTCATGTAAAATATTAAAAATACCAGGGGCCATAAAGTGCTTTTAATATTATTATATTTATGCTTCTATATTTTTCAAGGAAATAATCTCAAAAATTCCTAAAATTAGAGACAACATACTTCCTAATTTTTTGTCGATATTTGTTGCCATATGAGATTTTAGCTCTTTTTAGAAGGTGAGTGGCAATTTTCTTCCTTATAAAATACATTTTTCACGGATTTTAGCTCTTTTTCTTTTCAAATTTTCATAGCAATTACCTTAGAAAATAAGATAATTATAACTTATTATTTGGAACCACATATTCACCTATATCCAATAGGTATTATTTACTAATTTATGATACTTATCATAAATACGATTTTTAGGGTATTACATTTAGGTTGATTAATATGATAATATTGAAAATCACTAGAATTTTATGGAAAATTTAATATTCTTAACTTTTTTTAAATATATGTTAATTAATTAGAAACCTCTTCTATAAGATCTTATCCATTAGTTCTTAATATAAGTCCCTTTACAGAATTTAATAAAACATTCATGACACAGTTTTCAAAAATACCTTTGTCTCCTTTACTCTTGCCTTTTCATCCTAACTATACCACTCAAAGGATTGTTTTTGAAAGTTTATAAAATTCTTGATATTTAACAAATTGTTTTAATATCATGAAAATTATTAAGATGGTCTTATAAAAAAGAACAGGAGGGAGTGTTTAGTGTTCTGTTTAAGTGGGTCTCCTTTTTTAGGTGTTTACATGTCAGTACAGGGACGGAGGCACACTAGTGCCTATGTGGGCAAGTACAGGGACGGAGGCACACTAGTCTCCTTTTTTGTCTCCTTTACTCTTGCCTTTTCATCCTAACTATACCACTCAAAGGATTGTTTTTGAAAGTTTATAAAATTCTTGATATTTAACAAATTGTTTTAATATCATGAAAATTATTAAGATGGTCTTATAAAAAAGAACGGGAGAGGGAGTGTTTAGTGTTCTTTTTAAGTGGGTCTCCTTTTTTAGGTGTTTACATGTCGGACGGGGACGGAGGCACACTAGTGCCTATGTGGGCAAGTGCGAGACATAAACAATATTAAAAATATATATATTGTAAAGGACTTTGGTTACAATTTAGCTGGTTGGAGCAATTGGTTATTGCCTTCCACATTCATATGCAAGGTCCCGGGTTCGAACGGCTCAGGGCTTATATCCCCTTGTTTTTTTTGCCATTTCATTGTTTCAGTTCGAACAGCCCCCTCTTCATCCGAATCCCAAACCTCCGTCTGCGTCAACTCACCGCTCTCACCCACGGTGCTCTCGGCTCCCAAACCTCCGTCGTCGGCAGCTCCTGCCAAGGTAATTTTTTGAAATTTCATTGTTCTCAGTTCTCAATCACCGATCCCCCTCTTTTCAATTTCATTAGGGTTCTATGTTTTCCATTCTGATTCTGATTCAATACATTAGGGTTCTCTATTTTCCATTCTGATTCTGATTGCAGTTCGATTCGCGACGCCATCTAAGACTGTGAGTGTTTCTTCTTCCTCCGTCTTTTTTGCGGTTCGCTCCATTAGATGTTGTTCATCTCTTTAATAAATTGCTTCTGCTGTCTTGGCAAAATGGAAATTTGGACTTGTTTCAGAGGAAATTTGAAAGAATTTAAATCTTCTTGGTTGATTTGGAACTTATTGGAATTGTATGTTGGTTTTTTGCTCGGATGATTGAGTTTTTGTTGCTTTGCTACTAATCGTCGTATGGAATTGGGGAAGCTTGTCTTCCTTAGCTTGGTATTGTCTTTTTGGTACTTCTTGTTGCTTGATTGTTCTTATAGATTCTCGCTTTCAAGATGTCTCATAATTTCCAATCAAGCTCCAATTCATTGATTGTAGCTCACTTGGCTATTATGGAGATAATCTGTAGAGTGTTTGTGTTGGGGTAAAGAAGAGAATATTAAATTCGTAGTTGAAAATGGATTGACGTAAAATTGCAAAAGGAAGCTAATTCAAGGGCTTCCAATGTCGTTGTCGCTTCTTTGGCGACGGAGGTGAAACGAGGATGATAGGTCTCGCCACGAATGAGTAGTTTGTAGGTCTTGGGTTTAACCCCATCTTGTCAATTGTCATTTGCCAAAAGAAAAGTGGTACGGGGTCATGCGAGTGCCTTCTTTATAAATCTTACTTTCAATCTCATTGTTATTTACCACGAGTTCGGTTCATTTTCTCTATAAAGGCACACTTAGGTAGTGCTACTTCATGACTTCTCCGAGTTCTTGTGTGATTATCATTTTACCTTCGTGATGTTATTCCTCCTAGCTGTATATAAATGCGAAATATTATTTTAAAGCATTTAAAAATTGCTCTGTCTTGTTTCATCCAACCCTACCATTTGAATGCATGATATTGCTTTATTCCTAACACAACTATGTTGTTTGTGATACTATAATATAAGTTATACGTGAATCTAAAGAAAAGAACAATTCTGGACCTGACTAATCCCTTAGATTTCTTGAGTTTCAAACACGAAATTCTAAAAGAGAAAAGCGTTGAATAAAAATTTAAAAAAGATTGCAAAGAGACAACCTAGAGATATCTTACATCGGTTTCCTCACCATATATGCACATCATTTTGCTTCTATTATGACAGTGTTAGACATTGGGCATTGCGGGATATAAAAAATATTTGAAACAAGTGATTTCTTCTATTATAAAAACCCCATCTCTAATGATGGTAGGGTAATGCCTTATAGAAACATCCCTGGAAAGAACTAATCGTTGTAGTAAAGGTTAGTTGACTTTTGATTATTATTTTTCTATGTTAATGCATTTGTGTTCTCATTGTTTTTCTTCCTCCTTTATGTAGGTGTTTGGTGTTGAACCTATTGAAAGTGACATGCTCTCTAGTGGATAGCCTTTTTGAGGCATCTTGAACTTGGAGTGCTTAGGTTTGTAACTATCTTTCTCTTATTCCTTTGCTCTATGGTGAAAGCATGATAATAGATGTTCTTTAATCTTATCAAACTTTTTTCCTTCTAGAAAATGTAAACGATACAATCTTAATGTATTTAAAACTTTCCTTAAAAAAAAAAAAATTCGAGGGCGCTGCCCCCGAACCCCCTAACCCCTACACTAATTGTGCACCCATAAACTATAAATCCTAGCTCCGCTCCTGTGTCAGTATGTGACTAATTTGACATTTGTTTTTAATGAATTGAGTCTATGAATGTGTTTCTGATAACGATTTTGAATGAAATGTATTGCAGTTTTGTGAGAGCAATTATAATTGTGTTGGGATTGTATGCTGTGACGTGGGGCAAAACTAAAGAAGAGAGGAAGGTTGAAGCAAACTTTGAAAACTTGGAGTCATCTTGCCATATTGCTCCTCTGCTGCAAAACAAGACTTAACAGATCACTTCTATATCCCCCCCCCTCCCTCTATATATATGGAAATGGCATGCACAAAAGGTTGAATCTTGTTCAGCAGAAATTTTTTTGAGGATCTGAAAGTTGCTGATGGTATGAAATCAGATTCTCTTTGAACAAGAGAATGGGACTGTCCTATGGTGATTAAAAAATTAATTTAATGTACTTTTAAAATCTTGTAAATAATACTAGTAACTAATTTCCAAACACTTGTTAGTGTCCGCTCAGGTTCTGAACTCGAGAAATATGGCAAATCTTCACCTCCCAAGTACGCCTCAACATATTGAGAGTTTGAGAAAATAAGATAGAATTAATTGTTGATATAGGTTATATATGAAAATATGTATGCTAATATATATATATGTTTTCTAAAAAATAATACTTGTTGTAACACTTGCGTCAGCAAGCACCAAAGCAAGTCATATTTTTCTTTTACTTACCGTAGCCCTTGCTGATGCAAGAAGTCAAATTTTTTGTACTTGCTGTAATGCTTGCGTCAGCGAGCGCTACATTAAGTATTATTTTTTAAAAATAAAATAAAATACAAGCTGTAGTGCCGGTGGAAATGTTACAGCTTGTTTTTGTAGCGATGTCATATGTGTCTTTTCTTAAGCGCCACAAATATTAAAAAAAGAAGCGCTACAACTTTCATTTTCTATAGTAGTGAAACAGAACATCAGAACTTATCAAATTATGAGTGTATAATTGATAACATTAAAATATATTCTTGATAGAACATATTTTTTTCCTTTCATGAAATATGATTATCTTTGCTTCCTTAGGCGAGAAATTTGTTAAGTTTTTTCAATTATGTTGCTGGAAAATAGCATTTCAGACATTAGTTGGGTAAAATTTTTTTGCAGAGTTAAATTATGTAGTAACTTGAGTTAGACGACATGCTAATATCAAAGTTCTTTTTAATGCCATTGAAGAAGTAATCCAATGAGTCACTCCTTATGCCTTGATTAACGATCGTCAAAAACAGAAGAGAAAAGTCTAAACAAATTAGTCACAGATCGATCGGTATTCCTTTCTTACCTAATTAAGAACCTTGTGTTTTTAGACATATAAACAAAAGTCCTTCTATATCAAACAATCTTCTAGAAAAAAGAAAAAGAAAAACACACACAAGAAGAACAAACTGGATACAACATTTATTTATGTTGTGAGATGGTGAAGGACAGATTTCAATACTTGAACAAGAATGAAAGATTCTTACTTACTTGAATGAACAAGTGGCGGCGGCAGAAACGTCTTGAGGAGCAGGTTGTGGTGGCTGGCCGAATAGGCGGTGGTAATGCTGGAGGAGGAGAAGATCAATGTGAAGAAGCCGACTGAAGCACGATAGCATCTGATAAGAGAAAACAAGGGGTTTTTTAGTTTAAGAGGTAGCCATGGAAAAAATCAAAAAATTGCTATTAGCAATTTTGTCAGGATGAGATACAAATTTTCTCTCACTTAAAAAAAACCCCACATTTGGAGGGTTGAGAAAGGAGGGGAGAAGAGCACTAGAAGACCAAAAAAATTTCTCACCCCTCACCTCCCCTCCTTCCAACCAAACAAAGTTTTTACATCTTAAACCCTCATTCTCTAAGTACAATATGAAATTGGCTTAGGGAGTAAGACGTGATCTTATCTATTAATCTGTTATCCCTATCTAATGGTCACGCTTGAATCTCGCCTTATGCATACGTTCCTTTTTTAGGTGACTTTCCACATCATTGGTCAGTTACCATCAATCCATTGGTCAGTTACTTTAAGGCTATGTGGTTTTCTTCTCTCTTATAACTTCTCATTTTCTTTGGCGCCCATTCTCGAACCATTAGCTTTGAAGTTTTGAGAATTTTCGGCTTTTCCTTTACAAATTCTCTAAAGGTATTTCTTTTTCGCTTTTTTTCCCCTTGATACTTGGTGTGGCCATGGCTTGTTGCTTTTGTGTTTTTCAAAACTTGGGTTAGGTTTTTTTTTTTGGGTTAAAGAGCAAATTTACCAACCAACTATTAGGGCAGGAACGTTGGGCACAAAAAAAATTTAATGGTACCAAAAATACCAACAAACAATTGAATTTGTTAAAATAACACAACACCGTCAGATCCCTTCTAACCTCCATTTCGAATGAATGTGCCAAGTAGGATTATAAGTCCAGCTCAATGCTAGGCGGCTTTTTTTTTTTTTTTTTTTTGGTCAAGAATTCCCAGTGGCTTCAAACGGAGGTTAGATAGTGGCTTCAAGCAAGTATGATTGAGGAATGTCTGACGAGAATCGCGAGTGGATTTCGTGATCGACAGTGGCGCTAGGGTTTTGGTAGCTGAAATTTTCTGATGCCGTGGAAGAAGTGGCCGAGAGTGGACAAGGTGGCGGAAGCATCCGCCAAGCATCTTCCTGAGGGAAAACTTCAAGATGCTGCTGAGTTCATTGAAAAAGAGGCTGAGAGAGTAGATGAAATTGCCGATACAGTAGGAGACGTCTTACATATGGTTTTTACATTTTATCTCACTGCCAACTACTCTCTTCGTTTAATTTCATTATCTCCGCTAGATGTCACGGCCTTGGACTTGATCTCCCAAATACCGTGCTGGCCTTAGCTTGATCACCCCTCTCGATCTTGCTAAGTCAGCCGAATCCCCTTGAGTAGGCAAAGAACACAAAGACTAAGAGAACTTTAGAGAGAGAAAGAGAAATGTAGAGAGAGAGAAGCTCTTGAACACAAATGACTTGGATTCCCTGGATGGTTATAAATGAAGGAGGCATCTCCTATTTATAGCCTACAACCTCCTTAATCAACGGCCAAGATTAAAAAGATCCTACGGTGGAGAAGGATTGTCCAGAACCTTCTCCTAAAATATCTAGATACTTACACAATTACACAAGTCTCTAGAATTCTCTACAAAGCTCTACCACTATGTACACACATCTTCAACATTCTAGGAGTTTCTAGACTTGTCCATACTTGAAGTCTCAACCTCCTAGTTCAATGCAGAGTGTCTGTGCACGCGAATTATCCAGCGTTCCTTTCCAGGCGTGACATAGAGCTTTACCTAATCCCTTGTTCTTTCCATATATTTCTCTATATACAATCCAATCCAATAATAAAAAACTTCTCAATCATATCAATCCCACCTTACTCTTAATTAATATACTATATAGTTCCAAGCGTACGTCGATCGATGGTTTGATATTATTCATTCAAGTAGTTATATGAAACTGCAGGTAGAAGAAACAGGAAAGGAGGTGGAATTGCTCCTCGGTTCAAAGAAGACGAAAGATCAAAAGTAAAGAAGGGACCCACGTGCGCATCTTTGAAATTAATTACGTGCATCATTATTTTCTTCTCAATTTTTTTTTCTTCTCTCCTTTTCAAGATTTCATCAGCATTTTCTTGCTTTTACTCTGCTGCATCACGTGGTTCTTGTACGTTTTGGCAGTCTTCTTCCACTGACAGCTGCTCTCTATTCATCTTTGTCATTCCACGTGCTTAGACTTTTTCATTCTCCTTGTTTCTCTCAGTGACGCCATTTTCTCTTTCCATGGCGAGTTCATCTTCTTCCGCCGAAACCTCAGTCGGCGTTTCTTCATCTCCAACTTCCGATTTGGCTCAATCAATTGCTAATCCATATTATTTGCATCCGAATGAGAATCCATCTTTGATTCTTTGTCCGTGCCTGATGCAAATTGGGGATTCTTCACCAAAAAAAACACAAAAAAGCCACCTGGGCATTGACCAAAAAAAAGAGAGGGATCAGTTGGACTTATAATCCTACGTGGTATTCATTCTAAACGGAGGTTAGAAGGGATCTGACGGTGTTGTGTTATTTTAACAAATTCAATTGTTTGCTGGTATTTTTGGTACCATTAAAAGTTTTTTGTGCCCAACGCTCCAAGCCTAATAGTTGGTTGGTAAATTTGCTCCTTAACCTGTTTTTTATATAGTTCTAGTTTCCTTTTCTGTGTTCGCTCTTGTTCTTGTGATTTTGTCATGAGGTTGAATTTTCTTCCTACATTTATTTGAATTGCTTTGGTTGTAGGGGATCAGATTCTTATACCTGACATCATGAACCACTAGCGCTGAACCCCTTTTGATTTCGCTATGAAATGCGACTTCTTTGGTTTTGTCCTTCATGATTTTCTAGTCTTAGACTATTGTACCTTTGGCATTCTTGCCTACATGATTTATTTTGCACCTTTTCTTTTTGTAGGTTTATAATGTTAGAATCAGATAGGTCATCTGTTAGTATCATTGGTTATATTGGGGGAAACCATGGGACCAAGGTATTGTCTAGTGTGGGTGAGAGACAAATTTAGATAGTAGGGGTATCGTCGAGGGAGACCAAGGTCTTGATGTAGTTTTTGAGAGTGCTGTTGTGTTAGTGGGATCCACGGCTTCTACCACACTTCATAAGAGCCTTAGGAGGGTTTGTAAAACCTACAACATCCCTTAGCATATTCCCATGAGGGCTCTTTCTCTAAACAAAAGAACTGATTAATACGTCAATGATTGTGCATCCATGAATGTTGAACCTTTTAAGTATGGAGCTTTCCTACCTTTACCCCCTTGATTGTGGGGTTATGTCGTCATTTCCATCTTGTCCCTTCTCAACTTATGCTCCATGTCTGGAGGGTTGCCATGTCGGTAAAGGTTTTAGCCAAGTGAGTAGGGATTGAATTCTCAGCAGAAGACCTATTAGAATCTTACTATCTACTAATGAGGAAACTTGGGATGTACACCTTTTTTTATCATACCAAACACATGGTTCCAATTAAGGGTTTCCAAATCAATGATAATAGGTAGGAGGAGAGGTTTGTATTTGTGGATTCTCAGTTCTTGGTTGAAGATGGTTAAGGAGTAAGCACCAAGTGAAATCCTATTGGTAAGTTCTTCCTCTTTTAACTCGTGGTAGGTTTGAACCATGTTAAATTTTCATACCATGTTTTTTTAGACGTGAAAAAGAATAGGAGGGCATCAGAGGGTGGCATTGTACCATCTTATCTTGTTGTCTTAGGATTTCGACTTGTATTAACCATGTGTTCTTCTTTTCAGTAAAATTAGTCTTAAAGGCTAAACCATTCAAGGTCCCAAATTTGGAGGAGGCTAAATCGAGGCTTTAGACTAGGTCCGCTGGTTAGTCAAGCGCTCCTTGTGTGCAACGCCATCGGATCTTGAAGGTCTGGACAAGGGTAAGACTGTGATTGGGCTCAACAAGAAGCGCAAGAGTGTTGGTGGTTTGTCTGAGGGCTGTGGTTTCAACCTCCAGTTTCCTAGCAAAACTTCTCTATTGTCTAACACCTCTCAGGCGATTCCGATGGTGTGTCGCCTCTTGTTCCATAATGACCTCGCTATACTTGAGGCCCAAGGCTTGGCTGACTCTCTGCACCTTTGTGTTACTCACACCTTCTAGGTATTGTTTTCTTGGCTTTTCCCTTTGTTAATGATGTATCATATTCGTCTTACCATTTTCATATAGATTGCAAGGTTTTCAAAGCTTGTTATATCTTGAGAAGGAGTTCTAGAAGTTGGTAACACAAGTGTCTGAGAAGGATAAAGCTCTTCAGGAGTCGCAACGTGAAGTTTTGCTCTTGTCTGATTTACGGTCCAAGCTTGAAGCTTAAGTGGAGCAATCCTCTAAAGAACTTGTCAAAGCCAAATACAAAATGACCATCCTTGAGAATGAGAATGGTGGCTTTAAATAGTACTTGGACGAGATCACCCTAGAATAGATCTTTAAGACCTGTGCCCAACTCATGAAAGAGTTAAGGATGGAAAGTCGGCCAACTGGGACCCTGACCAAGCTATAGTTGAGTATGAATCATTGTTTGATGGTAAGATTGAGGACAATACCCCTATTGGTATTGCTAAGGATAGTTCTGCAGTCATAGCTGAGGTTAGTCCTATGATGGTGCTGAGGATGGTTCGGCTGGTGTGCAAGATGGCAATTGATGGAGGGTGTGTGTCATCCTTCTTTCTTTAAACGTTGTTAATGTAATTTGGTTTGGCTATTTGTGGCCTTTTTTGGTGTGGTTCATCCCAACACTCTATGACAATTCCTAATACCTTTATGTTTTTTTGGATAGTAAGGTTGGCAACTTATGAATGTCAGTCCTAGTTTAAATATGACTCGTTTAGTTTTCTATCATATCGTGTGCGTTCTCAAATTCATCTTTATGGTTGTTCACTTCTTAGAGTGTTTGGTACGTTAATGTATACATCTTCATGACCCGGTTTGTGTCCACCATGGGACTCCCCTTAGGTGGGGTCTTCTAACCTTAAGAAAATTGGAGTAGAGAGCTCTTAGTTAGTTTGATGTTTTTGGCGTAATATTATACTTGGCTCTTCGATTTGATATGCAAGCCATAGTTTAGTAGGTTACTAAGTCATTCATGTATGAACTAAAACGTCAATCACGGTAAAAAGTAGGGTTTTGTTTTGCTAATGACCAAATCAGATTGTGAGGATCAAAGTCACATCAAAGTTACATCACTTTTGGAAAGTACATTATCAAAGAATTTCGATTAAAAACAATTTCATAGTTGGTGTGTCAACCGGGCTGCAATCGAACCGGTAAAGTCTTTTATTATGGAAACCTATAAGTGTAAATAAGGAAATTTGTGGGACTTTTGGTATTTGAGTATCGAATGTAGCACTATAGCTAAGAGCATTGGTCGTGTTTTGAAATTGCATTTACAACATCTATCATTATGCTCTTACATACAAGGTTAGGAGATATGGAAAAATAGGAGGTAAATTTGAAAAGTAGAAATTCAAAATTTGTACCTCATAAGTTGTATGGCGTTCCAGCTATATTGGATAGGTTTTCCATTCTTATCGCTCAGTTGGTAGGTGCCTTGTCCCACTATCTTAGTTACTTAGTAAGGACCTTCATACATCAAACCTAACTTACCATCGCTTTTCTCTTTAGTATTCTGGAAAACTCTCTATAGAACTTATTTTTCCATTTTGAACTGTCTGGTGTATACGTTCTTATAGTAGTATCGGGCTATCTTCTGTTAGTAAATCGCAAGTCTGATCAAGGCCTATTCTTGATGCTGGTCAAGTAAGACTAATTGATCAATTAGGGGTTGTATGTTAAATTCTTCATCCGCCCAGCTATACCGTCCAACCTCGACTGGAATCATTGCTTTAGATTTGTATACTAGAGAAAAAGGGCGTCTCCCCTGTTGATGTGCAAGAAGTGGTTCAATATGCCCATAATACTGAAGGGAGCTCTTCGACCCATCTGCATTTTACCTTGTTGAGCCTCTTCTTTAACGAGGTAATGATAATTTTGTTGCTTGATTCTGCTTGTTCGTTGGACTTAGGGTTGTGTGAGGTGGAGAAGCGAAGTTTTATTCCTTATTTTTGACAAAAGTTTCTTAACTTATGCCTTATGAACTAGGATCCATTGTCACAGACCATCTCTTTGGGTAGTCCAAACCTATATATAATGTTCTTCAAAACAAAGTCAATAACATCATGTTATTGCACTTGTGCATATGACTTTGCCTCGACCCACTTGGTGAAGTAGTTTTTCAATACCAATATGTAAACGACCTTCCTTGGAGCCAAAGGTAGTTTTCCTACTAAATCCATTCCCCACTTCATGAATGGCCAAGCTGGTGCGATGGTATGTAATGTTTCAAGTGGTTGGTGTGTTAGGTTGGCAAACCTTTGGCATCTATCACACTTATTGACTAAGGTAACATCAATGTGGGCCAATAATACCCAGATTTGAGCATCTTGCATACCAAGCTCATGCTTCCTGTATGGTCCTCATAATCCCTTTCATGAATTTCTCTTAGTATGTAAGTGGCCTCTTGTGGTCCGACGCACCTCATGAGTGGTCCTACATATGATCTTTTGTATAATTTGTCGTCCAGAATACAAAATCAAGCAGGATGAACCTTTACCCTGCAAGCCTTATTCCTATATTCTGGGAGGACATTGTCATACAAGTATCATAGAATAAAGGACCTATAATCCCATGTTAGATTATTTAACTGTAACAAACTTGAGCTAGGGTGGATAACTGGAATCGTAGGTGAACTACTGATTCCAACGTTGTTTGGTCGGTTTGAATGGAAGATCCCAAATTGGCTATTGTGTCAGTTTCTGGGTTGTTGTCTCTACCAACTTAAGTTATTTGGAACTCCCAGAAACTTAGTCAAAGAGGTCGTTAGCTTGTGGTAGGTTTGCAAACATAGGTCTTTCGTTTGGTACATACCATCTAGCTGCTTTGAGACCATTTGTGAGTTGCACTTGACTTCCAGTCTTTTGACCCCAATTTCTTTCTCAAGTTGCAAACCTGTAATCGAAGCTTCGTACTCTGCCATATCATTAGTAGCTCTAAAATCACAAAATACAGACTATTGTATGGAGTCACTACTCAGAGACTTTAAAATGATGCCTAACCTCGTACCTTTTACATTTGACGAACCATCCATATACAATGTCCATTTTAAGTGTTGGTTTTCACCACTTATACTCAGTAATTATTTATTAGCGTCTAACTATATGTCCAGACTAAAATCATCTACATAGTCTACTAGGACATGGGATTTTATTGCAGTGCGTAATAAGTAGGTTATATTTAATTCACTTAGTTTTACAGACCTCTTAACTAACCTACTTGATAGGTTTGGTTTATGCAACACATTCTTTAAAGGGTAAGTAGTTACTACTATAATGGGGCGGCACTGAAAGTAGGGGTGAAGCTTTTTTAATGCGAAAACAAGTGATAAAGCTAGTTTTACAAGTAGAGGTACTTGGTCTCGACGTCTAGGAGGGGCTTACTTATAGAATAGATGGAGTGCTGCTTTCCTTCCTCATCTCTAACCAAAATAGCACAACAGCTCTGGGTGACATGGTCAAGTACACACACAATGTCTCACCTTCCTTTAGTTTTGACAGCAATGGCGCGTTGGTCATATACTGTTTCAGCTGTTAGAGAGCATTTTCACATTCTTCGCTCCATTAGAAGCTCTTGTTCTTCCTTAAGGCGTCGAAGTTTCTCAGATGATCTAGAGATGAATCTAGTTAGAGCTGCTACCCAGCTTGTCAGCTTCTAGATGTCATTAAGTGGGTGTTTGGATAACTCTGAAACCGTAGTTTTAGAAGCCATTTTCCGTAAGCCGAGACAAAAATCCTCTTACATGCTTTCCTCATAAATTATAAAAGCTATTCTCCAAAAGCTAATCAAAACACATACTTAAAGCACCTAGGGATGGTATGTCGAGTATGACAATGATCTGGCTTGGATTTACCTCAATCTCCCTATGCGATACTAGATATCCCAGGAACATCTTTGTGGTAACACCAAACGAACATTTCTCTGGGTTCAAATTCATGTTGTTCTTACGGAGTAAATTGAACGTTTGTTCAAGGTGTGCCACGTGTTGATCTTCATGGAGGGACTTCATGAGCATGTTGTCAATGTACACTTCTATGGTTTTACCTATATGTCACGCAAACATCTTATTGACAAGCCTTTGATAGGTTGCTCCTGCATTCTTTAGTTTGAAAGGCATAACCTCAACACAATAAATACCCTGTTCAGTTGTAAAAGCCATTTTATCTTTATCATTAGGGTGCATTAAGATTTGGTTATAACCAAAAAAGGCATCCATAAAACTTAATAATTCATGTTCAGATGTAGCATCAACTAAGAAATCAAGGTGCGCTAATGGAAAGGAATCTTTTAGGCATGCTTTGTTCAAATCAATAAAGTCTATACATATTCGATGCTTACCATTATTCTTTGGTACGACCACTACGTTAGCATGCCAGTCTGCGTATTGAACCTCCCTTAACAATCTAATGTTTAAGAGTTTCTTGACTTCTTCATTTATGAGTTGATTCCTTTCTAGTGAAAACTTATGACGCTTCTGTTTGATTGGTTTGTATGATGGGTCAACATTCAGTTGGCGTGTTATCACCTTGGGGTCTATACCTGTCATGCCCACGTAGGACTAGGCAAAACAGTCAATGTGGTTAGTTAAAAACGTGATTAATGCACCTTGTATATCGGGTAGTAGGTCTTCCCTGACATAGATCCTGCTTTCTAGATTGTCAGTATCAATGTGCACTCCATCGAGTTCTTTTATCCTGGGTTGGTTTTGCATTATTATAGGGGCATGTCCTACAATTGCTATGTCGACTGCTTGTCTAAAGGTTTCATGGTAGCATTCTTTAGCTATTCTTTGATCTCCTTTAATCGTGATACACCCTAGGGGGTTTGGACCTTTACTAGCTGTTAGAGGGTGGAGGGTACGACCTTCATCTTGTGGATCCATTGTCTCCCTAACAATGCCTTGTATGCTGACGAATAATCCATCACTTGGTATTTTAATTGGTAGGTTTCGTCCTATCGCCTAGTTTAGGAGGGTAATTTCCCTGATGGTCCTACCTGGTGCTCCATTCTCAAAGACTAGCACAGATCATGAGCGAATGATTTGGGATTCCAACCCAATTTCTTTGACTATCTCGAGGTATATTATATTAATTGAACTACCTTGATCAACCAACACATGTTTAATGTCAAAATTACCAAGGAACACAAGAATAACCAATACATTGTCCTGTGGTTAGTCCATATCATCTATTTCTTCTTCAAAAAATGCAATATGACCACCTTTATGGCTGGTTGGTTCATCTTAAGCTTGTTTCGAGTTAGGTCTCTTGGGCAAGAGTCTTGCTTTTGATGCTAAGTATGTGACACCACTAATCATTGAACCCCCTATTATACAATTGATGTTTCGTGGATTCTTAGGTGGCTCCTCTAGCATTGGACCTGCATGATTAGTTCCATTATTTGACAAAGTAACTTTACCTTTGTTGGTTAGTAAATGATTTAGGTACCCGTGCTTGAAAAGTTTTGAGCCGTCAAGCTTAAGGGCAAGGCAGTCTGCTGTCTAGTAGCCATGGTCTGAATGGAATTTTCACCATTTGGACCTATCTCGCTAGTCCACAGGTTTCTTGGTCTTGGAGGGTCATTTCACACATCGCCCATTTTTGTAAGGATCTTACTAGTTCACCAAGGTTGACTGAGAAGTTGTACTCCTCTATCCTCAGTGGAAGTGTTTGGTTAGGTAAAGCTGTCACACTGTTGGTTTGTTTCCTCTCTTGGTACTTCATAGGGTATGGCTCTGCCTTCCAATTATGGTTAGTACATCTTGGGTTCCTTCTCCATCTATCCATAGTCTAGTCGTCTTGGTAATAGATTTGGCTAGTATTCACTTCGTCTTCCTCCCACTTGATTTGAGCCCGAGCTCGTGTGAACACGTCATCCATGGTACAACATGTACAATTGGCCAGTTCCTTATAATAATCAAAGTTAGGGAGCATGCCTTTCTTGAACGCCGTTGGTGCGTCGCAATGTGGGATGTTTATCTTCTCTTTATTGAACCTGCCTACAAAATCATGCAGTGATTCAGGTTTCCCTTGAATGACTTTGTAGAGGTCATTAAGCTTTTTCTCTAGTTTCTAGCTGCTGTAAAACTGCTAGACAAACAAATCATTTAAGTTTGCATAGGAACCTACTGAGTTGGTTGGTAGGTTAGTAAACCATCTCAAGTTTGGTCTGACCAAGCTTGACCTAAAGCCTTTCCACATTTAGGCCTTACGTAACTCCCTTGGAATTGCTACTATATGTGTCCTTTGACGGTATTGTGCCATGTGCTCATCTAGATCCGTCGAGCCATCATGAAGTTTGTATGAGGGAAGGATAATTTCTTCAACATCTCAATCAATGCTATGTCATTTGTGAACGGGGAGTCTTCAAAGCTATTAAGGGCGCTTTTCTTCATTGGTGATGGTATGCCTAGCAATTGCAGTATCATAGCCTCTAGCTCTTGTATTTCCTCCTTCATCCTCCATTATCTGATAATCTAGAGGTTGGTATGTTCGTTACTGGTGGATTGGCAGTTGCCCCTTGGGTTTCAGTGTTAGGCGAGCCATAAGCGCCCGTTGCATTATGAGGGCCTTCCTAACTAACCTAGGGGTCTCCTTGATTGGTTTGAGAGTCTTCTTGAGCAGCGCGAGGGGCTTCTTGGTAATTTTGCGTATTTACCTGACCAGTATTGAGACCTGTAACAGGAGTTTCATTAGTAGGAATCGTATTTTAATTTCTGTTATCTTCCAACTCTAGCTGATCATATGTCAGGGGGAATCTGTGTGGTAGAGAACTACCTAGAACGATGTGAACTAAGAGTGGCTTGTGTGGTGAGTGATACGACTTGCTCCCGTAAGCTTGAATTCTCTTCCTCCAAACGTTGGAGGCGTTCTTGTTTCTGTGTAAGTCGTTCCTCTTGTTGCAAAACCAGCATGGCCTGTTTGGTTTCTCACCAGCTCGGCTAGTTTGGCGATGCTCACTTCGCGGCTAGCAGTTGCCTTTGCCATGGTTTGTAGCATAGGAAAAAAGGAAAAGAGAAAGACAAGGAAGGACAAGGGGTTTTTTGAAAAAATTGTTGTTGGTTCCCTATGTACGACACCAAATTATTTAACCAAATTTCAATAAGTAGAGATTTTAATTATTGGGTCATGAACAACATGCAATTTCACAAAGGACAATAAGAAAAAATAAGGGTTAAGGTGTAGATTGGTCAACGAAGTATTATGCTAGGAGCATCTGATACAAAAATGTATTGAAGGTACATTAAATACCAACCAACAATTAAAAATGAAAAAAAAATTACCAATCAACTATTAAAAATGGAACCTATCACAGTGACGTTAAAATTAGACAAACTATGTTTGTCCTCGAGAAAGGAATAAGCCTGGAATCATGCTAAATTGGAGCCCCCAATTTTCTGTAATGTCTCACATAAGCAAGATAGAATATTATGGGAGTTGCAATTCGGCGTGATTCCGGGCTTATTCCATTCTCAAGGACAAACACAATTGGCTTTAAGCCTCCATTTTTCATTATAGCTTCTTTGCCATTGTTGTGCTTTACAAGTTTCAATAGAGCAACACTGGCATTCTCTTGCACTAATTTGTGCCTCGTTGACAAAAGTAGAAGCAGAGGTGACATTGTCCCCACTTGGATTAGACACAACCGGTTAATTCCGAGCAAACGAATTTGATACGCTGCTTTGTTCTTCTGCTCCATTGTTCCAAAAACGAGCCTCCGAGAAAGAAAGCAGGACAAAAATTGTGTGCCGTGAGCCTCTTGTTTTGGGACAGGTTTTGTTTCCAGATTTCAGCCATTTTTGGACCGAACTTCGATCATAGGTGTGACCTGTTGATACAGTTACTGGATCTCTCATTAGCTCAAGTGAAATCAGGCATAAAAATCCTTAGGGTTTATGCCATTAATAATCTTCTTTGTATTACACCTTCCTTCTGAATCATTTGTGGGGCTGCTAGGATCATAAGTTTCAAATATCACTACCCTGTAATAACTCAAGAATCTGATTAAACCACTTATAGGAGGAGCCTCATGCTCATTGCATTCAGAGAACTGAAAATCCATCTTTTTATGTAAGAAAAGCCCGAAGATTGCTGACATGGCATGCTAGAATATTATGGCAGTTGCAATTTGGCGTGATTCCAAGCTTATTCCTTTCTCAAGGACAAACGGAGTTTGCCTGATTTTAACGTCACTATGATAGTTTCCAATTTTAATAGTTGATTGGTATTTTTTTTCATTTTTAATTGTTGGTTGGTATTTAAGGTACTTTCAATACATTTTTTTACTAGATGCTCCTAGCGTAATACTTTGTTGGCCAATTTGTACCTTAACCCAAAAATAAAAAAGGATGATGTTATCAATAGTCCGTTGGTTGCAATTATAAAACCACAAAGATCAGAAGATGGTATGGAAGGTTAAGAAATGCAATGTAGGACTAGAGGAAGGGATTCAGAGAAAAATATCAGGTGCATAGTAGTTTGAGTGTTCTTGGAGCGCAATGCTTGATTGACTTATTATACTCGATCCTCCATAGTAGTTGGACGTGATATTCCCGAATCTAGGCATTTTCATTCATTCAATCTCGGATCTTCAAGTATTTTCTTGGTTGGTGGGTGGACTGGGTATCTGGGTGGACATAGTCAAGATTCACGGCCTAATCAGTGTACTTCCAATAAGTCCTACTTATTCCTTGTTCGGATCCTCCCTGTTGGGCTCGTCCTGTGTTCCATGGGCCTTACTTACCAGATCTTGGGCATACAAATACTATCTTGCATGCATGGCCACTCACTAAAAGAATAAGTGGACAAGTAGTCCAACACAAAGCAATCCTTTTACCTCACAACTTACCCACTTATTATTTTAGGAAAATTTTAATTGAGGACCATTGTAATTTAAAAAAAAAATATCACTTATCTTAAAAAATTTTGAAACTTCAATGCAGCCAACTAAAATTAAATTAAATTTTGTGGGTTAAAAAGATGTTAATACTTTTTTTTTTAAAAAAAAAGGTCAACCTTCGCTGACTAACATCAATGTCTTTTCACTTACATTAAGACTTCGAGCCCGTGCGTTGCACAGAGTGTGAAGTTCTATCCTATGTTAAATATAGATAACAAAGATGCAAATGTAATAGCCAAACTGTTTTATTAATTAATATGTAAAATGCAGAAGTCAAGAAATACACAAATTAAAGAAGTAAAATATTGAATTCATGTAAATATAAATGTTAAACCACAACAATAACAAATTCAAACAAAGTTCCCCATTACAACTATGAATGTGGTAAAATATTTTGGAAAACTTCTTTATATACAACATTAACTGTGTTGTCAACACACTTATTAGACTCATTCAAAATCACTATTTTTAAACCTTTAAAACTCTTTACCCTAGATAAAGCAACATAAAGTTGTCTGTGAAAAAACTGGACTTGGTAGGTAAAGACCTACATTTGACATATATTGTCATTGGCTCTTGTTAATTGTCATTGCAAATGAAATAATGATTGGAAACTGCCTTCTCGTCATCTTGAATAGAAGTTTAGATTCACATGGGTCCATATCCATTATGCGTATCAAAATGTCTTCGCCTGCAATAGTGCCATTCAACGCCTTCGCCTTAATGACGTTCTTGCCAAGTTGTGTAATAATTTGAAGCCTCATACCATTACACAATCTTGATGCTTGGTCAATATTCCTTATTAACATAGCTGGTACTCCAACCTTCAATACCAATTTATGATGAGGAACCCCATAACATTTAATTGAATTTAAAAACTCTGTGTCATATAGATCATCAAAACTGTCATTTGCATAATCTATACGATTTATAGAGTCAGCACTAAAGTACTCTACTTCATCTCCTGGCAACAAAGAACAAATGTACTCATTCAATGAATCGACATGTTCTGTTGTTGGGGTTAAAATGGACTTGTTGTTTGGTAATCTTCGTCGAATAAACGCTCCACTAAATTTGGGTACGTAGATTCAACGATGCACCTTATTGAATTATCATCATCAAAAAGCAGCAAATTTGATGGTAAGGATATATATATATAAAATACCACCATGCGGTAATCCAATGACACCATCTCCTACAAGCAACATCCATTCAAAGAATGATTTAATTTTTTCCTGCTCATCTGGATCGGTGGAAGACTTGAGTCTCATATTTTTGGTTAATTGCAATAACTGACATTCATTCCACAGAGGAGAAGCAACGGAAAGACCACATTCACGATGCTTCCAAAGTCTTTTTTCCTTAACAAATGTAAAGTAGTTAGGGAATTGAGAATAAGTTAGCGTTCTTGCAAACGGGTCATCCTTATTATATTCTTTTCTAACCAAGCAAGGAACATTGATTCTTCATCCTTATTTGTGAAGAAATTGCACTACTTATCTCATCAAATACTTTCTTCTGCTCATCAATCATTAATCGTTACATTCTTTAGAGTCTTCTCTCTCCTTTTATTTGTTTTAGTTTCACTCTTGCAGAATGGGCTAGCTTGAAGTGTCAAATGAATAAGTAATTAAACTCCCATGATTGGCTCACTTTAGTTTTCTTAGAAAAATGACAACAATTTATATATTTCTTAAATCATCATTTCAGTCACCTTTTTTCTTTCATAAACTATTTTCTTACTTATTAGAACCTTCAAAATACAACCATATCCTCAAATCCAAAACACCCAATTTCCTACCATCAAAGTTCCACGCAAAAATTTCCAATACACTCATTCTTATAAATTTCAAATCCAATCAATTTAATCCTCAATATAACCTCCAATAAATTAAAATAAATTATAACATAAAGATATATAATTGACAAAATATGTATAATTGAAACAGTGCGTAAATGTGTGAACGAAGTTTTTGACCAGCACTTATCCCATAGATGTATTATTTGCAATATAGTACCATTGCATAAACCGGCTGCTTCATTGATGTTGTTTCTTATCAACATAATTGGTACGCCAATGTTAAGGATCAGCTTATGATCGACATTCCTAAGCATTTGATTATGTTGAGGAATTCACTATCATACATCATAGAGGATTGATGATTATGTAAATTGCAAGACAAAATACCTACACGTTGCCTGCAATCATAGAGGATTGATGATTATGTGTGTGTCATTGCATAAACCGGTTGCTTCATTCATGTTCAGAATAATACAAAATTACACCCAATAGAGGAGTAGCCAAGGTCATGTGATATTAGGCTTCTCTTGTGGGATGTCATTTGAAATCCTCTCATATGAGGATTCTAGTCTCATGCTATATTTGTGCCTTTCTTTTGTACGCATTTGGAGGAGAGGGGGCTGGAGCCTTTAATTGACTCTGGTTTTCTTTTTCTTAAAATAACTTTTGCTGGTGCTAGATATGTTCTTGTCTCTGTAGGATTAAACATGTATTTAAATTCTATAATTTTATCTTGGAGAAGATGCGTCTGCAACCAACTGTAAAATTTTCCAAAGTTGAAATCATTCGTTTGTGATGGTAAAATTGTGATTCCAAGATGACAACCATGTTGTTATTGTCTGCTGAACTCTGATGTTAATCGTTTCATTAAATGACTTCACATGGATTTTCAGGATTTTCTTAATTTATTTCATCCGGTTCTTATAAACATTTGAACTATTATGGAAATATAGTGCTTCCCCCAATCTTTCATATTGTTATTTACATTTATTCCTACTCTTTGATCATGTTTAATTATTGACAGGTTAATTCAGTAGGTCTTCAAGAACACATACCTGTGTCATATCCTGAATGAACGCAGTTCACTATGACATGTTGTAATGTGCATTAAATTGCCTGCTCCTTCAACACCTTTCTGGACGTAATTTTTCTCCGCATGTATTGCAGGCATGTCAGGAACCTTCAATTGTTCTTCCTCTTGCTGTCACATGTGTTGCTGTTGGGTAAAAGTTATGTCCCTCCTTAATGAATTGTTTCTTATTTTTATTGGTCACTGACGAAGGTGGTACGATGTGTTCAAAAGTGCCCAATGAATGGCCATCTTGAGCTATAAATTCTTTAACAGAGGCAGTCGTGATAGGCTTACGCTAAAGTATTCATGCAAACGTGCAGGGAAACTAAGAACTTCAAATTGGAATGTGTAATTTAAAGATATGTTCTCGTTCCATGTTAATTTGGTAATTCGTTTAATGATTTGAACTTATATATATATATATATAGATAGTGGCGGAACTTGAAGGAAAAGTTTGGGGGGGCCAAATAGTGGTGGGGGGATTTGGGAGTTCGGGGGCAGCGCCCCCGAAATTTTTTTTAAGGAAAGTTTTATATGCATTAAAAATGAAAAGAATAAAAAAAAAATATTCATGAAATCAAGTCAATTAACTTCATTTATAAGTGTAGTGTAGAATAGGTAAAAGTATAGTAAGGGATACACCACAAAAGTAAATTTCACTTATAAACTAAAAAATTTAGGTAATTAGAATGAAATATAGAAAAGAATGACAAGATTAACATAAATCATACAAGACCCCACATGGAATAAAGATTAAATTATAAGCCCAAAGATATAAAAGAGGGGAAAAAAAAAGTTAGGGGCCAAAATTTAATTTTACATTATATTAAACACGCATCGAGTATAAGGAGAAATTGAGAGATAAAGACTGAAAGCTGGAGAGAAATGACACTTGTTCCTATGCAATTTTGACAAGTTGAATAGATATGTAGAGAAAAATTTACATTATTACACTAAAAATGAAGTAGAGTGCAAAGGGAGTCCCCATCCCCACATATTTAAACAATTTGCATTGATAAGTTCCATTAAAAAAATGTAAACATTTTTTTTGGGGGGGGGCCGTGGCCCCCCCTTGTCATTGATAAGTTCCGCCCCTGTATATAGACACACACTATTTTCATGAATCAAATATTTCATATCAATAATTTTTTTTTGACAAACCTAAATTGTGTAATGCAACCCTATTTAGTTAATGTTCATTTTGTTGTTCATATTCTTCCAGAATCAAAGAACTCAAATTTCTATGTTCATAATGTAATTATTTAACATTTGACTTAGAAGATGACTATAAGTTCAGTAGTTTAATAACGTTGAAAAAATGTTGCAATAACGCACTGTCATCATATTTTGATGTGGCAAACAAACTTTATCATCCACAACTCCATTTGTTTACCATTACTATTTTGACCACATTCCAAAAAGGAATTAATACACTCCACCGATTGTTTTCAATTACAGTAAATTTAAGTCCCACGCTTGCGGGACTCTGACAGTTGGTCAGAACATTCAGACGAATAATAGTGCAAGGGAAAACGGCTAGTATCTTCTTGTGGACAATCCAACAAAAATTGTAAGGCATAACAATGGTATTTTCTTGTTGGGAGTTCAAAATATACAGAAGTCATAGTAGGTGTATTATATCTGTGACGAATATGTAATTTCTAAGGTAAATGAAGCATGAAACCTGTACGCGCAACACATCGGATTATACTTGCTTAGTAAGTTTAAGTTCAGCACAACAACAATAAGTATACCGATTAGGCATATTTAACTATTAGTAATATATTTATACAAATAATAGTTTAATCATAATTAGTTGGCATTTTACCAGTCCATAATTTTTCCAAACCTTAATAACCCTAATGATAAAAGTTGTAAGAAAAAAGAATCATCCACACTTTAATGTGTGTTATTTTGATCTTATACAATCCATCCAGATTACCTTTAAAAGAACATTTAACACTAACGTAATGACAACTTCAAAACAGGAATACAAAATGATCCCAAAAAAAAAATGACACCAAATGCTTAACATGGCTTACAAAGGAAATTAATTCATATAATAATTAATGGAACACTATAGTCCATTGATGATTTAAACTAACAATACACTATGTGCATTATTTAAGAAGTACACCATTCACCCATAATCTCAAAATTATACTCGTAAATGGTCTCCCTATTGACATGAACATCACTCCTGCCAAAAACTCTTGTAACCAACCCGACAACATTTGCAACCAATATTGATAAACATGTCAGCGTATCACTTTTAACATGTATGGAGTTAAAATTATATCAGTGAGTTTAAGAGATTGGTTACAATACTAATGAGGCAAGTTTCTGAGTAGGTTGTGGCAGCAATGTTAAGAAGGGGTTGGAAGAGTATTGGAGGAGCCCTGATCATGTCTGCAAGCAGTTGAAGTTGTGTAAACGGTTCCATAACAATCTTCATGTCCGGATTGCTAATGTTAATTAGTACCAAGCTCGATCAATCGAGAACCACCGAAAGACGAACTTGAATCCAAGAACCAAGGGTGTGCATGGCAACCATTCTGTTCCCCGACCTTTTTTACGAGATGAAACAATTTTTTCGATTATTCTCGTGCTCCGGAAGAGTTAGAGAATCGAATGACGTTTGGTAACTCATTTTATTTTTACTCCGAGAATCGAAATACGTTTGGTAACACTTTTTTTTTTCATTCTGAGAATCAGAATTACCTTTGTTAACATATTTTTATTTTTATTCCGAGAATTAGAATTATACAATACAAATCTATTTCTTTATTTTTTGGTTTACAGGTTTCATATCAACGGTATAAAATAATAAATTGGGGTATATTTTAACTAAAATGCCAACATTTCATGTCTAAAAAAATAATATATTTATTTACGTTTTGCTCTCATTTTTTAATACCATATTATTACCTTAATATTAATTATACAAATGAATAAATAAATCTACATTAGTCACGTGACTCAACTAAATTTTCATGATACCACAATAATTTAAAGCAAAAATAATTGATGTTGAATTGAACAAAAAAATATGACAAGTCTCCAATGTATTTCGAATGTCTCTTAATCTATCAACATCATATTGGGGGCAAATCGATTGTCTCTAGCTAATTGGTTTGCAATATTTTTCTTAATAATGTTTATTTCGATCACTTTATCCGAAGGGCCTTCATCATCTATAGCCGAGATGTATGGGTTCTTTGCGCCATGTTGGGATTTGCATAATGTGCTAGATTTTTGTCTGCTATCGATGATCCCTAATAAAGTTATGTACTTGCACAACATGCAATCACAATGAGAGCTTGCTTCCGAAATGCAAATGGAGGCATTTTACGTAAAATTGGGAACCTATTCTTCAAAGCTCCAAATGACCGTTCGATTACATTTCTTAAAGAAGAGTGCCTATGGTTGAACAACTCCTTAGTTGATCTGGGTTGATTTCACCTTCCTCTATAGTCATTCAAATGGTAGCGCTCTCCTTTGAATGGTGTTAAATAACCATCCCTTGTTGGGTATCTAGAATCAACGACATAAAATTTTCCTACACGTTGACAAAAATTTACCACAAAATAAATTGCAATAATAATAAGGACAATCAAATGCGAAACTAAAAGAAAATGTCATTCACTTTGTTGTACAAACTCATCGTACCTGGTGTGGGATGAGGGAATTCCAACCTAGGAGTTTCAAGCGCGAGAGTAAAAACGCGACAATCATTTGCGTATCCTTCCCATCCAAGATACACAAAAGTGAACTTCATGTCAAATGAACATGCACACATGACATTTTGGGTTGTAATTTATTTCCTGCCTCTAAATGGTATTTGCTTATTCTCACGTAATGTAGCACTTACATGAGTGCCATCTATTGCGCCAATACAATCCTAATATTTAAAATGAAATATTAAAAAGAAAATTAATTAAATAAAATTCTGAAAATAAAAATATGCGTAAATGCTTAAGAAAAACTTACCTTGAAGTATGGGAAATGTTTAGGATTGTCCCTAATTTCCTTTGGAACCATATCTAGAGGATGTGGTTTAATGATCTCATGTGCTAATTGAAGCATTGCTTTCAACACTTTGCTAAAATACTTGCTAATTGTTTCCCCTGAATGCTGAAATCTCTCACAAACATTCCTATTTGAACTCCCATGTCCAATCAAGTACAAAAAAATTCCTAATTGTTCATCAACCCCAACATATCTACTATCTGCTAACCAGTCTTTTTGTGTCATCAATGTACAAAGTTTGTTGAACACAAATCTTTCCATTCTAAATGCCTCATATTCTATCTGAGTGGCCAAATTTAAGTTCCGCAACCCATTCAGCACCTGTCAAGCTACTATCTCTAATTGGTTCTCTGGTATATATTGACCTGTTAATAATAACATTCAACAAGTTTGATATAACAAAATCTTCATCTATTGATTTGTCGTCAATATGAGGTTCAAAATATTGCCCACAAGTCGACACGAGAGGAGCACCAAACCATGAGAATACTTTGCATCAATACAAACTATCATCAATTAAAATATCCACACCAAAGTCATACAAAAAATTAAAATTAAAATATGGTCTTCAAAGCCACCAAACAAGACAAAATTTAAAAGTTGTAACATAATTTCGTTCATTCAAAAATTTATATGAGTGAAGCTCTCCTCTCAGGTGGAGCCTTTATAAAGGCTACTCTCCATGCTTGGCTCTCAACCATTCGATCAAGCGCTGCGGTATGCTTCATTCTCTAATCCCACCATGTCATTCAATACATCCATTGCAGGCCTCGATTGAGTATGGATCCTCATTCACTTTTGCAGTAGAAGAATTAGCAAAATTATGGGGGCATTGGTTTTGTCTAATCTTAACTAGATCCTGAATGGCTTGACATGCCATTGCAACATCTTTATTCCCACTACGTCTTCTACGCTTAGAGTTTGGGGTCCTATCTTGTCTATGTAGTACGAGATTGGACGTCTCAACGAGATCGATGCAAATAAATCCTCATTAAGCATATGCTCATCTTCTTTATATTCTTGTCTATGTTGTACGAGCCGATCATCTCAACGATCACCATCTCCATCCGAAAGTTGGTGTGCCTCAAAGCATTTCCCACACCATTATCTCCACTTGCATAGACATCCCCAAATATCTCAACTAGTCAGTTCCCAATAAGGAAGGCCATTCTTCCGAAATTTCTCCCATCGAGAATTGTCCTGTACAAAAGATTTACCTAATTTAGTTTACAAAAATCAACAAATTTATAATAAATCAAATGGGACACTATGCTAAAGGTTACCTTAATATGGACATCCCATAAAGATGCATCCTCGGTTGTAGCAAGTTTTCAAAACAGGGGTTCCAACCAAAACCAGATATGCTTAGTAATTTCTTGAAACTTGAATATTCTTGTCTAAGTTTATTCATCTTGTTTTTCAGTTGATCAATTTTGTAATCAAGCCCTGATTGTTTTGTAAATCCATCTTTAATGCTCTTCCATGCATTCTTGCTGAAATTAGAGGTTGATCTATTCCCTTTTTTCACTTCCTCAACCATCAAAGTAACCAAAAGAATTGTGTTTTTATCAGTCCATTTTGTTGTGTACCCTTCAGATGCCATTCTCAATTGAAGAAATAACTCCTCACTTTGGATTCAACCTAATGTATGACGAAAGAAAGTGTTGAAAAATATTATGATGGCATTTTCTAATGTCAATCAATAAGAGAAAAATCCTAAATCAGGGTGACTATTTGGGACAAGTAATCAACTTCAATAATAGTTCTGCCTATTTAGGTCAAAACCTAAAATTCTCCCAAAATCAAAATGCATAAAGTCAGTCCTTGAAATTTTCTTACATAGTGCAGCCTCCCCAATTCTGATTCTCAAACCAACTCAATGCAGAAAATAATGCTTATGTTGTTTTTAAATGGAAACCTGGTGATGATCATATCATAAGACTCTTGTCAGATTCCTAGGTACCCATCGTCCCCTAAAACATAGTACTAGCCCCAATTGAAATTGACATTACGAGACCTATATCTAACTAGCTTGACGAGTATGGCAATTGAAAATGGCACCTATTCGAACCTCTATCACCCCACCCATTTAAAAGATATCACAGCAGGTTCAATAGCCCTTCCATATTGTATTTTGTTGTTCCACAACATCTGGAAACTTCACAGCTAAATCAGTGTATATAGCCTCGAAATCTCTAAATTGAAATGATACTAAAACTCAATGGGTTCACATATGGAAGCTTCTTGTTGCTCAACAAGTATGGACGTTCACATGGTTTCTTCTTAAAGGAAAACTACTCACCAATTTAGAAAGACATAGAAGGTCGATGTTATCTTTGTCATGCAGATACATAGAATTTTTTATGCAACTCAAACTAAAACTAGCTAAGCACTTGAAGAAGATAATTTTTTTACTTTTGTTTCAACTTGCAATCAACACTTAAAGAGCATCTTGGATACATACACTAAATCATGTGAAAATCACCCTTGTATCAGTATAGAAAAGTATCTGCAAAATGAACAACAATAAACTAACAAAGGAAAGCACCTTTGCCTAGTTTTTCTTTTAAACAACATACATGACAATGCAAATGGACTCAAAAATCAAAAAATTTACAAATCAACAATACCTATAGAGATAACAATAGACAGAAAGAGTATATTTTTAGCCACTTTTTAAATGCACTATTCAATCACACTCATAAATGCTTTTAAACATCTATACACTAGCTCCATGAACATGACAATCAAAGAAACAATATCAACAAGCATGAGCCTTTTGGGAGGAGGGAGAAAAACCAAGGAACCAAACATGTGTTCACCTAAGCAGTGAGGATATCATTTGACAAAAAAAAATGTTTGAATAATATTGCAAATCAATTTCAGAAGATATCATTTTGTCCACAAAAAAACTGTAACTTTAAAGTCACATCTCAAATCTGACTCGAAGTGTTGTTGGCTTCAAAAACTATCCCAAACATAATATGTCAATTGGGTCTTCTTCAACACAAGTTTCCATTGTGAGCTTCGTAAGGGCAATACAAACAAGCTCTTTAGTACATGTTTTCAGAATCAAAGCATATATTTTCATACCCTATGACTTTTATTATCATTCTTTTGGGAAAAAATGGGCAACCACATGCACTACACTTTGCCATCCCACTCAAACAACTTTGCATGTCACATGCTCTGCATCTTTTCCTAAAGCATTCGTGCCATGAATCACAATGTGAAAAAAACGGTTCAGAAATATGAAAAGACAGAGAGCAGTACATTTTTGTTTCAATTGGTAGTTGGTGAACTTTAGAGTGTGTGTATATAAAATACTCCCGCTGCACTTTAGTCCTCTCTAAAACTATTTTAAACCAAAAAATCCACAGAAATCATGATTCCAATGACAAATACACGCCCAGTTCAGCAAACAAACTGTGAGCTAATGATGTATAGGAACCTGAAATGACGCCATATGTTTGTTTCACAGCACTTAATGATCGCATCAGAATAACAGAAAAACCAATCTTCAGTTACTCTGTTTTCCCCTAATGCGACTGTGAAATCAAATCAAGACAAGAAAACTTATCGACCAAATCGAAACAACAATTCCATTTTCAGAAACAAGTGGTGATATTCCCAGGTGGAATAAAAGATGCGATACGAGATCGGATCAATAGGCACCACATAAATTCATACGAGATCAGATCAGAAAATGCATTGAGAGACGGAGGGCAACGTCGATTCCGATTTCAAAGTCAAAGGGAAAAAACAGAGGAGGAGTGGAGAAGGGGAAAAACCACTTACCAAGTCGGACCTGGAGAACGTGAGACGGCGACGCTGGGTCGCGGTGGTGAACTGTAGCTGGAGCTGTAGGTCAGGTCGAAGGCAGAAGAGAAAACAAAAAAGAAGTCGCGAATATTGGTTTTTCTAGGAGAAAATCGATTCTCATTTTGGGCCTCGGACCGAGAAGCTGAAATTTTCATCTTTTTTTTTTATTCCCCAGCCTAAAAAATAAACCGGTTCAGCCCGGAAACAAAAAAAAATCGTTTTTAACAAACACAATTTTTATTTATTTTTATTCTGGGGAACATAAATTTTAAAAAAACTCATTCCTGCAATGTTACCATGCACACCCCAGACACCACAAAACCTCCTAATCATATCCCGGCATCTCATGACTACTTGCACCATGTAACCCTTCACACAAAATAGGAAGACTAAGTTAGACATACAAAACATAAACAACTGCAAATGAATAAATGTAAGTCCAAGAACTATGTTCGTTTTGAATGATCGCCTTTGCATCCGATAAAACAACATTGTAAGTGATATGGTGGTAGCTCCCTGATTTACGGATATCCTAGAAACCAGTAATCACCTCGGCGTAAATGACCCAGGGAGCCATGGTTTGGAAATTTCGGAAGTGACTTTCATAAGGTGGTGCTTCAGCGATATGAGGGCACAAAATACTGTTAGAATATATAGCAAATGAAGCCTGAAATTAGGGTTTCCCTCTTCCTTCAAGAATGAAATGGGGTCCACGTTAATGACCAATAGAAAATGTTGCCTCCTACTCCACACGTCAGAAGTATGCTTTTTTTTTCAAAAGATTTGAATGAATATGCATGGGGAACATGTTGAAGACGTGGGAAATTTCCATGAGCAATTAATAGTAGAATATGAAAAGGAGTGGTACCCAATTGCCTTTCAGCAACAAAAGGCTAGATGTCTCCAAAGGTTTTTTTTTTTTTTTTTTTTTAAATGTGGCTTTAATCACTATGACCAAACAGTTCAACCAATAAGAGCTTTCATCTACATATAAACTGTTGGGAAAAAAGAAGAAATGCATGGAGAATACACTAACAACTTGGGAAATATACAAATTTTAAATGGTGAAATGTTGATTGAGTTTTTTTTAACCAATGGTGTGTTAAAAAACGTTTGACCTTCATTAATCCTAATAAATGACTGTGAAGTGAGGATCATTTATAGTTGGGAAAGATTGACACATGGTTCTATTCATCGCATTACATACAATTTGTAACGCATGTCCTTTTGATGCCTATATTTATCAGAGTTATAGCGCACAAGCATCGAAGTAATTTGGACGACTTAATTACGGAATAAAACTTTCATAAAATGACTTAGTTTGAAAATATGAGGATAAATTTTCCGCGATTCAAATCCATCTTATAGTGGGATGTTAATACAGTAATCCAAAATAGATAGATGATAAACGTTAAAGTACAATCTAACTATTCATATTTTTCCAAAGAGTTTCATCTGCTGTAACCTTTACAGCTACATCTTGCCTCTTGATCTCGAACCACTACATGTCTCTTTCATGCGGTCTGGAGTTCAAATGAATGAACCACAATGGTAACAGTTAATCTTATATGCAAATATGAAATATAAATCACAGTATAACACATGTGTAGGCATAAAATAATTCACAGTAGACAAGTCGCATCGTAATCGCAGTTATCGGCTAAGGATCGCAGCCCTTTAGAACACGCAGCCCTATGAGACACGCAGCCTCAATCCATAGCTAGGATACACACATGCAAAATTATCTAGTAAGATAATAGTTACCCACCTCAAACTTGAATCCTTAACTCGTTCGAAGGTGTTGGGATCTGAAGAGGTATCAAGTATGCCTATAAACGTTTATCATTGTCATTAGTCACTTCTTTCGTTGCAAAGTAACTAACTACGCGAATTAATTTTTAGAGGATTAAAAAAATGGATTAACCCCCAAAAAAATTCCCTTACTAATAATACCCTTTTTAATTATCATTAATAAATAATAACACTCTTTCATTTATTATTAATTAATAATTCCCTTTATTATTTATTTCCTTTTTACTAATAATAATACTATTTTTATTTTTTATTATTATTGTTATTATTATTGTTTGTTTATTTAATTCATTATATTTTTATCATTTATCTACAATTGTTTTGAACTCTCAAGGCTATTCTAACACTTTAAATTAGTAGCTTATAAATACCAATCATCATGTAAATTATGCTTTAATGCATTTTATTTAATGTTTCTCATGGTTTTTCTAAAGTATAATGTTCCTCATGGTTTCTTCTAAACCTTCGATAAATACTAATGCTACATAAAATATGCTTCATGAAATTTGAGTTAAACATTAACACCCATTAAAATATGATTTATCTATATCTAAAAACATATCTACATATATGAACGTAAAATATGCATCAGTATGATTTTCTCGTTTCATGTACAGAGATATACATTTATCAGTAAAGCTTTTCTAAGTGCATATATTCATATATATTAGATCACCCTTTTTCCTGTCCTTCCATTGTATAGTGACGTGCTCACACATATATATTTATATATTTAGTTTCCCCTTTTCTTACCAACATGCAGCGATACTATATCTACATATATATTTGCAGGATTGCAAAAACCTTTCTTTTCTCCTTCTTATGCAGCAACTACCTATATATGACAGCTAACAAAAGACTTCTTAGTATATCTATCAGTAAAACAACCTCATATCTCCCAATCTTGGAAGACTCTTTACTCAGATTTTAAACCTCATTTTTCCATAGAATTTTAAAACTAAAAATAATATAAATTATCTATGCATTTTGATTTGCCAGAAAAGGCCATTCACACTTATTTTAAAAATACAATAGGGAGAGAAAATAGGCCTTGGAATGTGTTACTTCACCATCATGTCAAATTTAAGATTCTAACTTTTAGACTAACTTGCATGCTTTATTAGTCAAAACAAGCATTAGTTCTTATAGGTTGCATGGATTCGTTCAGATGATTTCTAAATCAGTATCATTTAAATTCGGAATTAGGAACAAAGACAAGCATAAGAATTTAACAAGCACATGAGATACCAAATAACTAAGAAGAAATTACCAGTGACCAAGCGCAAAGCCTGCAAAACGTTTATGCAAGCCTTACTTTCGAAAACAATTGTCTTAAAAGTATCAATTTTTTTTCTTTTATGTAATAATACCAATGACGGTTCTCAAAAGCAAATGCCAAAGGACCCCATACAACAAATATAGTTAAAGTGCAAATCCCAGAAATCAATTCCAATGGACAAATAAAAGCATCCATCTTGTGGGAGCTGAAGGTAGCTAATGTCATTCAAAACCCAAACAGCAAAGTCAAGTTTTCCAAATGCAACGTGGTATATTTATTTCCTGTAGCAAGTTTCCCTTTTCCCTTCCATTTTCATATGTGTACAGCGTGATATATATACCATTCAACTCCCAAGTACAGTGCACATATACTATTCGAGTCCTATTAGTTTCTAAGCTACACACACACATACGAACGTGACTTTCTCCATATGCAGCAATATATATGAGCACGTTTTGGTTTATCAAGAAGGAAAAGAAGCTTAAAGGTTACCTCTGTTTTTGCTGTCTATAAACAGGGTGCACACACACAGCTACAACTCTCCCTCCCTCTCTCTTTCTCCTTCTCCCTCTCTCACGTTCTCTCTTTTTCTAGGGGTTTTTTTTTTTTTAAAAAAAAAAAACAGAGTATACCTAGCTAAAAACTAAAGAGGAGCAGTGGGTTATATAAGGACCAAGGGTCCAGTCCGACGTGAAGGTAGACAAATGGTCCGAGAGGAAAACGTACAGAGGGAGGTGTGATCTTTGTTGGTCTCGAAAAGCATGGGGGTATGAATTCGCTGACGTGGGAGGTGTGGGTTTGCTGGTTTTTCGCTGATCTACTGTTGTCTCTGCTTACCGTGTTTCAGGGAAGAGGATCCTCTCAGCGTCCCTCTCTCTGCCTATCCCTCACAGTCCCATCTGGACCGTCCAGATGGTGATCCAACTACCATATTTTTTTTTTAAAAAAAAAAATTTAAAAAAAAAAATTATTATTTTTTTTTTAATTTTTTTTTTAAAAAAAATAATGGGCCGGATCACCATCCTGACGGGCCCGACAGACAGACTGTGAGGATGGGCAGAGAGAGGGACGCTGAGAGGAACAGTACCCGTGTTTCAGCTTATCTGAATAAAAGAATTAGGCACTGTATAGGTCCTGATTTATATTGTTGAGTAAACAAAAATATATGGGCTGGATGAGACTAAAATATTGGGCGTGTAGGTGTTATATGTATGTATGTACAGATAAGGGTTTGGCCATGAAGGTTTATAATATAAAGAATTGGGTTTGTCCCACACATCATAATAATAGATGAGGTGTTCTGCACAATTTGGACAGGGGCGGAACTTATCAATGACAAGGGGGGCCACCCCCCAATGTTTAAATTTTTTTAATGGAACTTATCAATGCAAATTGTTTAAATATGTGGGGATGGGGACTCCCTTTGCACTCTACTTCGTTTTTAGTGTAATAATACAAATTTTTCTCAGCATATCTATTCAACTTGTCAAAATTGCATAGGAACAAGTGTCATTTCTCTCCAGCTTTCAGTCTTTATCTCTCAATTTCTCCTTATACTCGATGCGTACTTAATATAATGTCAAATTAAATTTTGGCCCCTAACTTTTTTTTTTCATTTTCCCATCTTTTATATCTTTGGGCTTATAATTCAATCTTTATTCCATGTGGAGTCTTGTATGATTTATGTTAATCTTGTCATTCTTTTCTATATTTCATTCTAATTACCTAAATTTTTTAGTTTATCAGTGAAATTTACTTTTGTAGTGTATCCCTTACTATGTTTTTACCTATTCTACACTACACTTATAAATGAAGTTAATTGACTTGATTTCATGAATATTTTTTTTTTATTCTTTTCATTTTTAATGCATATAAAACTTTCCTTAAAAAAAATTTCGGGAGCACACCACTATTTAGCCCCCCCAAACTTTTCCTTCAAGTTCCGCCACTAATTTGGAGCACGTGATTATCAAAGGAATGAGGCAGTGTGGTAATTCATATGTGGGTATTAAAAGGGAAGAGTATGTAGGAAATTAGAAATCAATATTGTATTACTTGGGAAATCCCCATTTGTTCCTCTATAAAACTTTATTTGCAATAATGTCCTTTACTTATTTAATTACAATTTTCATTAAAAATAAATCCTTAATTTCCTATAAGGATTTTTTTCCTTTTCGATTAATTTTCCTTAGGCCATAAAATATCAATTCCATAATTTTTTAGGTCTAAATTATTCCGTACTAATTTTACTTAAATCCATTCTTTTCCCAAAATAAATTAAGGAAAAATGGGCCTTAATCCCCAATAATTATTCTCATAATTATTTTAAGCCAAATTTCAAAATTAACTTCCATATATTATTCAAACTTTAAAATCTCAAAATTTAGGATGTTACACAATCACCATTAGCTATTTTAAATGGTGAAATGTTGATTGGTGTAAGTGTGGAAGACGTGTGAACTGAGAGATTGTTGGAAAGAATGACTAACACATGGCACCCGCATGTGTACAAGGTTTAGTGGGATATATTAGGGAACAGATCCTCTTATCATCTTGTTTTCTCTTCATCACTCATGAGCTCATCTAAATCGTTAATTGGGAAAAGAAGCTCATATGAACCGTTGGTTGGAAAAAAGAAAAGAAAAGAAAAGTTAAAGGAGTGATAACTTGATGATATAGTTCATTTTTGACATTTCAGATTGATTTGAATAGGTAAATAAAAATTTCAATTAATGCCATGAGTGGGATTTGAGCACAAAAACCAAAATTGCAGCAGAACCAATGCTGCACCTATGAATCGTAAGGAATTATATGGTTGAGATGAAGTTATATAAACTAAGAAAGTCATATTCCTTGTAAAATAAAATGATATAATAGTAAAAAAGGTGATAATCAATAATTTCCATAACAAAATAATTAATATATAACTATTGAGGTGTTAAAAACAAAACTTTAGTCATACCAGTCTACATATATTGATGATTGTTGTCATTCTGTATTTGCCAAATTACAATAATTTACACTTGCTCGGTCAATGGAACTGCAGAGAAAGAAATAACACTTGTTCTCTATTATTTTGCTACCATGCTGTGTGTGGTATCTTGGTTTGCTAGCTAGTCTAAAGGAACTATCAATCTTTTCTACTTGTCCATCTATTTGTATATAAAAGAACTATCGTTCGAGGCAAAAAAAAAGAAAAAGAAAAAAGAACAACTATCGAAACATTGACATATTTGTTTATCAAATATTGATTTTTAGCCTCTGGGCCATAATGTTCTGATTCCATAACAATTATTATTATAGTTTCTTGTATCTTGACAAAGGAGAAGGCAAACATCATGGTATCTTCAAAAAGAATTTAAATAGAAGTGAAAGAAGCAGGTTCTCAAGCTCAATAGTTGAACGCGCATTCATCCACATACATAAGCAGGACACAAAGCTCCAACTGCAAGACAAATTCAATTATTTGCAACAATAATAACAAAGATTCTCAATTTGAGAAGAAACCCTCATGTTGTGATGAAGCTCTAGACGCTCTTCATTCTTCGACTCCCATTGATCTTCCAAGATTCAAGTTTTTCACCACAGTGGTCGTAGCATATGAATCTAGGTCTTTAACGGCGTGGATAAAAAAAGAAGGAACGAAAAAACCGAGTTCTTCAGTGAGAATGAAAAACACAGATTCATCTACAGAGGAACTATCTAAACTAAGAAAAATCAAGCATTGAAATACTTACATACTCAGAAGAATCAAAACAACTTCGGTAACCAACGCACATCATCAGTGAGGTTGGAGCGAGAGAATGAAGAAAAAATGAGAAACTTTCTCCAGAGAGAGACGAGGTGCAGAGATTTTAGGTAGAAAATGGAGGAGCATTTTGAATTTGGAGGAAATCGAAGAAAATAATATCTTGGGAAGATCTTGCAGCCCCTCCAAAACTGGGCTTCTCTTCCCTCCCGATCTTCGACTTTGCTCAGATGGGCCGATCTTCGACCTCGATTGATCAAATGGAAAAAAAATGATGGAAGCATAAAACATAGAAGAAGCTTTCAATAATTTGAAATTGTGCCACAGGAAGAAGAAAAGTGTAGAAAATAGTGTGTAAAACATTGTATATTGTGTGTTTTAGTGACAAGTCACTGTATATATTTGTATATGGTAGGTATGGCGAAAGGATATAAATAGAGACTCAGAGAACAACACTGTGGACATTTTATTCTACTTGTCAAATAAGATAATTGATTTCTCTTGTCCACTTGGGTTTCTTCCCAATATCCATTCTCGACCCTGAGACAAACGATTGCTTTGTTGATCTACAAATAAGAAAGCTAGTCGAACTTGACCGGCAAAAGCTCATCGTGGATCTGCCATCAAGAACGCTTGACGGTCTTGACCAGAAGCTCGTCGATCTTGACCCACCAAAGTTCGTCGAGGATCTGTCAGCCAGAAGGCTCATCGATCTTGACCAGTACAAGCTTGCCGGCGATGTAAACAATAACTGAGTTTTTCAACTGACTCTTTAGATGTAAACAACAATGGTTTAAATAGGCTTACAACTAAAGTGCGAACTTTGGAAATGACACAAACCCAGTAAAAAGACGTTTCATTAGGGTGGCTGATTAGTTCAGCCAATGTTCCAATACTGATAATAAAGATTGATGACGGTTAGTTTTGTGATGCATGGGAAATAGGCAAACACCATTGGAAATAAACGTACATTAAATGGTTAATAATCCTGTTTGAAACGTTGTGTGAATGGAAAATGGGTTAAGTCAAATCCTGTTTGAAACGTTGTGTGAATGGAAAATGGGTTAAGTCATCGTCCAACTAAGAGCCATTCATCGGGATGGAACTTGCCATGTAGACATAACATGTGGACCAATAATTGAAGGGCTATGAGGTTTAGATGGATATATTTGATGATGATGATGATTGATATATAATTTCATTTTAGCCTTAGGAGTATAGTGCAGTTTTAGAATTTTTGTGGCGTAAGTAGAAACCTTTTTGTTATAGTGGCCTTCAACTGAAATTTTTCCTATTATTTTCTTTAAAAAGATTTAGTGCTTTTGACTCATTTACGACATATTTTTGCGCAATCAAACTATTTTATACTCATATATTTAAATTTTTAATTTATCCATTTCAGTTTCATATATATATATATATAATGGGTTCCATCTGACGTGGTCACGTGGAAAAGACCTCGCAATGCACGCCTTTCATATATATATATATATATATATATATATATATATATATATATATATATATATTATTTGGGTCAACGAAGCCAAAAGTTTAGGCACACAAGTTTTTTTCCCCCTTTTCTTTTATAAGAAGCATAATTTTTTCCTTTTGCAACTTGAATTTACTTTTCTTAAAAAAATTATTAACCGCAACGTCAAACCCAAAATGAAAGATAAAAGGAATAACAACATGTTTGATGGGTTAAGTTTATCCTTATTTTAGATTTGATTTTTCTAGTTTCAAATTATAAATTTTGGTTCTGGTAAAATGATTCTATTTTTTATTGAGTTATAAAGATTAATAATTTTTTTAGAAAAATGAAACTTAGAAAGGTTAAAATTTATGATTTAAAATTTAAAGGACTAAAATTAAAATGAGCATAACTCAAGAACTAAACTAAATATTATATTATCCTAAAATAAAATCAAACCAAGCCCAATAAGAGTCTGTCCAACTGCAACCTCTCATCTCACAGTCTCTCGTGTGAATCTGCGAGTTTCAGAGGAAAATGGGAAAGAATATATTGGCATTTGTGGGAATGGTTGTGGCTGTTCTTATCCAAACAGCAGGCCAAGTGGTAAGCAAAATTGCTATGAATGGTGGCATTAATACATATATCTTGATTCTCTACTCCTACGCTCTCTCCTCTCTCCTTCTCCTCCCCTTCATCACCTTCATTCTTTACAGGTTCCACTCTCTCTCTCTCTCTCTACTTTAGGTCTTAAAGTTTTAACAGTACGCACTGTTACTTATTGTCTTCTTGTCTCTCAGATCTGAAGCTCCTCCTCTTAACTTCCCCTCCATTTGCAGATTCTTCTTGCTTTCCCTCTTTGGGTTTGTACTTAATTAACTTTGCATTTTTTTCAATTGTTATAACACACACACACAACACAAATATATATTGATGATAGTAAATCAGTTAACTGTATTGCAGAAGCGTAGGGACTGTATTGGCTTATGTTGGCTTAGATTTAAGCTCACCCACACTGGCCGCTGCCTTGTTGAACCTCATTCCTGCTTTCACTTTTGTGCTTGCACTCATCTTCAGGTTATGCTTCTTGTTGTTGTTGTTGTTATTTTTTTTTTTTTGGCACTCATCTTTCACTGCTTCTGATATTTCCAAATGGAGTATTAGTAGGCAAGTGCTATAATTTCTTCTTATTTTTAATTTAAGTTTTTGTAGTTTTTCCTTTGTCGTATAAAAAATTAACACTATTAAATGTTATTCTAAGTTATTTTAAAAGTATAAGGACTAAAGTTACAAATATATGAGAGAAACTACAGAGACCAAAACCACGAGTTTCAAATTGGAGAAATCAAAACCAAAATAAAGGAAAAGTATAGGAATCAAACATGATATCGACCCTTTTTCTTTTTATTATACTTTTATTAATTATAGGTATTAGTGCATATAATCACAATTTGTTTCGTAACTTTCCCCCAGCATGCATCTAATTTATTTTTGCCACAAGAGTAAGTAAAATCAAAATTAACTATATTAGACATTTTATATGGTGCTGAAAACAAATGGAAGATAAGTACCATCGCTTAAAAAAAAAATCGGGATTTAGCAATGAGGTTAAAATTGCTAGGGGAAAAAAAATACTTTAAGGACAAAAAATGCTTCAAAGAACTGTATGAACCATAAAATATTTTAGGTTACTAGATGCATTTGAAAAAATATTTCAGAGTGTTGGATCAACTTTAACACTATTTTTTTCTACAATTTGACACTTGTGTAAGTAAATGGTGCAATAATTTTTGTACCGTATAACTAATGTTGTAATTGTAGCATGTGAATTGAATCGGTTGTCTCAATTTTAATGGTTCAGGATGGAAGAGGTACACTTCAGAGAATATAGCAGCCAAGCCAAAGTGTTAGGAACTATAGTATCAATTAGTGGAGCCTTTGTTGTGATATTATACAAAGGCCCACCAATATTCAAGAATCATTCTTCAGTATCTCCTTATAAGCAGTTTTTGTCATTAGCACAATCCAACTGGGTCCTTGGAGGCTTTTATTTAGCTACTGAATCCTTATTCGCTTCACTTTGGTACATTTACCAGGTTGTGTTCATTTTCTTTGAAGCTGCAAGTAAATAAGTATATTGTGTGTGTGTGTGTGTAAGTGTATATGTAGAGAAAATTGATTTTTTTAATTTTGGGGTTCTCTTTTGCAAAATGTTTCAGGCATCAGTTATGAAGAGCTACCCTTGTGTAATGGTGGTAGTCTTCTTCCAAATTATCTTCTCCACAATTTTGTCAGCAATATTTGCCTTAATTGTAGTTAAAGATCTATCAGAATGGGTCTTAAAACTTGATATGGGCTTGGTTTGCATTATCTACGAGGTAATCCTTTTGTTAAGGATATTCATGAATTTGTTTTTCACTATGAAAGTTTACAATTAGATTCTGGAGATTATAAACGATATGAATAGTGTGATCCAAACCTACATATCATTGAGGGGTATGGCCTGAATTTTTGTGAACCAGACTAACATTCGTTGGCTTTCTTATAGGAATTCATTTATACTTTTGAGTACTTCATGGAAAAGGGATATTGAAAGAAGGAAAAATTTCTGAAAAAGACCCCATTACAAAATTTATTGCCTAAATGTATCTGAAATTTTCCCAAGTGCAACCTATTTTCTGGGAGTGAAACTCTTCATTAGCTGTGTATTACCTATCTTCAACTATGAACATAACAGAAGATATTTGCACATATAGCTGAAAATATGTTACATACAGCCAAAGAAGAGTTGAGCCTGCCCAAGGACTTGATTAAATCCTTAGATGCCTTTGGGCAAAAATTTTGCAGAGGAGGAAATTTCAATAATTTTCCCATGAAAGAAAAGAAAAATGTAAGAGAAAGTATTTTTCTTTAAGGTGTAATGTTGGGGTCTTGAGTTCAAATGCGTGTATGAAAGAAGATGAGGAGAGATCATTCTCAAACTTTTTTTTTATATACTAAAATTTTAGGAAAGAGGTTGGACTCACACACGATTCAAAGATAATGAGATCATTTTCAAACTAGTAGAAAAAAAGACTTTCAAACCATTAAAATGGGCCTTGAGACCGAACTTGGGACTAATGGTTTACAAATTCTTGCACTTTATATACAGGATGTACAATTTCTAAACATGTTGTTATTGTGATTGGTCTAAAAGGTTGACATGTAAATTGATATTTATAAAAATGTCAACAATCATATTCTTTAAACTATTTCCAAAATGAATGGTTTAAATAGGGTGGTTTAAAATGCTTTTTTTCCTACCAGTGTCATTACATACCCTTATAGTACTCAGTATTGCTTTGGTATGAGATATCAAATTTATTCAATAATATGCCTTCACTTAACTTTTGAGAGTTCATATGATTGTTTGAAACTTTACTTGGTACAAAGTATGATGGTGGAAAAGAAACTACAATTATGAAGCTATCCAGAAAATAAACCTTGGGTGATCTTTAGTTATTCATGTAATGCTTACTTGTGGTTCATCACATAGGCAGTGGCTGATATGGTGATTCGCTTCAGTCTATGTGCATGGTGTGTGCAGAAAGCTGGGCCTCTGTTTTGTTCAATGTTCAAGCCTGTAGGAATCGTCTTCACTGTTATCATGGGTGCTCTCTTTCTGGGAGATGATTTTCACCTTGGAAGGTAACATTTCAACACCAGATACTCCCTCCTCACCATTTCATAAGATGCCCTTCTAAAATATATTTTTGGTCCTTTTCATAAGACGTTTTGGAAGTTTCAATGAGCAGTATTATTATTATTATTTTTTTCTATATATGCCCATTGGTGAAAGAGAGTAGCTAGAAATTAATATGACTATTTTTGACGTGTTCACATATCTGTTTGTGATAAAATTTGACAGTTTTTTAATGAATTGAGTTTACCAATGTGTTTCTCATTGTGTCATTGATCACAGTAAAAGATTTTTGAATGAATGTATTGCAGTTTGGGGGGTTCAATTATAATTGTGTTGGGATTTTATGCTGTGATGTGGGGCAAAGCTAAAGAAGAGAGGAAGGTTGAAGCAAGCTTTGAAAACTCGGAGTCATCTTGCCATACTGCTCCTCTGCTGCAAAACAAGACTTAACAAATCACTTCTCTATTCTCTATATGTATATAGATATAATCAATTTAATTTTGGAGGTCTACTTGGAAATGGTTTGCACAAAAGCTGAAATCTTCTTCAGCATACATTTTGGAGGATCTGCAAGTTGCTCTTAGTATGAAATTAATATTTCTTTTCACCGAGCACTTTTATCAATTGGCTAGGTCGTTTGAGCTTAACCAATAAAGTTGTGGGATTGAATCATTAATGTTTTAAAATTTGGATCGGATGCCAAAGTAAAGGGGTCAATGGTTCACAATTTTCATAATCCAACCAATTAGACCGACAATCACATTGATTTTATTTCTCGATAGCATCCAATACCCTAATCTTATATATATAGTGCATCTAGCTAGTACCCTTTGGTATTATTGTCTAGTTACATCTAACACCCAAATCATATTTATGACTTAGTATTACTTTCTAATACTTCCAACACTTAATTAGGGTGTTGGAAGTATTAGAAAAATAGAATCTACATCCCATGCTCATCCAAAAGATGAGGATGAGATGGTCATCCTTAATAAAAGTTTTTTTTTTCCTTAAAAAAAATGCTCTATGCACTAAAAATTAATTAAATTAAGATACTGGACATTGAAAAAATATTTTGGATATTAAGTGTTACTGGAAAAATATTTTATGATACTAATGTTACAGGAAAAATATTTCTGAATGTAGGATTAGAAATTAATTAATTTGAGATACTAGATGTAAAAAAACATTTCAGAGTGCAACATACAATTTAATCCAAATAAATAAAAATACATAAAAAAAAATGGTCCCCACCCCAAAATTAAAGGGATGAGCATCCAATGCTCATATTTTGAATGAGCATGGATGTGAACCGTGAAAAATAACATAATGATGAATGCACCATAAATAGAAAATTTAAAGTATCTTTTAAATCATTTAAGTTTTTACAATAACGCATACTTTTGGTCCCCTTAACTTTATAAAGATACTTTTAGTCCCAAAATTCTAACACCGTTAATATTGCTAACTAAAAACGCGTTGACGCCATTAACTCAAGTGATGATTAATAACATTTGATTACACAAATTTTATATATTTTTCAATTTACCATATTTTTAATTTAAGTTTAATAATATTTAATTACACAATCATCATTTAAAATTACATTATTATCACTTGATTTTGAATTTTCCGTTAGCAAAATGAATGGTGTTAGAATTATAAACTAAAAGTTTACTTTATAAAGTTAAGGGGCCAAAAGTATACCTCATGTAAACTTAAAGAACTAAAAGTATACTTTAGCCTAAATAGAATTAGTGTGCTAGATGTAATTGAGAAATAACATAAAGAGTGTTGGATGTTACTTTATCCTTATGTATAAAAAATAAATTCATAATAAGTCTAATTGTCAACATAGTAACACCATAATATATGAAGTTTTCATTGGAATAATACTATGTTGACCGCTTGAAAATTTTATTAGACAATTTGAGAGGGCCAAATTTTTTTTTTCAGCATTTTTATGTCAAGCCCAAAAAACTGTTTGGTTTTCTAAGAAGTGTTCCAATTTCTGGTCTAATTTCGGGTTACAACTGAATGGTATCTTAACTCTGGTTGAACCCGCCAACTCAACCTTAAAAGCAGTTTTTGTCCCAATCCGAACTCATTGGATTGTTTTATCACTTGTTTGAATAGATAGATTGGGGAAAAATAAGTAAAAACATATTGAGAGTACCGCTTCATCTGCGCTTATAAATAAATGAAATTGCGTAGACCAGTGGCAGCTGTACCCATTCACTTCATCGAGTAAAATTAATTATAATGGACACTTAAAATAAAAATTACTCCATCCATCCGATCCTAATTATAAGAATAGGTTGACTTTTTTTTTTAGAAATTAAGGAAACTAAATAAGTTACTTAATCATATTATATGTTGTGTATTCTTAAATAATATATTAGTTTATTAGTCAAACTAATTAGTTTGGAGAATTTTTTTTTTAAAAAAATGCTCTAAAGTAATTTAATTAACTTCCTTAATCTCTCTAAAAAAGTCAACTCAGCTTTATAATCGAATTATATGGAGTATTTTTTTTTTTAAATACAAAATATGTCGCAGAGCAGTGATTTTAGGCCTAAAAGTTTAAATGGAAAAAAGAAAAAATAAAAAGAAGGAGGACCACTATCTTCAATGGCCACTCTGCCCACTCCATAAAAGGATAAGTGGTCCAACACAGTCTCGAGTGTGAGTGTGAGTGTGAACGTGAGTTTCAGTTGTTCCAAAATAAAAAAATGTGAGTTTCAGAAGAAAATGGGGAAGATATTGGGTTCACATTACATGCTTATAAGCATGTAATTATTAGGTGCTTATATCTCTTATAAGAGGTATAAAGCGTTTTTTATATATATTGTATTTATTTAAATTTAAATTATATCTTTAACGCTTTCGATATATTTTTTTGCTCAGCTTTTCAAATTAATTAATTTTCATAATACCTACATTACGTATAAATGCAGAATCGAAAATTAATTAATTTAAGAAACTGGGTGTAAAAAATATATCGAAAGCAACATATAAATTAAATTTAAATAAATACAATATATAAAAAATTTAAAAAAAATACGCTTATACCTCTTAAACACCTAAACATTACATGCTTATAAGCATGTAATGTGGATTCGGAAGATATTGGCATTTGTGGGAATGATTTGGCTTATGTCCTCGGCACGCATTTGTCCGCTGTAGCAAACACGACGCCGTTTTGTGTGCCACGCACAAGCCTGGTCCTCTTAAAAAAATAAAAAATTCAGGCACCGCCGGACAAAAAAATAAAAATAAAGATACTAAATGGTGATCAAAAAAAATTCTTCATGATCTTTAAAAATTATTTTAGGATCTTGAAAAAATATTTTAGGATACTGACTGATACTGAAAAAATAATTCATGATCTTAAAAAAATTATTTTAGGATCTTGAAAAAATAATTCAGGTACTGAATGCTACTAAAAATATATTTTAGGATTTTTGTAAGAACTTAAAATAATTTTTTAAAGATCATAAATTATTTTTTCAAGATAGCCAAGATCCCAAGTATTCTTTTTAGTACCAATCAGTATCCTAAAATATTTTTTCAAGATCCTCAAATAATTTTTCAAGATCATGAATTAATTTTTTAGTACCCATCAGTATCCTAAAGTATCCTTTTAATAGTATTCAGTATCCTAAAGTATTCTTTTAATAGTCGTCACTATTCATAAATATTTTTTCACTATCCTAAATTAATTTTTCAAGATCATGAAGAATTTTTTTAGTATCATTTAGTATCTTGAATTATCATTTTACTGTCTGACAGTGCCTGTTTTTGTTTTTTATTTTAAGGACCAGGCTTGTGCGTGGCACACAAAACGGCGCCGTGCAAACACAGAGGACAAATGAGTGTAGAGGACATAAGCCAAATCCTTGTGGGAATGGTGTGTTGACATTTTTAAAAAAATAAAGTGATGTGTTTTAAGTAAAGCCATTCAGAATTTATGTGAAGTGTTGTCACTGAGTTATAATAGACATGTGAATTTTGATGAAAAGTAGTTAGTTTTTTTTTTAAGAAAACCGACATGCCATAAATATGAATATTACTGATCAAAATGTTAGATCATAGGAAATGTTAATTAAATTATGTTAGTTCATGAATTTAATATATGGTTATAACTTTTAATTGAAAAGATATTGCTTCAAGGGGCACAATTTCAAGAAATAACTTCATGGCTTATAAAATACTCATCACCATGAGTCCATTCACACATCAAACATCACACCACACAACAACAAGAGATCAATTTCATTACTTTTGTCTTTGAATGCACACAAAGATAAAATCAAATTATATTCCATAAAAGTCATTGTTGTCTTAACTTGAGTGTTAAGAGTCAATCCATACTTAATGATTTTATTGTATCCTCTAGAAAATTTGCCTGTCAATCTAAATTTCACCTTATAAGACAGGTAGAGTTGGGGGTGAATTAAACCTAAACGAAAGTGTTACCCATGCCTTGAAGATATTGTACTCAACTTTTTTCATCTTTTCTTCTTTTACTCTTCATATATACAGTCCCACCAATAATCTTTAGACTTAATTCTTGAATATACAAGTGGCATCTTTGACGGAGTTGACTGTAAAATTTATAAAGTTGGAAAGATTCGAAGTAGGCAACTTTTTTAGATGGCACATGTTTTGCTTGCTTGGAGAAATGGATGGTTTGATTAAGGAACCTTGCAAAGGAGTCATTTTGAATTCATTTGGTCAATGACAAAGGAGATAGATAAATATCTATTTGCATCTCTTTATTATGGGTTATAAATTCATAAGATCTATTCATGATTTGGTATGATCCAATTATTTTGCTTTAAATTATATTAGCTTGTGGAATCAATATGGAATATTGTAAACATGATTAGAAAGTGAAAAAGAAGCATAGTAGATTTTGAATTTACTAAATTGATAATTATCATGAGATATTTTATTGTCATAAGTTGATAATTGCCATGTTGTGTTTTAATTTTAATTAGAATGATTGATGATTTTTTTTTTTTAATGGAATAGATGCATGTGAGTTGAGCATGGTTTGAATGATTTCAAACATATAACATGCATGTGGATGAATTAATTATTGTCTTATCAATTATAAACAAATTTCCTCTTTCCAGGGAAGATATGAAAAAGAATCTTAATTAAACAATAAAAAATAAATCTCTCTAGCAGTTGGGGGTTATTTTCTCTTAGAAGAGGAGTATGGCAAAAGATCCATGATACAAAAGACACAAATGCTCATGAGAAAGTATCATGAGAAGTTACATTAGTGGAGGAATGACAGCCTCATAAAACCTTTGAGAAAAGGTGGAATGATAGAATGATAGATTTTAGGCTATCTTAGTTCTAATAATAGAAAATGAGTCATGATTTGTTGGTAACATGTCAATAATTTTGCTTGTTTTTATGATTCTTTATTATTTGACTCTAGTAAATCTATCCTTTGTGATAGTCTATTCATGTGAAGGCCTATGGGCAAGTTTTTAATGGCCGTTGACTTAAGATATAACTATGTGAAAGATTTGCTTTTAAATGGAGTAATTTCCATTAGTTATGTAACATCTGAATTAACTCTTACAAATCATTTGACGAAAGGTTTGACAAGTGATGTAATGTTAAAAACATCAAAAGGGATGAGATTGAAGTGATATAAATCTTGATCACAAATAGTGAAAACATAATTCACACTTGACTATCATATCAAGTCTTGAATTCAATGTTGAAAATACACTATCAGAGTGATTGCAAGTGAAAGATAGAATATCACCAAGAGGGATGAATTAGGGATATAAAATTTTCTTCGAAAATGCTCTAAAACTGATTAGCTAGAATAGAGCGTAACAGAGAGGAAGAAAGGAAAGGTGAACACAAGTGATTTATACTGGTTCGGTCTAAATCCTTGACCTACGTCCGATCCCCAGACTCTTTGAGATTTCACTAACTCAAATGATTACATACTCTATAACTCTTGAAGTAATTCTCTCACTAGAACTTACTCCCCCTTACAAGTTGTAATCAAATATCTCAATCCCAAAGTCCCAATACTTTGAAATTCTTACAAGGATTGATAAATGATAATGAACTCTCCAAAAGAGCAGGTTAATAAACACTGAAGATTAAATATCTGAAGATATATGCTTTGAGAGTAGAAACAGTAAATGCTTATATCACTAATTGAATGCGCAAAGTTTCGGTAGGTGATGAATTGAATGCTTCTGGCTTTTATAGTTGATCTCATTTATGACCGTTGAGAAGCTTGAAGAAATATCCGTTGAGACTCTTTAATATGTCCGTTAGAGACGAAGCGCGAAGGTCTGTATAATCGTGTCACAATATTCTTTTATTCTTTTGTCCTGCGATTATGACCGTTGGGAGCCCAGCAAAAAGAATGAAATACTCTTGCTCAAAACGTCTTTCGGATGCCTAAAGGTATGTTTGTTAGTTGGGAGTCTCGAACAGGTAAGTTGCATTAAATGCTCTGACACGTCGGATTGCTTTATTCAAACTCTGAGTTAATTCATGTTCTAATCATCTGGAACTCATTAACAAACTGATTAAATGTAGTTAGGAACATTAATGATAGATGATATGAAGAATCCAAAAGCTTACTTAACGATTTTTAGATTGAGGATAAGCTATTTCAAAAACAGAGATGAACTTGGTTTGAGTCACTATTCTCACAGGCTCAAGTCAAAGCAACGTTCAAGGTACAGAGAACATTTGAAAATACTATTTGACTCGAGGCAGATAAGGCATAGGCTCGAGTCTAGACTTAGGCTCGAGTCTAGGCTTAGGCTCGAGTCAACAATGAACAAGGCTCGAGTCGACCTCAGAAGATTAATAAAAAATGATGAAGACTATTAACTCGAGGCAAGTTATGAGGCTCAAGTCAGCCTCTAAACTCGAGGTAGGAAAATAGGCTCGAGTCACTGTGAAATGAAGGAAACTTGAAGTTTGATAATCAAGTCTGTGGCTAGAGGCATCAAGTATAGATTTGAGGCAATCTTGTTTTTTAAATGTAACGGTCAAGATTTTGGCCAGAGTCAATTCTTGCTGGCTCGAGGCAGGTGAGCCATGCTTTTGAAATTACTTTAAAAATTAAAGATCTTGGCTCGAGTCTCTAAAATTTTTGGCTTGAGTTTGGCCATTAACTCGAGGCACACCTTTTATAGGCTCGAGGCAATAGAACTACCATTTGGAAAATCATTTTAAGAACAAAGGCAATTGGCTCGAGTCTTAGAAAACCCTGGCTTGAGTCTAGCCTCAAACTCTAGGCAGCCTACTTTCATGCTCGAGTTAATATACTGTTTTGGCGATAGATGCACAAGGGATTGACTCGAGTCTGCAACATTGACTCGAGCCAATGTGACAGCAAAATGTTTTCTCTGATAAAACACGTTTTTGACTGAGTTAAAATTATTTTTCTTACATCTTTTGAATATACATTGTTTCCAAACTTAATCATCATCAAAACACAAATAGAGAACTAACAGCAAGTACTTGAATTTTTTAATACATCCCAGATTAGAAAGTACTTGGTAACCATGAAACTAAGGTAAATATTTATTGGAGCATTTATTATGGTGGTGCTCTTGACATCGTTTACCTATATGAGAGTGAAGTTGATATGCTTCTAAGAGTCCAAGGGCATGACTCTAAAAAGCTCTTATGAAAGGGATATGGACACAAGGCAATGAACAAACATTCCATTTAAAATGGCATAATATAACCAAGATCCCATGCATAATTCATGCACACATGTTCCTATTTGTATGGGATAATTGGTTTAAAGCTTAGTCTACCATATTACATTTTGGATTGATGAAACCATGTCTAACTCAGGTAAATATTCAAGTTTTTGAGATACCTCTACTGACAATATGAGATTTTCAAAGTGATAAGAGTTTGTGATCATTTTAAAATGGTGGGGGATTGTTGGAATATTTTAAAATGAAGTGATATGTTTTCGATAAAGTCATGTCCTTATAAATTAAGGAATTTATGTGAAGAGTTGTGTAGAGGGTTATAATATTAAAAGTCACTAAGATTATGCCTCTTTAACTCCTAAAGGCATATATAAAAGGTTATAACTAAAAGCTATTTTGGTGAAAAGTTGTGTTGGTTTTTTAAGGAAACCCTTGGTGAAAGGTTTTGTTGGTTTTTTAAGAAAACCCTCTATACCATAAAAGTGTAAATCTTCATAGAAAATGTTATTTAAGTTATGTTGATTGATGAGGGTTGATGAATATCTAACATATTTTTATTACTTTTAATTGAAGATATATTACTTCAAGAAGTATCACTTCAAGACATCACTTCATGATCTATAAATATTTATCATCATCAATCCATCCACACATCAAATATCAACCCACACAACAACAAGAGAAATGAGATATATGGAAAATGCTCTAACATTTAAATCCACAATTCACCTTCAAATCACGTTTTACATTTAGCACCAGAGAAGGATTACATAAACAATACATCATGATGACATTAGTGATGTACAAGAGATTGATTTAACTTGCGTGTAACTTTAAGGACAAAAAACTAGGTTTTCAATTCCTTTGAAATTTTATGATGTTAATTTTTATTTGTCAATAAGTTTCAAGTGCAAGAAAGATCATTTGTTTTTTTTTTTTTTTGGTGATGGACCACCTAAATTCCGAGAGAATGACAATTCAATGGTGACTTTTACCAAAAAAAAAAATGATTGGGAATAAAAAAAGGGTGCAACTAAAATCACTTCCAACAACTTTGTATTTTACTCTTTTTATCTCTGCTTTATTATCAGGGGGAAAAAAAGGGAAAAAATTCATAATTTTGCATGTCTTCCTTGTGGGAGAAATTTTCTATAAAGCAAAAAATCAGAAAAAAAGAAGAAGAAGGAAGTGGTGAAATTTTGAAGCAAACAATTTTCTAACTATAACTCTTTAGAAAAAAAAACATAGGTTTAATTTTTAATCTAACGAGTCCAAGCTAGATTTGAATTGTCCTAATCTTGTCAGAAAAATGAGTACGTACTAGGATGTTTATTACTATGATGAGCATTAAAACGAACTCAAAAGAGACTATGCAATAAAGTAAAAAGTGCTAAATATCGTTCATTATGTGATAATTAAGAATGAGTTTGTTAGTTAAACCGTACCGTATACCTAAAGTTTTAATTGCAGCATGTGAACTGAACTTGTCCTACTGTGTCAATTTTAATGGTTCAGGATGACAGTAGTACATTTCAGAGAATACAAAAGCCTTGCTAAAATGTTAGGAACTATAATATCAATTATTGGAGCATTTGTGTTGACCCAAAAAAAAATTGTTGGAGCATATGTCGTGATATTCTACAAGGGCCCCCCAGTCTTTTTCTTTCTTTTTATATGAAGGGCCCACCAATCTTCAGTAATCACTCTTCAGCATATCCTTAACTATAAACTTACAATCTTGATAGCATAAACAATATCAACAGTATGTTTAACCTGGTTCTAATATCATAAAGAAGTATAGAGACCTTGATAATTATATAAATCTTTGTATTTAACTGTCATGAGAACAAGGACTGTACAGTGCAGTATTTATAGAGGGAGCAGGCATGTAGCAATGAATATAAGTGAACATGAAAAGAAAAAACACTAAAACACAAGGACATAGCCCTAGCCATAATACCAGTATATATCACTATGGGTTAAACAATTAAATGGGCCTAGTCCAATCCAAGTCACGTCATCAGATGTGGGCTTCTCTCTTTTTCTCTAGGCTTCTTTATTTATGTTCTAATAGAAACCCCGCTGGGTTCTATCAAAAAACAAAAAACCGGTAGAAGACTCATCCACCACGACTAGGTGCACAACCCAGGTCGAATCTGGTTAGTCTGAGCGAAACTTTGGATACCAGATGGGCAACCAAAAAAAATGTTCTAATAGAAACTACTCTTATGGTCTTTAATATAAGACATTTTTACATACTTTAATTAAATTAATAAAGTTAGTTGAGTTGGTTAACATGACATTTATTTTCTAAAAAACCATTCTCATTTTTCTTAATTCCTTCATTTCTTCTTCTTATTAATTATTGTTGAGAGAATAATATCAATAAGGATAAATTAGTAAAAGATTGACAAATATAAAAACTATATATTATATTTACAACCAAAATTAACTCCCTCAAAGATATCTTATATCAAGAATCGGAGAGAGTACATCCTTAAGCAGTATGAGCCGAATCTTTACTAACTAGACCAATACTCATTGGTTCAAATACTTAAAGAAAAATGGATTAAAAGAAAAGAAAATGTGTAAGGGATTACTTTAAAGTGTAATATTGGGGTCTTGAGTTCAAATGCGGGTATGAGAAGAAGCAGAAGATAAGGAGAGATATTTCTCATTACAGACCCTTAGTACTACTCATTAGTGCTTTGATAGGAGATACCAATTTATTCAATAATACGCCTTCACTTACCTTTTGAGTTCATAGGTTTGATTGAAAATTTAATTGGTGAGAAGTTTGGTTGGTGGAAAAGAAACTGAAATTATGAAGCTACCCATAAAATAAAACTTGGGTGTTTTTAGATATTCACAATGCTATTATGGTAATTTGCTATCATGATAACTTGTGGTTCATCACATAGGCAGTGGTTGTTTCAGTCTATGTGCATGGTGTGTGCATAAAGCTGGACCTCTGTTTTTGTTTTGTTCTGTTCCACTACTACAGATCCACGGATCGGACATATATAACTATTAATAAATAACAATTATATCGAATAAACGTCATCTATGTTGATGTGAAGGTCATGCAAGGATATATAAAGCTTAAAAGTAATTGTTATTCATGCACACTGTCATGTATTGAGAGTTGGAATTAAAAAGGAATTGAAAAAAATTAACAGTTGTATTATTTGGTAAGAAGAAAAATGACAGTTCTTAAAAGATAACCGCCATTTAACACTGACAAACGATTCGTTTTCCAACCTTATATAAGTGAAAACACAAACATAACTGTTATATCTATTGATCGTAAAGTATGAACGACGAAATGACATTCCATTATACACAACTGTTATGTAAAGAATAAATCTAAATAGAATCTTTTAAAAATCTCATTTGGTTCAACACCAAATACCAGTTCTTATAAGTCGAATATTTTATAGCGAAGTATTCTATTGGTTAATTTTTCCTATTATATGACTTTCATGCAAAGTTTCATGAGGTTGAAAACAAAAAAAAAATTAATTGTTGCGGAAATCCGTAACTCCTTACGGTCCTCATGAATTATTAACCTTAATTCATTACGCTAATTAGTTATTAATTATTAATCTGTAACTCTTTACAGTGCTCATGAGAATTCATAACAATTTATAATATTCGTGAGCTTCAGGATTACTCGTTAAAACAACTATTGGAGATTAGGATAACTTGATAACACGACTATTGGAGATTAGGATTACCTTAGATCACTTGAAGACCTCAATGTTGTTGATGTCCTCTGACGTTGACCCACACGGCTATCCCCTGATTGCAACAAAAACTCTTTCTCTTGAAACCTTCTACTCTTTGGATGCTTGCTAGGCGAAGACAAGGTTGAGGTTTGGTTTTCTTGGGTTTTTATCTTTCAAGAAGGTAGTGGTTTCTTGGAATTAGGTTAAAGATAGGAAGAGCAAGATCATTGAAACCTTGCCTTTCTTGGATGGCGCACTTTCCCTATGAACCTTTGGTAATGTCCGAAATTTAGAGAGCATAAAGCATCTTGTTTTTCTCTTAGGGCCTATTTGGAGTTACATTTTGGAGGGAAAAGAAAGGGAGAGAGGGTTTTGGTAGTCCCTTCCCTTATTTGCAAGTTTTAAAAATAAGAGGAGAGGAAATCAGAGATTTTTACAAATCCCCCAAAACCCTCTTTCTTCTAAAAAATAAAGTTTCCCCAAGGAAAATAGATTAATTACTTTTTTACCCTCGTTCACCACCACCACCACAGTCACCACCACCGCCACCGCCACTACCACCATCGCCACCGCCACCACCACATAAATAATTTTTTGAATATAAAAATTACATAAATAATTTTTTTAGAAAATTTAAATTTATTTGTAAAGTATAATAATTATATTAATTATTAAATAAAAGGACACAATGATAAAAATAACTCATTAATCCTCCATCTTCCTCCCTTACTATTTTTTAACTCCCAAACAAGGGGAGGAAATATCCTCCATTTCCCTTCCATCCCCTCCCCTCCATTCTCCTTGCTTCCCCTTCCTTCCAAACTCCAAAACAAAGCCTTAGAAAAGCGTGCAAGAGAGGGGCACACTCAGCACTTTATAAAAGTTTAGCCCTAATTTAAATGCTTACAAGAAATGCTCAATTCAAGCTTGAATTGAAAAATCCAAATCATAATAAATTAAATTCATATCTTAGATTGATTGAATTTAAGATGATGAATCTAATTCATATCTTGATTGATCTATTGAATTAATAATTTAAGATGATGAATCACATTTATTTCTTGATTGATTTATTGAGTCAACCATTTAAGATGATGGATTACATTCATCTCTTAAATTAAAATTCAAATTCATTTTTAATTCAATCCTCATTTATTATTTCTCCTATCTTCATCCAATCATTATTGGATCTTTATATATAAATACACACACACACACACACACACACAGAGATATATATATATAAAATTCATAATTATCTTTTATAACCTAACCTTTTGAATTTAAATTAAAATTTCAAACTTAAATTCAAAATTCAACTTGGCTTAAGACCCCGTTGGGTCTTCCAACACATTTGGGCCCTTTTGTGGAGAAACTTAGACCATATATGTGACATCATTTTGCTTCTTATTGGACTTGGAGTCTCACTCCAACCTAATTACACATTTACTCTTGATAAAACCCAATAACAATTATTGACCCAAGTTTGCTAATTTTAAGCAATTGGGAATAACCTTTATGTGTGACCCATTAGGCCCAATTAGTCATTGACATAAATAAACTTGAATCAATTAAAACTCCTTTAACAGGCCCAATTTATTTAATGACTTCATAAGACACTAGCAATGCTCTGCGGCTCCAGAACTAATTGAGTTGATCAAGTGATTTACCTTTCATATTTGAATACCGTGCAGGCATCATCCCTCACATCGTCATTCACATTTAGTTGAGAGCAAAGATAGAGTATCATCTCTCTTAATTGACTAAACGTTGCTAATTCACAGAACTAGGAATCGTCTTATATTAACTCTATAATGGATCATGACTCTTCATGATCACTTGCTATGTGCACAGACTCCCGAGTTAATTAGAAGCTATCCAAACTCTACCGGTCTTGTGAATGACTAATCCCTTGTAGGAGACTGTGAGTCCTCTGAGCATGTCCATCTATACTCATGTATTCGAGTTACACCCAAGAGTATATTGTTCTCCCCATTTTCAGGCGGATAGAGTTGTACAGTCAAAGTATAACCCTAGGACATAGTGTTCGATGACATCCTTAAGTCCAAGACGATCTGCACTACCAAACGATGAGAGACTTGACATATATAATGATATTCTCTACAATGAATCTTTGTGGAGTCTCTCGGCGAGTCAGTTCGGTGCTATCTGTTCTCCAACAGATCCACCCACGACATCAGCTAAGGCATCATCATGCGTGTATTCCATGAGGTCCTTACCTTGTATCTCATACATGTAGAAGATGTCGTACTAATCTTATTGAGATCATCAATGCCCTTTCTTGGTTATTCAGGACTAGGAACAAGTTTTAAGCGATAGATATCTAGTGTTCTCGAGTCCTCATGATCATGATCTCTATCATTGATCCTCTAGAATAACACATGTTCTATTCCTAGGGCTTTTATCTTCAAACACATATTTACCCTAAAATAAAGGTGAGACATAAATATGATAAAGATAAAATATGCTCATTTATTAATAATAAAATACTACAACGTAGAAATGGTGCTGATTTGTCCTTACAGATGGTCTCTATAAATACTAACATATTCAACTCAATTTATACTGGCTTATTCCTTGGTTCTTAGTACTTTTACAAAAAGCACATTTTCATAACATCGTCCTTCTCTCCCTCATCATGATCAAACGCTACAGAGCTCTTTCAATAGCCCCATCCTCCTCCGCTACTGCCACCACTTCTATAAGCTTCTCCCTTCCTCCTCTACCACTGCCTCCTCCTCCTCCTCCTCTTCTTCCTCCTCCTGAAATGGAGGCTCTGCTATAGGTGTTGGCCAGCCTTGACCACTCCACAAGGTGTCACACCCATAGTCTGAATAGGAAGTTGGACCTCATCCTTCATTACAATGAAGTTGTATATGATCACTTTCAGTCACACCCTTCATCTCCTTCCTCAGACGTCGATAATGTGCCAAGGAGGGGGAGGGCAGTATGAGTGGTGATGACTGAAAACCATTACTGCTTTATTTTTTATTTTTTGAATATTAAAAAAATTAATCATTAGGGCAATGTAACCTAAAAATATTTTAAAAAACAATTGTTACTTCACAGTTATTATTAAACAACCGTTACTAATTTAGGAAACACGTTCACAGTTATTAGAAAATAATTGGTACTTATGTTAACCATGGAAATTTATATGGACATCGTTTGGATCTATAACGCAACCCTTTCCATTCCAAAGGACACGTTCTGCTTGATAACCGACGAAACCCTTTCGATTCCATGTCTATTTAATTTACAAGAAATGATCTTTAAAGGACACATATTAAAGGAACTGACTTCTCTTGTTTGCTCTCTTGATCAAGAAGGTGGACAACTTACTAGAGAAGAATGAATCTGATGATGTAGCAGATCCTTATGAAGATGGAATATCACCTAGAGGGGGTGAATAGGTGATCTCAAAAAAATTTCACGAATTGCACACAAACACAAGTAAGACAGAGACAGAGAAGAGAGATAGACACAGAGCAATTTATACTGGTTCGGTCTAACACTTCGACCTACGTCCAGTCCCCAAGCACACCTTGGGATTTTCACTAACTCTTCAAACACGTATACAATTATACACTCTGTAACTTAGGATGATCCTTTCACTCGGACTCACTCCCCCTTACAAGTTGTAATGGTATACCCACACTTAAGGTTTCACAACCTTAAGATTTAACAGCTAAACAATTAATCAAATGGTGTTTAAACTCCTCATGAGTAGATATACGATAAACACTGAAGTACAAAATATCCGAAGATATTAATGAAGCAGATGAAACAGCAAATTACAATAAGCTCGAATTGAATGCACATCGTTTCGGTAGTTGGTGAATTCAATGCTTCGGTTATTTATAGTTGATCTCATTTATGATCGTTGTGAAGATTGAATGTAGTTGTTGAGTCTATTTCAAAATGTCCATTGAAGCGTTCGCATAATCACCGTCAATGATTCTTGGTCTTAGCAACATTCTTCATTCCTTTTGTTTTGACCGTTGAGAGATAGCATTTAATGCTTGAGTGAAATATCTGTAAGTGCTTTGCATTGAACAGAGAAATGGTCGTAGAGATTATTACTGGCTTTGGCAAACGCATTTAATGCTTCTCTGATAAACAAATTCCTTTATTCAAAACCGTTGTTAATCCATGATAAAATCATCTAAAACTCATTAGCAAATTGGTTAAAAGAAGTTAGATATAGTAATGAGTAATGATACATGCAAACAAATGCATAGAAGATGATTCAGGATTCACGAAGACGGTGATTTTGAAAAATAGAGATGATCATGCTCGAGCATCACTATCTGTATGCTAGGGCAGCACAGAAGATAATATGTTGTCGAAGACAAAGATCATCTCATGCTCAAGCAACGTGGAGCTCCTGCTTGAGCACTCAATCAAAGCTTGCTCGGGCATGCTTTTAGAAGAAGCATTTAAAAACAATCATCGCTGTTGCTCGAGCATGTTCGTCTTCATGCTTAGGCAAGATAGATACAGAGGTGAGAGTTAAGACGCTGACGATTCTGCTCGAGAATGGATTTTTCCCTTGCCCGGGCATGGTGCTCGAGCATGTTAAAACCTATGCCCAGGCACAAGTCATAAAGGGTCAATGGACAAGGAACATTTGATCTTGCTCGAGCATGTCACTTACCTTTGCTCGAGCATGGTGCTCAAGCATGCCTTACTTATATGCTCAGGCATGACTCTTTTCTGTCATAGCTTCTGCCATCCGCTCGATGATGCTTGGGCATGCCTGACTTTCTGCTCGAGCATGTTGCTCGGGCAACACTTTAATTATGCTCGAGCATGAAGTTGGTTTTGTAATACTCCGCTGTTAGTCCAATTATGCTCGGGCATGATTCAGCTCTTGCTCGAGCAGCCCATAACTTTGGCGATGCTTGGGCATTTACATTCCTTGCTCGGGCAGTGTATCTGAAATGCTTGAAAGGCTTATTAGATCGACTATGCTCGGGCAATGATAATTGAATATTCTATACACTTCTTTAGTACTTTTGATTAATAATTTAGGACTCTTTATTTAATAAATAATGACTTTTATACTTATTTGGGCTTTAGGCCTTTGATTCTATTTTAGCCATATTTAATAATAAAATTCCAGTTTTACATTGCTTCACTATTTTTACCATAACTCTTCAACCAGACATCGGATTTGCCTCATTCTTGTTTCAAATTTCAGATGATTCAAGAAGATACAATTGTTATGAAGACATGAAGGGCAAATTCGGACAAGAGGGTAGTCGATTTTGGAGCCGAAATCATATGTATATGTATGGATTTTTATTTGGGCTCGAATTTTGTAACTTAAGCCCATTTTTATTTCTTTTCCGTTTTGGGCTTGAACTGAATTGTGGATTAGAGCCCCATTTTGTTTTTGCCATTTTAGGTTAAGTTAGATGGTAAACACAAACACTTTTGGCATTCACCTTTTTACACATTTTTGGATTGAAATAGAAGTTTTGAAATTCTCTCAATTGTTCTTCATCTGTTCATCGTGTTCTTTGTGTTCATGATGAACTTCTTCATTTCTGTTCGATTTTCGTTCTGCATAGCCATGATGGGCTAAGCTACTGTGATTGGCCCACAGATTGAGGATTTCACTATCCAAAGGACTCTTTCTTAACGGTAATAAATTCGTTTCTGTTTTGTAATTTTGGATTCAATTTACTTTCGGATTGGGTGTTAGATTTAACGCCCAGATTGAGATATCCCAAGGATCGAGTTCAAACTAGGTTTAAGTGCTTGTTGTGCGATCGCATAGTGACACGCCATTGTTCGGATAAACGCTAGACGATCATCTACTTGAGGGATTTTCTGGACGAACGCAGAGATTTCAGTTTGTCCAGAATCAATCGTGAGTTCGTTTCAAAATCTGTTTTCGTCCGAGGAAGGAAAGTGGTGGAATTTGAAATCCTGGGTTGATCTTCTGTTTATCTGTTTAATCCGTTTATTTCACTCTATTTCTGTTTATTGCATTTTTATTCTGTTTGAACAAAAAACCTCCCATTTTTACTGTTCTGTTTGCTGTTATTGTCCAATCAAACCCGCTATGAATTCGTTGGGAAAACGATCCAAGTTCCCTATTACTACAAATCTTTTAATGAATCTGGTTATTTTGAGAAACAAGGCAAATCTCTTTCAAAATATGGTGCCGCTGCCGGGAAATTTGCATCGGTTTGATTAGACAATAGTGTAAATAGTGTCGTTTCGGTGGTTCGGGTGGTTGGGCAGAAATTTTTCTGACCCAAATCAATCAAACCAGATCTTATTCAGAAGGAATTGGGCATTCTAACCAAGACTCACTTCCAAGTAGGAAGTGAGGTCTCACCTATTTTCCCCAAATTCCAACGTTTAGACCACTTTTTTGTTGTTTTTAGTTTCGGTTTTATGATTTCTACTAGGGCATTTTTTTCGAAGTATCTCCGAATGGTCTGAAATTTTACAAGGTGATAGAAAATGGCCTAACTCACAGGACACATGCGCTTGCGCCATGTGGTCTTGAGATTTTAGCCAAATTCCATCGTTTAGACCACTTTTTCAATTTTTGAAGTTTTTTTATTCCATTTTTGGGTTCCCAATGGTGTAGGAGTTGCCCTGTCCAAGTCCCATAAATTTTAAAAATCATTTGATAGTGTTTCTGGACTTGTTTTGGTCAATTTCTAACATAGGTTTTTGCTTTTGTGATTTTGCTTTTGTGTTGTCTTAGTGTTTTACCACTTTTAGTGGCATTTTCGTAATTAGCTGTTTTTACCACTCTCAGTGGCATTTTCGTAATTTTGAGTATCTGCAAAATTTGACTTGTGTTTATATGCTGCATGAGTACGAGGAGTATTACTAATCCAGAAGACTTGTTGCCATTTGATCCTGAAATAGAAAGAACAATTCTTACTGCTAGAAGAGTTGTTAGGCTAAGTCATAGGATTAATACTGAATTGGACCTTGAACTTGAGTTTAATTGTGACCATTCTGATTGTGTCTATTCTGTTGATCTTTCTGATTGTGTTTCTGATAGTACTTTTGATAGTCTTGTTGTTTTCACTGATTCTAGTAGCAATTTTGCTAACTTAGAAATTATGGCAAAAGAACAAGGAAATCGTCCTACTTTAAAGGAATTGGCTGCACCTGATGTTAATTATCAACCTTTGTGTATCCAATATCCTGACCTTGCTGCTAACTTTGAACTTAAATATGGTCTAATACACTTGTTGCATAAGTTTCATGGTCTTGCAGGTGAGTGCCCCATTAAGCATTTGAAGGAATTCCATGTAGTGTGCAGCACAATGAAACCGCAGGCCATTGATGAAGATCATATCAAGCTGAGAGCTTTTCCTTTCTCATTGGAAGGTGGAGCTAAGGACTGGTTGTTCTACCTTTAGCCCTCATCTATTGAAAGTTGGACTGCTATTCAGAGGTTATTTCTGGAGAAATTCTTCCCTGCCTCAAGAGCCACTTCGATCAAGAAGGAAATTAGTGGCATTAAACAAGCTAATGGGGAGACTATGCATGAGTACTGGGAAAGGTTTAAAAGGTTATGTGCAAGCTGTCCACACCACCAGATCACTGAGCAACTCTTGATTACCTATTTCTATGAGGGTCTGCTACCTGTAGACAGAGGTTTGGTTGATGCTTCTAGTGGTAGAGCTCTGAGTAACAAGACACCTGAAGATGCTCGAGACTTGATATCCACTATGGCAGCTAAATCTCAGCAATTTGGCACTAGGGCCAATAGTACTCCTATTTACCACATTCAGACACCTCCAGTCCAGTATGATTCTCAAAGATTAGAGACTAGACTTGATGATCTGACCTCCCCGCGAGGCAATTAGCGTGACACGTACAAAGACGCATCCTTCCCCTCCTCAGATTGGATACTCATGTAGGTTTTGTTCTGACCCTTATCATTCTACTGACTCTTGTCCCACCTTGCATGATCCTGCTTATCAAGACCAGTCAGTAGTTACAGTGAGTGTTTTTCCAAGAAAGCCACAATACCAGCAGAATAATGCTTTTTCCAATACCTACAATCCTGGTTGGAGAAATCACCCAAATTTCCGTTGGAACCAGAATCTGAACCAAAGTAACCAATATTAGTAGAATTCTGGGAATTACCAGTAGAGACAGTACAGACCCCAGAATTTCTAGTAGCAATCTGCACCTCCTTTGCCAACACCACCTCCTCGACCAGCCATATGTGCACCTCCACAGGCAGCACAACAGCAGGCTAGTAGTAGTAGTAGTGGTTCCTCACTTGAAGAATGATGAAGCAATTTGCCACAAACTCTATACAGTTCCAACAGTAAACTGAAACTTCCATTCAAAGTTTGCAAACACAGGTTGGCCAATTGGCAACATCACTGAATCAGCTTCAACCTCAGGGATCTAATACTCTTCCTTCACAAACAATTTTCAATCCTAAAGGGAATGTAAGTGATATTACCTTACGGTCTGGCAAGCAATTGGATGAACCTAAACAAGCTGCAGATGTGACTTCCACATCAGAAAAAGAGTCAAAAAATATGAAGATTGATTCAAAATAAAAAGCCAGTGTGACAAGGTGAAGAGGAAGACATTTTCATTCCTCTTCCTTTCCCTCAGAGAGCCCCTTAATCCAAGAAGTTGGCAGAAAAAACACAAGAGAAGGATATACTTGAGACATTCAGAAGAGTAGAGATCAACATTCCTCTCTTAGATGGAGTCAAACAAATTCCTAAATATGTCAAGTTTTTGAAGGAGTTGTGTACCAACAAGAGGCGATTGAAGGGGAATGAACGAGTGAGTTTGAACCAGAATGTATAAGCACTCATCCAGCCTACCATGCCTCGCAAGTGCAAAGATCCAGGGACGTTTTCTATCCCTTGCATTATTGGTAACTATAGATTTGATGATTGCATGCTAGATTTAGGTGCTTCTATTAATGTCATGCCTGCATCTATTTATACATCTCTTGGTCTTGGTCCTTTACATCCTATTGGTGTTGTTGTTCAGTTAGCTAATAGGAGTAATGCTCATCCTTCTGGTTTAGTTGAAGATGTATTAGTCAAAGTTAATGAATTAATATTCCTTGCTGATTCTTACATCTTAGATATGGAGGGTGAATCTCCTAGTAGTAGGTCACCAATCATTCTAGGGAGGCCTTTCATGAAAACAACTAGGACTAAGATAGATGTGCATTATGGTACTCTTTCCATGGAGTTTGGTGATATATCTGTGAATTTCAATATCTTTGATGCCATGAAACATCCTAGGGAAGAGCATTCTATTTTCTACATTGATGTGATTGATGATGTTGTGGATGATGTTCTTACTGATTGGTGTGCTGATTACCCTGGTTTTGCATCTGTGAGTGATTCTCCCATTTGTGCATGTGCTAATAATGAATGGTGCTCTGTTTGAACTAACTTGGTTAATGCTGCATTATTTGGTGATTCTGACTTGCTTGGTGATTCTGCATTACTTGTGGATTCTGATATTGATTCTGAGTTTGAGCTTCATCCTGATTCTGATTTTTATGAGCTTAACTCTAATTTTGATGGGCTGAATTCTGATGTTAACATTGAGCTATATAGACACAGTCCTTCTTCTTTTTTGAATGTGGTTTCAGGCATTTCCAGTGTGAAGACATCAGAGTTGTTGCAACAACCGCCCAAGCTTCTCCCCTCCACTGAGCAACCACCTAAACTTGAGTGGAAATCCCTTCCAGATCACTTGAAGTATGCATTTTTGGAGGTGGATGAACAGTTGCCAGTCATTGTGGAAAATAATCTTCTTCCTGACCAAGAAGAGAAGCTGCTAAGCTTATTGAGGGAAAACAAGAAAGCCATTGGGTGGACATTAGCTGACATCGTTGGCATCAGCCCTTCCATGTGTATGCATTGAATTTTGTTGGAAGAGGAAGCTAAATCGGTAAGGCAACCCTAGAGACGCCTTAATCCCCTTATCCTTGATATGGTGAAGATGGAGGTCACTAAGCTTCTGCAAGCTGGTATCATCTATCCTATTTCTGATAGCCAGTGGGTTAGCCTGGTCCAGGTGGTTCCTAAGAAATCCGGAGTCACTATGGTAGCCAATTAGAAGAATGAGCTTATTCCTACTCGAGTTCAGAATAGTTGGAGAGTTTGCATCGACTATAGGAGACTTAACCAAGCTACTCGCAAAGATCATTACCCTCTGCCTTTCGTTGATCAGATGTTAGAGCGATTGGCTGGTAAGTCTCATTACTGCTTCCTGGATGGCTACTCTGGATACTTCCAGATCCATATTGCTCCTGAGGATCAGGAGAAGACGACCTTCACATGCCCCTTTGGGACATATGCTTACAGAAGGATGCCTTTTGGCCTCTGCAATGCACCTGGCACCTTTCAACGTTGTATGGTAAGTATTTTCTTTGAGTTGGCTAATCGGCCCGGGAGTCCCTCCAAGAGTTCGCTGACAAGCTATTCACTTTAGACCCCTTTCTAATGATCAAATTTGAGAGAAGTCTTTGACCTAGCAGACCAAGAGGAAGCTATAAGCCAAGAGTTTGTTTCTGAGGTCCTAAACAAGGTGTACAAGCTCTATTAACTTCTTTACGAGGTATCATTTATCTGTGATTAAATTGTTGGATGCTTAGAACTTTAATTACATTTTGATATGTTGGTTCAGAATTTAAGGCATGTGTACCAAACGTAAATCCTCCCTTGTGGCCTCCAGGTCAAGATCAAGTTCATTCGCCCTGACAATCTCAAAAACCAGGTGAGGGTGTGAAGGAAGATGCAAAACAACATCATGCAGGGTTTCTGGGGGACGAATTCATTAGGAGGGCACCAAAAAGAAGGGAAACTTCTTTTTGTCTTACATTCACGAGTGAAAACATCATTAACTCTGCTTAAATTAGATTTTATTTATTTTGTAATTGTCCTGATGGTGTGATATAATATTCTACTTAGGAACCATTGGATGTTCATAGTGGTAAATCCAATGCGCAAAAGGATTTGGTACTATGACTCTATGGGCCAAGTTCTAGACAGGAGACCATACATGCATGAGACATTCAACCATTAAGTTATTCATTTATCATCTCTTATAATTCAGTTCATCTTGTATGTTTCTACACACACACACACACATATTATTGTATCTTTTCATAGTGGTGTACAACCAGCACAATCAAAATGTTAATACAAATAAGGTATATATATATATATATATGCTCAATTCATTCATGTATATATTTGGTCAGCTATATATTACAATATCTAACTTCCATCTATTGTTTCCTTTTGGGCATAGTATTTTAATGCCTCCTACATGATGTTTAACAACTCACAGAAGGAAGAAGTGGCTGAAGAGTTTGCAATATTTGTGCAACATCCATGGGAGAGTAAATACATATAATGATTGTAAATTTTTAGATACTAATGATTTGTTTATTTTAAAGTGTTGGTTTTAATAGTATATATATGTACATGAATGATTGTAAATATATTATAATTTATTGTAATGTTCTGTATATGAATGAATGTATATATAATGTGAGTCATTATGTAAATGTATATGTAGGGGGATATCGCAAAGGAGAAACCCAGCCTTTTTAAAAAAAATAAAATAAATAGCTTAAAAAAATTATGGTTGTTACCTAACGACCGTTATTTGTATCAACTATATATAACGGTTGTTTAAATAAATCTATTAGCATTACTACCAATATATAATGGTTGTTTTGAAATAACCATTATATATGTATAACATATATAACAGCTGATAAAATGGAACTGTTATGTATTATGCAATCATTATCAAGGTTTTGAAACTTGGACCGGCTACTGAACTGGTAGGAGTACTAGGTTAAGGGTCAGTGGGTCAGACTGGAGTCAAACTGGTATTAATTGAAAAAGATAAAAATATTCATATTAATAAAAATAAAAATACTTTATGTAAATATGGGAGGATGTGTACTAATTATTATATTGATTTTTTAAAAAAAACAAAACTAAAAAAGAGATCACTATTCTTGGGCTTGCAAAATGTTAGAGATTTTTCTCTCTTTATTCAAAGTTCATGGTTTTATTTAGTAGAGCAAAGGGAAAATGTCAAACTCGGTTTATTCAAAGTTCACTATCAGGCAATAAACCTTATTCACAATTCTCTTTAGCCAAGGGTAGCCTTGCTAATGCAATGAATAGAGCTAAGAAAAGTTGTTGCTGCTTGGTTGGGACCATCATCACCTTCTTCACCAAAGAACGTTTCGAACTCCATCAGTATCAAAAGTCTCAACCATCTGCTTGTCTCTCCATTGTAGATTATCACTCTCCCAGCGTGAAAAGGCCTTTTCTCACTAAACAATAATTAACCATAATGTTTTCTTAAAACCTGATTAATAGGTGATTATGGAAAGCTTTTTTTTTTCAAAACACACACCTCGGGGTCCAGGGTACAAATTCCGCCCACAAACCTATTACGGGAAATCCATAACTCTCGGCACAATTATCGAATAGGAGATTATATAGCTCATGAGTCTTACAACACTAACCCCACAATAAAGGGTCGACACAATAATTTTCGCACAAGATATGAATGTAGATCCACTATAATATGATAGTGTATAAAATAAGGCCTTCGGAAAATCAACAGTTATCCAAAAATAGTTAATGTAGTATTTCAAAAATATGATGCCCTAGTATAGCAATATAGAAATCAATACAACACTAATACCAAAAGAGGCCTACAAATTCCACGACTTCCATGCCTCCGGGTCTTCCCTTGTCCTCTAGTAAAGTTAGAGGTCTCACTTGGAAAATTTAATAATGACAGGATGAGACATAAAGTCTCTATAACCAAAATTAATTTATCAAATATGCAGGAAATGATTGTAAGTCAGAGAAGTAGGTTTACTAACATAATTATAATATCAACAATAATTACATAATACATAATAATTAACAATAATTAGAATCATCTCCACTCATCCATCATACTCCTCCTTATATCTTCTAGACGTTGTGCAGCCTATCAGTGCTAGTATATCCGGCCAAGGTTAGCTAGTCACTTCAAGAATAATGTCTCCTCCTATATCACCACTGATATACCGTAACAAGGAAGTGTCTAGCTAAAACACTCAACTCAAATTCCGAGCCAGAAATGAGAGAGCCGATGGGCACAATTTCACCCTCAATCTCTTCCACACAACCCAACATATCCCACAACAGAAGAAATAATATAACACTAGAATTTTCAACAACATTTTACTAAATTATTATTCCATATACATCATCTCACAACAAACATTATAACCATCACAACAATAACAACCCCAATAATAATATTCACTTAAATACACAAATTGGAATATACACTGTTTTACTAAAATAATTTCATATTCAAACATACACATAATTTTTCAAAACACATACAAGTGGTATATATGAAAGTAAGGCTTAGAAAAACACCTTACAGCCCAAAAAAAGCATATAAAATAAATTAATCCCGGTTACCTCAATTCCAAGCTTAACCTTAGTTTGAGGAGCACAATCCGAATAATCACCTACAAAGAAGGCTTTCTACAAAGATCGAAATTAAAACATATAATTTCCTATAACTTAAAATATACAAATTTTAAAAATAAAATATTATTATAAAAAAATTGAAAAAAATAACAATTTGGGGTTTAAATTTTGTAAAATGACCATTTAGTCCCTCAAATTTCAGAAATGACATTTTAGTCCCACGAATTCCAGAAATGACAGTTTGGTCCCATGAATTCCAGAAATGACATTTTAGTCCCAAAATTCCATAAATTACAGTTTAGTCTCAAAATTCCAGAAATTACAGTTTGGTATTTTATATATCAAAACTAAATGGATTAAAATTCTAATAATATCTCCCTAACCCAAATCAATTATTTTCATAACATTTAATCAGTAAAAACATTTTATAGGACATAAATCCTAAACTTCTTAAATAAAAAATTCATTTTAAATTCCTATAACAACCAAACAATAAATCTAAACCAATTAAAATATACCATTAATCATCTACTACATATATATAGTCTTCTATTGTCAAAACTCTCCCAAAATATTAACCCCAAAATTTTCACTAACCAATATAATATTAACCTCATTAGAAAGAGAAAAATATGTAGAATAACTTTCATGAAGAAAGTTTGTTGAAAAAAAGTTAGTTTAGCTACCTAAATAAATATTATAAGATAAATCAAATACCTTAAAATACACTGAAAATACCTCCAAACTCCTCTTTCTCCTCCTCTTCTTCCTCACTCTCGCTCTCTCCTCTCTCTGCTGTGCGTCCGTGTGTGTAACTATTTTGGGGGGAGGTGTTTAAATAAAAAAAGGGGAGGGAAATGGTTGGAGGGAGTGGTTTAACCACCCCCTAAACCATTCCCTCACACAAGGATGGGGGCAGACCTACCCCCATCTGACGTGCAATGACCCTTAATTTTTTTTTCTTTTTTTTTTTTGCATTCTTTTCCAGATTTCTCTTTCTTTCTTTTTTCCCCCAACAATTACATAATAAATACATTTATTATATATAATTATTTTATAATTATAATTAAATTCTAAAATTAAAAGTTAGGATGTTACACCGCGTCTCCCCATGTCTCACACCAACAGCATCTCTAATCTTCACGACATCGATATCTGCAATTATCTACATCTCGCTGACGACTATGAATCCATCTTTTCTGCAAGAGTGAGAGACGAACCTCGATCGTGATCTCCATCTTCCGTCTTTCAACCAAAGAAGCTCTGACCTTTGACCTTTAACCTTCGACAAACTTAGACCACGATCTCTGTCTTCCATCTTTCGACAATAAAAGCTTTGACCTTCGACAAACCTAAATCACGATCTCCGTCTTCCACCCTTTTTTTCTAAATACTAGGTTGACTCGGTGACCGTTCAACTTGGTTGATTCAGGTCGAGTTGGACGAGTTGACTCAGAGTCACCAAGTCAACTCGTGTTTCCCCTAACTCGGACCGGTTTCCCAGCCAGTTTGTCGGTTTCTGGTCTGAACCACCCGATCCGGTCCGGGTTTCTAAACCATGATCATTACCATATATTATTACGATTTTTTTACGTGTGACATCATAGCAATGCGCATATCATGGCCTCACAAAGCATCAATACATAACTGGTGTTATCTTATAACTGTTATAACATATCTATAATATATAATAGCTCGGAACCACAATTTATCTACGCGGAGCATATATAACGCCGGCATATATTATGGTTCAAAATCATGATGTATGCCAAATAATAACCATCATGTATCGTGATTTCTGTTGTGGTGTTCGAACTTGTAGGAATTTTTTCAAAGTTATCATAGGTGCACTTTTTTTGGGAGATTATTTTCACCCAAAAGGTAACATTATTTCAATATCGGACACTACTTCTGGTCCCTAATATAAAAGATAGTTGGAGGTTAAGTTTGGTTCAAAAAATAAGATGTCAAACCATTTTATACATCATATTTGTCATTTTTAAAAAATAATTTACTTAACTTATAAACTAATATATAAGTTGATGTTACATATGGATATTTTAGGAACTTCAAATCACATTTGTTGATTATAACTGGTTTATTATATTTCATTAATCTACTTAAATTATTTAAGTAGTTTGTATTGTATTAAGGGACAAAAATACCCATAAAATTATTTAAATTATTTTTTAATGCGCACTTAACAGCTAAAAAATGCCAAGTCCGCACGGGAAGGTAACATCACTTAGTTTTATTAAGTGGGACCCACTTTCTTGTTTACCCTAACACTCTCTCTCACCCATCCTCCCTCTCTCTCTCCCCTCTCACTTTTACGTCTAACAAGAAAAAAGTTCCCCCGCGCGATGCACGGGTGCAACAACTTGATAACATTAAAACACATTAAAACCTACCACTCATCCCAATGTTTTTGGAAATGAAAAAAATCAAAGATGCTGCAACATTAATATAAGTTAACAAAGTAAGTAATTGTATTTCAAAGCTTTAAACACAAAATATAAGTTGTATAATTACGCAAAAACAAAACATGAACAAAAACTACAGCAGTATTTAAAGATGCATACATGTAACAGGAACTAACAATATGTCACATATGTAGCTAAATATTTATGAATATCTCCCTGTACACCACATTGGTAGTTGTAATCTTTCCATGATTACTCCCATCTTTTATAAGAATCTTTAATCCTGCAATATTGTTAACTCTTGATAAAGCAACATATAATTGTCCATGTGTGAATACTACCTTCGATAAATATAAATGATTGACCCTGACTCTAGTTAATTGTCATTGCAAAAGATGATGGGGGCCAATGACAGCAGTGACTACAAGTAAAAAAGTAAAACTGTGCCCAGCAGCAAGTGTGTTTTACCTCAGCAAATGGTTTTAACAGATTCAAGGAACCAATAGTCTTTTCATATACTGCAAGTCAAGCTCTTTCACTCCCACATGGGCATCCATGTCAAAAAGTTCATAAAATTTACCGATCTGCTCCAACCAAAAGTAAGTTTTATTAGACTGCAGAGAGTGATGGCACCGTAAATAAGATCGGGAAAACATAAATTAAAGGAGCAATTTAACCAAGCATTGAAATACTTACAGACCCAGAAGAATCAAATCAACTCAGGTAACCAACGCGCCTCGTCAGTGAGCTTGGAGCGAGAGAATGAAGAAAAAAATGACCGAAGCATCACAAATCACTCATTAATGCAATGCACTATGACCCTCTCAAGTTCTTACATGTGTGATACACTTTTGGTTTGACCATTGTACTCATCGGAAAATATTGATGAAAAAGGAATCGAGAGAGTAGAAATGAACCTGCTGTTCTTGTTGCATTCTTGACTTCGTTAACTAGCTTCATCATATTGTCTTTATCTTCTCCGCCCGCTAAATTAAAGACTACCTTGCCTTCCTGAGAGTTCGTTAAAAAGTATAAAAATAAAAGCTTTCCAAGATCACCAGCAGAAGAATTGAAACAAAAAACAGCAAAATGCAAAAAACTAAAAAAAAAATAGCCAAAGCTTTATGTTTGATTGAACTTAAACTAAATAAAAACCAAAGCTTTATGTTCTTTCCCAGTTGCGTTGCTTCTTTTTTCCAGTTGTGATTATTCATGCTCTGGACTTTGTATAACCGCAGGTAGAGTAGGAGCTAAACTTGTAACGAACACTCACATTGCAGAGATTTTTTTTTTTTAAAAAAAAATCACTTATGGCCTGACTTGCAGCACCTCCTGAGCCCCTCTATCTTCTCATCATGTTCGCATCATCGTCAACTCGGCTTCTCACTCTCAACTTGTCTTCCCTCCTGATCTTCGACTTCGTTCAGATGGCCCGATCTTCAACCTAGCTAAGATAGATGTTCTCATCTTCGGCTTTGCTCAAAGGAAGAAGGAAAGAGGAGAACGTTTAAAAAAAAAAAGAACAGCCTCTGCAAAGATTTACAGAGCAAGTGAGAAAGTGAAATAAGAGGAGAGGAGAGAGATAAAACCATGGACAGAGGAGGGAATTTCAAAATTGAAATTGAACATGCTCGTTGTTTACTATGCACGAAGCCGAACAGAGCCACACTGTTGAGCCGTCACTATTGAAATAAACAGTGATTTGTGAGAAGGGAAACAGTGGATGGCTTATTATGCTATTCCTATTAAGTATATATTGATGATGATGATGAGCGACAAACACCGACCTCACCTCGAACAGTTTTAACTTGCAGCGACCATAAATTTCAAAAGTCAAGGTTTCCAAAGGAAGGATCCAAATGCAATGAGTTCCCAAGCTGGTTCAAAGCCAGAAGAACAAGATGGTTACAAGTTGAAGGACACAAAACTTGATGTGGGAGAAAACTGGCCACGTGGTGGATTCATCATCTTCTTCCTAGGAGCTGAGAGATAACGAGACTGGACCAGAAGATGATTTTAATTGCACTATCAATAAGCTCTTTAGTTGACTGGAGAGGAGGGTTGTTCTTGTTCAAAGAAGCATTCTTTTCAGCGAATCATAGAAATAAAAGAAATGGACGCTGCCACGTATGATAAATTTTCATCGACAACTCAGCACATACCTACCTCACAGAATCAGATTCCCAGCTCGTCCTTGGGATGAGCTGGGGGAGCTCGTCCGTACGGACGAGCTCCTAGCCGTCCCGTATCTCGATTTTATTTTTTTATTTTTTTAAAAAAAAATTAATAGGTAGAGAATCAAAAATAAAGATAATCTCTCAACTAACATTTTTCTAAAAAATAATTTTTTCATGTAGAAAAATAATAATTAAGAAGATAAAAAAAAAATGGGGCCGTCCCGATCTTGATCGGACGGCCAGAGCTCGTCCGTACAGACGAGCTCCCCTCGCTCGTCCCAAGGACGAGCGGGAAACCGGTTCCCTACCTCACCCTCTTTAGTCCAACAAAAGAAATTGATGAATGTAAGCACTCCCCCCCCGCCCCTCTTCTCTAATGTTAATATTTGGGGAAATATGACATTTTTGCCCCTTCACCCATTTTTATATTGAAGACCCAAAGGAGTATATCATCTACTATCTTCTATTAATTCTTTTTAATTGGTCCTTTTTTTTTGACAATTTTCATTGATCCTTGTTACAGGTCGGGTATTTTTTTTTTTTTTTTTAAAAAAAATATTCTTTAGAATCTCATATTAATTACCCCGAAATTTTTAATTTCTCATCGGTTTTGCCCCTGGTTAGCTCCGGTTTAACTCTAGTCTAACATTTGACCTAGTATCTCGATCAGTTTAGCGGTAAATCTGGATTTCAAAACCTTGAATTAAACATCCATGACACTTTTTTTTTTCAAAAATACCCGTGTCTCTTTCACTCTTGGTTTTGCATCCTCCCTACTTCTCTTCCCGAATAAACTATAGGTACTATACCAATCAAAGGATTGTCTTTGAAAAGTTTTTAAAATATATCTGACATTTAACTACATTTGACAGTAAAAGATTTTTGAATGAATGTATTTCAGTTTGGTGGGTTGAATTATAATTCTTGGGATTTTGCGTTGAAATGTGGGGCAAAGCTAAAGAAGAGAGGAAAATTTGTAAAATTGCAGTCATCTTGCCAGAGTGCTTCTCTGCTGCAAAATATATAGGGAAAATGACAGTCAGGTCCCAATGACTATAAAAAATAGTAAAAAAGTCCCTTAATATTATTTGTATTGAAACAAAATCCAAATTTTTAAATTTTGTTGTGAATATAGCTTTTTCTGTAGTGAATGACCAGGTTTTAAATTTTGTTGTGAATATAGTACTTCTTGTTGTGAATCTAGCTTTTTCTGTTGTAAATGACCTCTGTACACTTAGGAATTTGAATTTGAAACAAAATCCGGGTGTTTAAATTTTGTTGTGACTATAGCTCTTCCCGTTATTAACACAAATAATATCAAAAAAAAAAATCTCTAAGGACTTTTTTGATATGTGAATTTTTTTGGAACTTTTTTACTATTTTTTATGGTCATTGGACCTCGCTGTCATATCCCCACCCCCCCCCCCCTAAAAAAAAAAAAAAAAAAAAACCCCACACTCACACAATCAATTGGTTCCCTATATGGAAGCCGCGAGCACAAAAGGTGGAATCTTGTTCAGCAGACAATTTTGCTCTCATAAACTGTAAGTCTTAGTCGTAGATTTTATTGATATTGACAGCCTTGATGGCAAAGAGAACAGTGCAAGAACTATTGTTGATTGTTACTAATGAACTGTGTAAAACCTTTGAACCAAAATAATTAATGAAGGAGCTGATTTTTAGGTGGAATCATATGCATAATTATGCAAGTTTGAGGAGATACCATTACTTGTTAATTTATTAGTTTCACAAGACTCTTTTTTTTGTTATAGTTTGAGCCAAAAAAAAAAATTGTTATAATTCAGAATTTTTCATGGGTGTGATTTTAGTCTTGATTTTATTCCACACTTTTGCAGCAACTCAAGCACTGTGATGACTAATTATGTTTAACTCTGCTTCAAAATGTCTAGCTGTCTACATATAATACTAGAGCTGTCAATCAGGGCCGGCCCGTGAAGGGCCAGGGCCTAATAGGGCTGGCCCTCCAGGGCCCGGAGTAAGAAAAACACATGTTTTTCAAAGCCCAGCTCGAGAGCACCAGGGCTGCGCCATCATGCGCCCTAAATTACTATTCCAAATTTTAACTATTTTTCCTCCACTCTTTTTTTTAAAAAAATATATAATTAGTAAATTACAACACGAATCATCCAATAAATAAGCACAATCACTAATTCATAATCAAAAGCAAACTATGTTCACAAATAACTCACATAAAACATAAAAAACATATCATTAAACGACATTAGTACGATGACTATTATTGTCGTCATCTTCGTCACTATTATCGATTTTAACGACATTTGATTGTTCTTCACTTTGAGTAGTAGCCTCTGGCTCATGAGTAAGAATATCATGAAATTCTTCTTACACATCATGAACACATCCATAATCTTTATTTGCAACAAATAATAAATCAAATAATAAAATTAGAGTATAGTTATTATGTATTTGTAGTTAAATGGATAAATAACTCTATAATAAATACAATATATATATAAATTAATAAATTTAAAAGGAAAAAAAATGCTACATGAAAAGGGCACCGCAGGCCGCACTTTGCGCCCCGCGCTAATTTCAAATATCTCGTCCATTTTTCGCCCTACTTAAAGGGCTAAGAACTAAACGGCCTACCGACAGCCTTGTTTTGACGGCTCTAATAATACACACATTTGTATATTTATCTTCAACCCGGTGGATTAGCGCCTAAACCCAATACGAGTGGGCTCTAATAATAATGAGAAATGTGGGTCCACAGAGTTAGTTTCCCCTTTATGATTGACATAATGGGGTTTGAGGGGTCAGTTTGAAAGATGAACAATAAATCCTAGAATGGTTTTCCCTTCTCTCTCTCTAAATATCCCCCCCCCCCCAAAAAAAAGTTATTTTTTATGTTACTCAATCAAAAGTCTTACTTGGCGAACCATTTTCATGTAGACAATCAAGTTGATTTGTCGGATGATAGCCACAGGTATGTCCCTAAATTCTACAACTATATTGACTAATTAGCTTTTAAAACAGATAGGAATTTCTCTTAGTTCGGTTCATAAGAATATCAAGAGAATAACCAATTCTCAAATCTATGCCAAGACTCTTTATATTCTCAAACTCAAATAGAATCATGACCAACAAAGAGAACAACTAATAGATAGAGCAACTGATATGCATAGAAAATTGAAATATTAAACCAGAACAGTACAAGCCATTCGAGTTTTATATAAGATATACTGATGATTATATTGATGGCAAATGATACCTTAAAAAAAGTATCTTAATTATTTAAACATGCATATTGATATGATTATAAAAATTAAAACTTGAGCTGCATCAGAGCTTTCTCTTTCTCTCTCTATGCCTTCTGAATATAATCATCAACCTCCTTGAAGTTTTTGACAACAAAATCCTTAATGACATGTGGGTCAGCGACCTCTTCACTTGCCTTCTCATACTCAGACGCCCACTTCACAAGGCTCCCTTCTCCCTTTGGGGTCACACTGATGTGTCCCTTGAAGCTCTTGAAGTATTTGAGTAGGTCGCCATCAATTACACTGTATGTCACTGTCTTCTTTGCATCATCAGCTGCTTCAATCCTCTCCTTTGACACTTTCACTATTGGAGAGCCTACAAAACGATATTTACATCAATAACTATTCAAATATTGAGAAATACGTAGGTATAACCACCAATTAGATGAGCTATACTATTTGGATCAGAAAATACTAAAATCTGTATTAATGGATAATACTAAATACGAAATAGTTATGTAAATAATAGGTACTAAAAATGAGGATTTGGATAAACTCCTGATCTATTTTTTTACTTTTCTCATTTCATCCTCATCATTGATTGAAAAATGAATGGTTCAAATTTAATAGGTTATCAAATCGTTTTCCCCCTATTTTCTTGTAATTTATAGTTAACTGTCCAAATCAAATTGTAATTATTCTTTTTTTAATTTTTTTATGTAATTTTATAATTTAAGGCTAAAGTATACTTTTAGTCCTTTAAGTTTACATGAGGTATACTTTTGGTCCCTTAACTTTATAAAGTATATTTTTAGTCCTCTAATTTTAATACCGTTAATTTTGCTAATGGAAAATACAAATTCAAGTGATAACGGTGTAAACTTAAGTGATGACTGTGTAATTAAATGCTATTGGACTAAAAAAAACCTCGGATTACTCACGAAATTACCGACGGAAAATTTCCGTTGCAAAAAAAGTCGTGGTCGGTAATTTTAATTACCGATGGAAATTACCCACGGAATTCCGTGGATAATTTTCAACAGAATTTTTTTTCGTCAGTAATTCCATAGGTAATCTAAGGTTTTTTTGTAGTAGCTTAAATTTAAAATATGGGTAAATTGACGAATATATAAAATTTTTGTAATTAAATGTTATTAATCATCACTTGAGTTCGTTGCATCAGTGTTTTCCGTTAGCAACATTAACGGTGTTAGAATTTTAGGATCAAAAGTATACTTTATAAAGTTAAGGGACCAAAAGTATGCCTTATGTAAAATTTAATGGACTAAAAGTATACTTTAGCCATAATTTAATTATATATTTACGATATTAAATCTAAACCATCTAATTTTTAGTCAAATGTATAGATGGGATGAGGAGAAGAAAATGAAAGAAAGGATGAAGAGACAATCTAGATCCAACAAATGATGGTAAGATTGAATAAAATGAGTTCAATACCCCTCAAGAAAAGTCCATATTCAAACCATGTTGAGAAAACTATCTCCCATCAGGTTCAATAATACTCAAATACTTCATCTGGTCTCTAATATAAGAATTAGTTAGAGAGTTGAATTTTGTCCTAAATATAATAGCTAAATCCATTGTCTCTCAAATTTAGGTAAAAGCACCAATATAAGAAGTTTTTATAAAAAATGTACTCAATTAGAGCAGATGGAAAAAGATTTACCAAACTAATGTAGTTAGTGGCGTCGTGTCAGGTGACGCCACCAGTGGCGTCGTACCTTCTGACGCCACTGAGTAGTGGCGTCAGATTACATAATGCCACTGCTTAGTGGCGTCAGAAGGTACGACGCCACTGGTGGCGTTGCCTGACGCGATGCCATTAATTGCATTAATTTGGTAAATCTTTTTCCATCTGCTCTAAATGGATACAATTTTTGTAAAAAATTCCTAGTGCTTTTCCCCTCAAATTTATAATTTCCCCAAAAATACCCCTATATATTAATTGCACATATTAAGAGTTTCTATCAAGTGATATTTCAATATAAGAGATGATATTTTAGGAAAATTAATTAACATACTTTTTTTTACAAGCAAATAAATTAAATTCCTTAATCTTTGCAAATTAAATATCTAACTTCTATATTAAGAAATAGAGGGAGTATGTAACTATATATATATATATATATATATATATATATATATATATATATATATATATATATATATATATATTAGCCGGTAACATCAGATATTAGAGTTATACCAAAAGATAAAGGAAGTGCATGTAAAGAATTTACCTTCAGCATAAATAATGTGGCGAACAGAACCAGGAGCTTTGCCATCACCTTCAAGAATTTCAATGCTCTTGTAGTCATGAGAAAGTGCCTTGGGGAAGATGATGGTGGAATCCCTAATGGTTTCCCAGAACTTGTCTGCATGGGACTTCACCTCTACTTCTACCTCAAGCTTTCCAGTGGCAGCCATGGCTTCTCAACACAGACACTGAATATGTAATATGAGACGAGGGTACCTGGGAAAAAGAACAAGTGGGTATATATATACAAAAGATCCTCTGGTTCAGGACAAAAAAGTGTAAATAAAGTGGTTAGAAACTTGCTCAACTACCTCTTTATGAAGCGGCATGGCTTTAAAGGAGTGTCCCCTCAATCACATGACGCTTAATGAATATTGGACACCCACTCATATTGATTATGATAATGGCTTGGTACAGTAAAATAATCTAATTAAAGTAATATTGGTTACGATATATCACAACAGGTAATCCCCAATACATAGTACTCAACTCCAATCTGGATTGTTTATATTGATTTTAGATCCCATCACAACACTTGTGCTAACCACTGTGATGAGTACTTAATGAGAAGCCCAATACAACTTATAATTTTGGTTGTGTAATATAATTATATTTCAACCTAACGAATCGACATATATATGGACAAAGATATCTTCCTTGAATCAACATTAATTAATTTTATACCCTCTAATTTTGGCATCTGAGAGTTAAAAAAAATTATTTCAAAATTATTTTAATTTGTTCTTGATAAAATATAAATTTATATTTCATTCAATAATTTCTCGATGTCATACCAAACAAATGTTTCGTAATCATCATTCCAGTACTTCACATTTCCTACAATTCTTTAAACCAATCGAGCATAAGGGTTAATTTGTGGTTCAATCAAATGAAGTATAAAAATTGAGGTGATCTAAGTAGTTTGGGTTCTGTTTACAAATATGGTGCATTTTTAATTAATTGGACCAAATTTTTTGGCCAAAATTTATTGCATCAATATGAACTTTAATGAAGTGATAGTGGTTTTTGAGCCAACTTACATTGAAACGAGTCTATATATAAATTAAATGTATAACAACATTGTCGGTGATGCTAGTAAGTATGCAAAATTTGTTGGCCATTAAACCTGGAATAGCATCCATTGCCAGCAAAAACTCATGGGAAGGGCCCTATACAGCTATACTTGAAATTACAAATTGGATCTCCCATACTTTCTTTCATGATACTCCTCTCATCTTATTTATAAAGCATTTTCAACATGATTCAACACAGACAAAAAAAAAACATTAAACTTCATTAACTTTTTTATGAAATTCAACAACTTTCCAACATTACCCCTATCTAATATACATTATGACACCCTATGAGAACAGGGTTGGGTTTCTCTCCCCATCTTTTTCTCATTATCCCTCATCATCTTTAAATCATATCTGTCCAGTCAATCACACTACTACTTTAACTTCTCTCTCCTCTTCCCAATCAACGGCCCAGATGGGGCCAATGAGAGAAAAGGAGAAACAAAATTATGAGAAAATCCTCTCCCATGAGAACAAAGTCGATAAAGTAATCAATGAAAGGTAAAATTATACATTTATATGAAAAATTTCTCTCTGTGTCCTATATAGGACTAAAATGATTGTCCTCCCTCCCTCTCCTCCATTTGATTCAATAGCTATTCCATTTGTTGATATCATTCAAAGTTTTGTAAAAGAAAAAAAAATACATGTAACTCCGTCTTAAACTTTAACTCAGTTACATATAACCTCCCATATTTCTATAAATTCAAAAATCACTACAAAAAAAACTATCATTTGTCATGGTTCATCTGTAGCGGTCATAAATCACCACTGCAAAATCATTACTTACCGCATTTTTGTAGCGGTTTTTTAATGAACCGCAACAAATTAGCAGCGGATGCATTATGGGGATGTTTGTTGAGATATTTGTTGCATTTTTTTTTTTTGGAAAAACCGCTACAAATTTGGCGCCAGCGTTGGCGCGTAATAGCGCAAACTTTGTCGCTGTGATTCTGTAGCGGTTATATGAAAGAAACCACTACAGGATAGCGGAACGACAGCGTTTTGTCGTGGTCGTTGTGAAGCGAAGCTACAACCGCGTCAGATAATATAATTTTGTAGCGGTTTGTCCATTAACCGCTACAAATATTTATGCTATATATATTTAATCCGTCTGTACACGTAATTATAAATTTTCAGCAATTACCAAATCTGCGTTGTCACTGAATGAACTTTCTCGTCTAAGTAGTCGAAGACAAGCAGATATCTGCAGCCCTGATCTCTTATGTCGAGAGATGAGAGCGGCAGATATTTACCTCTCTCTTCTTTGTAGCCGAGGGAGTTCCTTCAGTGACAATCCAGATTTAGTTTTTCTCGACGTGAAGACTTCTACTCTTCTCCGAAGATAGTCCAACCTGACTACTAGAAAACAGCTGATTAGTGACAAAAAATTTTCCGTCGCAAATCCCCTTTTGGGTTTTGCGACGGAATTCGAATTCTGTCACAAAACCGAGCTTTTTGCGACGGATATCGAATTCCGTCGCAAAACCCAAAAAGGGATCTGCGACGGAATTCAAATTCCGTAGCAAAACTAAGCTTGTTGCGACAGAATTACAATTCCGTCGCAAAACTAAGTTTTTTGCTACGGAATTCGAATTCCGTCACAAAACCGAGCTTTTTGCGACGGATATCGAATTCCGTCGCAAAACCCAAAAAGGGATTTGACATGGAATTCAAATTCCGTAGCAAAACTAAGCTTTTTGCGATAGAATTACAATTCCGTCGCAAATCATATCGTCCAAATCCCTTTTTTGGGTTTTGCTACAAAATTTTAATTTTAAAATTTGAAATTTGCGACGGAATTTTCATTTTCCGTCGCGATTGCGACGCGGATTTTTTGCGACGGAAAATTCATGACAGGATTTTTTTTTGTAGTGTGAAGATTGGGTTCCATTATAGCCACCATTGTCTCTGAAAAATATCTCTGATCAAAATGAGTCAGTGAGTTTTTCTTGGGAGATTGGTGGCTATACTGAATCTGAATCTTCACGGGCATGTTAGACTATTTTCAATAAACTCATTATTCCTAATTTATTACTCTCGAATGTTTTGGGGAAATTAAAGAAAATTAATTAATTAATTGAGAGTTCTATTATGTTAATTATTTTCACCAAACTAATTGGTTTGACTCACAAACTAATTAGTTTGGAATTTTTTTTTGCCACAAAAGTAAATTTGTAGCAGTTAAGCTTTAACCGCTACAGAATAGCAAGGGGCTCTATTTTGTTGCGGTTATTTGACTCTAACTGCTACAGAATCGTAAAGGTCTCTAATTTGTCGCGGTTCTGTAACCGCTACAAGTTTTCAAGAAGAACGAGGAAAAGTTGTCACGGTTTTTGTTGCGGTGTTGTCTAAACCGCAATAACTTTTTAAATTTTGTAGCGGTTATATTTAATAACCGCTACAAATGTAGCAGTTTTTTTAACAATTCCTCCCATTTTGAAAATTTTGCGTGCAAGGTTTTGATTTTTCACCTTTTAACCTTTAACCTTTCGACATCATGGTTTCTAAAGATAAGGGAAAAGGGAAAGCTGTTGAACGGGAGAAAAGGCCTATAAGAGGTAGTAGTAGTAGTAGAGGGGGCCGTACGAGAGGGCGTGGGCCTGTAAATATCCCCCCTCCACCCCCTTAGGTGGAGGGGGGAGTTTGATTACCTCTTTGCAGATGAGGAAATCCCAAACATAGACACCGTTGGGGCAGAAAATGACGCAAGTCTGTCGCTTAGCGACGTGGACGCAAATCTGGAGATCCATATTGAGATTCCCATAACCGAGGTGGAGTGGTTTCTAGATGAGGAGAATGCGCAGGAATAGGGGAATCCCCGACCTTCGTCTTCGCATTCCACCGGATTTGTGGTGGATGTTGAAGGTAAATATAATCAATTTTTTGTCAAAAAATTAAATTAAAATCTCGTACGTGTAATTTTAATTTATTTAAACGCAATACAACAATGTGTTTATAATTGTGCAGATGAAAATGGGAACATCAGCAGGAGGACGTTGGATGTTGCCTCGGTCACTCAAATGGACGAGCATCGCGTCATAGTCCACTGGAACACGGACACGGACCAACCGATCGGTAATGGTGGTAATCTGATGAACCGATTCCTGTCAGAATTTGGCGGGAATTGGGCATGGTTTCTGATCTTTTTCCTCGATTGGAGAAAGATTCCGCCAGAGAACAAGGATAGAGCGTTTACTGACGTTGTGTAGGTAACTTATGTTGTTTAATTAAATTCAAATATTAATAGTAATAAATTGTGGTTTATATATTTATTTATTTATTTCTTACTTAATTACTAACTAAATTATGATACAGAAAAAGTTTAACGTGCGAGCCATCCATAAGAGGTACGTACTCATGAAAATGGGGGAAGGGTGGAAGAGCTGGAGGGGTTGTCTCTACACCGCGCAAAATGGAGATTCGACTATGCCTTTGCAACAGCTGATCGAGAACATCCCAGATGGCGTGGACCCAAATGACTAGGCGGGTTTTGTCCACTATCGAAGGGGTCCAGATGGACAGCTACATTTTTTTATGGGTTAAATGCCTAATTTGCCCCGGAAGTTTTGCTAAGGGGGCGCTCAGCACCCGGAAGTTTTTTTGGTACCAAATTTGCCCCGGAAGTATGAAAAAGGTACCAAATTTGCCCCTCCGTTAAGTTTAACTGAGTGTACACGTGGCATGCCACCTCATGACATGTGGCATGCCACCTCTTCAACCCAATAAGAGTTAAGTATCATTTTTGCCCTGGAAGTTTTCATTGAGGAGCAATTTTGCCCCGGAAGTTTTCATTAAGGAGCAATTTTGCCCCGGAAGTTTACAAAAGTAGCAATTTTGCCCTTCTTTCTCCCAATATTAAATTTGACTATTAAATCAGTCAAAGACCATACGTGTCATGCTTTGAAAAGGTCGAACTTAGAGTCAAAGAAGGAGATCCTTGAGATGTTGAGCTCAAGGCGGCCAGAATTTGTGAAGCCGAACTGGTCACAGGAAGCATCACTTATGATATAAGCAAATGATCAGTCTATACAAACGTAAATATTATCACTATTGATTTTTTTTACTGAACCAATTTTTGGAACAATTCATTTCTCGTGTTGCGTTTCATTTGCTTAGATTATAAGTGATGCTTCCTCTGGGTTTTGCGACAGACCTTTCAGTCCCTGTTAGAGCTGGGAAATCGGGCCGAGCCCATCGAGCCGGCCCGTTTAAACCCTGGCCCTGCAAGCCCGTTTAACTGTAGCTTTTTTTAAAAAAACAAAAATTACTTACACTTCTACTTAATGAATGTGTTTATTTGTAATTACTTATATTTTTGTAGTTTAAACTAGAACCCTTTTTTATGTTTATTATTATTCGTATTAAAACACATAATTAGTTTTTAAAGAAGGGATGTTTTCATATTAAATAAACACATACTTTGGTATTACAATATTATATAAGTAATAAATTATAAATATATTTGGTGTAAAATAAGTATAATTATTCAGGCCCTGGCCTTGGTACTATCGGGCCGGGCTTTGAAAAACATATGTTTTCCTTACTCCAAGCCCTATAGGGCCGGCCTTGTTGGGCCCAGGCCCTGTCGAGCCGGCCCGGCCCTAATTCCCAGCTATAGTCCCTGTAACCAGTTTGACTTTACAAATTCTGGCCGTCTTGAGCTCAACATCTCAAGGATCTCATTCTCTGACTCCAAGTTCGACTTTTTCAAGGCATGACATGTGTGGTCTTTGCCTGATTTAATAGTCAAATTTAATATTTGGAGAAAGAAGGCAAAATTGCTACTTTTGTAAACTTCCGGGGTAAAATTGCTCCTCAATGAAAACTTCCAAGGCAAAATTGCTCCTCAATGAAAACTTCCAGGGCAAAAATGATACTTTTGATTGATGAGGTGTCATGCCACGTGTGATGAGGTGGCATGCCACCTCACATTTTAACGATCGACGTGGACTTCCGTCACTTTTGGGTAAATTTGATACCTTTTTAATACTTCCGGGGCAAATTTAGTACCAAAAAAACTTCCGGGTGCTGAGCGCCCCCTTAGCAAAACTTCCGAGGCAAATTAGGCATTTAACCCTTTTTTTATTAATCGTAGTTTAAGTGTTTTTTTAAACATGAGTTAATTTATTGTGACAAATTTCTTTAAATTAATTTTGTTTGAGTGTAGTTTAAAAATATAAATATTGATTAAATTAATTTATTGTTTACATTTGGTTTAAATTATTTAATAGTTTAACTTCATTAGGTTACAAGAAATCATTTAAACCTATAACTAATTTCACTTAACATTTTTTTTCTGCTCCTTGCAGGCCCTGTCGCAGAGGAACACCAGAAGTCGGTTACATCGTAGGGTCCATCACACTACGGAACCAAGACGTTTGTCGTGACCTACAGTGAGATGGTATGTTGAAAGATCAATTAATTTTAGGTTTAAAAGATGATTGTTTTGTTTTTGAAATAATAAAGTTTATATTCTTTTAACTCTTTCAACAAGAGAAGGCTCGGGAGGAGAACCGTCAAACCGACTATGGGCAGTTGTTCACACGCACCCATAGACACCGTGATGGGACGCCAACTTCTGAGGCAGCAAAGGAGATAATAGTAAGTCACAAAAAAAATATTTATATATTTAATGTTGTATATTTAAATTGAATTAAATATAGTTTGATTAATGTTTTCCAAATCGTGTGTCGGGCCCGGATTGAGCGGTCGGTCAGCGATCTGCGAGCGTCGCGGCCCGAGTCACAGGGGTCTCGTGGATCCTACGGCCCCTTTGAAAGCTTCTGTGGGCCCAGTAGAGCATCCTGGCCGCGTGAAGGGTATGGGGTTAGGCGTCAGACCTAGCATGGTGTACAGCAAGGCCTCCAGCTCTAATGCTGGCACCTCTGGCTCGAGAAGGCCACCACCAGAGGAGGTTGATGCGATCATTGCCGTGAAGGTTGCGGCGCAGATTGCCAAGCAGGTTGCTACACAGAAGGTCACGCAAGATGTGGAATGTTGGCATCGAGACGTATGACGCGCACGAGAAGACACTATTCAACTTGCGTGCGGCGTTGATGTGGACTATCAGTGACTTCCCTAGACTAAGAACATTATTCGGGTGGAATGTGCATACCGGCCTTGCGTGTCCGGCTTACAATTTTGACTCTGACTCAATGCGCCTTCCCCACAGTCGTAAGTGGTGCTTCATGGGTCATCGGAGGTTTCTCGATGGTACGCACAGGTTTAGGTTGCAACGCAATCGTTTCAATGGGGAACAGGAAAAAAGAGGACCTCCTCGGAATTTATCCGGTGCAGAAATCATAGAGCAGCTTGTGGATGTTGAATTTGAGTATGGGAAAAAAGACGATGCAGCAAAGGCCAGCACAAAGAGTGCCCAGGCTTCTGGTTCTGTGCCCCAGCAATGGCGGAAGATAAGCGTCTTCTTCACTCTTCCGTATTGGAAAGATAATTTGCTCCAACACAGTGTGGATGTCATGCACATTGAGAAGAATGTGTGCGACAAAGTGTTGTACACGATTCTGAACGAACCAAGCAAGTCAAAAGATCATCTTCAAGCGAGGAAAGATTTACGGGAGATGGGGGTTCGTGGAGACGCGTGGCCGGATGAGCATGACAGATTTCAACTAGCAAAATTCACCCTGACAAAACCGAATAAGGAAATCTTCCTCGCGACATTGAAGAAGATAAAAGTTCCTAACGGGTGTTCAAGCAACATTTTACGATGTATTGATATGCAAGCTCGAAAGGTCACTGGGCTGAAGAGTCATGACTCACATGTGCTTATGCAACAGTTACTTCCGCTGGCCATCAAAAATACGCTGCCACTGGATGTGTCGATCGTTTTGGTCGAGCTTTGTACTTTCTTTCGGAAGTTGTGTTCCAAGGTTTTGATCGTGGAGGAGCTCGACCAGCTGCAACAAAAAATCATTCTTACGTTGTGTCATTTGGAGATGATCTTTCCTCCGTCATTCTTCACGGTCATGGTTCACTCGACAAGACACCTTGTTCACGAAACAAAGCTTGCGTCTTGGTTCACTACCAATGGATGTATCCTATTGAGAGGTACTCATTTAAAATTAATTACTTTAGCATTACTCCCTAGTCCCACGTCTAACCATTGATGTATCGACATTTTCCCTTCATTACTTTATAGGTTTCTTGGGAAACTGAAGTCTTACGTGAGGAATAAGGCGTGGCCTGAAGGTTCAATAGCAGAAGGCTATATTGGGGATGAGGTCTTGTATTTTTGTTCTAGGTACTTTGATGACATTGAGATGTCATTCAACCAACCGCCTCGTGTTGACGATTGTCCCGAGCGCACGCGAGCCATCGAGAACAGAGTTGTTAGTCCCTCGTGTTGGTAAACCAGTTGGCGGAAGTGAGAACTTCCAACTCACGGCACTTGAGAAGATTCAAGCACATAGACATGTCTTGATCAATAGCACTAAATTTGAACCGTACCTTCAGTAAGGATTCCACACAGATATATATATATATATATATATGTTATCCTATATATTTCCTTACATTTTATACTCAAATTTCATGCTCGTCATCGCATGTTTAATTGCAGGGAATTCAGGAGTCATGTGAAGTGTCAACTGAGGATCCGTACGTAGACATCCTCAGAAATTGATAGAAAGGTCCACAGAGAATTCCCCGATTGGTTTAGGAGGAGAATAATGAATGACCACAACCCGCACTCACCAGAATTCAAAGCTCGCGCACTCGGCCCGCTTGACCACGCCCAAAGATTTACGGCATACAATGTCAATGGTTTCAAGTTTTGCACCGTTTCACGAGATCAGGGATTGCTGACCCAAAACTCGGGTGTATATGGCACGTTTGGGACGAGGAGTTATGCGAGCAGCAGTGACGGGAACATGCAGTTTGGTGACGTCCCGTATTATGGAAAGCTGCTTGATGTGGTCAAGATAACTTACCAAGGCCTTTTCCCCATGACGATGTTCAAGTGTTTGTGGGCGAATACGACAACGCCTCGAGGACTCACGACTGACGACTTAGGCATCACATCGGTGAATTTCTCCCACCCTATTCACACTGGTCTGTCTAAAGATGACGAGCTGTATATTCTTGCCTTAGAGGCCCAACAGGTTTATTATGTCGCCGATGAGAGGCACGTGGATTGGAATATGGTGGTTCACTTAAAGCCTCGGGACCTTTACGATATGGGCGATGGTGATAACGTCGCCTATGATTGTGAGCCGTTCCGGCCCGGCCGGGTTTTCAAAACTTCTTCCCATTTACGATATCAATTTACTTATAGTTCGGTAAGTTTTTTAATATACGTTTTATGAAATAATAACATTTAACCAAAGTTTTATTTGTGTTCAAACATATTCAACTCACACATAACATTTTATCCAAACTTTCTTTGTAGGGATGGTGACGAAGATTGAGAGAAAAGATTATGTCATGTATAGTTAATCTGTAATCTTCTTCTTATTATTTTTTAAAAAAACCACAATAATATTTTTAACGGTTATAAAACCGCTACAAAAAAAAACGCTACAAAAAAAACCCGCTACTAACGACGTGTCAGAAACCGCTACTAAGTAACTCCGCTACAAAACGATTCGCATATATCAAAATAAATATCCCCACCCAACCACATTTAATATGCTTTAGTTCTGATGCCTACTTACGTTTTCTCTCCATATTTACTCATAGTTTTACATTTTCTCAAATAGCTTAAGTGTTTGAAGGGGGTAAGTGCCGTTCAACCGCATCAAATCTAATGCTTATCGTCTACCCCCTGCTGATGATACTAACTTTTGTTATTTTGCGGTGCATTTTGTATTTTTTTTTTTACACTTTCTTTCTACTTTCTCGTAAATATTATTTGATTCACCTTCACACACATTTTTTATAAAAGTAATTATATTTTAATTAACACATTCTTTCTACTTTCTACATATTTTCATTGTTTTCTATTATATATTAACCTTATATAATCAAATATCATATTTTAATATAATTTATTTTCACCAAAAATATAATTTATTATTAATACAATATTTAACTAATTACTTTAATTAATAAAAAAAATTAATTTTTTTTAAAATTCCATTTGTTTGTAGCGGTTAATGAACCGCTACAAAAACAAACAAAAATATGACAACGCGCCAAAACAGCAAAAAATCACGGGAATATTTTGTAGCGGTTTTAAACCGCTATAAATATAAAATACTGAAAATTGCCGCCCAAATTTTTCCCAAAAAATGGCGGGATTTTTTTTTTTGTAGCGGTTAACAACCGCTACAAATATTGGCGGCAAAATTTTCCCCAAAAATTGGCAGGAATATTTGTAGCGATCATGTAATTGATACAGCATTTTTTGAAACTTTTTGGCGCTACTTTTTAATATAATTAGTTACGGTTATGTAACCGCTACAAACGTGATCGGTCTCAATTTGTAGCGGTTTTACAACCGCGACTAATGTTCAAACAAGGAGTCAGCCTGGCCTCATATAGTAGCGGTTATTTGTAACCGCTACAGATACAGTCGCGGTCATAATATATGTAGTAGCGGATTTTTTTAACCGCTACAAATCGGTTTGCCACATTGGATTTTGTTGCGGTTAGCTTAACCGCTACAAATGTCATTAGTAGCGGTAAAACCGCTACAAATATATCATTTTAACCACTACTAATGGTATGATTTTTTGTAGTGAATCGCACCCTCAACTTTCAAATAATGATCACTTAGCCTCTACCATTAAAATGACTGATAAATGTAATAGAATATAAGCCACATCGCATTATTTATAACTACTTGACAAATAACATATAACATTTTCTTTATTAATTATCCTAAATTAAAATTCAAAACTTTACTAAAAAGGACAATTTTGTCATTCTATCGACAATCGTTGTCATTATATATTTGAGTGCCTTAATTGCCGGTTGGATTTCTCATTATTTACAGTTTTGTGGAAGTATATCACTGAGATTGGCCAATGAGTTTCTGATTTGCTATTGAAGCATTTATTATTGGGGAAAAGGTAAATTATCGTTCAAATTAAGCGATACTTTTTTCAAAAAAATTTCATTATGTATCTTTAAATTTATATAATATTTTTTTATCTTTTAGTTTTAGTTATTATTTAATTTTATGTTAATTTCTATTGTTTTATTTTTTTTTCCATCTCATTTATTAGATTCAATTTCATCTGGCGATAGAAAGCTTAGCCTATCATATTTAGTAAATAAGTCAGACTAAGGTTGAGGCCTATTGTCATGATTATTTAGATAAACATGTTATGCCTATTTTTATAAAGCCTAGAGCCTACTAGCTTGGTCTATATAATTATTTTAATTTATACAATAATAAAATTATATATAATATTCTCTAAATAATTTATAAATTTATCAACTTAACTTTAATCTTAAGTTTCACATCCCATGGTCAAGCACACTCAGTCAACCCATACATCCACCAATCATTCACCCATACCTCTCTTCTCTTTGATCACTCGAGATGGCAACGCTAGCTCACTCCTTTTTCCCCTGATTTGTGTCATCCATTAAAACATAATAATTATTGTAATTTTATTTTAGTATAAAATGAAATATTATAATCTTTGTAGAAGGACTTTGTCGCAGTTTATGTGGGAAAAGAGAAAGAGGTCAAATCCAATTTTACATGCCGCTTGTTATGCTTAATCAATTTTAGAAAACATATATCATTAATCAATAGACAATTAGTTTTTCTCATTTCTACTTACTTGAACAATTATTGTCACTAGCTAGGCATTCTTTTCTTTTCCTTACTAAGTCCTTATTATGATGAGAATGGATATTAGGCTTTTAAAATATAACATATGATTGTAAATAGGCATGATGAGCTATATATTACATGGAGGCTGTGACACCCGTCCTAAATACGCCTTTATTTATCAAAGTTATAGCGCACATGCATCAAAATAGTTTGGACGACTTAATTGAAGAATAAAACTTTCTTAAAATAACTTAGTTTGAAAATATGAGGTAACCTTTACAGCCGCATCTTTCCTCTTAATACTGATCCACTACCTGTCTCTTTCATGCGGTCTGGAGTTCAAATAAATGAACCCCAGGGGAACAGTTAATCTTATATGCAAATATGAAATATAAATGACAGTATAACACATGATAGGCATAGAATAATTTACAGTAAAACAAGTCGCACTGAAATTGCAGTTATCGGCCAAGGACCGCAACACTTTAAGACACGCAGCCCCGATCCATAATTAGGATACACATATGCAAATTATCTAGCAAACATGGCTAATCATATATGAATACATATGTACAAGCTAATAAGATAACAGTTACTCATCTCAAGCTTGAATCCTTAATTCGTCCGAAGGTGTTGGGATTTGTAGAGGTGTCAAGGTATAGGTATAAATGTTTATAATTGTCATTAGTCATTTCTTGCGTCGTAAAGTAATTAACTACGCAAATTGTTTTTAGAGGATTAAAAATGGACTAACCCCTAAAAATTCCCTTAACAATAATACCCTTTTATTTATTAATTAATTAATAATCCCCTTTTCTCTTTATTATTAATTAATAATTCTCTTTACTATTTATTCCCTTTCTTAATAAGAACAATAATAATATTTATCCATTTAATTATTATCATCATTATTCTTTATTATTTTACTGATTATTATTATTTATCTACTATAATTTTAAACTTTCAGAGGCTATCCTAACATTTTAAATTAGGAGTTTATAAAATATCAATCATCATATAAATTTTACTTTAATTCATTACATATAATGTTTCTCATGGTTTTCCAAAGCATCCATATGTATATAGGGGTGAGCAACGGGCGGGCAGGGTTGCCCCGGGTAACCCGTGGCCCGCCCGTTTATTTTACACGGGTACGGGGAACCCCGTACCCGCGGTTAGACCCATTAAACCTGTAGAAAACGGGTACGGGTTAAACGGGTATGCTTAAATGGGTCCAGGGAACCCGTTTAAGGATCCCCTTTTTCTAGAACAAGTTTTTTGGGCAGAAAGATTCAACATTTAAAGTAGAAATTGAAACCATGTTTAATGATTCTACCCCTTTTTAAAGATTCAACATTTAGAACAAAGAAGCAGAAACCCAACAGGGGTTCATTACAATTCAGAAAACTCAAGCAAACTAAAACATCCAGACTTATAGATACCCAGCCGCGAGAAAACTGAAACCTAGCCAAGAGTAAACTGAAGCAAACTTACAGATACAGAAAACTCAAGCAAACTGAAACAAGATTCAACATTTAGCGTAGAAACATCTAGACTTATAACAATGAGTACCTTTTACAACTTCTATTTAGCTTGGGCCGAGAGTGAGAGGTCACAGCTCGCGGGCGAGAGGGAGAGGTTGAGGACGAGAGGGACAAGTCGAGGGCGAGACCGTAAGAGGAAGAGGTCGCAGCAACCGAGAGGCTGAGACTTTGAGAGAGACGGCGAATTGACGATAGTGAGCAAGATCGCGATAGAGAGAGATAGCGAGAGGCTGAGGCACCGGGTTGGATCCGAGAGAAATGAGAGACGAGGAAGTGAGCGATATCGAGATAGACCACGAGAGGCTGAGATGGTGGCAACTGCGCTTCTGGATGGCGAGGATAGGAAACCTGAGAAAGCGCTTAACCAATGAGCGAGGGTTTGACCGTTTGAGCTTGAGTGTTCTGTGATCTCATAGACGGGTAACAGGCGGATTTGAAGCCTGAAGAGAAGAGTGAAGGGGGAAGGGGAAAAACTAAAAATAAAATAAAATAAACTTAAACGGGTAACGGGTAACGGGGGCACGGGTGCCCCGTACCTCAACCCGTGACCCACCCGTATAATACAAACGGGTGCGAGGCAACCTGTTACCCGTTACGGGCCTAATCTAGGCGGGTTTAATACGAGGAAAATTCTACGGGGCACGGGCGGGTTGCAGGTCACTTGCTCACCCCTATATATATATAGACATACACAGTTGGCTTATTTTCCCATAAGCAACGATATATATATGTTCATACATGTACATGACAAGGTCCTTCCCTTCTCTGTTTTTGTTTTTATATTCACAGCGTTATAAATATGCAACACTCAGTAAGATTTTTAGTTCCTAATATACATATATACACATATAGAAGATAAGTTCAATAACGTCTCCATATGTGTGCAGCAATAAATCTATGTTTATGAGCTTATATATATATATATAATATGGTGCCATGTTATATCAGTAAGACATATGCAGATCAGCCAAGCTTTCTTTTTCACTTCATGATGTTCCTATAGATATATATATAGCATCCTATTATTTTCAAATGCCATGATATATATATATATAACAGCCACCAAATGCATCGGTGCATATATATACATATACATGACAGCAGCTCTTTGGAGCCAAAATATTATATATACATCCGACACACACAGCAACGTTTTCATCTTCATTTTGATATGTGCAGTGATGACAAGCTCTCTCTTTAGTTTCCTAAGGTAGCAATACACACATGTACATTAGCGTTTTCTCCAGCGACAAGTATATATGTATATATTCTTTCCTTTCCCTTTTTCTTCATAGCGTTTTTGTGTGTGTTCGCAACATTAGATATAAATATACATATAACTCTCACAAGCTTACATAACCACGACGTCATTATATATATGCATATAGCAACAGGTTTTCTTTTGTTTTTTTTTTTTTAAAAAAATGTGGCGTTATACACACACACATAAGCAGAAAAATCCTTCTCTTCCCTTTTTATATATCACCAGCGACATACACACACAACATCATGACAGCAAATACATATAAGTGTGTGTGTATATATATATATATATAGTGGCGAACCCAGGTTTTTAGATTTGTGGGTGCACAATTAGTGGTAGGATTCGGGGGTTTGCTGCCCCCGAAAATTTCTTTGAAGGAAAGTTTTAAACGCATGTATGAGTTAAATCAATCATCATTTATCCGATTGTGCAACTTATCTTTAACAAAAGTCATTGCAGAAAAAATCCACTCAACACTAGCAGTTGTTACCGGTAGAACGAGTGCCAACTTTATCAACAAATAAACCAGTGGATAAACAATATCCTTTCTCTTCTCAACCATCTTCAAAGCAAGGTCAGAAATTATTTGCAAATTGACAAAATCAGAATCAGCCCTCACATCAATAATAAAATTACTGAGACTTGAAGAAGAAAAAGAATATCTACAAGCTCATCAAACTCCAAATGATATAATCTAGCAAACTCAATCAACTTGAGTTGTTTGGTTTAGATATAAGGAGATCATTTAGGTATGCACAATTTTTTTAAATTTATTTATATTATTAAAATATATATATATATATATATATATATATATATATTTAAAAAAAAAATTAAAAAAAAAAAAAAAACTTGAAATTTTATGCATGCACGTGCGTGCACCTGCATATAGTGAAGGAAGGGTCCGATGGAAAGAATGCCCAACGGTTTAAAGCGTTAAGGTCGAGATGTATGGGATGGGTTGTCGCTGTTGGTGATCTCACTCTGTGATGCCATGTCGTGTTTGACCGAGATATAAAGGTTGATGAGATCGTGATTTTCTTCTGCTCTTCACCGTGATCGACGCTGAGGACAGTGATGTATATAATATTCACATAGTTTCTGCTGCTGCGTTTTGATGAAGCTGAAACTAATAGGATAATGGGATGTTGGGTTTGGGTTTATTGGGTATTGCATGGGCTTTTAATTTGCTGTTGCATCTTATTCTTCCTTGGGCAGCAACATGTTGCAGTGAGGAAGAGAGATAATTTTTTGATATAAAAAAGTTTTGGAGGGTTCGCGTGATCGCCCCCACTGCGCCAAAGACGCGGCCCCGCTTTTGAGAGCCTTAATGGGACTTACGAGATCACCTACCAAAAGAGTTCCAATGACGGACAATGGATCGAACACATATCTCTTTAGGACTTGAACAAATCCCTTACCATCTATGCCAACTCTCTTTGGCGAGGAAGAGAGATAATTGATATGTATATTTCCCTGTTGTTATGGTGTTTTGGTGGAGCTGAGGTCATGGGCTAATGTAATTTAAATGGATGGAGTATTCTTATTGGGCCGATAGCATATATGGTTAGATGGAGGAATATTGGGAAAAACAATTACCCTACAAGTCTCTTATTTGTAAATTAGGACCATTACTCATTTAATTGCAATTATTGGATTGATACTATAAATAAATATTTAATTCCATGTAAGGATTTTTCTTTCTCAATTAATTTTTCCTAAACCATAAAATATGGATTCTATAATTTTTAGGCCTAAATTATTTCTTACTTGAATTTATTCTTTTCCCGAAATAAATTAAGGGAAAAATAAGCCTAAAGGATAATATGATAATTCTTTTTAAGATTCCCTTATAACTGTGTTGATTTTCTTAAAATATTTTCTTTACTCATCATTTACGTTTAAACTATCTCTTAATGAAGATAATGGAAAAAAATTTGAGAAAAAGTCGTGAATTTCTATTATAAATTCCCAAACTAGCTTATATATTTAATTATATAGTACTGCTGGAGGGGGCAATATGTACTTTTTGATTATTATGGTATATTACTGCATGCATATTTAATTTTGTCCCTTTTATAGCATATAAAGCAGCAACCCTATTCCATTTCATTCTCTCTCTCTCTTCTTTTAGTTTATGACGGTAAGCTTGAGCTTGAGAATTACATTACACAAAAAGATGTACTGCTAGAGAGGAACTAGTGGGAGAGATCCTCTCTCATGCAGGAACCACAATCATGAATGTTAGAGGTGGTAATAATTATGTTAGCAACTTGATTATATTTTTTAAGAAAAATTGCACCTAAGGACCTGTTTGATATGCGAAAGATATATAGGCCAAAGGAAAGGAAAGATTACAGATTTTCCATCACAGAACGCGTTTGGCAGCACTGCCGTCCCAAAAACCATCTTCCAGCAACCTTCAATTTTCCCTTAAACGTGGAAACCTTCAATCCCTGTGAAAGTGGCAGGAGAGTTAAAATGATCCGGGAAAGTGAAATATTGGGACAAAAAAGACCCTAGAAAAAACAAGACTTGTTTAAAATGATGAGGGAGCGACAAGCTTGACAAATGATTGGGTGAAGAAGGTTGCAGCGACTGTGGACGTTGGAGGCAAAGGAGAAGTTGAACCCAGGGGGAACTAAGCTGGAATCGAGGTAAGTATTCACTTGATACGAAATTATGTATGATTTACTGGTTTGTGTGTATTGTCGAAGCCCTAGTTCACGCACATCATCACCTAAGCAGGTCATTCATAAGAGGTCTCCAGCGAAGAGGAAGAAGAATAATTAGGGAGAAATTATTTTATCTTTTATATTTTCCGTTATATGTAATAAGTCAATACAACATTTTTCATTTCTGTTGTTGTTATGAGTCCTGCTTAACTGTTGCTGATCTGGTTTACATTCTATCATGGGAGTTCGAACTGTGCTATTTGGTTCGAACTTTAACTTTTGTGTCATTTTGCAGTTCGAACTATGTTATTTGGTTCGAACTTCAACTTCTGTGTCATTTTCTTTCCTATTCCTCTGTTAAGTATTCATTTCCCTACCAAATATCTTTCTTCTACAGTGTTCTATTTCTTCTTCTCGACTGCCATTTCATTCACTTTGTGCCGGGGTTTCTGGTCTGTCTCTTCACGTTTTGCTCCTCCTTCTCTTATTCAATATGTCATTTTGTTCCATTGTAACACCAAGCTTCACACATGTTTTTTCACACCCTCCCAGATTCAACAGTAACCAAAATTGGGTGTTGTCACCCTCTAATTCCTTCTTGTCCGTCATCCTTCTCACATTTGGCCACCATTCTCATTGTCGTCCTCTACTATCCCATCGACATGTTCTTCAATTTTCTTGAAGCAGTCAACACGGGGGGTCTGCTTATGTCCAATACAAAAAAAAATCCAGTCAAATCATTTTCTCCATTTTTTTTATTCAAATGGCATTATGAGAATTTTACCTCCCCTTTCCATTTAACCAACAACCTATTCTTTTTACTAAACATTTCATCTTCTCTCAACTTAAATTTCATTCCTTTGTCTCCCAAACAACTCATCTTTTTAACTTCCCTCTCAATCTTCCATTCATTTCCTTTCCTTCCTGATATCTTCCCTGTAAAAAATAGGGCCTAAGTCCCAAGTAGAAGAAAACACGATAGAAATGTCCCTTGAAATATCTAATTTACAGTGAAGTCTTATGGGATATTTGTGTAATATATTCTAAGTGTGAAAGTCCAAAATACCCTTAATAAATACACCATCTTCCTCTCTTTTTAATCAATAGGGTTATTTTGGAATTTTTTACATTTGGAATATATTACACAAATGTTACATGGGACTTCCCTGCAAATTTGAGATTTCAAGAGACTTTTTTATCGTATTTTCTCTTGTTTGATACTTAGATCCAATTTTCTCTATTTTTTATTCCTCATTTTGTAAATGATTTATCATGTTTATAGTAATATAATAATCATGTAAAATATATTATATGCTTATATTTGTAAGTTTTGAGTTTAGTTTAATTATATAGCTTCATGAAAAATATAGAAACAACTTAAATTAGTCTATAAAATTTGCAATTTAATTTTAAAAAATTAAAATAAAATATTTTAATAATGTTACAAAAAATAAAATAAAAATATGGGAGGTTGTGCTGACCACCAAAATGCGGGCTTTCCCAACCTGCAGTCATCAACTTACGACTCACTCACCATGAGTCAACCTTTGACTAATGGGATTGCCTGCTTTACTAGCTCTTTTATGATGATGGGCTAGCAAAATAAGCCAATATTTGCTCATATGATGAGCTTCTTCTTTTTTCCCATATGTATCCTGTATCATGGCTTACTTTTTTAAAAAAAAATAAAATAAAATTATCGGGGTTAGACTAATTTGAATTTGCACTAGGTCGGTATCCCTGATGGGAGGAAAGATCTATCAACACCACAAACTCAAACTGAAAACATGCTTAAGAGAAGACACACACATTACTACTCAACCTCAGTGGTTGTTGGCCATATGATGAGCTTCTTTAGTGAGATAATCGCTACACTTAAACGTGGGTCATGTGCTCCATATTAGAGCTCAATGTCCCAATCTGAGTAAACGGCATTTAAAAAATATTTGAGACGAATTATAAAAGGCCTTGTAATGAAAATCACGAAGGAAAAAAGTCTTACAAGGAGAAGTCGATGGAGTACAAATTAAGATAGCAACAATATTTTATCCTAAAAATCAAAATAGGTCGCGAACCATGAATTTTAACGAATGAATTCACCATTAATTAAGAGATCAAGAAATTCAGTTTAAAAAAAAAACAAAAAAAAAAAAAAAAAAAAAAAAAAAACAGAGAGAGATGAAGAAATTATCGGCTTGCTTGTTTCTATTTTTTGTTTTCAAAATAAAAATAATAAAATTATTTTCAATAAGTTGTTTTTAAAAAACAAAAAATCAAAAATTATTTTTAAAAAACCAAACCAGATTTTAGGTGTTTTCTTATTTTTGTTTTTCTATTTCTTATTTTTTTGATGTCGCCACATGTCTATTATTGACATCACACCACCGATAGGTCAACCGACAACAGTGTCACTTAAAAAACATTTTTTTAACAAAAAATTAACAACTATCCATTTTTTTTTCAAAATTTGTTTCTAAAAAATAATTTTATAAAACTATTTTGAAAAAAAAAACATAAAATAGAAACAAACAGCCTTATATCATTTTGCATGCATTGCCTTTCATTTTCTAGTTAAATTGAATTACGCGCATGCACATAGAAATATTTAATCAAGAGAACTGAAGATGTCCAAATCATGTCTGTGGCCATTTTGGCAGAGACCCAGAGAACGTAAGAAACATTTTTCTAAGAAAACTATATTTTAAAATATTTAACTATTTTTGTTAACTTTTTCTATAAAAAAAATCAAAAAAAAAATGTATATAATATATATATATATATATATATATATATATATATAAAGAAAAATGAGTAAATATTTTTTCATTAAAAAAAATTAAGTAAGTATTTATCAATAAAAAAACCTAAATTGTCTCATTCCTTTATTGTAGTGGAAGTCATAGAGATGTGGAACGACCTTTATGCCTCTTTCTATTCTATTTTATTTGCTTTAAATGCAACAAATTCTTTGGCTCACAGTATCAACTTCAGCCATGTGAAGCCAATTCTGGAACATGTTGTGTATGCTTTTTGGGTTAAATTAATAATAAGCTGGTTTTGTTTAAAATATAATGTTAAACCATATAAGCTTCATCAAATAATGTACTTTTTTTAATCAAAGATACTCCTATAATTTTCTATTTGAATTTACATTAGCAAAATAGATCTTGTCTAATAAAATATTGAGTTTTAAAAAATAATAATACAAGGAATATAATATTATTAATGGAAATTATGATATAGGATCTGATTAATCTAATTTTGCATTACCATTGGTGGTTGAATAAAAGTTGTAACCGACATTACTTGATGGTGAAAGTGACGTTTAATTTGCAAACTTGTATATCACACACCAATCGAAAGATTAGGGAACAAGACAATTCTAATATTCGTAATGAAGGAAAACACTCATGAAAGCTCTCTCTCAACTCCCATCCTCGTCAACATTTCAAGTTTTCATCAACCCTGGAATTAATGCATTGAACGTAATTTATATCACACTCATAAAACTATACACATGTACTTATTAATGGTAATTAGTAATTAAATATGTGATAGTTTTTTTTAAAAAATTATTCTTATAATTAAAATTTTCTCTATCTATATTTACATATCATTCTTACATTTCTCTCCATCTTTCTCTTTTTTCAACAAGAACTAAATAAGAGTAAAATTGGAAGACATTCATTAATAAATATCTAATCAAGTGAACTCATATTTAGGACAAAAGATTTCTGCTATAAAAGACTTATGATAAGGACGAAAGTGGCACTCCCTCTAGTTAAAAATCACTACTACATATTTGTCTACTTTTAATGGTTATTATATTTAACGGTTATTTTTACTTATATTTTATGGTATCCAAGTGCTAAATAAATATATATATTTAATGGTTGTCAACCGTAAAATATAATATTTCACAGTTGTATAGACAAACATTATTTATAAGACCCTATATATATTTGATGATTTTTAATCAATGATTGTTACACATATAGCAAATTATATTCAACGTTAGTTCGTTAAAAAAAAGAAAATTTATTACCAAATACATTATGGTTGAAATGATGAATGGTTATGTATTTGACACAAGTTTTGGTTATTAGTAAGGTGTATATTTGACGGTTGTTGGTAATTAACCGTAAAATATATGTATATACTTAACGGTTGTTAAAAAAAAAAGATATATATATGTCAATGTATTATGGTTATTAGCTAATAACTATGAAGTATTGTGGACAATGTTTTTAAAAAGAAAAAACTGGGGTTCATTTTCGATAAGCCTTCATATGCATATTACATACATATGTACCTTATAGAAATCAATTACAGATCCGTTCCATGCAGTCATCAAAAAGTATATATACAAAAATGTACATTACAGAAACCAAAAGCTAATCCAAATTACCAACCAAAAGCATATCAGTTAGAGCAAAAGAGAAAACAAAAACATAATAAACTTCGTTATGCTGCCATCCATTCACGGGTGGAAAAAAAGCTTTTAAGACCGGACAAAAGAGGTATCATAGGACCGGACTTGCGACCGGTCTTGTTCCAGGCGGTCTTAAAAATCTAACTTTTAAGACCGGATGCGTGACCGGTCTTAAAAATACTTTTTAGACCGGACTTTTTAAATATGAGGTCTTAAAAGTAAGACTTTTTAGACCAGACTTTTTAAACATCCGGTCTTAAAAGTCACTTTTTTTAAAAAAAAAAAAAAAAAAAAAGACGAAAGGCACACCCAGGATCAATTCCCGATCTCAAACCGTAACTTGAGGGAACTTTCTTCTTATTACCACTACGGCAAAAGCCGAATTTACAAACACTAATAATATATATAGACGAGGGAATTTATTGGATCTGATACTTTGTGTGTGTAAGATCAAATGGGTGTGAAAGAAATTGTGGCTGAACTGATGAAAAACTAAAATGAAAGCATGAATTAAAGATTAACGAGATACAAGGTGCAGAATACAGAGAACTAAAGAGACTGGAAAATTAATTAAAGTGGAAGGCTGGTAGTTGCGTCTACGCTGCGTCTATATAGATCTAAGCTTGCAACAACAACAAAAATTATAGAGATAGGACGAAAACATAGCAGTTCATCGTACCGTGGCTCTAGATTCAAACGGGTGCTTGTAAAATCTGATTCGAACCCAAGGACGCGATGTCAACGTCTTCATATATAAGAGCTTGAATAATCAGGTCGAACCTGGAGAAGTAAAATAAAGTAGAATATTCAAGTCTTCCCACAAATAATTAATTGAATCAAAAATTGCTTAAAGTAGAATAAAATGAAGCTTGTAATATCTGAAGTAATGTTGAAGATGGAGTAGACAAAGAGACAAAAGAAGCAAAAATGAAACAAGTCGAACAAGACAAAGCAAAAATTGCAAACCCGCAAACTAAAACCAAAACAAGAGATAATGAGAGCGAGAGGAGGGCAAGAGCAATTTTCACAAAATTCGAAAATTTGTGAGCGATGTCCTTGAGATGAGGTTAAAGAAAATGTGAGGCGAAATTTACCGTCGAAAAGAGGTCTAGAGAGCGAAATTCAATTTTCCCTACGGAAAATAGAATATTCATCTTTTAAACTTTTTAGACCGGACTTTGTAAATATCCGTCTTAAAAGTAGACTTTTTAGACCGGACTTTTTAAACATCTGATCTTAAAAGTACTTTATTTTTATATTTACAAAACTGCCACCGGTCATACTTTTTGGACCGGACTTTTAAAATATGAAGTCTTAAAAGTAAGGTTTTTTAAGACCTCATATTTTAAAAGTCTCGTCTAAAAATTCTTTATATATTTACGAAATCGCCACCTAGACTTTTAAGACCTCATATTTTAAAAGTCCTAGGTCTAAAAGGTTAGCAGATCATGATTTTTTGAATTTCGTAATTAAATTCGATTGTAATCATCTTAATTAAGTTGTTAGAAAGATTTTAGGAATTAAGTTAGCAGATCATGGTTTTTTGAATTTCCTAATTAAATTCCTGATTGTAATAATCTTAATTAAGTTGTTAGAGAGATTTTAGGAATTAAGTTAGCAGATCATGGTTTTTTGAATTTCGTAATTATATTCCTGATTGTAATCCCTAAATTATAGGAACGGCCTAGGTCAGAAGATTATTTACTTATTAGCATCTGTATATAATTCCAATTAAGCAAAGGAATAAATCATCGCATTCTCGGACTCATCTCTGATCGGTGTCTTCTCACAATATTTACGAAATTGCCACCGGTCATACTTTTAAGACCGGATATTTCATAGTCCGGTTTTAAAAGTGTTCTATATATTTACGAAATTGCCACCGGTCATACTTTTAAGACCGGATCTTTTATAATCTGGTCTTAAAAGTGTTCTATATATTTACGAAAGTACCACCGGTCATATTTTTAAGACCGGATCCTTTATAATCTGGTCCAAAAAGTTCTTTATATTTACGAAACTGCCACCGGTCATACTTTTAAGACCTGATTCTCTATAATCCGGTCTAAATGAGGCGGTCTTAAAGCTCTTTTGTGCACTAGTGATTGATGATAAATTGTCATAGTCAACTCCTCTATGACTTATTCAATTTGTCCTAGCGAACATTGCTCAGAATAACTGTCTTCAAACTATTGTACGCAAAAACAAAATATGTTAAAATATATATGACTTGACTTTTAATTTAACTTAAACACATATGCATGCATATATATAACTACCTTAGTATTAATTGAACCGGGATTGTGGGTGACTATGTCCTTCATGAACTTCATGACATAATACCCACAATAAGAGCTCTAATTTGGTTGTCACAGGCACTATAAGAAAACAAATGAAATGTATCAATCTAATGCAAAAAAAAAAAAAAAAAAAACCAACTATGACTAGTCTAACACAAAATTGTAAGTATTAGTGAATTACCACTACTCTCTTTCACTTGTATGCGGATGCAATTCCTTTGCCTTTTAACAAGGGGTAGTCGAGGCCTTCGTCTATGGCATAAAAGTAAAAAACTATGACAAGATCATAATAAGAAATTAAAGCACCAAATTTATAATAAACTCTTACAGGACAATAAGAAATTAAAGTACCAAATTTAAATTCATCAACTTACTTATTGAAAACCTCAATCATCTATGGTGGATTATCCGCATCTCCATGAACTAAATCAAAGTACCAAATCCTTTGCTTGAAGGGAATTAACATGATAAGCATCCAATGACCCCTAAGTACAATAACCATAATGAGAACAAAACTAAGAAGAAAAAAACATAATGAGTATCCAATTTAAAAAAGTATATACTCACCCTTAGCAGTACGACACCAAGAAAAAATTGTCCTTCTTATTTGGTGCCCTTTTAATGACCATATCTGCAAGTTTCCTTGATTTTCTCTCTACAAAATCTGGCTTATTGCCTACATCGTCCAACATTCCTAAATAGAGGTGCGGTTTAAGGAACATGAACTTGTCTTGTAGGCCATTACAGGCTACGTGCTCCTTGTAAAGGTACCTTACATATAAAAACAAGCAAATCAGTATTTATAAATGCTATGACTAGCTAAGTATTCATTCACAACAGAAGAAATATTGAAATAAAAGTTACAAGCACTTGAGCTAGCCATATCGCCCATGACAATCTCTTTGACTAACACCCTGATAATTGATAGCGTTAAATATGCCTACTTCGCCATATATATCTTGCTCAAAGGGACTTGTTTGGTGTAATCTTCTCACTTATGGTTTGTTTCGGCGACTACATTATCGTGTGCCTTAAGAACCATCCAATGTTTACTGGAAACTGGCGGAATAGGTGGCTGAGGCATAAGAAGTGAACCATGGCTGAACTGCGCTCCCACATTGCTTTTCCTCCTCTTGGGCTAAACAAGTTGAGAAGTTAGAAAAATAGTTACTATAAACTTCATTTGTAAGCTCAAAAGACAACGATATACCTTTTTTTTGTCTTTGATGGTATGACAATAACATGGTCTAGCCATGCAACAAAGCTTAAGTACAACTCCTTTCACTGTATTTGCATCTCAAAAAGGCATATTTAGGATTGGTGGCCGTCTTTAGCTCTGCCTGAATATGATTTTGAGGGAAGACAAGTTGTGAATTGTGTTCTCCCCTTATGTACATGCCGCCCTAGCAACCGTATGTTGCTTGGGGCTATCTGCCACACACTCAACCTCTGCCTCGCCCTAAAAAAAAGAAAATACAATTAGTGTAAAGGAAAAATATTTAAAGCATAGGCTTTTGGCATGAGTCATACTACCTCAAGTAGAGTCTAAGAGGGGCATGTGCATCTATCTTTGGCACTTAGGGTGTAAGCCATTCCCTGCTTCCCCGCTGTGTCTCAGCTCATTAACTGATCAACAACAGCTTGTGCTTCAACCTACTGCTTCAGCATCTCGGTCATCTCCATATACTGTTGAATCTTCTGATTAGACACCCTTGTCTCTATCTTCTACTTCCCAAAGTATTCCTTTGGCCAAATCCATAGCCGACACCCCTTAAAAGATCACCGTGGTCAGGACCCAAAGCATTTTCTAAGACATCCTCATCCCTAGGAAGGTTGCCTTGCTCTAATTCTTGACTTAAGGTCTCCTATAGCAAAATGAAAGGTTAAATACCTTTTTCATGTGAAAAATTCAATTATAATTAAATCAAAATCATTAGTACTTACCATTCTTGAGACGATCTCCTTGACTCAAGGATTGTCAATGTTGCCCTCTTTGTGTCGCCTCACAACAGCCCACAATACTCCGTGGTTGATAGTCACATCCGATCCTAACCCTTGCTTCTCTATCAACTGTTGCTCGATATTTGCATACCATCTATGGTCTCCACAATATGTGTATTCGAGGTTCTTCACCCTCTAACGGTTTATCATGCTTAATGCCTTGAAAGCTGGAGAGCATCGTGACCTACAAAAGCAGCCTAGTAGAGCTATTTGATAGCTTCTTTAGCAGATTTCGAATTACCGATTCATCTACAGAATCGGGTTCCAAAAAATATTTCTTCGTCACAAACCCTCAAAACGAGCGCAACACCCTGCCAGCCTTCTCGAGCACATAATCCTTCTCATCCTCATCTATGTGGAATTCGTACTACAAAATACACAAATCATTGTTAGTATTATGTATACCGGTTAACAAGATATTATTAACTATATATGTATCATTATGTCTTACTAATACTTCATCCCAAACAGCCTTCCTCATAGACTCGGATGCCTTCTTCTAGTTGTTCAAAGTGATAGGCACGTTTCTTTTTGCCGCATACCTGAGATGGCTAACGAACTTATCAAATTTCACAAATTTCCATTTCTTGTTCCATGTCACACCAAGTTTCCCTCCCCTCTCTCTTCACACTTATGGATCTCCTTTATCACAACAAGGCCCTTTCTCATTATTCTTTCCTCTTGTTCTGTAAGTTGTGCGTCATTATCATCCTACTCGCACTAAAGGGGTTGGCAAAGGGCCAGGAGCGAAGGGGTTAGGACTCTCGGCACTTAAGCCACCATTGGATGCTGGCATATTAACCTCCAACAAATCTTAAATCATCATTCTAACTTCTCCAACCATAAGCAATTAAAAATTTAAGAAAAGAAAGTAAACTTTATATCCAATTTGCCACTTATCATCAAAGAGCTTAAACAAGGTTTATATCAATTTGATTTTTGTTCCCATGGTTGGCTTATAACTAGAAGAATTCATCACAGAGATCAAGCACAAATAATTCATCACATGAATCTCTTCCATTTGAAATACCCAGATCAAAGACCAACTTAGTTTGGAGTTTAACAAAAACATGAGGCTTAATTTGTGCACTTGTAACACCTAAGACAATTATTATTTTACCAGCCACAACATGAGAAATGGATGTTAAAGTAGCATAATATCCACAAATCTTAGTTTGGAGTTTAACAAAAACATGAGGCTTAATTTGTGCACTTGTAACACTTAAGACAAGTATTATTTTACCAGCCACAACATGAGAAATGGATGTTAAAGTAGCATAATATCCACAAATCACAACATCATCTCCAATTGTATTAAATTCATCCGCATAAGCAATTAAAAATAGAAAAATAATAAGCTGAATATATTTGACTCCAACACACTAGACAAAACCACATGGCTACTTTGAAATTATATAACAATGAGACAAAGTTATAATATTGAAATTTCAGTTCAATCGATCTTGATAGAGCAAACGACAGGACAATTCCTCAATTTCAATTCCTCGAACCAAATGGTTACTTTCAATCCTAAACCCAGAATCTAGAACGGACCCATAAGTACTCTAACTGAACAAATCATATAGAAATAGCAATTTAGAGTATGCATTTCAACTTTACAACGAATTAAGACCACCAAAAAATCACCTTTATGAATGCGTGACTTAAAAATGGAGATTCAAAGAATGACAAATGCCTTCATAGACTGCAATGAACACGCAATGGAGGAGAATGACAAGTCCAGCAGTGAAATAGTGGTGGGGATGCCGGAAAAGAGTAGTCAGACCTATTCCGAGCGTGGAGAAATGGTGAGAATTTTGATATCGTGACAGAATATGGTTCAGAAAAGGGACTTTAAAGATCTATTTTTGATGGTTTAATTTGAAAAACCGTCAAATATACAAGTTTCATGGTGTTTCGATAAACAATCATCATATATTGATAGCCTATATTTAACGGTTTTTTTATATACAACCGTCAAGTAAACAATGAAGGGTAGGAATATCACCTAGAGGGGGGTGAATAGGTGATCTCAATAAATTTTTGCTAACTACACACAGATGTAAGTAAGACAGAGATAGAAAAGAGAAATTGACACAAGGTAATTTATACTAGTTAGACCTAACACTTCGGCCTACGTCCAGTCCCCAAATGGGTATTTCACTAATCACAAGTGGTTACGATTACACACTCTGTACTCGAGATGATCCTAATTCACTAGAACTCACTCCCCCTTACAAGTTGTAATAGTACACCCACACTTAAGGTTCCACAACCTTAAGATTTAAACTGAAAATGGAATAAGTGTTTAAATAACTCCTCACGAGTAGATAAAATATGAACACTGAAGAACAATGAATATCTGAAGATATTAATGAAATAAATGAAACGGCAGATTGCAATATATTCTAATTGAATGCACAGTGTTTCGGTAGGTGAAGATTTGAATACTTCTGGCTTTTATAAATGACAGCAATTAATGCATGTTGGAAGAAAGGTTAATGAGCCGTTGAGAGTAATAAATATATTCGTTGCTCTGTTTCTTCGTAATCTTCCGAGGTTGGTCAATAAACTCCGTTGACATTCTTTGTTCGATTTGTCCGTCAAGACTCAGATAGAATATTGACTGGAAATATTTGAAATGCTTTGTAGTTGCTCAGAAGTCCGTATTGTAGTTTCGTGCTTCGTCTCTATTTTGCATTTAATGCATCTGACACAAATTTGCTTTATGGAAATATGATGATTAAAACATGTTAATCATATCTGAAAAGCATTAGCAAACTGATTAAACTTGGTTAGAAGAAGTATAAATCAATAACAATAAACAACCAAGGCATAATCAATGATTTACAGATTACAACAGTGGACATGTTAAATGGCAACAGGCATTCTCGAGAATTGTTTATATGGTTCTTGAGAATAGTCCAAGAAAAAGTTGTAATCCAGAAGGTGAGTCTCGCTGATACTCGAGAACTGTATTTAAGGTTCTCGGGAATTCAATGCACAGAGTGTTTCGCATATGGAGGATTTTGGGTATTCTCGAGAATTGTTGTGTTCATTCTCGAGAATCAACCTTAATCTCAAACTAGAAGTGTATGATGCCAGAACGTTTTTCGATTATTCTCGAGAATCTCTAAATACATTCTCGAGAACCAATCTCGAGAATTGATTCTTAATTCTCGAGAATCACTCGAGGAAACTTTATCTCAGTGTATATTAGATGAAGCATTCGACCATTCTCGAGAATCCTTCTGCTGATTCTCGAGAGCCATTCTAATCAATTCTCGAGAATCACGTTAGAGAACTCTTCTGTAATGTGATTGACTCAGTCATTCTCGAGAATTACTAGTGCATTCTCGAGAACCATTCTCAAGAATCATTTGTACAGAGAACTTTGCGATGGTGAAATTAACTACCATTCTCGAGAATCCTTGAGCCATTCTCGAGAATTGCTTCTTGAACTCTTGAACACAGATGAGTTTGAACAGTGATAAAAATTGAGAAACAATTTTATGTATGTTAAACCTGATTCAAAACTTAGACTTTTGTTATCATCAAAACATTAGGAGCTAACAAACAATACGTTTTTTTTCCACACACACACACACAAAAAACTTATATATCACGGTGGTCATATAAAATCGTCAAATATTGTCTCATAAACTTAACAGTTGTTTCAAATAACCATTATATATTTCTTTCTCATAATTCGGCCTCTTTATATTTAATGTTTTCATGAAAACCGTTAAGTATGGAATGTCAAATGTACGCGAATCTGTAGTAGTGAATATAAGGCAGTTTCTATAAGAAATATGTAGTTCATAATATATACAAGTTATCTAGAGAGTTAAATTAATTACAATTTCTCAATATTACCCCTATAATTTATTAGTGTTACACAATGGATATTGAGAAAAATGAGGTAAATTAAAACGGATATGAATATGGATTAGGAAAAAAAATTAATTTAGGAGAAATTTAATGAGTTAATTACTTTTTCTCAAATCTGATGAGGTGATTAAAAGTGATTTACAGTTTGGAGAAAGCAAATACACATATATGATTTATCAATATTATTTATCACCCGGCCAAATAAAGGTAAGCACACCTACTTTTGCTTTGTGTTGGTTCTCTTTTCCTTAAAGTACATGCTTCATATATCATATCTCTCCCTCTTTGTCTCGTCTGTCTCTCAGAAAATTCCAGGTTGTTGTTACGTTGTTGCCCAATGTGCTGTTGAGTGTTCTTCTCATCTAACTTCACTTGCTCTACACGTACTCTCCATCTCCTGGATTCTCATGCCATGCTCTTTTTCTTTTTTGTTTTATACTTGAAAAACTCTCCTTGAACCACGCAAGCTTTTTCCAAACTTATTTACTCGATCTATCTTCTTGTCCATGTGACTGTCAGGCTGTCATGAAGTTACAGAGAACCATATTAATTGAAGGTAGATAATAAAGCCCGAGTCATCATTCATTATGCCATTTGGGTTTGTCTCAGCCTGGAACAAGAGACGTAGAACCAAGTCTCAGGATCACACTGACCCTTGTAATCTTCTTCTTCTTATTCTTCTTTCTTTTGCTGCTGCAACTGGAATTCTGAACTGTGTTGATTTCAGGGATATATAAACCAGTGGAGTTATGGCAGATTGAAGATCAAACAGGTCAACGACCAACAAAGAGGAGGCATGGATCGTCTGTGTTCACACTCAAGGAGATGCAAGAAGCAACTTGTTCATTCAGTGATGATAATCTCCTCGGAAAAGGAGGTTTCGGAAAAGTCTATAGAGGCACTTTGCGTTCTGGAGAGGTAATTATATCTTATGTTTAATATACTTCTCCGAATTTATCAGTCACACCACCGCCACAACAACAACACGACCTTAACCCACTATCAGCTAAATGGATCCCACAATACCATTGTGTTGTATATTTGATTAAGTTATTAATAAAGAGATCCTACTTAATAAATTCATTGAGTGTTTTATTCGGCGGTCTTCATTAACCTCTTTCCAGAAGACTCCATGCTGGATCTGCCTTCCTCACCAGCACACGTCCAATAGCCTTCTTGTATGTGTTCAAAGCGCTTCAAATGATTTTCTACCACTTTGCCTTCACTGGAGACAACCTCATATTATAACATGTCAAATATATTCTCAGAGTGGTAGAAGTACATATGTATATTGTAATAGTAACATGTCTTGTTGTTGTGTGTGAAGGTGGTGGCGATCAAGAAAATGGAGGTACCAGCATTTAAAGAAGCAGAGGGAGAGAGAGAGTTCAGAGTGGAAGTGGACATATTGAGCAGACTGGACCACCCAAATCTTGTTTCCTTGATTGGTTATTGTGCTGATGGAAAACACAGATTCCTGGTTTATGAGTATATGCATAATGGCAACCTTCAAGATCATTTAAATGGTCTGTGTGTCTTTGTAAATAACCCTACTCATCAAAAAACAAAAACTCTTTTTGGATGATAAAGATTTAGAATAACGAGTAAATATTGAGTCTTTTTCTTGTTTTGTAGGCATTGGAGAGAGAAAAATGGATTGGCCTTCAAGACTGAGAGTGGCACTAGGGGCTGCAAGAGGCCTTGCTTATCTCCATTCAAGCTCTGCAGTTGGGATTCCTATTGTTCATAGGGATTTCAAATCCACCAATGTTCTCTTAAATGCTAACTTTGAAGCTAAGGTTAATTAAACAAATTCTCTCAGCAGAATTAAACAATAGGATCCACAAAGTTAGAAAGGTTAACTAACTTTTTTGATATGCAGATATCAGATTTTGGGCTGGCTAAATTAATGCCTGAAGAGCAAGAGACTCATGTCACAGCTAGAGTACTTGGCACCTTTGGATACTTTGATCCTGAGTATACATCGGTATGCATCTATATATATTCTACAAATTTAACTCTATTCGATATACTATATTAGACTTCATACCATAAAAACAAAGAATATTTTTCCAAAGTAATATAGAACAAGCAAGTTTAAAAACAGACACGCGCCATGAACAGCAAAAAACTCCCTTAATATATGTAATCAATAGAGAGAGTTTAAAGAAAACAAATTATAAATTTGAAGCACAAAATGGATTGAGGTATTACATTTAGATCCATAGTAAACTCTTCTACTGGCTCTTGTATTATTTAGATCAACGGCCGGAGGAGTAATTTCTTTCATGTTGTGTCTTTGTTCGTGTGTATGTTAAATTAGTATGCAAGAGTAGTGATCTGATAATGTTAGTATTAATATATTTTGGTTGGAATACAGACAGGGAAACTGACTCTACAGAGTGATGTGTACGCATTTGGTGTTGTTCTTCTGGAGCTCTTAACCGGACGCCGAGCTGTCGATCTCAACCTCGGCCCCAACGATCAAAACCTCGTCTTACAGGTACGTACGTACGTACGAGCCAAGTGTATGTACGAGGTTGATATTAAAGGAGCAATGATCATTTACTTTGTTTGTTTTTATGAAATATTAAAAGAGACTAACATATAGTTGATGATATGATATGATATGAATTAGGTAAGGCATATATTGAATGATAGGAAGAAGCTGAGGAAGGTGATAGATACAGAGATGGCCAGGAACTCATACACCATGGAATCCATAAGCATGTTTGCCAATCTGGCTTCAAGATGTGTCCGTACTGATAGTACTGAGAGGCCTTCCATGTTAGATTGCGTCAAAGAACTTCAACTCATTATATATACCAATTCCAGAGGCCTCGGAATGCTTTTGCATAGTTTCGGAATGATTTAGTTATTAGTACGTTTGAGAATACATATGGCCTTCTCTGTTGGTTTCTAAACCCTTTTCAAGTCAAAGGCCATCATTTTTTTACCTCAGAAAACCTGTATAGATCCATAAACGATGGTTTTATTTACTAGGTGGGGCCCTAGAGACTCTTTGACTCAACTAACTTATGTTTGTACGTCTTTAATTTGTATATTTTTTATACACACAAAGATTAAGGGAATTGGATCTCGCAGTTTATTAAAGTCAAGACATGTTTATGGGTTCAAAAAGCATTTATAAAAACACTTACAAATCACTTACCAACATAATCCTCACATCAATGGGATTTAAACTAATAACTTTATAATTATAAGCTAACCGGTTACCAATGTACCAATCTCTAGGCTACCTCTTCATCTCTTGTTTAAAAAACCAAGCTAGACTAGACGGTTGGACCAGTTGTACCATACTAATTCGTAAGCTATTTGGATTGGACTAGAGTTGTGAAAAAAAAAAAAAAGATTGATTAATAGGAAAATCTTTAAATTTAACATTAGCATCTGAATTTAAGATTGGGATACTGCATTCCGTCTCACCATGATTTATCTATTTTATCATAAACTAGTAATTTTAAGAATACTGTTATTAATATGCCAGAAATTTTTATTTTATAAATACTAATTAATCATATAAAATGAGTTTAATAATTAATTTGTCAATAATTTGATTAATTTTATACATTCCTCTCATATGGCATTTTGAACCAGGCATATTTGCGAGGATCAGCTCCGCATGCTTTTTTGCTCACATAAAATACGAACCATCCAAATGTAGTTCAAATAGTTTACATTTGAAGTTTTTAATTATTTTTTGAAATGAAACATTTAGTTTTTTTAGAAAAAATGTGGTAGTTAAAAAACACATTTCTTTTAAGGGTTAAGGTGTAAAAACGTCCATATACTTTTTAAAAAAATTGCATCTAACATCATATATTTTCTGTAGGGGTAAAAATGACTAAAAATGCCACCTCCGATAATTTAGATATACAGTGTTTATTTTTATATGCTTATTTAAAAAACACCCCCCGGTCCTCTCTCCCACTCTTTAGTCAAAGTCAAACACTGCCCTCTATCCCTCTCTCTCCTTCTTTTTCTCTCCACTCCATCCACTACACCACGTCACCACCACCGTTCTCTTCCCACCCGCCACCATTCTCTCCTTCCCCACTCTCCCCCAAAACCGCCACCTTCAACTCCGCTATCTCTCTCTCCTCCTCTTCTTCTTCCACTACTCCCTTCTCTGTTTCCTCCATCAACTCCTCCACTTCTATCTCTCAAACCGTCTCCTTCGACCAACTCCGTCACCCCCTCGCCACCGGTGACTTCAGCAAGGCCAACAAAGAGACTTTTTGCCTCCCCATCATTCTTTCCGGCGAAGCTGCTCAGAAGTGCGGCCATGTATTCTTCTCTGAAGTCCAATTTATCTCTGAATCCGACCTCAAAACCATAAATGAACTCTGGAGGTCAGTACAGCGATAACAAGTTCGGGCACAATGTGCAGAAGACGATATCCCAGAAAGCAAAGAGGGACTTCAACAAGTTCTTCCTCAAGGTTGGTTGGATAAAGAAGCTTGACACGGAGGTGGAACACTCTGGTGATCGACGTTTCAATTCTGTTGCAGTTTACGGTGAGAGGGGGGGAGTGAGGTGTTTGAGACTTTGAGTTGGAACGAGTCGCTAATAATTAGGTGCTATTGTGCTAATGTATTAGCATATTTTTTTAATTTTTTATATATATATTGTATTTATTTATATTTAAATTATATCGCTTCTTTCGAGATTTTTTTTTTCACCCAAGATCTCAAATTAATTAATTTTCGCTCAGATTATTTATGTAACACCAAAAGTATTATGAAAATTAATTAATTTGTGATACTTGATCTGCAAAAAAATCTCGTAAAAACAAAGATATAATTTAAATCTAAATAAATACAATATATAAAAAATTAAAAAAATATGCTAATACCTCTAATTAGAGGTATTAGCACCTAATAAGCACATAATTATAAGTACCTAATGTGGATTCGAGTTGGAACTGGGAACGAACTACGAAGAGTCGGGGAGTGAGAGAGAGAAGAAGAAGGGTGTTTTTAAACTAATCATATAAAAATCACAGTGTGGAGCCCGCTTACTCAAAATGTAACCACCGTAGGTTTGTTTTGAGGGGAGGGTAGGAAAAAAATCTTTGGGATGATATTTGATTATTTTGTCATTAATAAGAAGAATATTTTTTTTATTAAGAGTATATTAGAAATATTAAAAATTATCTATGGGTAATTTTGTAAAGATAAGAAAAAAAAAAATTCTCTCTCAACTTTCCCTCCCTCTCATCCCCTTCCCTTAAACCAAACAAGTTATGATATTTTTGTCTTATTTTTAAAAGTTGATAGGAATTTTTACCCTAAGAAAAATATGTGGTGCTACGTGCTAGATACATTTAAAAATATATATATATGGGCAGTTTATCCCTGAACCCTTCTTTTAAATTGAAAAAAAAAAACTGTAAAAAAAGTCCCTGGTTGTTAATTTTATTAGTCAAAATATCTAAATTTAATTACTAGTATTTTTTTTTTTAGAGTAAAATCCTACAAATTATCGATATTTTTTTGTATGAAAATATATTATGTTTTTAAAAAATAATATTTTTAAATAGAGACATTTAGCCAACTTTCCTATCTAAATTTTCCATTCAATTATTAGAAAAACAAAACAAAACAAAAAATTAATGCCATAAGGTTCTTAGAGAGTTTTTATGTTGGGCTGAAAAAACATGTAAAAATGAAATGAAATATTAATGTTCAATTTTAATTCATATAGTCCAAATAGAAGATTAATTGATACTCCATCTGATTCCTAAAAGACTTATTTACTTAATTTGATTATATTAAGAAAGTTAATTAAATTAGTTAATATAAAATGTATTTTTTAAAACACCTAACTCTTCTTCCTAAATTATCTCCTTCCCTTCCCTCCTTGATTACTATTAAGAGGCATCAATGGAGATAAATTAATAAGAGATTGACAAATATATAAAATATATTTTATATTAAAGATCAATATCAACTATCTAAATAAATCATATATTAAGAACGTGATAGAGTATATAATAGCGTAGCACCACTATGTGGTGCATAAGGTGTATGTGAGCCATACAGATTAAAATTGAAGGTTGTAAATTAAAATATAATATTTTGTTGGGTTAAAATATAATTATGCTCCAAAAGTTTTCAGATAGAATATCTATAGGTATCTGGAAGTTTGCAAAATAACGATCAAGTAATTCCACCTACTTGATCGTTTTATAAAGGGTTGACGTCCAATTTCGCTCCAAAAGTTTTTTTTCCCCACCAATTTTGTCCTCAAAAATATTATAATTATTAACAAATTAATGTTGACTGATAATACTTTTACCATCAACGGGCAATATTACTCCTTTTTTAATATTTTCAAGGCATAATTAATCCAAAAAAATCTCTCAGATACTCACTATTCCATCATAAAAACTTTCAAGACAAAATTATACTTTAATCCTACCTTGTTTATCATTTTCTTAAAAATTGACGTATTTAAACGGTCCAAATTGATTCTTAACATAAGATGCAATTCTTCAATGAGAGCCTAATTCAAACAATTAATACTCCCTCCGGTTCTAATTATAAGACGTATTTAACCGATTTTAATGGGATTAAGGATAAATATTAAATTAGTTTATTTTACTCATTTTTTTTAAAATGCCTTTATATAAATTTTGTACTTTAACTACCTTATTGATTTCACAAAATTCCTCATTCATATAAATAGGAATATTTTAGGAAGAATTTGACAAAAATTAGAATGTTGTCCTATAATTAGCACCTAGACAAACTCCTAAATTTTGTCATATAATTAGGACCGGAAGGAGTACCATCAAAGTATTTATGAGACTCAAGAAACTTAGTTTGTAATGAGCAGACAACTTAGTTCAGGTAAGGCCTCATTAACAAATTAGATGTAGGGCCATGTTTGGGACATTATTAAGTATTAGACATCAAACTCCTAAATTGATATCATTATAATGGATTGTGATCAGATTCTTTCTAATGCACAGAGTCCTGTGATGAGGCAACTGCAGAGCATAATTGAATATTTACAAATAAAAGATATTATAAGTTCAGTTTTTCGGAAAAAAAAAAATTAGAAAGAATTCATAGGAAATACAATCATATTATTATGGCTAGATATTGTACAAACACATGGATCTCCTCCTTCCACGTGTACAATCTTTCTTATATAGTGCCGTTTGAAATAGTGATAAAAACTGCTTTTTCAATATAATTTATTCTTTATGAGGTAAGTATGTGAGGAAAACTTTGTATCGCTTTGCGAAAACGTATTTTCCAAACGCTAACTCAAACAGGCATATAAACTGCAAGACATTTACTAGCCTCTGGCTTATTGAAGTATGAACATCCCCGAGCAAACTTAGGGCCCGTTTGGATCGTGGAAAATTGGGGGAAGGAAAAGGAAAATGAGTATTTTCCATTGTGCGAGGTTGTTTGGTTTGCATTTTTCGTCAAAATATTTTCCGCTGGAGGGGCGATTTTCCCTTATACATGGGAAAATGGCGGAGCAAGAAAATCAAAGAAGACGAACTTACCCTTTTGCGAGCGCTTCTTGTGTGTCTTCAATCCTCGAAGAAGAGAACAAAATTTGCTGGTATAGCTCTCCCTGCATTGCGAGCTTCTGGTGTGTCTTCAATCCGCGACACAACTCTCACTAATCTCCGGCTCTTAATTATTTGGAAACCACCAAAAAATACGGATTTGAAGATCTAGGAGAATCATAAGCAGCATAAAAATTCAACTTCAACTCAGATCTTGAGAAGGAGGAGGAAGAAGTCACTGTGGTGGTGATGGCAGACCCAACTGCCTCCTGCATTTTTGATCGGACCAGATCTTGAGACGCGGAGAACTGCTGTTCGATCATGGGGTAACCAAACGCTTCTGTTCTCCTTCACAAAATCAGCCACCCACACCGTCGCTCCCGATCGCTGCTATTCCACCGTCTCATAGAAAATATTCTCCCACGTTATGTGCACTTGTAAAATTAGCGGCCACCGGGTAATTCTCATTGAGAATTGTCAAACAATTCTCGAGAATTGCCAGCGCTTGGTCGGCGGCCAACCGTCGGTGGCTACCGCAGCCGGCGGTGAGGGTATTTTATCTTTTTATTTATTTATTTAAAATTAAGGACAAAAAGGTAATAATATTTTCTTTTAGTGGTAAAATAGTATTTTGTTTTATTTTCCTACCTTATTTTTTTTTCAACCAAACAAAAAATTTCATATCAACCTATTTTCTTTCCAATACAAACCAAACACATCAAGCGCAAAATATTTTCCTTTCCATTCCATTTTTTTCATTTCCATTCTCACCTTTTCTTTGATCCAAACGAGGCCTTAAGGTTTTGTTTGGACAGAAAAAAAGTGAAGGAAAAAATAGGGAAGCAAGTACTATAAAGGAAAGCTTTCTAAAATAGTATAACAAAAGAAATTTACTACTTTTTTGGGATAATATAAATTATTATGATATAAAAAATAAAATTTATAATTCTTTCCATTGGGGTTTTTTCCTGCTAGTGTCGGTGTTTCGGCTAGTGTCGGTGCTCTGTGTTTGACAGCTTGCGTCTCTCTCTACACTCACACATGTAAACCACAGCTGATCACATTTTTTAAATTTTTTTATAGCATCTCAAACAAGAAAATATAATTATTAGATTTTAAGTCTTGAGTATGGCATGGCGAGCCACTTGCTAGTGAATGATTCATAGAAAATATGGGTATTGGACCCACCAATTCTAGCCACAAAACACACACACACAGGAAAACAAAGTATATTTTTCACTTTGTGAGAATTTGAAGGCGGGACTTGTAACTTGCTTTGAAGTTTGAACAAATTAACTTAAGTATGCCATTTCCAATATGATTAAACCTAATTATGCATATTTCAAATAATCCCACTTGTATATTTTCAATTTTTTCAAGGGAAAATTTCATTTAGCCCTGAAGGATGTGACTTAATTTTATTTAACCCCAAGATTATGAAACTTCACTGCACCCCACTGAATCAAAATGAAATTAAGTTTTGGGAGTGAAAAGACAATGATGCCCTTCTTTAATTTTTCAAAAAAAGCATTTACAAGACAAATATGGAAATTCACAAGACAAATATGAACATTTACAAGACAAATAAAGATATTCAAAAGAATCTAGAGAATTAAAAACATTTTGACTATTTACAAGACAAATATGAACATTTATAGGACAAATAAGACAATTCACAAGATAAATAAAGTAAGAGAATCATTATCTTTTCACCCACAAAACTTAATTTCGTTTTCTCAAGAGAATACAATGAAAGTTCATAATCTTTTAGGGGTTACTTGAAATTAAATAAGGTCCTTAAAAGCTAACTAAAATTCTCCCTTTTTTTTTTCTTTTCAATTCAATTAACACAGCCAACACAAGCATATCAGAATAAAGAAACAGCAACCCTTTATTAAACCAGATATTCCAAATCCACTACATAAAGTAGATAACTAGTAACAAAAGAATATAATCAATAAATCCCAAGCTAGCAATATTATAATTTTATTTCTACACATACATTCATTTTCCAAAAATGTAATAATGATCTCTAGTACTCCCTAGAACATGCCTCTGCTTCCTTTCATTTTCCTCTTTGATATCTGCATTTCCATTGTGGGACAGCACAGCCCAATCTCAATTAAAACTAAGCAATCCTTCCCCAGAACCCCCAAATTTATTTTCTTAATTTTTTTTTTAAAAAAAAAAAAAACTCTCTTCCAGTGAAATGTCCATCATCCAAATGGACCAAACACTTCAAACAAGACTGAAAACAACAAAACACAAACTAATTGAAGATAACTAAGAAGTTCAACTCCTCTCCTCATCTTCATCTCCAAGCCTCTCATCATCAATATCTCTATCTCATGTTCTACAGAGTGCTAATTCCATGGCGTATCAAAGATATCAAAGGAGAGAATTGGAATGCATAAATAATAGTGAGACTACTGCATCCATGTTTCATTGATTTGGTCAGAGCTACACTTGCTGCTTGTTTGGATCAACTTATTTTTAGTGATTTTACGCTGAGAGGAATTTTGCTCTGCAAAACGCTGGGCACTTGATTCACCCGATTACTTCTCTGGGATGATCATTATTCCAATTCCTGATCATCTGCAGAAAAATCACATTCCAAGTATCTATAGGACCAGGCAAGCACCAATGAACACAATCATTTTGAACTTTCTCTTTAACTCCATCAGCAAATGGAAATGGATACATGTAAGCACCCGGATGCCCATCTGGTCTCATCAAAGCCAATTTAGTCACATCCAATACCTCCAATCCAAATTTTCTAGCATTATAATTAGCCCTAGCAGCTTCAACTTCTTCAACCTCAATTTTCCTCGTATCATAATCCATCCCTTCAGGCTCCTTCTCTAACAATGGCTCGGTCTTAGGACACGCCCCGAGCTTATCCCACTCTCCTTCAAAATGCGCAGGAGAAAATGTTGTCACTGTCACTTTAATCCCATCATCACGATTATCAAGACTTCTTCTTTCAACTATGCTCTTAAGGGTTGTCCTTAGAGCCTTCCTTAAAACTTCATAGAATCCAATTTCTGTGTGGTTCAAACCAGGACAGTAATGGCAGCCTAAAACTGAGTCACCCTCATGGTAAACAGCAGGATGCAGAAACCAGTGACCTATTGAAAGAACTATCAAATCTATTTGGTTCAGATCTTTTGCCCATCTCTCATCTACAAGATCTAAGTACAGTTCATTATGATCTGGTCCTGTGCTTGATTTCTCAACCCCTTTTACCAGAAATGGAGACCAGTACACAGATATGGTAACATTGTGAGAAGCAAAATGCCATTTTCGAAATTTGTTGTCTTCCCCATTTCTATAGACCAGATTTGGGGTTGAAACAGTGGATAGCATACAGAGAAGTGACTCTAATTGGTTTCTAGCCATGGAATCGCCCACAAAAGCTAAGTGCTTGTGGTTGAGAAGTTGAAGAAAAGATATGGGTTCAAACCTTGGGAGATTGCAGTGTGAGGGTTTCCATCTCCAATAGAGATAGCTTGTGTCTGGTCTTCCATGGCGGATACAGTTCTGGCCTTCCTTTATTGTTCCACAGGTCGTGCCGTTGTATAAAGGGCCTCTTGTGTCACGGATCCATTTGCCATTGAAGTAGTCACATGGTGGAGTCTCATTGGGTTTTTCTTCTTCTGCAATTTAGTAGCAAAAAAATATAAATTTTTTTACAACCCCAAGTTGCCAAATGAGATTTGAATCAAAATCCATAAAACAAATCTGTAATCTACCTGATTCTGAAGAAGAAGAAGGAGATGAGAAGGTGATGGTGGATTGAAGAAGATGGGAATCCGGAGGAGGAGGAGGAGGAAGACGAAGAGGGTAAAAGTATAAACGAAGGAGGGCAAGGGGAAGAAGAGCATAGAGAGCGAAGAGGAAGAGTTTCTTGGGGAAGGAGGAAGATGGGCCTTTGAATAATGGGTTTGTTGATCCCATTTTCATATGGGTCTTCTTCTTCTCCTTCTGTTTTGCTTTCTGCTTTCTTCTGTATCTTTTTCTGTGTTCCCAGTCTGGAAAGTGTCTGATTTTTCAATTTTGTTGATGAGAGATGAGAGAGAAATAGAACGGTCGCAATTTCTCATAACCTGCCTATGAAAGACCAGTCTTCACCGAGCAAAAAAAAAAATGACCAGTCTTCAGATTTTATTTTATTTTTTGGAATTTTGTTTATAAGTGATTGTCTTGCTAATTTGTTTTTGTTATTCCACTTTTGTCCTCGTCCCGTGTTACTGTCAACAAAATATCACCGATATTCATATATACACACATATGAAAAATACAAATAGTGCGCTATATGTATTGTAATAATTCTAATCACGGATGGACTTTTTTTTAACAATGTTTGAAAAGTTAAATTACTCTAAATGAGTTAAAAATATTTTACTCCTTTATAGTGATAGATGATATTATTATGTTTTCACTTTCTGTTGAGAGTTTTTCTCTCCTCTCTGGCTTTTCCTTTGTGAGAGTCTTTGTGGTTCCCTTGAGAACCTCTCCGGCCAATGCTGTAGAGCATTGCTCCATCAAGTGATCTCGCTCTCCTTCATTGTCTGGAGCTCATTGCGTTGGCGTATTCTTCTTGGGCAAGAGTGCTTCTTTCTTTGTCATGCGATGGAGGGAGGATTAGGTAGCAGCTGTAGAATGCAGAAACAAGTTACTCTGGATCTGGGAAGGAGTCCTGAAAAACAGGGGGGGATCTTTGGTAGGCAAAATCCTTTCTGGGAAAAATCTACATGTTCCTACGATTATAACTATGATAAAAAAAGGTTGGCAACTGAGTGAAGTGAAGAAGTGGAAATTCATGAGCTTGATAGGAATCAACTGATTTTTCTCTTCCGGTTTCATAAAAGTGATGATTATGCTAGGATTCTTAAATGTAGACCTTGGTCCATCCAGGGCTACCTGTTAAATCTCCAACTCTGGGATGATTTATGGTTCTTAAAGATGTGGAATTTAAGTATGAACCCTTCTGGCTCCAATTCCATGGACTCCCACTAGCGGCTTTCGAAAGTCCAAATGCTAAAATTATTGGTGATGCAGTTGGGGAGGCTGTGATGTATGAGACTCCAATGGTCGACGGAAAGATGGTTCGGAGTTTTATTAGAGTTCGAACTCTACTCTGTTTGGACACTCCTTTAACGGCGGGATTCTGGGTTCTGAGGGAAGGCAAGGAAGCCATCTGGGCAACAGTACGATATGAACGTCTTCAAAAGTTTTGCTATAGATGCGGTTGTATCGGTCACGAGGAACGGATTTGTAAGGAACTTAATCAGGTATGCAACGATGGGGTCGAGAATGTTTTTGGAGGTTGGCTAAGTTCTTCTGGTATGAGATCTTATGATGATATAGTAGAGACTTGTAAGGAAGGGTGGCTGGAGGCTAGGCTCAGGGGCTCGGGACAACCTTTGCATAACTTTCGCCGGAAATGTCCTCCGGCCGACGAGGTTACTCAGGTGAGACGTCTTACTACTGAGTGGGTCCCAAGCCATGCGAGAGGAGGTAACGGTTCTATGAGTGCAACGGCTCCTCCTGCACTTGCACTGAAGTCGACGATGCAGGTTGGTTCTGATTCGCGGCTGAAAGTTGCTGGTTTGAGGGAGAGGGGTGAGGGCTTGGCTGACGTTGGTGTGCAGGTTGAAGACGTCGGGTTCTGTGATAATCCTGGAGATGGCGTGGATGGCGTGTCTGTGAGTGAGCCCGGTGCAGCACCCCTTCGACCAAGCAATTAACTCGGTTTGGCCAGAGAAGGTGTCACTAGCTAGGCCTTAAAGATGGAACCAATGAATTGGACTCCAATAGTCCATATACTTGCGTCCAGTCATCACCACCCACGGCCCAGGTTGCTGATCCATATAATCTTAATTGTGGGAGTGTGCTGGGCCAATCCGAGAGTCCTCCTCAACGGTTCTCAAATTTTCAGATGCTCCCAAGATTAGTATTTTATCTGCTCATGTGGATTGCTTGTCTCCATCAAATACTCCCCAACCATATAGTGTTGATTTTCTGAGTGATGATGAGCTCAAAATTAAATCTATAATTCCCTTTAATGAGTTATCTCCTATTTCGGCTGTATCTGCTGGTTTGAAGGGAATTCATATTAAGCGGCCACTTGAGGATAGTTTTGTATCCACTAAGCGGAATAAGTGTAGAAGGTTGACCTTTGATTCTAGTGAGGATTCAGTTCCTGGGTGTATGGCAACAAGGAAAGTACAACAAGGGTGCAAAAAGAATTTCCAATCAGTCAAAAAGTATCTCCGAAAGCATGGGAATAAAGCGACTTTGGGTTCGCCTTGTGAAACGGTTTCTCCTGTAGAGATTGACTTTCCTGATAGCTGGTTGGTTGCAGGTAGTGAAAAAGATATGGATAAGGATTCTGCTTTGTCAAATAACGCCGGTGGCTAGATGGGACCAGTCATCGGTGTGCCATGAATATATTAGCCTGGAATTGTCAAGGTTTGGGGGTTGCCTTGACAGCCAGAAACTTGAAGGAAGAGTGCTTCCGGAAAAAACCACATTTAGTCTTCTTAATGGAGACTAAACAGAAGGCGAGCTATGTGAGGAAGATTATGTAACACCCCAAGTTTAATAGCATAAATCGTACCGGTGACACGTGGTTTTATAAAAATTGTCAGAGTTTGAGGTGCTACAACTCAGCGTGTTGCGGAAACGGAGAGCATGTACTAAAAATTTGAACAACGAGTAACTGATATAAAATACTCGAACATATGCTGATGCCTGACGTATACTGGTATATTAAAAATTTCCCGAAGGAATATTCATATGATACAATAATACAAAACTTTATAATTACAACTCTTCTATGTAACTATACCCTCTTCAACCAAACCTTAGGTAGACTTGGGCGATAGAACCTAACTCGCTTAAATCATCCCATTTGGCCAGGTGTAAGATCTAATGGAAGTCTCCCGATGTTAACGGCGATCGATTGATCAACCACATAGACGACCCTTTCTAGTTTAAGCACCAAATGATATGAAGTAACCTTATTAGATTCATGCCATAAAGTAGGTCCTGTTCGCTTTCTTCAATCTGACTGGTGCCTTCTCTGGGCTCCGTCCATTGGTGTCTTTCCATGGCTCCATCTACTGGTGCCTTCTGTGATCCATGATCCTTCCCTGACTATTAGTTAAGATCGAGGTCCAATGCCCATCGGACCTCGGTGTAATTCTAACCTCATGCTTATGTAACAATATATGTATGACGATATTACGTAGTACAAAATCTCATTTTCAAAACATTAACAATATGTAAGGCAATAACAAAGCCCAGCCACCGTAGTATGACATTATCCCGCCCTGCACTTTTCACCGGTCTTACCATGATGGCCTATCGTGTCCTCGCTAGGAAAACTCGACAAAGATTATTAAAACCATAACCCGTATATATTTGAATGTATAAGGAACAATTTAAGACAGAGTCTTAGTATATGAACATAACCATCATATATAAATATACTATAAGCATTAGAGTCAGTGTTACAGTACGTCGCGAACGTACCTTCGTTGTTGTTCACGGTATGTTGGACGGTCAAATCGTGATCACGGATATCCTATAAGGGTAATATCGCATTTATTAATTCATAATTAATATTCTAATAAATATCTTAGTCTCAAATGACCATTTTACCCCTGGATTAATTATTTTCAACTTAATCCCCTTTTATTTTCGTAAAAACGCTGTTGTACAGCAAGTGGGCTGATTTTACGTCTAACTTTGAAAAATCATAACTAATTCCACAGAACTCGAAACGAGGATCTGTAAAATTCCTTAGAATCCTTAAGATGTATAATTCTAATAAAAAATATTGGTTATTTCCCAGATTTTATGAACAATTCCCAGTTTTCGTATTTTCATCCTCTGCTCAGAATTTTCCAGAATTTCGTAGCCCATTTTGTAGAATTTTTATCTCCTAGCACAAAACTCAAAAATACATACTATAGGTATATTTAGAAATCCCTATATGTATAATTTTACCATGAATTTTCTCAGAATTTAAGCATAGCATCTTCAACATAAGATACCAGCGTTTTTGAAATAGCTTTCAGAAATCGCTAACCGACAAATTTTCGCCAGAGCTTCGCTACTTTGACCATAATCTTCCAAAAATTTTGTTATAACTCCTTCTTCATCATTTTTTCAAAATAAAGCCAATTTTAAAAATAAAAACATGAAAATAAGACTATAATTGGAAGATTATGAATCAAAACAACAATTTAACTAAAAACTCAAAAGCTAGAGTTGAAGAACTTACCTAGAACTTTGCTCCTTCTTTCCCAAAGCTTCTCACTCTTACTTTCTATCTATATTTCTGCTACTCTAAGCTTGTTCTTGCTTTGTGAATTGGTGAGGAATTATGAAGAGCCAAAGGCCCTATTTATAGCAAATTGTGGGTTAACTACCTAACAACTCTTACTCATTCTTAACCCTTTGATTAAACTTAGTTGAGAAGTTTAAATCTCACCCTTACACCTACTCAAAACTGACTTCTCACTCTCTCTCTTGTAGTTAGTTTGTTTCAATTTTTAGTTACCCCAAATGCTTATTTAGTTAGGTGCAAGTTGGTGTTTTTATTCAAGATCCATTTCCACTTTTCTAATCACAATTTTATGACTTGATTTAAGGTCTTTTTAGACTTCTAAATCACTTAAGTATGAATCAAAAAAGTTTGTGAAAATCACTTTGGAGATAACCAAGTTCAAGCTTAAATTGTGCTTGTTTATAATATCTACTTATATTTGTTCTATGATCAATGGTTTTTAAGATACGATTTATTTTCTATTGGTTCTCATTTACTTGTGTCTTGAATTCATCCTAATGGTTTTTATCTTACCATTAATTAATTAACCTTTTTTAATCTCTTTCATACTTATGCTTACATCACACATACATACTCCCTCTTCCACTTACCTTGAAAGTCTTCTTTACCATCATTCAATTTACCTTTAAAGTCTTTACTAGTTAATGTTAGATTAAGACATTTTGCCTTAAAAGTCTTTTTAAATTAATGGCTTGCATGTGCTTTGATTTTGCATGTGCTAATCCTTTAATTAATAGACAATTCCATGTTTATTACTCAAGCCAAGCAAACCGTGTTCATGCTCATATTTTTGGCTCTTCAAGTTGTTTTTCATTTATCTCACACTAACAAGAAAGAAAGCCTCTTATTGGTTGATACTTAATTCACATGGATTACACTTTATGATACTTAATTAAAGCCTTAGGATTTAGCTTTATTAATTTTAATCCAAGCCTTCAATTTGGGTTGGAAAAATCTAAACACTATTTATGATATTTGTTAATAATTTTGGATTAAGAATTAATGCAATTACTTAGCCTCTTTAATTAGTAATTTTTTGCCACCTTAAAATAATTCAAGGGAGGATTAATTAATCTTGGTTAATATTTCTAATATAGTGTTTTAGGAGATATTAGGCCTAATTGTCAATATTTGATAGGTTACAATATTAATCTTGATGATTAAAAACTCCGTGTATATTAATTTTGGCCTTTAAATATCCTTTGGATATTAATTAAGTGGATATATTCTTAATTATGACCCTTTTTAAATTAAATATTAATTAATTTCAAAAATTACAAAAATATCTCAATTATTGCAAATTTAATTATCCAATAATTGTTGCTAATTTTCTCTAATTGATTTAGGCCTCCTTTGATGATTTTTAATTGCTAAAATGATATAATTAAGATTATACTTAATTATGATAATCTTAAGATATTTTATGATTCCTAATAAGATTTAGAAAATTAAATCTTCAACTATATTAATTCTAGGAAGAAATTACCCAAAAACAAATAAAAATAATAAGAAAAATTGAGACCACATATTCACCTATTTTAAATAGGTAATATTTATTAAAAAGATTATTTAAGGTATATTATTTATCTAAATATAATATTTGAGATAAATAATTTTCCTAGTATTAAAGATTAGACGTAGATATGGCTTTAGTGAAGAATGGATTGTTAATCTGGTTGGAAGAAGTGGCGGTCTAGATTTACGGTGGTCTGATGTGATTATGGTTAATATTCTATTCTCATCTTCTAATATTATTCATATTAGTGTGATATCTGATGCTCTTTCTACTCCATCATATATCACCTTTATTTATGGCCCCACTGACGAAGCTGATAGAATGTTATGCTGGCAAGAGGTTCGGAGAATTAGCAATAATATCAGGGATTCTTGGTTGTGTCTTGGGGACTTTAATGATATTTTATCCCAAAGTGAGAAGTGTGGCGGTCAGTGTAACATCCTTCCAAAATTACCATTTAAATAACTATTTTATACCTAAACATATTTAAATTAGGCCAATAATAAATCACTCCATTTTAAACTTCATATCAACAGGCTCTATTCATAATATAAGTTCTAGTATGCAGCGGAATAATCAAAATATGCAACGTACCAAAGAGGCCCTAAAGTTTGGCAATATACATCAAACTAAGCTCATGTAACAAAAAGAGACATACAAGATTGATAACTTAGATCAAGTCTCGGATGTCTTCCCCTTAGTATTATCGCCTGAATTCTCACCTGAAAAGTAAATAATGACAGGGTGAGTCATAAAGACTCAGTAACCACATATCCAATTTAACAAGTATATAGGGAATGATTACAAGATAGTTAAGTGGGCCAACTATCCATTCGTATATCAATAACTCTGAGTAATTTACCAAACCAATTAATAATTCAGAATTATTTAATATGCATGTAACTCTCTCAACCATCCTTATTACCGCTGACAGAACCCATGAGCTATAATATAATAGGTGTAATCTCTGTGACAAGACTGCACCAAGTTCACCAATGATGAGGTGTAGCCAAAGAAAGGCTACAAGACTCATATCGGACCATGGGTTCCTTTCTTTCGAATATAGAAAGGTGTCACATGTCCCCATGACCCCTTATCCCGGCCAAAGGATAAGGATGATACCAAGGGCCCTGAAAATATCCGGCCATCCACTATGCACTCAGTGACAGCAATACCACGTGGTATAAAATCAATCTCCAACCATCACATCTCATCTCAATCCAGAACACCTCAATATGCAATGCAATACCACAATTTTTAACATCAACAATTCATAGTTAAGTTTAATATTTATCACCATGCATAAACTTTCATAATTACAAAATAAACAAATTTAATCATAACAATATAAACAATTTATGCCCACTTAACTAAAAATTTACCTTCAAACAAATATTTCACACATATTTACATTTTCATAAGTAACAAACTATAATATGTTCATATCATTTAAATATATAAGTATACGCTTATAATCACCTCAACAAGTATACAAGATAAATTGGAAAGTGATTGCCTCAAGTTCTTGACACAACACTAACCGTGAGAGAAATCAGTCCTCTTTAAAAATAAATATATAATTATATGTTAATAGAATTAACAAAAATAACCACCAATACCATAATTAAATAATTAATTAAACTATTATTTCACTTTATTTTTCCTAAAAATGACAATTTATCTATTCCTCAATTTTTAAGCTAATACCAACTTTTATAATTATAACCTAGTTTATTAAACAATCTCCAGACCTCCAAATACTCAGAATCATATCATCACTAATTTAAAATCTCAAATCCCAATTCCTAATTTCATATAATTCAAAGTTTAGCAAAACTAACCGATTAAACCTTAAATAATATTTCTAGTAATCCAAATAAATACTTAGATTCTCATTTAATCGGTAAAAATATCCTATATGACACAAATCCTAAATTCTTTTAAATATCACAACAACTAACTAACAAAATCTAAACCGATTAAAGTTGTTTATTTATTGTGTTCATATATACGGCATTCTATTATCAAAACTCAAAACTTTACCAATATTCTAATCCTAAAATTTTCAATAATCAATAATATTTTACCCTTATTAGAAAGAGAAAAATACATATAACAACTTTCATGAAGAAAGTTGATTGAAAAGAAATTGATTTAACTACCTAAATGATCTTATAAAATAAATAAATGTACCATAAAAGCTACCTTTATTCTCTTCTCGCCGTCTCACTTTGTTTTTCCTCTCTTTGTTCCTCCTATTTTCTCCGGACCCTCACGCTCTCAACTCATTTCACCCACTTTACCATTAAACACTCACATATACCTCTATATAAGAGGCAATTAAGGCGGTGGATTAGGGATTTTTTTTTTTTTTAAATAATGATTATACTCCCTTTGCCACGTTGGTGGCTTGACGCTGCCACACCCAAATGGTGGCAGCGTACTTGCCACACAAAATATATATATATATATATATATATTTGCGTTTTTTTTTTGTTTTTAATAAAAATCTTATTATTCTTATTAATTTCAAATTTTAATTTTGATAATGTTACAGTCAGCCTAGAGCCTGGAGGAAAATTCTTAATTTCAAGTGTTTTGTGGCTGACTGTGAGTTAGAGGATTTGGGGTTCAATGGATCCAATTTTACTTAGTGTAATAACCGTGAAAGCCCGGATATCATCCGCGAACGCCTCGATAGGGCCTTGGGCAATTTGCAGTTGAGGGAGCAGTTTCCTACTCTCCAAGTCTTTAATATAGATCCAGCTGGGTCCTCCAATCATCATCTTTTGTTTATCCAATGCCAGTACGAGAACTATAAGAAAAATCGGGCTTTTTGGTTTGAAGCTGCTTGGGCCCTTCACAGTCACTTTCTTGAGGTAATCAAGGGGAGTTGGAGGAATTTCTCTGAGCAGGATAATTCGTCTTTGGAGTCTTTTCTTAGCAATCCAAAGAGTTGCAAGCAAAATCTAATCTCATGGAGTAAGAAGGAGTTCCCCAATAGTGCTATTCGTATTGATCTTTTAAAGAAGCGTTTGGCTAAGTTGACACTAGGCGATCGAACCCCTAACATTTCTAGAGAGATTTTGGAGGTAAAAGGTGAACTGGATAGACTACTAGAGTTAGAAGAACAATATTGGTGGCAACGCTCTCGGATCAATTGGTTAGATGCTGGTGACAAAAATTTTCGTTTCTTTCATGTATCCACTATCAAAAGGAGACAGAGGAACCGAATTTCTTTTATTAAAGATGATGTGGGCAACTGGTTAATGGAAAAAGATGCTATCTTCCAGAATATTGTCAGCTTTTTTCAAAATCTCTTTGCTACCTCTGGTTCACACTCAATGGATGCGGTCTTGAGCTATATCGATCCCAAAATTTCTGAGGATATGAATCAACGTCTTATGTTACCTATTTCAAGGGAGGAGATTAAATCTGTAGCATTTAGTCTTGGGAGTACAAAGGCGCCGGGACCTGACGGTTTTTCTGGTAAATTTTATCATTCTGCATGGTCTGAAATTGCTGATTCTGTGTGTTCTATGGTCAATGATTTTTTTGCAGGTCACTCTGTTTTAGAGGGGATTAATATGACTAACGTCACTCTTATCCCCAAGATTCATAAACCGGAACATGTTTCGTAGTTTCGTCCTATTGGCCTATGCAACTTTTCTTATAAAATTATCTCAAAAATTATGGCCAATAGGATGCGACCTTTGCTTGATGATTATATCTCCCAAAATCAGAGTGCTTTTGTACCTGGACGCTGTATTCATGATAATATCATTATAGTGCATGAGATTTACCATTACCTTCGCCGTAAGAAAATTAAAGGCTAGAAATGATTTGCTGGCTTCTGTGGTTTATTTGGAAGGCTAGAAATGAAATAACTTTTGACTATAAAGCCAAATCGGGGTAGTGTTATTGAATTGGCTCGGAAAAGTAATTTTACTTTTTGGGCTAATTGTGCTAAAGGGGTGAGGGACCCTTTTTTGTCGAGGGGCTGTGATAGTCCTGGCACTAAATGGTTTCCCCCAGCACATGGTAGCCTGAAAATTAATTGTAATAGAGCCTTTTCTTCTTCTGAGAAAGATGCCGCTATTGGGGTAATTTGTCGAGACTTTGCTGGCTTTTTTAAATGGGGATTTGTGGATAAAGTCAAGTCTATTTCTGCCTTCATGACTGAAGCCTTAGCTCTGAAAAGGGCTTTGCTTCTGGCTTTGAACCTTGGTCATGATAAGGTGATCTTTGAATCAAATTGTTTATCTCTTCTTTCTTGTGTTGAGGCCAAGTCACCGGACTTGTATGATTGGAAATGTAGAAGTATTATTCAGGATATTATTTGTCTTCTGTCTTCTAAGGTTGGGTTCTCCTTGTTCTTTTCCTCGAGAGGGGGCAACCGTGCTGCGGATCTCCTCGCAGCTGATGCTTATAAAGGGGTGTTCCCTATTGGATGGGTTTCGCAACCAACACTTGCTTTGTTATCTCTTCTAACTCTGGAGGTTTAAAAAGACTAGTGATGGTGTTGATAATCCTTCGCTTTCCAATTCTGTTTTGGATGGTGGCTAGTTTATTTTATTTGTTTTGCTTTTCCGTTTTTTGATTTCCATTGTATTTGTTTTCTTTGTTGTGGCTGTTTGTTTTCTATTATGGTTGTCGTTTGGTTTTCTGATTGTTGTTTGGTTCTTCTATTTGTAATTGAACTTCTTTAAAGTTTATTTTAATGGAATCTTCTTTGACAAAAAAAAAAGATAGATGATATTATTATAATGAAAATTTTAATATCAAATATGATAATAAAAATAATAAAATTTTAATTTTCTTATAGTGTAATTGTAATAATTCTTAAAATGATGCTTGTAGCCCTGTAACATGTATAACTGGTCATTTTAAGAAATTTTTATGTAATTTGTGCATGTTAATATTATGTGAATTCGGAGACATAATAGGAAGAAACTCAAAATTTATGTTACCTCCATAAAAAAAATAAGTGATAATTTAAAAACATTAAGGTGTTTATCCAAACACATAAATAAATAATTAAACAGTACTATATAAAGAAAACAACGATATTTTATTGAGTGACTATTACAATTGAGTAACATTGAGCTGGAAAGCAAGTGACTCTATCAGAATCATATTTTAAAAAAAAAAGAGAGGAAAATTTACGGAACATGTTTTCTTTGTCAGGTTGTGCTTGGGGCCTAAACATGAGATTCCCACTAAATATGTATAGCTAACATTTTGATATTTTTTATTTTAAATAATTTTTTTAAGTTAATAGATAAAGCAAAAACAATTTTTATTCTTCATTAAATTAAAAAAAAATGATAAAATAAAACTTTTATAAAAAATTCATTAAACTAAACCTTTATCTCTCAGATTAAAATAATTTTTGTTCTATATTTAGGATTGAAGGTAAGGTAGTACAATTGGTCTACTTTGGCGCAAAAAAAAAAAAAAAAAAAAAAAAAGTACCATTCCTTTTGAATATTTCATCCCGGACTCCCGAACAGCTTAGGATGCCTGAAATAGGCTTCCTGCCCACTGGGTTGGACTCAAATAACTTATAATATTCTAATTTTTATTCTTAGAATTTAAATAATTTTAGGAAGACATTAATTTGTGATGAATGGAGCCTTACCATGTAATTAATTAAATAAAGAGGATTTATCCAAAGTATGATTTACTTTCCCAATACCAATCAATTATGCTTAATCATCAATTATTACTACCTCCGGTCCTAAATATGGAGAAAAAAATTTGTAGTACAATTTATACTACGAACTTTGAGTTATATTTAGAACTGGATGAAGTACTATTTTTGCCATTATCAATTATTAATACTAATTATATGTTTTTGTTTTATTTAAATATTATAAGTATATAAAATTATAGATAAAAAAAATTTAAACTTTCTTTATATCATTTTTTTTTTAAATCTTTCTTCAAATAATTTTTATCATAAATGTTATTTATTTGAAAAACATCACACATAGAGACATACATACGTATATACATATATATAGACACACAAAAACACAAATACACACACACATATATATATATATATATATTATATGTAATTATATATTGGGATTATCATTACTGCTTTAGTGGCAGAAAAACTTGTCTGCAGCGACGCAAAAATGTGCCGTTTTCACTCAAAAACTTAAATGGACAGTGGGCCCACCAATAAAAGAATTTATTAAAAAACCACCAAGTTTCGTCTTTTTCTTTGGTAGTTGGTACGCAGTTTCATCTCCCACTCTTTCTATCTATTTTACCCACCCACCGACAGCAAGCAACTCTGGATCATTCATGGAACATCAAACAACAAGAGAGGAATACATCGCCATCTGATTCACAAGAACTTCAGATAATGAAAGATCTCCACCTCCCTCTGTAACTGCTGATCTCAAACTTCACAAGAACAGAGTAATATTCAGTTTCATCTCTCCCCAAAGAATCAAAGACACCTCATCAACATATGCCACTCGAAGGGCCTCATTATTTTTCATCAAATACAAAATTTCTTCAGCATGATGATCTTTTGCTGCCTTGTGTTGCCCATAAATTTGGCAAGCCACCACATATGTAAACTTCATCAGCGCACTCCTATATTCATGCCCCTTGATTACAACCCGCGATTACAACCACCATCGTGCCTCGCCGGTAATCGCAAACTAGCAGCCACGACTTCATAATACTCTCCCAGTCATCTACCTTTTCAATGACCTATACTACTACCAGGTTCAACCAAGAAATTTTGCAGCAACTCTAAGCAAAAACAGAAAAATACGTAAATGAAGAAGAAGATCCCCTACCCAGAAATCGTGAATCTAGCTTCACCTTGCAAAGATGCGATTCCAAAAGCAGAACCAGAAATCGACGAAGGGTGGCAAAATCAGTGATTGTGTGGGGAAGTGTTGCTAGGCTATCAACCACACCCTCATCGAAGCCGTGATTTCTGCGTCGTCTGTGAACATCGAAGCCCACATGTTCGTCACCGATATCGCAAATGCCAATGCCGAGAACCCCAGAAAAAAACTAATATAGAGGTAGTGATGATGGGAACTGGTTCACTTCACAGGAAGGTAGAACTGGTTTCGGCCTCCCCCCATGGAGTTTCCGGTGGAAGTGAACATTTGGGGCCACATTAATGTTTCCTCTATGGCAACATTAAGCGTTCACCTGATCTGCAACTTCTACATTCGGTGGTTGTGGAGGCCGCTCAGGCTCAACCTGCTTTTCAGAGGTAGCCGGCGACGGAGGTAGACTAAGGCCTGGAGGTCGTCTATCGGATCTCCATGAAGCATGAAGGTCCAGGATCGCGGAGTCGCGGCGCTCATCACTTTTCTTCCTGGTCAGCGTTTCTGGATGGTGGAGGAAGTAGGTCGCCGGCGGTGATGGTGGTGAAGGAGTATACCGCCGGCGACTTCAAGGAGGGTGAGGATAATGATGAATGATGAAGCTCGGTCGAAGATCCAAGGTCGAAGGTGTGAGCTCCCTGGCGCGGCGTTGCTCTGTTCGTGTATATCTCGAGCAAGGTGAATGAAAGGAAGAGAGAAGACCGAAATTTTTTTTTTAACAAAACGGCATCGTTTCTGGTTTGCGGCAGACAAGTTTTTCTGCCGCTGAAGCAGAAATGATAATCCCTTATATATTATGCATTTATCAAGTTTACATATATTACTATATAAGCAAATATTTTTTATTTAATTATTACATCACCAGTATGATCAAACGGCCTAATCAATCTGACCCTTTGAATCATGACTCGTTGATCTCTTCGGCTTGATATCCGGTCCAGCTTATAAAACATTGGATTTAAGTGAGTAAAATATTTTTAAAAACAAGAATTGAGGTAGAAGTAAAAAAAAAAAAACTTTTTTTTGATACAAAAATTTTAGGAAAGGGGTTGGGCCACCTACGATCCCAAAGGCGAGTCTTGGGCCAGTCCACGAAGCATCTTGTGCCGAGAAGACACGTCGCATCCACCTCTACCAGCGTTTCTACTGCTTCCTAAACCTCTAGGATGCCTCCTTCAGCGCCTTGACCAACGCAGGGATCGAACCCCCTCCCTTTAGGTGAGGAAGTCCGACCTCTTCGCCAGTTGAACCCAAGGACGAGGGGTTAAAAAAAATAAAAATAAAAATAAATTGATGATAGAGGAAGTAAAATAAAATAGAAAGGCCCAAGGCCCATAATGTTTTGAAAACATAAAGGAAAAAACAACAAGGGGCCCCAAAAAAAAAAACAAGGGCCATGGCTCCATTTCATAAGATACTCCCTCTTGTCCTTATTATAAGGTGCTCCCCAGGGGTGTAATTTTGAATGAGTGCCCTTTCGATTTGAGGAACTGGATTATCCAGGAGAGTTTGGGATTAATTTCCCCAGGGGTGTCATTTTAGTGTTTGTAATGTAGGCTTTTACGCCTTCTTTTATAGCAAAAAAAAAAAGGTGCTCCCTCCGGTCCTAATTATAGGACACATTTAACCGATTTTGGAGCGATTAAGGGTAGAAGTTAAATTAGTTACTTTTATTCATTTTCTTAAAATGTCCTTATATAGATTTGGCACTTCAATTACCTTGTTGATTTCATATAATCCCTCATTCATATGAATAAGGGTATTTTAGGAAGATAGTAACAAAAATTAGAATGTTGTCTTATAATTAGGATCAAAGCAAACTCCTAAATGTTGTCCTATAATTAGGACCAGAAGGAGTACTAACTAGCAAGTGCATTTGATCCTTTTTATAAGGCACTTACTTGTTTCCAAGGAGCATTAATTATTTTTTTCCATGTATGTCCATCATTAATAAGAGTAGTGGGTGAGAGTAATAATCATATAATATTAGAGTTTAATGCAACTAGTATGGATAATATTGAAAATTACTTAAGTTTTAGAACAACTTTATTGATTTTAACTATTTTCATTGATTTGTGTAAATTGTTAGTCAATGCCTTATAATAAAGACTATACATAACACACACAGCATGCGTCATTTTTTTCAAATGAAGGAGTGAGAGAGTGACGCGTGTGGGAGGGGAGCTGCAGCTTTCGGATCTCGGCCGCGATCTTTTTAAGCCTAGGGTTGAAGCTTTATTGATCATTTTGGCAAGTAAAATAACTTTCATAAACATTGTTATACTCAACTAGCTTTTTATAATGGGTGTATTTTAAAGGTATTTTTTTGGATTAGACTTCAAAGTATGTGTTAAGTTTTAACAATATAAGACCATAGAATTATAGAGAGATTTTAGTAGTTGAATTTTATTGGTTTAGATTTATTTATTGATTGACTTAAAGTTTTAAAAATTTAATTTTTGGTTGAAACTTTAGAGTTTTTGATATATATGATTTTTCTTTCTGATTTAAATCAAATGATTGATTTGATGTTTGTTTGTGGTAATATCGAATTTTTGATGTTAGCTTTGATATTTAAGCTTGAAATTGAAGGTTTGAATTTTAATATTTTAATGGAATTTTATATTTGAGAATTTTGGGATTTTTGTTAAAGTAAACTATTTGGGAGTTATTAAGAATTTCTTTAAGTGATTTGAAATTTTGAAGAAAATAGAAATTGGTGTTGAAATTATTAGTTATAGTTTATGAGAGATTTAAAAATCTTTCTTTATTTGGAAAATACAAAATTTAATGTGTGTGTATGTATATATAGTATATATGTATGTCTACACACACATATCTACATACATACATGTATAATGGTGGATCCAGAAAATTAATGAAGGGAAGCACCAGTGGTGGGGGGATTCAGGGGCTATGCCTCCGATTTTTTTTTTAAAGGAAATTTTTAAATGCGTTAAAAAACAAAAAAAATATAAACAAAAAAAGAAAACATATCAAAAAAAATTCATGAAATCAAGTTAATATTGATGATATAATAAGAGAGGCAATTATTTTACAGATCGACCTGTCATTTAAAAAAACAAGTCTAAGTGCTGTTAGAAATGCAGTTATATAAATTACAATGAAGGGTGGACACTCCATAAGTTCAAGTATATATATTTTAATAACAAAAGTATATTACAATTAAAATAATTACAATGTCATCTTTCTAGACCTTATTTTTTGAAATTCCATCATAATTGTCTTATTATTAATGTTATCAAATCAATCTTTTTCAATATAAGGCACTAAACAATCATTCATCCCCATCCGATTACAAAGTGCAGTAGTCTTAATGTATTACGGGTGGACACTTATACATACATACATACATACATATGTATGTATGTGTGTGTGCGCTTACACACACACACATATATAGCTAAGTTGTTATTTTACCACCCAATTAATTAATAGACTAATGTGTAACGAAGTTAAATTGTGTAGATTGATCTATAATCATTGATGTTGAGTACGAAGTTTTTATTGTGGTAATATTTTATTGTTTGGCAAGATATAATCACTTTCCACTTGTCATAAATGCTAACACTATTACAAAAAGGGTCAATAATGCCTATTTTTAAGCATGTTTAACGTCTTTTTTCATGGAGACACTTATGTGGGGGCGTAGAAAGTAGAGACCTACGGCGTCCTAATTTGAATTAGGACGCTGTAAGTATTTTTTTTTTCAAAAAATAAAACGCAAAAACACATTCGGATTTGGTGCCGACGCTAGAGATACACGGATTGAAAGAATGCAAACTCGCAAAAACAAAAACGCAAGAAACAAAAGCGTAGATCAAGCTCAGACGATATAAATAAACAAAAACGCAAAATCATAGAAACAAAATAGATCGAGAACCAAAACAAATCGCAAAATTGCAACAAAAACGCAAAATCTCAGAAGCAAAATCACATAAACTAAATAGATCAAGAACCAAAACAAATGGCAAAATCGCAACAAAAACGCAAAATCTCAAGTACCATAAAACAGATCAAGCTGTCAAAGTCGAAATCGAAGGAGCGGACAATGTAGTGTTTGTTGTCTTGCAAATCTGAGGAGATGGGAGCAGATGAACGGCCACTTGAAGGATATGGCAGATCCGCCTCCTTCTTTCTCAGATTTAAGGAGATGGGAGCAGAGGATGCTATTAGAGATGGGAGCGAAGGAGTAGATCAAAGGCCACGCGTGAAGGAGATGTGAGCCGAGGAGCACCGCGGTGAATGAATGGGAATGAGATGGATGAATGAGAAATGGGAATGGATCGAAGGTAGAGAGATGGATGAATGAGAGAATGGGAATGTATCGAAAGCAGAGAGATGAAATGAATTAATGGGAAATGATTTTTTAAACAAAAAAAAAGGTCACGAGATGGTTCCGCGAGAGAGACTTTTGGCATCTAAATTTTGAACTTAGACGCCAAAAGCATCACTTTTGGCATCTAATTTTAAACTTAGACGCCAAAAGAAAAACTTTTGGCGTCTAAATTCAAAAGTTAGACATCAAAAGTCAACTTTTCTCACATATAATTACAAAAATGTTATCGCCTTTATTTTTTACTTCTTCTTCTTTTTTTAAAGGGCGCTTTTTAGGGAAGTAAAAACCTTTTTTTGTAGTAGTGTAATGTCTTGTTTTTGAGATATTTTGATGTTATGAGATGATGAAATGATATATGTATTTTCTCCTGACATGGTATATATATTCTTCATTAGAGAAAGTTGTCTTGTGGGACTTTGTGATCTTGAAATGAAATTGAAAAGTATTGAAAAATAGGCTTTACCTTGATTATGGTTTTTGTAAGAAGAGTATAACCAAGAGTAATTATGAGATAATCATATTGCATGAGTTGTTGTTGTGATGTTGATTGATTGTGATTAATAGAGATTAATTGGAGAAAGATACTATCATGTGAAAATTCCCAACTTCCGAAAAACACCAGCAATGTCCAGAATTTTCCAGATTTCTCGACCAATCTTTGAAGAATCATAACTCCTTCAACACTTATTGGAATTCGACAAATTACCTATCAAATTAAATCTCTATGTGTCTACTATTTATCTGAAAATTTCATGGCAAAAATTAATCATTTACCATTTCAAAATTGATCACGAAAATGACTGTTCACTTTTGGAAAATGGTAGTTTTCCAGTTTTTCTGTCAAAATTGGAAAATTCATAATTCTCATTGTACACATCAGATTTGGGTGTTCTTTTGCTTATTTTAAACATCATGATGTGTACTAAATATCCACAAAATTTTAGGGTCAAAGGAGGTCGTTTACCACTACAAAAAAAAAAAAAAAAACAGTTTTTGCGGCGGAAAAATTCCTCGCAAACCGATTTATGGCGGAATTTGCGAGGAAAACCTCCGCCGCAAAAACCGCCCTCGCAAAACGATTTTCCGTCGCAAAAATACTTTTTTCCCTCGCAATTTGCGAGGGAAGAATTTTCCCTCGCAAAATATGAAATTTGCGAGGAAAAGTCCTTTCCCTCGCAAATTTTGAAAATTGCGAGGGAAGATTTTCCCTCGCAAAATTTGAAATTTGCGAGGAACAATCTTCCCTCGCAAAATTTGAAATTTGTGAGGGAAACGTTCTTCCTCGCAAAATATGGAATTTGCGAGGGAAGATTGTTCCCTCAAAATATGGTATTTGCGAGGAACGGGTTTCCTCGCAAATTCCATATTTTGCGAAGGAAGAACGTTTCCTCGCAAATTCCAATTAATTTTTTTTAAAAAATATAAAAATATAAAAATAATTACAAAAAAATATTAAAAATAAAAAAATAAAAACACTTGTATATCATAAAAATAAATTGTAACAATCATACAAACTTTTACAAAGTAATAACAAAATTTACAAATTATGTTTCGACTAAAATGAACTAAAAAAAGTCTAAATCATGTAAGCAGTTGGTGATGATCACCACCAGTATTGTCATCACCACTAGGACCCTTGTCCTTCAATAAGGACTGGAGAAGTGTTCGCATCTTAGTAATCATCTCTCCTTGCTCCGTCACCTTCGCTTCTTGCTCCTTCAGCTTCTCTTCTAACACCTTTACCCTTTTATCTTCTGCAAAACCAACATTACAAAGTCATATTTTTTTTTGTACTTCATTTAAATGGACGAGAAAATAATGGTTTGTGATTGGTAGCAAAAGTATTACGTCTACTGTAGGAACACCTCCAACACCGCCGGATGAGCGCAACATGTACAATATTTAAAGAAAGAAAATGCATAAATATAAAAACGTGGATTAGTTATTAAAGTCTTGGGAATACATACCAATGATGCTTTGGAAGAATATGAAGTCTCTCTAGTTGTGGAAAGTGACTACTTGTCTACCTTTAAAATCCAAACAAAACCAAGTCATAAACACTAACCAAATTATTCTCACTTTAAGGAGTAGCATGAAAAAGTAAATCATATTTTTAATGTTGCAAGATTTCGAAACCAAAAAAAATATAAAACTGCAACTTATGGTTTCTTCCTATGAAGTTGTTTTTTTTATGTTTGTTTAGAAGATGGAATGGAAAAAAACACATATTAAGCAAATACATAGGGTCAATAGTTACCCTTTTAAGAATAAAACCAAAACAATCATGAAATGTAACCCAAAAAAAAATAAAAAATCACATGCTAGATCATGATTATAAAGCCACTATTAAGTTCAACATTCTATACAGTTACCACCACAAATATAATCACTCTTTGAATTGGACAATTGTAGCCATGCAGTCATAAGAAAAGAACATTAATATGTTTACGAAAGCAAGAACAATATTTTCCATAAACTTCAAAATCAATCCAAGTAACCACTTTCATAAACTCAAGCTAAATTTAAATTTAACATCAAAATCTTATGCATAATCAATTTTTTTTTTTTTAATAATAGAACCTATACATTTAAAATTAACAATAAATATCACATTTAATAATGCAACACACAATTATAATGCAACTTTCAACATAAAACTAAACTTACTATATCAGCCACAAAATGTCAACTAGCATGATAATTAAGTTTTGCAACGTAGGTCTAAAACTTCAACAGCAAAAGAGTCCAAAATTTAAGCTTTGTAATTCCAAATTCCTTGTCACAACAGAAGTCAAGTGACAACCAAATTTGATGAGCCAAAAATCTCCAAATAATCTCATATTTACAGAAATTAATTTCAATGACAAAGCATACAGGAGATAGCTAAAATGAGGCAGCCAAAGCAACTTGTGTCATTCTAAAATTTAGCAGCACCAATTCAAAGTTCAAATTCCCACATAATTCCAATTTTTGGCATCAATCATAGCAAGACAATTCTCAACACAGTGGACCACTTTTGAGCATAATAGACTGCAACAATAGTAATATTTGACAGCAACAAAGCTTCACAAGTCAGTAACAATTTTCTAATTCCAACTTATTATCACAATTGAAGCAAAGAATAGAACTGCTTTATCCAAAATTTGGACAACTTAGTTGTCACAATTCAAGCTCCAAAGCACCAAATAGTAGTCAATTATCATATTGACACGGTCACATTCAACAACTTAATTATGTACAGATTCTTAAAATCACCAAGGAACAAAATCAATTCCTAGCAAATTCAAATTCCTACCCAAATTTACCAAAATGCTAATAGCTGACTTATCTTTCAAAATGATTTTAGGAATCCATGCAGGCAGCAAGTAATGATTTAGAGTATTTTAATTTCCAAAATAGGCTTGCTCCCAAATATTAATTCCAACAATATTAGTGATATCACAAGTTGTAAGAAACCTCCATAATTATGCCTCAATCTCCCCAGCACAAATAAATACATTGAAAAAAAAACTGTTTGTCACATATTATTCTATAATAAATATATAAAGTAAGCAAAATAAAGAGTAAAACTAATCAAGGACTTACATCTACATTGAATACCACAATCTCCCCAGCACAAATCGGATCCTTGCTCATGTGCAAAAATAGCTACGAACATTTCAAAAAGCAAAACTAGCTCAACATGTAAGTATATAAAGGATATCCCAAACTTTCCTTATCGTTTCCATGCATAATCATAATAGAAGAATAAATAATAAAAATCGATACCAATCTTATCACATTTCAATATCAATAAGAAACTAAATAAGTCTGATAAACTTTTCTTGATAATTAAAACCATGCTTAGAATGTAGTAATTAATATAAAAATATAACAAGTAGTAAACCATGATTTATAAAATTTATAATGGGACGTTATTCACTCACCTGATTCCTTCCCAAGCATTCCTCTTTCTCAGCTTTCGACTTATATTCATCCGTTAATTCCCCTAATGTTCCAAACAAATCATGTATTACTCCCATTGCAACTTTATATAAAATACTCATAATATTTCAGTTAATGAATTTCTTCTTTTAATATTACATACTCCAATTAACATTCCAATAATTTAACTGAAAATAAAACCATTTTGTTACTTTTACATAAGCTTCATAAAATTCATTTAATAAACATCTTTCTAGCTACACAACGGTATCCATTTCACAACAAACCATAATCAACATCAGACCCTCATCCACATCTTTCATTTATTTAACCACAATCTCCAACAACCCCATGAAGACCCCAATGTAATCTAAATTTCTCTACTACTTAAACAACCTTCTTTCTTGCTCAAGTTATTTTGACGCAATACATTCAAATTCTTCTGTAGTTCAAGTCAACTTAATAATATCCATAGCTAGCAAACCCAACAAGCTTCAAATCTCCCTCACAATTCAGACATATAAACATAAGGTTCGATTATTTATTAATAAACTTGACAAGTAAAAAGAACTCATCCAATCCACTTTGGAGAATAAAACATTACATGCTTCATGACAACCGAAGCTTAATTAGCACAGTAACTCTATACACATATATATTCAATTAACATCTACCCTTTTTCCCTAAATTTCAACATTGAGTTTGAGCTACTTTAATCAACCCAATGACTTGCCTATTCACATTGACAATCACCCTAATATAAACTTTTAACAAGTAATTCATTCCGAAGCACAAGGCCCCTTAGATTGAATCTTTCATCCAAGTCCAACTTATAATCAAAATAAAATAACACTCAGGTCCATTTTAGTCCTATTAAAACGTTAGTCTTAACCAGCAAGCCATTTCAACAACATCCAAATAAATTCTTCTCTTACACATTATAGCAAACACCTTGAATATATATCAAAAAAAAAAATAGTTTCAACTTGTTTAAATTCATTATTCCTCATGCACCCCACATCCCACATAAACAACACCAATAAATCATTGAAACTCGACACATACTCACACACAATTAGAATAAGAAATTAAAGATGCTACACTTGTTTTCTTTCCCCTATTATAATGTTACAGTTTTGAAAGAAAAGAAAAACAAAGCAAAACTTCAACTAATAATAGAAACAGAACCATATAATTGATGATAGAGGCATCGAGATAAGCTCCCTTTTCCCCACATTTAACAATGACTCACAATTTATCATCCCGGTTCAAGCATTCCATAGCAGCAAAAATTAAGACTTCGTTCCCTCATGAACTACACATACACAAAATTTATAAGAAGAAAGGAAATGAATGGAGAAAGAAGAGATGCTTACAACAACAATATCCCCAAAGGAAGATGATTACAAAAATGTTGTTGCAGAGCAAGGATGAAGAAGGAAGAGTTGAAGCTCTACACCCACACACATACACGAATGAGCAGGACAGGGGAAAAGGAGAAGTTCAACGTCCATGACTTCCACAACAACAGAAGACCAAAACCCAAAGGGACGCATACCCACACACAAGCAATGAAGGAGAACAATGGCGGTGGAATTCAACAGCACAGAACAAAAGAAGAGAAATTTGGCCTTCAAGATGGAGCCCCGCGATCCCTCTGCATAATCCGGACCGCCCGACTTACCAACAACAAGAAAAAGTAGGCGACATCACCGAAGCAAGAAAACCCAAGAAGAATCCAGAAATTTTCTTCCCTTGCAGTCCCGTGATTGACGCTGAAAAAGGGGAATAAGAGGGATAGGGAAAAATCTGAAGGTATATATTTATTTAACTGGTGGCATTATGGTTATTTCATAATGATGGAATAAAATAAAATACCCATTTAACACTACAAGGATTTTGACCCAAGACTTCCTATTTAAGATCATATGTAATTTCCACTTGTCCTCCAATTCCCTTGGTTTAATTTCCAACAAGAATTTTATATTTCACATTTCTCATAAGTCTCATATTTTCATTAAAAGAACATAATTAACTTATTTAAATTTTTTCTTGGGTGTTACAATGTTAGAACATTTTTCGGTAAGATAATTTTGTAGGAATATTTAAGAAAGTATTTGATGTCGATTATTTAATTTTTGCAAGATTTTTTTCTCATAATCAAACTATTTAAACTCATTAAAACTTATTGATAGTTCAGTTGTGACCAAATAATAATTCCTAAACGGATATTCATGCTAATTTGATTAGTGGAAGCATGAAACTAAGCCAATATAATTTGCTATTGCATTTGACTGAAGTTATACAATTAAATCAATTTTTCCATATGAAGATTGAATAAATATGAATGGAAAATAATAATAATAATAATAATAAGAAAATGAAATCATAACCGTATCGTTTAAATATAAAAAGAGAAAAATAATTCGGGAGACAAGCCACATGAAGTAGGTTGACCAAAGGGTAATAGCAAATGAGGCCAACACATATGTCCAACTGGTTGCCCTCACTAAGTCACTTAACCTAGTAACCCTTACCTGCGTCCCTGCCCACTTCTCAACGTTCAAAAGAAAAATGGCGGCTCTACAAGTAAGCAGTGTCTTCAATCATAAATATAGGACCTAATTGAAGAATTGATATTGATCTTATATATATTATTATCAACGATTTTAAATATAAGATAAAGTTTGCAGTATGATTTATACTAAAAACTTTGTCTTACCTTTGAGATCGGAGGGAGTACTTATTTTTCATGTTGGTCAATTTTTTTCTTTATCCCTATTGATACACCATCAACTGTTATCAAGTATGAGAGGGAATAAGAAATAAAGAAAGATGTATGAGTGTTTTATGAAAAAAAAATAGTATCATGTTAACTAATTTAACTAATTTTTTTAATATTATCGATTAAATAAATGGGTTTAATAGAAAAAACAAAATGAGTAATAAAAAAAGGAAGAGTGGTCGGTAAGATCAAAATGGATAGAGTGCATTGGAAAAGGTAACGTGGTAGGCTCCAAATAGTTATGTCGCAGTGTGAGGAGATAAGGGCCCGAACAACTTTCGGTGGCACAAACATAGCCACTAACATTACCAAATTTCACTTCTAATCTTTGGAATTTGACTCACTCACTCACGTCACTTGCATTCAGTGCCTCTTCTATTGTTGGCCTCCCAATACATTTGAGCTGTGGTCGCACATGTTGTTAATAAATTTTAAGTATTTTAAATAGCACAACTTCAATTAAAAATAAATAATCATACACAATTTCATATGAAGCTCAAAATATGGAGTGTTATCAATGCACAAGGAAAGAGGTTAGGTAGTTTTTCTTTAGGGACAAAATTCTAGACATGAGTTAGGCTCACATACATGTTAAAGATAACTAAACCATGGGCCAAAATGATAGAACTGCTAATAACTATAAATTAGAGATAAAATTACAATGGTCATATAGTTCATGATTTCAAGGGCTTTTATTCTACCATTCAAGAAAACAATAATTATTCGCTTATTTAAACATTTTTAATCATGTGATTTCAAAATTTCGATATATTTCTTATGAAGGTTTTTACTAATTTACATTTTTTAAAAATATGTCATCTGTTCTATTATATTTATTTGATTAAATGATAAAAATGAAGATATATAGAAAAAATAAATATATTAATTATAAGACAAATGTTTATAAATATATTTCAAAATACTATTGTTTAGAAGAAAATTGTCTTGATTTTAATCAATATGTTACTTGAGTCGAACAGAGGCGGAAATGAGTGAGAGAGTTGAATTTTTTTGGTTTAATTGCCTTGGCTTTACTTTGCAAAAATATTTTTTTAAAAAAAAAAAAATTAATTTGCGAGGAAAAAATTTCCCTCGCAAAATGATCACTTTTTGCGAGGAAAGAAGTTTCCCTCGCAAAATGGCCATTTGTTGTGAGGAAGTACGGTTCCTCGCAAAATGTGGCCATTTTGTGAGGGAAACATTGTTCCCTCGCAAAATAGAGGAAATTGGCGGGATATTTCCCCAAATTTTGCGAGGGAAAAAACTTCCCCGTAAATGGTCAAATTTTGCGAGGGAAACATACTTTCCTCGCAAAAAACCCCCATTTTGCGAGGAAATATGGCTCCCTCGCAAAATTGGGGGAAATTGGCGGGAATTTTCCCCAATTTTGTAAGGGAGCCATCTTTCTCTCGCAAAATGGGGGTTTTTGCGAGGAAAGTATGTTTCCCTCGCAAAAAATGGCCATTTTGCGAGGAAAATTTTTCCCTCGCAAAATTGGCATTTTTGCGAGGGAAAAATTTGCGACGGAATTTTTTTCCCTCGCAAATATGACATTTTCTAGTAGTGTACCCTGGTTTTACCTTGTTCAAAGATCATTGTTTCAGCACCAAGTTCATTTTTCCAGCAAATGATGATGATGCTACAGTACATAAATAGTGGCGTTAGTGAAGGTGGAATATCACCTAGAGGGTGGGTGAATAGGTGATGTCAAACAATTCTTTTTGGTATATGATGGATAGATAATGAAAGCAATAAAGAAGTAAAGAGAAGTGACACAGAGGAATTATAATGGTTCGGTCCAACTCTTTGACTTACGTCTAATACCCAGACACTCCGGGATTTTTCACTATCTCACAAATACAATTACACACTCTGTAACTCAGGATGATCCTTTCTCCCTAGGACTCACTTCCCCTTACAAGTTGTAATCGTACACCCACACTCAAGACACCACTATCTTGAGATTTGAACGAATGTAAAGAAAATGATAAAACTCTCTCTCAGAGTAGATGAGTAATAAACATTGAAGCTCAATAGTATTTGAAGATATAAACAGAATAGAAATTGATCGCTTTGCAAGCTTTGTCTATGTATGTGTTGGTACATTTTGATGAATTCAAACCTTCAAGTATTTATAGTAGTTGTAGAATGAAGACCGTTGCAGGATTTGATTATGTCCGTTTCAATGTTTGAATATGTTCGTTGAGAGCATTTAAGCATTCGCGCTTATTTTGGCAGAATGCGTTGTCTCTGTTTCACGAAAATCTCGACGATTGATGGCTCATCTAAATTCAAACATACGTTAAACATATGAAAATCACTCAAGAAGATAATTAATAATATCATAAATAATATCGAATGATGTATAGGAAAATATAAACAATTAAACAAGTCATTCGAATGATGTTGCAGATGATTAATATTTGCTGATATACTATACTCAGGTACTCATACTTATATACTCGAGTAGCCTGTGTAGAAACATCTGACAGATGCTTCATTCTCGCCAATACTTGAGTACTCATACTCAATACTTGAGTATTACTGTGGTTCAGTTATATCAGGGGCTTTGCTATTGATCATACTCGAGTATTCAATCTTCATACTCGAGTAGCACCTATGCTTTGCTGAAACAAAATACATTGAGTATTGCTCTGATATGTGAAGGTTACTGTCAGCGGTGAAGTTACATACTCGAGTATTCAAGAGTTAATACTCAAGTATCATATCAGAAGCAAACTGCAGTGGTTGATTTATCTAACCAATACTCGAGTATCTACAAACCATACTCGAGTATCATATCAGGATCAGTATGCGATACTTCTTCTGTCAAACCAATACTCGAGTATATCTTGCCAATACTCAAGTATTGTTCCCTGAAACACTTAGGCACATATATTAGATCAACCATACTCGAGTATTCCAATGTCATTCTCGAGTATTCATGAATGCATATGATTAAACATGTTTCAAAACCTTAAACACTTTCAAGTCTTGTTATCATCAAAACCTTGAGAACTAACAGTTAGTTGCTACAATGAAACATGCACTATTCATTTAAGATTTTACTGTAGCATACACCCTTTGACTCTGTTTCTGCACTCAAAAGCAGAATAATCAACGTGCATGCAACCCCAAATGGTATTTACGGTCATCACCAAAAACAGAACCATAAACCGCATGCATACAACTCTCTTAATCTTTCCCTTTAACACCTTCACTAATCAAAACAGGGAAAGTAAATTCACAGCACCCATGCTTCGTTGATCAACATCCATCATCACTGCCAATTCAAACTCAAGACATGAATGATGAAAGCAAAACGCTTTAACAAAACCGGTTCACTTGACTTCCCAGCACCCATAAAAAAATCAACGACCAAAAACTTAGAAGGATGGAAGCTCAAAGAACTCACCTTAGTTTCTGAGTTTCCAGTGTTTCATTCTTCCTCCGACAATTCCTCTCACTTTCTTCGCTTCTTGCTCTCTTGGCGTTTTCTCAAATCGTTTTTGTGTTCTATGTCTCAGTCTCGTTTTCTATTTTCTATATCGCGGTCACTCTCCCCCCACGATCACGGCTTCTTTCTCGACCTCTCACTCTTGCTCTCTTCGTTTCTTGCTCTATTTTTCTTCTTTTGTGTAGAGCCGAATGGGTGTGAATGGAAGATAAGGACTGACCAAACCTCCTTCTCTTGCTGTCAGACTCTCTCTCTCTCTCTCTCTCTCTCTCTCTCTCTCTCCACACTCTCACGCTCTCAGGCTCAGCTGAAGCAAGGTGAATGGAGGGCAATAAGAGAGTTGTGGTTTTATGCTGAACTTATGATCCAGTTCGAGGAAGAATGGTCCGATGGTATATGGTGCTTGGCTCGAGGTATTTGGGAGAGCATGTTCTTTTTGTTCTTGCGTGAACAGTTGGTAGCCTAAAGTGAATGGATTCGGCTTGTATCCTTTGCCCTTCCCATCCGCTGCTGTCCGCTGCTCCCCCAAACGACAGCGTTTTTTTGTTTTTCAGCAAAGCACACAAACCCAGTTCCTTTAAATATATATTCAGGACACTGTCAGGTAGTAAAAAGATAATTCAGGATACTGAATGGTACTGAAAAAAGTATTCATGATTTTGAAAAATTATTTCAGGATTTTGAAAAAATATTTCAGGATACTGGCTGGTACTAAAAAGATACTGATTGGTACTGAAAAAATAATTTATGGTCTTAAAAAATTATTTAAGGATCTTGAAAAAAATATCATAAACAATATTTTTAGTAGCATTATGTATCTAAAATATTTTTTCAAGATCCTAAAATAATTTTTTAAGACTATAAAATATTTCTTCAATACCGGCCAAGATCTTTTAGTACTAACTAGTACCATGAAATAATTTTTCAAGATCATGAATAATTTTTTCAAGCACTATTCAAGATCCCGAATTATCTTTTTTACTACCCTATGTCGCGTCTCCTTTTTTTTTTTTTTTTTAAAGGAACCAAGGTGTGTGTGCTTTGCTGGAAAAAAACAAAACGCTGTCGTTTGGGGGAGCAGCGGACAGCAACGGATGGGAAGGGCAAAGGATACAAGCCGAATCCAAAGTGAATATACGCTGACAGGGAATTACAACGTGATCTGGTTTCCTTTCTTGCGTGACTCTGAGTGTTTTGTGTTTCTGTTTCTTTTTTCATTTTTTTCATTATATCTGATGCTTGTTGGAGCGTTGGAGAAGTGGGCTGAGTGTATAATAAAGGAAATTGGGTTGAATAAATGATAATGGGCTAAAGTGATCTTAAATGAGCTGGAGGTGTTTTGCTGAGAACTCACGTGATGTGCTGATACATAATTGAAAGTGTTTAAGAAAATGACGACAATGAGTTGATGTTTGTATTAGGCTTTTGGGCTGAAGTAATTTGTGAGTGCAAGTCTAGGGAGCATGAGTGAGCTATTTTAATCAATTAATGTTGTCGGAAAAGGTGGAAAAATATTTCTCCCACTTGATCCTCTTCAAGACTCATATTTGCAAGTATTGGATAATCATTTAAAATTTAACCCTTAATTCTATTTAAGGATATTCTTTCTCAATTAAATTTCTTTTGGCCTTAAAATATTATCTCTAAAATATTTATGCCAAAAATTATTCGCTAATTATTTGTCCTCAATTTTTGGGAAAATATGCCTTAAATTCCAAATATTAATTTTAACATTTATCCAGGCTAAATTTCTCATAAGTAATTCCACCATAATATTTCCATATCCTCGAAATAATATTTCATAATCTTCCTAAATTTTCAAGGTCTAAAATAATTTTAATAATTATTTTAAGTTTTTATTCATAATAAGCTTAAGACTTTTGGGCTCTACTGGCTGGAAGCCTTCTTATCTCAGTTTTATTTCCAACCTTCTGGTCCAAAAATTTGGGATGTTACAATATAGTGATGTAATACTATATGGTGGTTCCTAAAGAACTATATAAAACAAAATTGATATGATTCTAGAAGAAATAATATAGATTTTTCATTTTTATTCTATGGGCAGAAAAAAGAATTGATCGTTAAAATTTATGACCCATAGATTTACATCAGAACTTTGATTCACTGAAGGGTTTGAAAATGATAGCCCAATTGGATTAAAAGAAATGATTTTATGTGAACTACAAAGCTTTTGGCTTTTCAAATGCAAGATATGTTATTGGCATGATCTGTCTCAAAATATAGAAATAAGGGAAGTATATTTATATGACTCAGACTTGAAGGGAAGATTGTTAAAATATAATGTGAGTTAATATTGAAAATCTGTAATCATATACTTCCCCATAAAGCCTATTGATTCCCAAAAATTGATTTCACATTAAGGTTTTAAATCAATAAGTAATGGAAATTGAAAAGCTTACTGTTGGTTAAGAAACATATTATAGTAAATCAGAAGTTTATCGATCCAAATAAAGTTATTGTTAGCATGACTTGTTTGATCATCCGAGTCATATATATGATGCAGCATATTGAAAATTACACATTGACATCCATTGAAGAGATAAAAGATTTTTCATGAATAGACAACATATTATAAAATTGGAGAATTATTATGTGCTACTTGTTCTCAATGATACTTAATTATCATTAATTATGATTTGGAATGGATCTCCACATTTCTGAAAATATATCAAACTGAAAATATGGGCTCATTTAAAAGCATGTAAATCATACATGTATTCCGTAAATTTAATAGATGCATTTATAATATGGTTGCATGTGTGATTATTATAAGTTTGCAATACAGTTTGAATAAGCCATGTTGAGCATGCAATTTCCAGATTATATGATCCAGAGATCATTAATTAAAGCCTCCATAAAAATTAGATCAATACTTATAGAACAAAATTTATATTTCGATGTTGGTATATTTGATCTTACATAATGCAGCACTTATACGATGCCAACAAAATTCTCCAAGTAAAATTGGCTTTTGGTCAGGAGCCATATAATTTCCATCTTAAATGTTTGAATGGGCAATGTTTATCTATTAATCCACCACAATTCACATAGATAGATATTGTAATGAAAGAAAGTTAGAATAAATTGTTGGGTAAGGGCCTCTTTCTTATTATTTGTCTCTAAATAAAACAAAAAGATATTTCTAAAGGAAACAAATGGAATTAGAAGATTTATATTGGATAATTAGTTGATTTCCATTGACAAAGTTTTATTAACATGAGGGGGATAAATTGGATAGCTGGAAAATAGGACACATGGAATACATTATTACTATTAAGTATAAATCCTCACATGTAGAAGTATGAACAAAAAGTTCATCAAGCTTTGCATTTATGAAATATTTTAAGTATCTACTAGATTCAGTTATTGACCTGAATGAGAGTTACTAAATCTTATATTCCAACTAAAAATGCTCCAATCAATATAAATGAAAATGAGACATGCCTGAAGCATGAGAAATCAATCAGTTCCAAATATAAATACTTTGGATAAAGAGGAGCATATAATTAATATGATCATATTGAGGAGGCGGATACTCTAGCAGAGTGCTAAGACATAACTAATTTGCAAAAACCTCAAGATAGGTTCAAGTAATTGAAAGCAATAAAGAGATCTCAATAGTTTATGTCATAGCAAAAATGGAACAAAAAAGATAAAGTTGTCGACAATAGTTTTGATAATGATATCACATAGTCAAATGATTATCTTTTATGTGAATATGTCATGAGAATTAGAAATATAGGTGATTGGCCAAAGGAAAATTAAAAATGGAAAAAGAATGAAAATATGATTACATTGTAATAGTTAAGGCCCTATAGCTTGAACACTAGAAATATGATGTTATTATAGGACATATAAATATATATATGTGAAAATAAGTTTTCCACCAAAGTCTAATGATGATAATGATATTAATTCATGGTAGATGCATGCAATACTTTTTCATATATTAGATGTCTAGCGGTACATAAAAAAAATATACGTCTATTAGATATAGTTATAGCATATGGCTTAATAAATGGAGATATTTATATGAGAATCCTTGAAAGAAAAAAATGTCAAAAGCATATCCAAGAAAATAATTCCATATATAAAATGTTATGCGAGTTTGAAAATAATTTGAGCCTATTAATTGATTGAAAACAATTATTGGAAAATGAATAAATTTACATTTTACTTGACTTTGACTTTTAGAACGAGTTACTGAATGCCTTAATGATTTTGATATCACATATTGAAACCATGATGATTTTTCTTTTCAATAGATATTGAAGTTAATGGTTTAAAAATACCTTATATTTTATGAGAATATTTATATACACTACTACAAAAAAACACGTTTTACATCCCTTTTTAGGCCCTTTTTATGTTCCTTTTTAGAGGAACACCTATATGAGCGACGTAGTAAAGTCTGAGAATAACGTCTTTTTAAAAAAAGCATGCAGTAAGAAACTTACGATATCCCTTTTTTTTTAAATTAAAAAAAGCCTTCAAACCTGAAAGGTTGTAACGCCCTTTATGAGCAAAAACATATAGCAATTTCAGAACTTTGTGGCCAAATATTCCCCAGAAAAACAAAAAAAAACTTTCGTTCATTCCATAATGGATTAACATATGCAGATAGACGAAGAGGGAGGAGCATAAATTAAGAATTGACTAACAGATCCAAAATTCTAGATCTAATAATAAGAAGAAAATGAAAAACAAATCACAGTAAAAGTAAATCTTGAAAGAAAAAAAGATCCAAAACAACAGCAGAGGGAGGAATCAAACTCATCCACAGAGGTCGCTTCCATTGCCGACGAGGGAGGAACTTTGGAGGAGGCAGTCTGAGAGGTAGATCTGGAACTTGAAGATCAACGGTGAGGGAGAACAGATCCGATGAGAATAATATCTCTTGCCACAGTGGGAAAACCACGGGCGGCGGCGGAAAGGGAACCAAAGGAGGCAGCATCAGAGAGTTTCAACGTGATGAGAACACATAGAGTTTCAGCTAATACTCGAAGATCAATGGTGACGGCGAAGGAGGCGATCAAATTTATGACTCCAAATGTCCGACAAGGAGGAGTGACGGCGAAGACTAAACGATGATCGACACAACGAAGGTAGAGATGGTTGGGGTTTTGAGGGGGGCGAGAGAGAGAGAGAGAGAGAGAGAGAGAGAGAGAGAGAGAGAGAGAGAGAGAGAGAGAGAGAGAGAGAGAGATGATGATGATGATGGCGAATGAAGACAGGGCTAGGTTTTGAGTCAAGAGAGAGATTATGGCGATTGAAGGCAGGGTGAGTCAAGAGAGAGATGATGAAATGAGAAGGTCTACTTCACTACTTGTAAGGTCATAGGATGAGGTAAGAAAAGCTGTTTGAAATGACTTAGGCGTCCCAATTATAAGTTGGGACGCCCAAAGTGGACTTTAGGCGTCCCAATTTTAAATTGGAGACGCTGAAAAATTACTTTTGACGTCCCTTTTCGAGTTGGGACGCCAAAAGTCCCTGCTTTTGGCGTTCCTTTCCTAAATAGGGTACTTTTGGTGTCCCTTTAGGTAAAAGGGACGCCTAATATGTTAAAATTCTCGCACACAACTACCAAAATGCACTGCCTTTATTGTTTACTTCCCTCTTTAAAAAACGAACATTTTTTAGGGAAGTAAAATCTATATTTTGTAGTAGTATCATGCTAATATTTTATTCATTATGATTTTATTGGTAAAATTTAGTTCTTGCAGGTACACAGTGGATAATGAAAATGAGATTTGGTGTGATAGTTCTATAGAAATATTATATGATATCGTTGTGTTCATAGCAAGTTAAAGATGTGGATGCAAAATATATTTTGGTGATTTTCAAAATAATGTTCTTTTATTGTTTCCACAGTAAATAAGATAAATGCAAAATATATTGATGTTTTAACATATCAAGAAGATATGTTAAATGAATACATTTCAGCATAACATTTGATAGCAATGCATCATCCACAGTTTGGTGGCTAAAAGGAAGATATGCTCGAAAAGACATTGGAAGTGATGTTACCATTAGGGAAAGTAAAATTGATGTTATAATCACTAGAAGTAAACAAGATATTATCATAAGGGGGAGTAGACACCACATTGTACTCTTTTCCTTAACCAAGGTTTTGTCCCATAAGGTTTTCTTGGTAAGATTTTTAATGAGGCGGCTTCAATAAGTATTGTGCACTCTTTTTCTCTCACTAGGCTTTTTGTCCCACTGCGTCTTTACTAGTAAGGTTTTAATAAGGCACAATATTTGTTCATGGACATCCAATGGGATTGTTATAAATATTCAAATATTTAGTGTGGATATCAATTGTTACTCCCCTATTGGCCTCGCCCTTTCGGGTGGCACTAGACGAAAGAGGTATCGTAAGACTAGATTTGCGACCGGTCTTGTTCCAGGCGGTCTTAAAAGTCAGTAACTTTTAAGACCGGATGAATGTCTGTTCTTAAAAATTTAGACTGAACTTTTGAAATATCCGGTCTTAAAAGTGTTTCAAAATAATAATAAAAAAAGAAGAAAAAACCCAAATGAAACAACCGGTCCCAAATCACCAGATCTCGCAACATTTTGAATGTCCCTCCGTCATTAGCGATAGAGAACCAAGAGAAGATTGGAAGCAACACCAACAAGAAAAACAAAAAAGATGAATACAAAGTCCAGAAATAAGAAAACATAATGATGACTTCTCATTTTTTATAGATTTGAGATATATTTTGATATATTTGAGAAGTCATTATTATTAATTTAAAGAGATTTTATCGAGATTTTAAGAGATATCAATTTGGATGCATTATTTGAGATATTTTATTACAAATATCTCAATTTTAATTAAATAGAAATATTTAGGTTTATATATAAGAAGAAATAAATTATAATGATATAAGGTAGAAAAAGGAATTTTTTTTTTTTTTTTATGTTTTAATTATTATTTTTATTTTAAACATATAATTTTTTCTTTTTCATAATCAAAGGACCAGGACTCCAACGAGATTGATTTCGGCAATTGAATTCAATGGATGTGGGCCCCGCAATTGAATGAGAATGAAAACCTAAAAGCTAAAAGGAGGGATCAAAACGAATGGAGAAAGAAGAAGCTACAGGAACGGCATAGCGGAAGAACAGAGTACGACTTGGAGACGAACAAAATAGAAGATGCACAATGAGAGCAGAGTCATATTTCGCTGAACAGAGGAATAGCGCCGCAACTCAAAATCTTCCACCTTTTTCTTCCTATCTCGCCGGCGGCATCATCCACCACCACGGCCCCCGGCGAGCCTTGTCTTCACAAAATTACTGGAAAGGGAGGAACAGAACAGAGCACCGAATCAGAGGAAGAAGCTGGCTGAGTCTATGTTCTTTTTCTTCGTTTCTATCTTTCACTTGACTCTATTCCAGTTTCTTATTATTTTCCAGTGTGTTTTTGAATTCTGAATTTTGTGTTGCTGTGATGTTGATTTAAGTCATGTTTGGCTAATTTCTTTTTGCAACCTAGAGGAACTTTGAACTTATAGGTGTGGATTGAACTTTGTTTTTATTATTTAGTTATAATTGATATTAATTTTGGTTACCTAATCTTATTTAGCTTTATCTATTTAGTGTCTGATCATCACTGAATATGGATTTGAGAGTTAGGATTTACCTTGACGAAGGGGATTTTAATTAAGCTCTGAGATTAAGTAATATGAGATTAGATTGCGATTTAATTTGCGATTAAGATAGACATATACCTAATGGCCCCATATAGTTGTTGAAGAGTGTGTTCGAGTTTTATTGTCTCTTGAATGATTATGTTAGACATAACAAATTATACTCAAGAGAGGGTTGTAAGTGGACCGACAGGAACTTACAGCTATTAATACTCGAGATTAACAAAATTGATATTAAGGCTAATTAAATTAGTGAAATCAAGGTTCATGAAGCTAATAAGGGATTAGTGACTCTGGGTTGCTCATTTGATTATTGTGATAGTTTGTTTATTTTAATTCTAGTTTTATTTTATTTTCTCTTAATTAAATTCAATTTGGTTTGCTCAACTTAAACGAAAATTGTAAAATTAATGCTTAACTGAAGTTGTGGGTATGAAGTCCTCGTGGGAACGATACTTTTCTTATCACTTTATTACTTGGTACATCCCGTATACTTGTGGAGTTTTTAGGCTATAAAGTTTTGCCCTATCAAGTTTTTGATAACAAGAAATAGAAATCATTCACCATGGAAATCGAATTTGAATCAATATAAAATCAGAGGTGAAATTGAAGTCCATATCTACAAAAAAATCACAAGCTTAAAGCAACCAAATCGAAAGGATCCTCTTGTCGATGCCGGCAAAGCTTCAAGCAACCAAAATCAAAGTCCAGATCTGAGCAGGAGCGGTCAAGGTAGGAGCAAACAAACTTAAGCAAGAAGAGATCTGGGTTTGATTTTAAGCCAGATCTGTGCAAAGGCGGTGTGGGAGGAGCCATAGATCGAAGAGGAAGGAGCCGCCGTCGTCTAGAATCCTTGAAGCAGTACGCTTGCGCCGTTGCGAGGATTGGAGTTGAAGCCATCGCAAAACCCTCAAAGCATCTCACTGCCAACATTGCCAAGGATTTGATTGTGTGGCTCTTAGGATGACTTACGAAGATTGCGAGTAGGTTAGAGGAAGATGATGTCATTCTTGCTGAGGATTTGACCCATGAGGCTCTTGAGACACTCGTTGCATCTATAACTAAGCAAATGTTATATCACCAAGAAGACAAGCACGCTCACAGACTTAACGAGTTTAGCGAATTTAGTTTTTTTAAACACTTTTAAGACCGGTTGTTTCTAAAAACAGGTCTTAAAAGTATATTTTTAAGACTGGATCCTTTATAATCCGGTCTTAAAAGTGTTCTATATATTTACGAAATTGCCACCGGTCATACTTTTAAGACCGGATCTTTTATAATCCGGTCTTAAAAGTCTTCTATATATTAACGAAATTGCCACCGGTCATACTTTTAAAACCGAATATTTTATAATCCGGTCTTAAAAGTGTTCTATATATTTGTTGGAAATTCAGATTTAATTAGTTAGCATATACGATTATATTGTGCAATTATTTTAATTAAGTTGTTAGAAAGATTTTAGGAATTAAGTTAGCAGATCATGGTTTTTTTGAATTTCTTAATTATATTCCTGATTGTAATAATCTTAATTAAGTTGTTAGAGAGATTTTAGGAATTAAGTTAGCAGATCATGGTTTTTTGAATTTCGTAATTATATTCCTAATTGTAATCCCTAGATTATAGGAACTGCCTAAGTCAGAAGATTATTTACTTATTAGCATCTGTATATAATTCCAATTAAGCAAAGGAATAAATCATCGCATTCTTGGACTCATCTCTGATCGGCGTCTTCTCACAATATTTACGAAAGTACCACCGGTCATACTTTTAAGACCGGATATTTTATAATCCGGTCTTAAAAGTGTTCTATATATTTACGAAAGTGCCACCGGTCATATTTTAAGACCGGATCCTTTATAATCTGGTCCCAAAAGTTCTTTATATTTACGAAACTGCCACCGGTCATACTTTTAAGACCTGATTCTTTATGATCTGGTCTAAATGAGGCGGTCTTAAAGCTCTTTTTTGCACTAGTGTGGCGGGTTAGAGGGATTCCTTTCATTAGTTACATTCCCTTCATTATTAGGTCCATTTACCATATATCAGAGTGAATCCAACGCCATTTGGATCATTAAAATGTCTATTTTTCAGGAAAAATATTTCCAGACCCTGAAAGTACTCATATTTTGGCGTGTAGCTTATTTTTCACTCTTTGGTCAGATTTACCAATTTTTATCTCTTAGTAGAAAACTCCAAATAATACACAATTATACATCACAGTGAACCTTAGGATGTGTACTTTATCCCTGTAAAATTTCAGCTCAATTCAAGTTCATTTACTATTTGTAAGACCCAGTTGAAGGTTTGTTGCCCAGAAAACCCAGGTTTGGTAGCAAGCTTGTTCTTAAGGTTTTTCGATGTTTTTGAGTTTGGAAACTTAAATCATAGTTTAACCCTATGAAAAATCACGTTTTAAACACCTTAAGACCATAAAAAAAAAAACACAAAAATCAGATTGCAACACCATGCCCTAACCCCTTGAACGAAAATCACAAGTTCAAGTTCCAAAGGTTCGGGTTTTCGATATTTACCTGATTCGGAAGTTTAGTTGATGATCTTTGCAGCTTGGACCTTGTTTTGGCTATGGAACTTGGCTGAATCCTCTCTCTTTCTTCTGCAAAATTTCTTGCTTCTTGGTTGAGAGAGAGAGAGAGAGCATGTGTCTTTTAATAATGATGAAAAGGTAATTGATCAATCCAGAATAACTGGAGTAAAATCATGTCCAGTAATCAGTAAAATTCATCTAGCTTTTTGGATTTATCCTCAAGAAATTCCAGAGGGTTCTAGGTCTTCCAAGTGGTGCCTCTCCCTTCATAATATCTAGATTGTTACTTTACAAATGGGGACAATCACTACTTTGGCCCGAAATTATGAAAATTACCAGTTTTGGCCCAGAACTTCTTCATTATCCTTTTCTTTTTCCCCAAGCTCTCTAGATGGTTCCTAGGGCTAGGTGGCACCATCATGGGCCCACAAATCAGATCCCATGATTTTTATTTTATTTTTCCTAATTTATTTGATTCATTCCCTTTTTATCCAGAAAGTGGGACCCACACTTTGACTTTTGGACTGATTTTTCTTTTCTTTTCCTCCAAGCAATTTTTTAATCATTTTAAGGGTTAGGTGGCGCATAAGGGGCCCCACACTTGTCCCATTCAATCCAAAAAAAAGCCCCTAACTGGTCCCTATCGGTTCCTTTTCTACCGGTTAATCACCTATGGGACCCGCTTTTTGTGTTTGGGCTTAAGTATGAGTGAAGTCATTTGACTTTTCCTTCTCTCTCTTGGGTGGACGAAATTCAATGCTTAAGGGGTAAGGAATTGACTTTTCTACCTGTAACATCCCATTTGAAAACGGCGGATTTTTTTTTTAAAAAACGTTTCCAAATATTTCAAGCAGAGTAATCAGAGTAGAGCATTGGAGCGAGTAAGTAATTTACATTACATTCAAAATATGGACCATAGTGTAAATGTATCGGATTACGGTCATCCGAAATTCTCAAAAGTTAAAGAAACTAAAGAAAATGATAAGTAACGTAGACACGTCTTGGCCTACTCCGACGCTTTGCCTCGATCGCCAAACATCGGTCCTCCCGACCACGATGCTACAAATGAGATCCATTCCACATATGGATCTCGGGTAACGTTAACCTTATGCTCAAATAAAACAAAGATATATGTACAACGATATTCATTTCAATACAAAGCATATCATCACAAAAGCAAACAAAGATGTATGATCAATAACATGGACGAACATAAGCACAAAGCGGCATGTAAAGTCTCTCTCGACTAGTTCTGCACATAACCAGTGCCACGCCACTAACGTGTCCTCAGCGCTAGGAATAACTCATACGGCATTACCAATATTATAATCCGTGGGTAAAGCTGTAAGTATCTCTGACGATTCTCAACAGAACCTCAATCTATGAACGTATCTATAACGCAAAAGTATATAAGCAGCATAGAGTTAGGGTTACTTTACGCGTCCGTACCCTAGTTGCAGATATCCGGCTCTTCCGGCTAAAAACGGTACTTTTTGACGGCTGTACGTAAAACAAATAAACAAATGCAAACAAACGAACGATGGAATTTCGACGCGGTTCGACGTCGAAGTATTCTAATCAGAATAATAACACACTTATGAATATTTGGCAGCATAACAGGCATTTTAGGTGAAAAAGACCATTTTGCCCCTACTACCCCTATTTGCCGGAATTTCGCTAGAACTTCGTTACTTTGACCTTATTCCATTTCAAAATTATCCCCACTATGTTTTTACCTCGTCAAGCATCTTTCAATGCAATGAGGCTTAAAAACAAGTATAGGAATATATTCTGAAACTTCCTAGATCAAACCAACAGTTCTACTATAACTACCGAAAGAACTACGGAAACTAAAGCCTAAGGACGAAGAACTTACTCGGAGCAAGGCGGAATTTTTCCGAGCTTCTCTCTCTAGAACCTCTCTCTAGGTTTCGAATTTTGGTGTGAAGAATGAGAGGAGAGGTGCTTGCTATTTATAGAAGAAGGGAGGGACAAGGTGGGAATTAACACAAAAGTCTTCGAGATCGGATTCGGCGTTGGATCGCATTTTTGAGGACAAAGCATTCTTGGCCATCCATGGTCAAGGCCGACATCAAGGGGTCCCAAAAAGTCAAAGAATGAGTTGTCATCCAAGATGACTCTTGCTTTATGTCCTCCGGCCCGATAAAGCTACCCGATCGGTGTCTGTTTCGCGCGATTTCGAAGAAACTCAAAAATTCGGGTGTGTAACTTTGAAGATCTTTTCATCCTCTTTCATATTATCTATTTTGATCCTCTTTTTGATCATATCCAGGTATTCTTCGGTGCGTCGGAAGATATTCGGACAAACGCGTTCGATTCTGAAATCGCTTCCGATAGAACCAACTTCGGACAACACGCCGAATCGTAAAACGTCCGTTGTTGCCTAACTTAATCCCGTGTTTGAAAACACGCAATTGTTTCTATAGGTTCTCACTTTGCCTATCTGGCTCTACTCTATCTGATCAGCTTTCCGTCTCATTAGGAATTAGGGTTTTCGGTTGCGGAAATTAACGTCTGGTAAATTCTTTCTTCGTGTAAAAATTCACTTGTTCTTAATTTGATCAGTCTGAAAATATTTTTACCTCTGGTTTACCTGTAGAATTTATTTCTAACTTTTCCCCTACCGCCTTTATGTTCGACTCACCGCATTATATTATTATTTTATTCTAATTATCATTTTAATTATTTAAACAATTCTTTTTAATTAAAAATACCAATAATTTCGCCCCCTCATTTTAAAATTCAGTTTTAATTATTTTTTCATAATTTTTTCCATTTTTTAAAAATATAATATTTTTTACCAAAAATTCATGTTTTACCCCCCTTCGTTAAAGCTTAATCAAGCCTAAATTCTTCGTTTAGTGATCTTTTTAGGATTAGATTTCTTCATACATTTATCTTTACTAATTTTTCTTAATCTTTTTAACATAATCAGTAAGTATATTTTATGCTAATTACCAGCCTTAATCTCTTAATTAAGGATTTTACCATAAATTTAACTTTCTATATTTCTCTTGTTTTATCAATCAATTAGCTAGTAATTATCTAATCATTCTCTTACCAATGAATGATAATTTTATAATTTACAGTATATTATTATCTTACAAAATTTATACTTGACATTGTCATTTTATATCCTATGTAAAATATTAAAAATGTTTACACCATAAAGTTACTTTATGGTTCTCGGAATGCTTTTTAAACATTTCTTCATGTTATTTCCTCTGAAATAATTTATTAAATTCTTATAATTAAAGATAATACTCCCATAATTTTCTCATAATCTTTCATGATCTTTCAAAGATTTATCATAATGTTTTTAGACCGTTTTTATCACCATTATTGCATTTTTAGTCATTCTGTTCATCTGATTTTTCTGTAACTTTTTCGACAATTTACTCGACAATTATAACAATTTTCTATAATAGTTTTAAACTCATGAATTTGCTTCATCAAAATATTCATTAATTTATCTTATCTCAAGAATTCCAGATTTGCTAAAATCCGGGTATTACACTACCCCTGTAATCATTACTTACTTTTTACTTTTTAATCCTATAGAGACACGTGTCCTCCAGTAGTGATTACACTGACTCCTTATCTTCAAAAACGTGTGGCATCCCCGACGCCCGAAAATGTTTGATACTTACTTATGCCGGCATATTTTCACTCAACTAATTGTCCTATACCTTAGGACATAGTTAGGTGGCACCTTTTCCAACTGAATTTATACCGTCTGGGTCTTTTATGCCCATTTTTCCCATTGGCACTTTAATTCCACGGTTTATACACATTAGGTCCACTGACCCGTATAGCCAAATTACTTAGTCCTGGAGAGGCTTTCTATCTCTTGTCATTCTTGGGATTCTTCCCGAACCAGGCTTAGTCGTCTGCCTACTTTAGGCTTGTTCTCAATTCTCAGAGTCCAAAATTCAGGATATTACATCAATAACATTTCAAGATGTGTCTTTTGGAGTTCAATACTTTAACCTATGTAATGTTAGTTCTCTATGTGTTTTGATGATAACTGACAATTGTAAACTTGAATGGAGTTTGTTTTGGTTAGTTAAAAATATTTGAAACTTGTTCAAACTTAACCAAAAAATTACTATCAAAGTCAAACTCAAGCCTAGAGTTGTCAAACTCAAGTTTGCCCTTGACAGAGAGTAAGCCAAGTTATTTGAGCTTAGCTTGACTCGAGCATAGGCATGGAAACTTGAGTTTGCCACTGACTGAGAGTTTTTTTTTCCTCAAAAAAACTTATTTCTAAAATAAACTTGAGCCTATTGTTGTTAAACTTAAGTTTATCCTTGACAGAGAGTTCTCAAATTTTTTATTTAATATAAACTCGAGCCTGTATTTGTAAACTCGAGTTTACGCCAGACCGAGAGCTTTCAAGGAATTTTGAACTTAAATTAACTTGAGCCTATTTTCTTTAAACTCCAGTTTGTGTTTGTGGACTTAAATTTATTCTCAATTCAAAAAATCCCAAACTCGAGTTTATCACTTAATGACTCGAGTTTCCGCGATCTTAAAATGTTTTCAAACACTATCACGATGCTCATTTCAAAAGAAGAACTAAACTCGAGTTTAGATAATCAAACTCGAGTTAGACACTTGAGTAAAATATTCTAAACTCCAGTTTCAGTCTTACAGAGACATCTTCATTTAAACTTCAAATCTTTTTTTTTCAAGAAGATGTTCATGGGACTCGAGTTTGGAAAGCTAAACTCGAGTTATGAACTCCAGTTTGTGTGAACAAACTCCATTTTAAAGCATTCTGTTAATTTTGAAATCATCTTGATCGAATTTTCAAAATCCTCTTGTTTGATCTATATACTTCATATTATCTTTCACTACTGTTCTTAACTATATTTAATCAATTTGTTAGTGAGTTTCAAATGATAAAACGAGTATTAGACTGAAGATTAAGCATAAAGCAAAAGGTGATGTCAAAACATTTATTGCTAGCCCAGAAAACTTAGCACCCTTTTGGCAATTCATAACACTTTCCATATTTTTAGAAATTTTTTACAGCATCTTCCTTTGTTTTTCTTTCCGTTTTCCTAAGTTACAAAAATTTAAGAACAACTCACCCAACCATTATCAACATCACCATCATCAATAGCATTAAAAATAATCATCACTTACCTATATGCAAGTCTGATTCCTTGTGGATTCCTCCTCTTAAAATTTAAAGCTTCAACCTTCTCTCTTGCCTAAAACACAAAACCTGGGACCAACAAGATGAGGTTACTTAGGACATTAACTTATCCAAACTTGATTGATCTTCCTTCTCCTCCTCCTCCTCCTCCTCACTCTCTCTTCAGTCTTGGTCTCCCTCTCTCCTCTCTTCACTTGGACGACAACTTGGAGGAAATGGGAGGCGTTGGGTGCTTTATTCTTAACTCGTTCTTTGATCCCATTTAATTTTTCAATTCCACCTCCCCAAATATTATTTTAATAACTTTCCATAATCTAATGGCTGAAAATTCTTCATCCATTTTCCCATGCTTAAGAATAACACCACCTTTGTACTTGGAGGAGACTTTGGATTGCCCTTTCGAAAGCCTGATTAACTTACTTAACTTTTATTCTTCAAATAATATGAGATTAATCTTCTACAAACGTTTTTTGAAGATTATTTGATCATATGATCAATGTAAGATCATTAACAATTCACATTTATTATGTAATAATTCTCAAATTTTCCTCATGCCCAAATTTGGCCTCTAAGTATTTTTCCCACAATTTTTGAATAATTTCTCTATTTTTGGGAAAAATCTCATAAAATATTCTTTTAGCCAAAATTTCCATGCATAAAAATATATTTATAAATCATATTAAATCTAAAATATTTTTTTAATTTTTTTATTTGACGGCCCTTGACATTTCTTATAATTAAATTTGACTAATTACCCTTAATTAACCAAAATTTCAATAATTATTTGAAATTTATTTTTGAGGTTATTTTCTCATTTATACTTTAATTAAACTTTAAATTTATTATCACAGGCATTATCATCTATCTTCCTGGTTCTATGCGGAGTTTCCTAAAATTTCTGAGTATAATTTTCGAAATTGTCCTTTCTTACTTACCAATAATTTTTAAAAATTACACTTTTGCCCTAACCCATGGGAGAAGAAACATGATGTTGCATTGGTGTCTCTACTAGTTTAGTTAGCCACTGATTGACCCTTAATCACGTGTGTAGCCTTTATATAAAAAGGTCAGATATCACATCAAAGCTAAGTTGGAATGAGCATTTTCTCCACAAAATCTCACCGTATGTCGAGAGAAAAATTAGGAGGAAAATATATGGTGGAATCCCCCTCTCATTTTCTCCCCTATTTTTCCTTCCTCCTGTTTTCTCTCAGCATCCAAAAAAAGTAAGAATTTTTTCCATCTGTAACAGAGTATAAGTTTATTCCGATCTATTAAATATATGGTATATTTAATAGATCGGAATAAACTTATACTCTGTTACAGATGGAAAAAATTCTTACTTTTTTTATTACAGATACTTTAGTTCAGAAAAGATATATTTTATTACAGCTAGTGAATAATTGCCAAAAACAATATAATTATAAAAATGATTATTTCAAGAACCCAAACAAGAATGATACAATGTATAAGGTACATAGAATTATTCAATACTCTTTATTCGTATGATAATCATAATAAGTTAGCCTTTCATGGCTAGAAACAAATTGGTGCAAACTCATTAAATTCATAATATTCCAAATTTAAAAAAGCTATATATATCTATATATATAAACGCTTAGAATTGCTTTTCAAGATAGTTGATTATCTTCCCATTCACTTGAAACGCCTTTGTAAGAATTTCCGGAGCAATAGGAGGATTTGATCCAAATACACTCTTCGCAATACTGATAAGCCCTGGATTTTGACTGCTAAGACCAGAAATAGCAACTGCATTTGTGTCACCCACATTGAGTAAGAAGTGAATGTGACTAATTGGGAAAACAAACACATCTCCCTTATTGAGTACTTTGGTAAAGAGACGATTTTCAGGGTTAGATGAGATAAAACCAACTTGAAGAGTACCCTCCAAGACAACGAGGATCTCGGTGGCTCGAGGGTGCAAGTGAGGAGGGTTTAAACCCTTAGGAGCAAAGTCTAAACGAGACAAGGAAATGCCTAAAGTATTGAGTCCTGAAATTCTAGTAACATCAACAAGAGTTGAAATATAGCCAAGTGAACCAGATGTGTCTCCTTCCTTGAGTCCAGAGAAGAAGAAATCGTCGGCATTGACAAGTTTTGGGTCCTTGCAGAATTTTCCATTCACAAACACTGTGGGCAAAAAAGAAAAAAAATCGAGGCTATGAACATTAATATGTTTAATCAAACTAAAGGATCTATTTGGTATGAGGGATACAAAGTTTTAATAAAGAGAATATGCAAGATAAAAGAGTAAGAAAAACTAATTGAAAACTTTTAATCCCACTTATCTAATTTTCTAAAATCCAACTCACAACATTTTTTCCTCCCCTCATACCAAACAAGCCCTAATTAAAGTTTAACGTTCAAGAGAGAAAACATAGAAGTTAGAGATATATACCACCACTAGTGGTTTGGTAGTCGTTAATAGCAACACAGAAGTCTTGAAGAGGGCTAGGATCAAAAGCAAAGGCAACAGAAGATGCCAGAGCTAAAAGGGCAAGAAGGGTTATGTGATGAGCAGCTTTCATGTTTTCTCTGCTTTTTACAAAAACAACAAGTATTTTAGAGTTGTAGTGAGTGTAAATTTGCGTTCAAGGGATGAGATTTTTGCATGAAAAACAATGTCTACTTATAAGGGACAAAGCGTTGATTTTATTGACTGAAGACTTGCACGTTTTCAAGCAATACAATTCCTAGCTTACTTTATTGAGTGAATTATTCTTCTTCAACTTGAAGTTACTGAACTTGGAACTGTTCTTATGTTACGTTTTCTTCCTTCACTCAAGATTACGCGATGTATTTTGTCAAACTACACATATGAAATGCGTTCACATAATTTAAAAGTTTTAAAATTTAATTTTCATATAATATACTATCTTCGATCATAATTATAAGACAAAGTTTGTAATGTAAATCGTACTACAAACTTTGTCCTATATATAGGATCAGAGAGAGTATTTATTTATGGCATCTGGTGCTTAGTTGACAAACTCCATAAGTTATTTACAGCGTGGTGCTCACACAATAGACGCAGTAAGTTATTTACCATGTCTAGTATTTATTCAATAGTTGCCGAAAGTTATTTAATTATGATGTCTGTTGCAACTAAAACAGAAGCAAAAGTATGACAAATCAACTATGTACCAATTTTATTTTATTTTTCAAATAACAAGTGAAATTGTGTAGTTAACTTAATATTTTGCACTAGTGACAGTTGGCATCGTACTAATATATATATATATATATATATATATATATATATATATATATATATATATATATATATAGGATTTATCATTTTTCATGTAACTTAATATAAGTTATGTTAAGTCATAACAAAACTACGTCGTTTTGGGGTTAGGTGAATTAATAAAGGGTGTTTTGATATTTTTGTATTTATTATATGAATTTTACCAAAAGATTCTTCATTAATTCACCTAACCCCAAAACTACGTCATTTTGGGAGTTAAGGGAATTAATGAAGGGTGTTTTGATATTTTTATTTTTGTATTTATTATAGGGTTAAATATCATTTTTGCCACGGAAATATTGATAAAGAGGCACTCAGTACCCGGAAGTTTTTTTGGTATCATTTTTACCCCGGAAGTTTACAAAAGGGAGCAAATATGCCCCATAAGTTTTTTTAAGGAGCAAATCCGGAAGTTTTTTTTAGGAGAAAATTTGCCCTACAAGTTTACAAAGAGAGCAACGATCCAACAGTCAAGATCAGCCGATCGGTAAGATCATTATGTTTGTAAACTTCCAGGGCAAAAATGATACCAAAAAAACTTCCGGGTGCTGAGTGCCCCCTTATCAATACTTCCATGGTAAAATTGATATTTAGCCCTTTATTATACTACCTCCGGTCCTAATTATGAGAACACTTTTGTAGTGCAATTTACACTACAAAAGTGTTCATATAATTAGAATCGGAGGGAGTATGAATTTGACTAAAACACACTTAATTAATTCTCTTAACTCCCAAAACGACGTAGTTTTGGAGTGACTTGACATAATCTTATGTCAAGTGACATGATAAACGATAAACTCATATATATAAAGTCGTATGAGTATACCTATGTGACTTAGCTTATTTGTTGAATGAATATACGTATGTTCATTAATTCGTCTATAGATTATTGAGTATGAATTTGTCGCTCTTCTTGTTTATAAGTTTTTGTCTCTCAAACATTTTGATGAATCTGATGAGAGATCAAGAAATTCGAAGAAAAATATGTAGTTATATATGACTTGGTGTGTATAACGGCGGATTCAGAAAATTACTGAAGGTGGGGTACTAGTGGCAGGGGATTTGAGCTGCCCCCGAAATTTTTTTAAAAGGATAGTTTTAAATGCTTTAAAAAATAAAAGAATATAAACAAGAAAAAAATATCAAAAACATATTCATGAAATCAAGTGAATACTGATGATGTAATAAGAGAGACAATTATTTTACAAACCTATCATTTAGAAAAGCAAAGTTAAGTGCTATTAAAAATGCAGCAACATAAATTACAATGAAAGTAGGCACTCAATAAGTTCAAGTACATATATTTTATATATTACAATAAAAGTAATTACAATGTCATTCTTCTAGGTCTTATTTTTTGGAATTCCATCATAATTGCCTTATTATCAATGCTATCAAATACATCTTTTTCAATATAAGGCACTAAACAATCATTTAACCATTCATCCCATATCCAATTACGAAGTGCAATCTTGATGTATTAAGGGTGGACATTTAATTTAAGGGTGGGCAAACATTCATGTAACAATCATTGAACCATTCATGTATTAATTTTCTTTTTAAAAAAATCCCAAATTTAATGGGGGCACTTATCCCCCAATCTACAACGTGGGTCCGCCCTTGTGTGTGTGTGTGTGTTTGAATTACCACACCCTAAACTATAGTTTTCAACCTACTTGGCCTTCTAGTTTCTCATAGAATGGAGGAGAGCAAAGAGAGCAAACGTAATAGCCTAGTTTTTAGCCCTTATATCTTACAATTATCTCATTTTTATACGCTCATCATGTAAACCCTTAATGTAATAAATTACTTCCTTAATTCTATTTATAAGAACTCAATAACCAAATTGTAAGGTTTAAGAAAACAGCTAAAATTGGTTTAAAATAATAAGTATATCTGAAATAAACTTTGTTTTTCAGGTATGTCCTTATTTATGAGGAGCAAATAATGGAGAAAAACAAAGTAAATATGAGTAGGGAAAATAACAAAAAAAAAAAAAAAAAAAAACTTTGACAAGTAATGACGAAACTTAAAAAGCAATTCACAATTCATTTTATGAAAAATACTTTATTTAGGATTTTACAATTTTAAATTTTTTTTTTGTCATTTTCCCATATGAGTAGCTCCTACCTTTTAATTAATGTACTACATATAATTAATTAGGGGTAAAAATATATTTAAAAAAAAAACAATTCAAATTTTGAATTATAAAGACCGGAGGGAGGGAGTAATTAATAAAGTACATCTCACTATTTTCTTACCTAAGATTTGATTCTTACAGAATTAAAAACGAATTTCTTCTGTTCAAACCATAAGTATTCTTTTAGAAGAATCTTTAGTACATAATATATGTTACTTGGAAGATAATTAATACATATTTATCAATTTTGTTTCAGTAATTAAAATTGAAATGTAACTCCTCATATTTATTATTTTTAACCTATATTCTTTAATAGAGATAAAATTAATTTTTTTAAATTTAAAATAGGTTTAATGAGTTAACCACCCCCAACCTAGAATATTCTTAAGTCACTTCAGCCTTAAGCCGAATTTTTGTCATGCCAGGAACATTGAGGTCAAAACCCTCTTAAGAAGTGCATGCACTTCTCAAAATTCCAATGTTAACCGATTTCCCTTAATCAGAAGTAATTTTTATTTTTAACCAGAAGTACTTACAAAAGTGTAGGTTAGAACCTTTATTCGATGACTTTGAATGTGAAGTAGCTAACAACGTAACACAGAAGACACAATAAAGAAAACACAACTAAGATCCTTTGTAACGCCTCATACGTACACCGCGTGCTCTGCGGATCTCCATGCATGGAAATTGGATCTCCATGTTCATGGTCAACCTTAGTTTTTATTTTGACCTTTATATATTGGTCAACCTTTGGTTACGTCATCGTTATTTCAGAATTTTTATATTTTGACATCATTCTAACATCTAGTTGTTTAGATGACAAGTTTTATTCATGAACTTTATTTTATAATTAAATGAATGCAAATTAATAATGAAAAACTCCCTAGCCAAAACAAATAATGCAAATTATAACAAAAAAGTGCGTTAAAGATGTGATCCATATATAAATATAGGGTTAATGTGCAGATTTGCTAACGAACTATTATCTGAGGAGCGTCTGGCACAAAAAACAATTGAAGGGACCAAATTGGCCAACGAACTATTAAAAAGTGGAAAAAAGAAAACCAAAGAACTATTAAAAAGTGAAAAAAAATATCAAAGAACTATTTTTAAAAAACAACTATTACTATTACGTTAAAATATGAGGCATTGGCGTACGTAGGACGGTGGCGGAAACGCTGGAGAAAAGAGCGGTTAAACCTTCTTGTTGGATAAGGTAAACATCAATAGAGATAGGACCCATGCGAGAGCAGGCGTTGTGGCAGCGGCGGTTGCTGCTTGTGGCATTGGAGACACGCAACCAGGGTGCAAGGCGCGTGTCAGTCGAAAGCAATGTGACCGCTAGATGAGTTCAAGAGAGTGAGTGGAACACCCAAAGAACAATGGAAGCTTTGGAGAAGGCGACGTCGCCGACACCGACGATCAATGGAAGACGAGAGACACCAAGACAGTGACAGGGTAATAGTTCATTGGCGAATCTGCTCAAAATTGTATGTTTTTTTTTTTCACTTTTTAATAGTTTGTTGGCCAATTTGGTCCTTTCAATTGTTTTTTGTGCCAGACGCTCCTCGGGTAATAATTCGTTGGCAAATCTGCACCTTAACCCTATAAATATACTAAAAGAATAATGTATTAGAAGACAAAATTTGATAACTTCGTCATAAAATAGATTGTCATTAATTGACTAGCGAGGAAATTTCATCACTAAATCAATTTAGTGACAGAATTTATCATTCGTATATGATTATAATACAAAAATGGTAGATTAGGGACAAGACTTAATTACGGAATTTGATGATTCTGCTGTAAAATAGGTTGTTCCTAATTAGTTAGAGACCGAAATCAGTTTAGCCATAGAATTTCATCTCTAATTTGCTGTGTTTTTTAATCTGGGTCAACTGTGTACATTATTATTAGTCCACAAGAAACTAACGAGGTTTAACTCATTAATAAATTTTTTCTTTAAATTATTGAATTAATTTGAATCTGTCCACTGCATGTCCATCTGCAGTATTGATGCATAAAACATTGAAGTTAGAATTGAGGAGTGAGGCCTGGGTAAGTTTGGTACGAGGGATTTCGATTGAAGGGGAAGGGAGGGAAAATTTTTGTAAGTTACATTTTGAAAAAAAAAATGGACAAATGAGGTTATAGGATTTTAATTACTTTTTCTTACTCTTTTATTTGGCATATTCTCGTTTTTAAAATTTTACAGCCCCATTCCTCTATTATTATTTTTTTAAAAAAAAAATCCTATTCACAAAACTTTCCTCTCCCATCTCTTCCAAATCCCTCATACAAAACAGGCCTAAATTAGAATCTTATATAAAGTTTTTTTTTTAAAAAAAAAAAAAAAAAAAAAAAAACCTAAATGTACTGTGCAATTTAATTTTGTCTAATTTCTTATTTTAAAAACAAAACAAGAAGGTCTAAGTACTTATTAGCTGTCATCCTCCCATTATTTTATGAGATCAGAGAAGTCAAAGTCACCATCACCCGATCCGGATTGAAATCTTATTTGGGCAAGTGGCTTGTTATAATATCTTATTATTAAAATTAACTAGTTATTATTTTATATATTTTAATATATCATATTTTTATGCCCAATCAATTATTGCATTAATGTCTTATTAGAATGAAGCATACATACCAAATGCGTCTCCAAATAACTCTATTCCATTATATATATATATATATATATATATATATATATATATATATATATATATATATATCTCTCTCTCTCTCTCTCTCTCTCTCTCTCTCTCTCTAAAAGACAATATGATCTTAATGAAAAAAAAAATGTTTTACAAGGAACCAAAACAAATACTGCATACATTCTGACTAATAAAATGACTATAAATAAAGGAAAGAATAACTTGAATAGGCTTCAATGTAAATCCCTTTAATAAAGCAAGAATTTCCTGCCAAGAGATGCTATTTAGAAGAGCAGGTTGTATGGGAATCCTCAGGAAAGCTTTGCTGACACAAGTTATGCTCAGCTGTTGTTGACGAGATGGTTCATGAAGATCTGAATTTGTAATCCAAAGAATAGCGGCTCTCAAACATCTAACATGGAATGAAGTACCAGAAATACTTGCATTCTTCCAGATTGTTATAATATGGATTACAGTTATATCCATATTATTAGGGATTAAGTTAGATCCATAATTGTAGGGTTTCCTGTTAGCTTTTCTCTTGTATATATACCCATGTATTTATCTTAATTAATACGACTTTTAGATTCTCAAATTACATGGTACCAAAGCTAGGTTAGGTTACTAATTCTTTCCTATCAATTTTTTTTAGAGCTCCTGTTTGTCAGTCACCTGGAAAGAGAGAACATTCGCATGCTACAGTACCGAGAGAGCCAGAGTTCGAGGTTTGTTCTTGGCAGCGTCTGACGACACGCACCCCAGTGCCGGCATCTCCTCCCTCCGATCGACGCTTTCCCGGTGGTCCAATCGTGTTCTGACTAAGCGTGATCGTCACGCGCCGTCACAAGTTCGAACGGGTTTTCCACGTACCTGCTCGTGCATCATTTTTTCGGCGAGACTCGGTGTTTTCTTCTCTTCTCCGGTGTCGAGCGATCTAATTTGTGGATCTTTGAATTCACTCTTGGTCATATTTGGCCGTTTGCCTCTGATTTGTGGATTTCGAACTCCCTTTCTGGTCTTGTTGGACGTTATTTGGCCCTTTGGACGCTCTACTTCTTGGCCGTTTGTGGAGTCTCTTGTTTCCTTTGTGTGTGGCCATTTGGTTCCCTCTGATCTGTGGATTATTGCCATTTTTGCATCTGGACAGTGAAGGCCGTGTTTGGCGTTTGGTACTTCTTGGCCATTTGTCTTTTTTTGCAAGGAATCTTTTTTTTTTATCTCCAAATCTGCTGCTCCGATTTCATCTGGCTTGGTCATTCTGGTTTATTTGTTGGTTCCCAACATCGGTATTCCTCATTTTGCTTGCTACTTAATATCCTGTTTTTTGGTTAAATTTCTATGACTGAATCCAAGACATCCGAGATGCTGCCTATGTCTGCTAAAATTACTGATTCCAAATTAAATTGGACCAACTATTCTGATTGGAGTAAAACTGTTAGAGTTTATCTATTGGGTGTTGAAAATGAAGCCTATTTAACTAAGGATCCTCCTACCAGTGATGATGAGACAAGTTTGGCTTGATCTAGAGCAGATGCTCGTCTTTTCTTTCAAATCTGTCACTCTATTGAACTACGGATTTTGTCTTCTGTAAGTCACTGCAACACTATGAAGGAAATTATGACGTATCTTGACTTTATGTTCTCTGGAAAAGGGAATTTTACTCACATTCACGAAGTTTGTAAAGGATTTTATCGCTCTGAGCAGCAGGGTAGTCCCTTGAAGGATTTCTTCATAGACTTCAAGAAGTTGTATGAAGAGATGAAGGTACTTATGTCTCCTCAGGCTGATCTTCAGACTCGTATCAAGAATCTGGAGTTTCAAGCTATCATCAGTTTCCTTGAAGCTCTTGACCCATCTTATGACACCATCCGCTCTCAGATTATGTCCAGTCAGGAGCTTCCATTTCTTGACGATGTGTTCTCACAAGTTCTTCGTGCTGATAGTTTGGTTCGTTCATCTATAGATCCAAATGCCAGTGCTTTGGCTGGGCGTGGTCCCTTTGAGAACAAGAATTATGGATCGAAACAAGACACCAATGCTCCACCCCTAACTTCTGGCAATATTATCTGTAACTATTGCAAGGAACCTGGTCATATTAAGAAGAATTGTCGCAAATTGCAGAATAAACGTCAGCGTGATCAGCAGCGTGGCCTTACTCATATTGCCCAGACACCTGATTAGTCTGATTCTGGTCCATCATCTGCAGAGGCTCTCGCTACAGGTACTTTGTCTTCTGGCCTTGCTATTTCTATTAGTCCATAAAACATGAATCATAAGAATAATGGAAAACATAAGACTAGATTCATTGTTCTGATGTAAATAAAGAAAATTGTCTAAATGAAGAAGAGTGTCCTTGAACCAAGATATCAAGGCCTCATAATCTAGTAGAAGTACTCTTATATGAGCAAGAGAAAACCAAGCTGCCCTTGAAGTTTGGAAATGAAAGAAACTGTGATTTACTTATTCATCTTCCTCACATCCAAACTGACAATAGCCGCCATAATTTATATGTTGTTTTTGAAGAACATCTGTAGCAAGAAGAGCATTGTGAAGTAATTTTCATAGCAACAGAAGAAATTTTGGCATGATAGGTAACTTCCATAGCATTTCCCATAATTTATTATTAGTTGACTGTGGATTGTGATAGTTATTGATGAGTACTATTTATGCCATGTTTTCCCTATACTGTGTGACTGTTTTGTGAGTTGAATATGAGCCTAAAAGCATGTTATCTGAGCAATTATGTTATAATTCATGCATATATGGAAATATAGGATACATCTCATAAGTTACGACGAATGCATAAATATTCTGTACATGTGCATAAGAAGAAAGCAAGCTTAAGGATTTATTATGAACGCACATAGCACTACCGATACATGCTATAGCATCGGGTTAGCCATATCAAGCTGCAATACAATGCAACTCATACGCTATAGCAAAGTAAAGGAAGCAATATTGTGTGCCGTATGTTCTAACTTTTCCTCGAGGTTTTTCAGGAATTAAGTGCAGGTTAATGGATGGACGTTAGTTCACGATTAGATTGTCAACATATTGGAATAGAAGATGCGGAGGATCGAAGATTTAGATTTGGAGAATCCCACAAAATCAGCAGAAGCAATCTATCGAATTTGGAAAGATAAATCAGTTGGACCTGACAGTTTGGAAAGATCCAAATCACTGAACTTACACCGCAAGTAAACCTGATTATAAAAGGAAAAGATGGTTAACCCTAAAAGCATTCGAGTCGTGGAGAGCCCAAGAACATTCCTATTCGACCAGGATCGAAAGAAGAGGGAGAGAAGCACTAAGCACAAAAACTCCAGGAGAACCCAATTCCTTTCTTGTAGTAAGACAGAGATAAGAAGACATGGAATTGTCAAGTGACAGGCCTCTCCTACGCCGTCGAAACCTCTGCCAAGATTTCTTTTTTTTCTTTTCTTAATTTTAGTTAATCTTTTGTCATGGGCTATTCTGTTGTGGTCTGTTTAGTGATTCCCTCGTCAGTCATGAACTAAACCTCCTGTGGTTGAGCGAGGATGAATTCTTGAGTGTAGAATGAACTCAGTTTGCTAGTACTTATTTTTATAAATTCAATTTGTTTATTAGTATTCTTAATTTATGTCGGTTAGCAGAAGCTAAGGGCTAGATCAGTGGCCTCGTCTTACTGGAAGAGACTCAAGGTTAGACATCTGATAAGCAGTGTTTCCTGGGCAAGCTGGTGCAAGACTTGACCTATCATTGTACGCTTCAGGCATGGGTCTACTGCTCATAACCTTAACACCTTGATTTGAAAAGATAACCTTAACTAGAAAATCGCCATAGGCATTTGGGAGAAGTATAGTTTAGGTTGTACGTATAGGACGCGGAAGCTTTTGTATAACTTAGTGGTGGGTTAACTGGATAATGTTGTGAAAGGCGGCTATGCTATAGCATTGCAGAAGTTGTGCAGCATAATTGCTATAGCAATGTGTTAAGGCAACTGGGGGATTAATGCACTTAGGATGAAATCTGATGCTCAACCCATTTTTTACTGATATCTTCTTATGACTACAATCCTTTGTTATTTTCTGTCTTATTAATTATAATCACAAAAATCTCAACTCAATCATATTTATTCTTTACACAACTGTTTGTGTGAATCTATGTCATCATTGGTATCTCAGTCTCTACTCTTGATTACTTGTTCGACTGGTTCACTTGCCAATAAGGAAATTGACCAACAATTATCCATGAGAATTTGAATTCCATCCTTGACCTTATAATACTTTAATGTATTTACCTTGCCAATGAAAAACTATCTGGGACATCTATCAAGCAGGGATAAAGGAATGCTGAGTATTTGATTCGGAATTTCCTACAGGTACATGGTTCAAATCAAAGAATGATTCCATTGAATAGGATTCCAAGGAGAAGAGACATGCATTAATAGATCTTCCACTCGATTGATAATGCTAACTGAGTTATGATCCGATTGCATTGGGCACCATAACCAATGGTTGAATAAAATGGATGAACCATTACCGACGTTCCATTGCAACTTGTCAAGAATTAGACTAGCATTGTCAACGACGCCCTTCCATATCCAAGATGAGTTATAAGGTAGCTTAATAATGAAGTTTGAGTTTAGGTCAATGTATTCAATCTTCAATGTCTGCCCTAGTAATAAGGATGAGTCAGCTCAGAGAACTCTCCACAACTGTTTGGCTAGGAGAGCTTGGTTAACCGATTTAAAAGGCCTCAATCCTAAACCGCCTTTATCCATCGATTGGAAAAGAATATCCTTTTGAAACAAATAAATTTTCCTCTTATCACTATTTGTTCTCAAGAAAAACTTCAAAGCAAGAGTCTATTTTGTCACAAATATAATGAGGCAAGCTAATGCAAGATAAAACATGAGTATTTACTGTTGCCAAAGTGGATTTAATCAAAGTTAACCTAGAGGCTTGAGAAAGAAGATTCACCTGCCATGCATAAGTTCTTTTTTCTATGGAAGAGACGACTTGCTGATAAATCACTTCCTTGCTTCGCCCAAGATCAATCCAAGTCCCAAGGTAACCCATCTTTGATTTTAATCGAAACCCAAGAAGTTTTGATAACGTGGACTTTTGAGAAAAAGTGACATTGGGACTAAAGATAAGGAAGGATTTTGATTTATTCTAGAATTGACCAGACCATATTGCATACATATTGAGGACCATTTTCACAGCACATACATTCAGATCAGAAGCCTCAAAAAAGAACAAGGAATCATCAGTGTAATAAGTAAGAGATGGGTTTAGCTTGCTGACAGATTTTAACACCCCTCAAGAAACCAGAAGACTCCAACTTGGCTATCATACAAGAGATAATATTTGCAGCCAAAATGTAAATATATGGGGATAAAGGGTCTCCTTGCCTAATACCTTTATTGGGCATGATCTCACTAGTCAATTTACAATTAAATTGCACCTGGTATTAGCTAGTGGAAAGACATTCAGAAATCATATTGACCCATTTATCTAGCAAATTCATGCTTTGCAAGACTACTATAACAAAATTCCAGGATAGCTTGTCAAAAGCTTTTGAGAAGTCTACCTTAAGTGCATCTATTTTCTTTCTACCTTCCCGTGATGAGTGAATTTGAGCCAACAAGTCATAGGCTAAGAGAATATTATCATAAATTACTCTTCCTTTGAGAAAAGCACATGGATTTGCAGATATTACCCTGGGTCGAGATAAATTGAGACGATTGCTGAGAACTTTAGATATAATCTTGTAGATTACATTGGAAAGGTTTATAGGTCTGAAGTCTCTGGAATCTTGAGGTCTCTCTGTTTTAGGTAGCAGTATAATGATTGTCTTGTTCATGGATTTAAGCAAATGTTCATTCTGCCAGAAGTGATGAACCAAACATATGATATCTGAACCTACCAAATCCGAATGCTTCTGATAGAAATGAGCATGAAATCCATCAATACTTGGTGCACTATCTTTAAGAAGATTGAACACTGCTCCCTTAATTTCTTGATTTGTAAGGGGCTGCATAAAGTGGGATATTTCAATTGAAGAGAGGGATGGAATTGGGAGATGATAGAACTTAAGGAAATGAGAGATTTTGAGGAAATTAAAAGAGAAGTAGAAAAAGGGAAATCTAGAGCAGAATCTGAACTCTAGCCAACACAACAATTTTCAATATCATATATTTCATTCATAATCCTTTAAAAACATAATACAATATATTTATAGTCTCCTGCCTTTGCCTAACTATAACTTCTCATCATAACTTCCCTAATGCAGATAAGATACAAAAACTATCACAACTTCCATAAATAGATAACATTTAATAACTTCCCTAAACAATATAACTACTCCTAACTTCCCCTGAGTATCTAAACCAGAATATGACATGTGTCCCTAACAGGAGATGTTGAAACCCTTTCATAATGTCCTCCACAGAAGATTGATTTGGTTCTTGACATAAACTCTGAAAATGAGATAGAGCCATTTCTGAGAGTTCAGATTCATTAGATGTCTATTGGCCATTAGGTTTGAGAAGGCTTCTAATTTAGAGGAGGATCTTTTGTTAACAGTAGCATGAAAATAGGTTGTATTCCTTTTCCCTTAAAAGTACCATTTCAACTTAGCCCTTTAAGCTCAAAAACTAGCTTCACAACAATACAAATATTCAAGGTGATGTTTGGTATCTTGTAGCATACCCATTTTGACAGAATTAGGAACACCCTCAAGTAATATTTCCTTGGAAATGTTATTCAAGACTTGATCCACTTGAGCAATTCTGGCATGCAGATTACCAATACAAGATTTACTCCATTGAGAAAGAGTCTAGAGAGTTCTAGATAACTTCGTATGAACACGAAAAGATGGGGATCCTGAATCTGACTGATTCCAATGATTTCTGAGATTAGCTTCATAGTCCTGGAAAAGGAACCAATAATTCTCAAATCTTCTTTGTCTATTCTTTTTGAAAAAGTTCTCAGAGGAATAAAGAATGGGACTCTGATCAAAGGCTATTGGAAGAGTAACAACGTTGAGGATGTAAAAGCTTGCAACCAATCTGAATTAAGGACATATCTAATCTTTAAAGAATGACATTATCATCCTTTCTATTATTAGACCAAGTAAAAGCAGGACCATATTGAGAAATCCTCCTGAGATTATATTCCTCTAAACATTGTTGGAATATAGAGATACTAGTTGAGGATCCGGAACCTCCAGATTTGTTGTGACTTGACAAAATTTGATTAAAGTCCCCTATCATTAATAACTATGTTGCACCGACCGACATTGATATAAAATACGATACAACTCGACACTCCGATATGTTAATTCTAAAAAAATCTAAATTTTGACACGTTAGGATACGTTTTAATATTAAATATATATAGTATAATTTACATTTAATACAAAACATCCATAAAGTGTAAAGTTAGACTACTCACAAATTCAATTATTTATAACATATAAGAATATAAATGTAAAAAATATTTATAACTATTTACACAACTTGAAATAAAACATGAAAAAAAATTCATATAACAACATCTATCCTACATTACACAATTAAATCATTAAAAATAAATTAGATAATAGTTATAATTTTAATGATATCTTATATTTAAACATGAAATTTTGTGGAGTTTTTTATTTATTATAATTTTAATATAAAATTTTAAAGGAGAAAGTGAGGACATATGTCTTATCTATCTTATATAGATATTAGATACTTGAAAAATGGAATAATAGTACTTGACAATAAAAGCCTAACATCTCATTTATCTATCATCCATCTATGAAGTGACCGATGGGTAATTGTTGGGAAAAACAAAAAACCAATGGGTAACCCATCTACCCCAATAAAAGACAAAACTTGCAACCTTTGGATAAAGTAAAGGTCATAAAAAAAACTAAAACACGGGATAAGACAACAACAGTTTCCCTCTCCCTTTCTAAACCAGATCTACAATGCTATTTCTCCATCCAACAAGCTCGTGTTCGAACGTTGAAAGAAGCTGATTTTCGTTTTTGTTTTTTGAAGATCTTATTAGTAATAAAAAATGAATATCTCCCTCTCTAAACGGTATTGACGCATGTCGGATCGTATCGGAGTGTCGAACTCGTTCAAGTCCATGCTTCATAGTACCAAGGATGATCAATGGATTTGCTGGGTTGTTTGATCCGATCCCAAAGAACATATTTAAGATGGGAATAAGGAGAACCATATACAAAGGTATTAAAATAAGAAAAGGAAGCTTCACTACTAGATACTTGACAATGACAAAAGAAGGGGGATTGATCAACAATTAAAACATTCAAGGAGCTCTTCTAGCAGACTAAAGTACCACCCCCTTTCTTTAAAGCATCAAAACCAGAGAAGCAACTAAAACCTAAGAATTTAAGCAGTTTACAAGCAGTTTCAAAAGAAATTTTAGTCCCCAACAGACAAACGAAATCAGGTTCATGAGAACTTATCGACTACTTGCACTGTTGTACTGCGTGTAGCATCCTAAATTTTGAGATTTAAAATTTGTAATATTGAATGGGAATATAATTATGAAATTTTGGTTTAAAATAATTATAAGAATAATTATTGAAAAATTATGAATTTATTTTCCTTTTAATATTTTAAAAATAAAACCGAGGAAATATTTGCAGGTAGGATAATTATGGAATGGAACTCATCTAACCATGTAACCCATGAACCCAATATATGTATGCAATTACCCAACCCATTTGATTTCAATCAGCCAACAACCAAACCCCACGGCCCAATATAATGCTTCAAACCTAACCTATTAAGTGCTTCAATTCCTCAATTCTCCAGCGTGTTCCCTATCATTCACGGCCCATAACTCAATTAATACCCCAACCCATTAAGCTTACTTTAGCCTCTTATCCCTCATGCAAACACAACAAGAGAAACAGATAATTATTAAAAAAAAAAAAGAGACAGATCAGATGCGCAGAGAAATCACAGCGTGATGCAAGCACGTTAATCACTAAAACACATTAAGAAGCAGGGAAATACATCAGCAAAACCCCGGAAACACTGAACCACGCTAATAACCCTGCTCCCAGCGTCAATTCCGAAAACAGCAAAAGGAAATCACGGTCAAACCTGGCATCACAGTGTGAGATCACCAGCAGTGACAGTTCCATGCATCTCAACCTTAACGCTTTAGACCGTTGGCTTATTCCTTTAGACTGGACCCTTAAGTCTTTATTTAAGGTGTTACCTTGACTCTCATCCATTGCAAACTAAGTTTGGGAGTGAGAGGAAGATTTAAAACCCAGCAAGAGTGAAGAACGTGGTCTCTGTTTTTAAACCAGAAAAACAGAGGCGATTTTCGACGTTGAAAAGTTGTGCTCAAACGTGCCCAAAACCGAAGGTAAGTCTTTGAGTTTTCTCCTCCTTCTTGCCATGATTCCACACGAGGTTGCTGCCTATAGGTCTTGGTTTTAGGGGTTTAAATAGAGGATGTTTGACATGTCTCACGATGGAATATAATAGGAAGTTGCTGTCAAAACCGTGCTTATTGGCTGTCAAAGCGTTGTTGTACTTAATTATTATGTATATATATTAGTTAGGAACCAAGGAACCTAGCCTTCTTATATATATATATAGATAAGCATGTGTGTGTAAACAAAGATAGGAAAGCATTGTTGCATATGGGTATATATAAAGCCCAAACTTGCCGTCATAACTTGCTGATCTATTTATATACTTAAAAAAAAAAAAAAAAAAAAAAAAAAAAAAAAAAAAAAAAAAAAAAAAAAGCTATACAGATAAGAGAAGGGAAGGAATATATGTGTGTGTTCGTAACTACATAAGGAAGAAAGAAAAGAAAACTGACATGGTATGTATATATTTGTGGTTTTGGTTATTAACCTTTTTGCTTGCTGTCATATTTTGTTTTATTATATATGTCACTGGTTTGAAAGCTAATAAGATTTTTTTGCTCGAGGAAAGCTAATAAGATTTGAGTGGTGATATATAATTATGTGTGGGAGTTGCTGCCTTGGGTTCATTTGTTACCTTTTATATATATATACAACGTGGTATTGGGAAGAAAAAAGAAGAAGAAAACTTTGATATTATATACCGATTTTTTTTTTTTTAGGAAAATTTTAAATGCATTAAAAAAACAAAAGAATATAAAAGGAAAAACAAGACCAAATATATTACAATAAAAATAATTACAATGTCATTCTTTTAGGCCTAATTGTTTGGAATTCTATCATAATTGCCTCATTATCAATACTATCAAATACATCTTTTTCAATATAAGCGCACTGCGAATCATTCAACCATTCATCTCCTATCCTATTACGAAGTGCGATCTTGATGTATTTCATAGCTAAAAATGCTCTTTCCACGAGATCTTATTCTTCTGGCAAAGTTAATCTTAACTTTACAAGTAAATAAACCAAAGGATACACATATGTTTTTTCTTTTCAACCATCCTCTTGGCAAGATCGCCTATTCCTTGCAAATTCAAAAAATCGGATCAAGTTGCACATCAACAATATACGTGTCGAGCTGATATTCAAGCGTGACAAAATCATTCCAATCAAAATCTGAAGGATAATAGTGGGCAAATTCACACAACTTATTCTTGTCACAGGATCGAACAATGTACACAGACTTACCAATGATTAGTAATGTAAGCTCCAACGTGTGTCCCCTGGTCGTGACAAACTCATTTCTTGATTCAAGCCTCTCCCTGATTGAACATCATCGCTTGCAATACTTTTGACCAATTCTTCCAACTGCTTTTCTCTCAAAATATCTGCTCTTTTGCAAGAAGCACCAACTTCATTACACACCAATGGTATAAAATTAAAGAAGTCAGTCAATGCATAAACCTTTTTTACACAAGCTACTAGAGCTAACTGAAGTTGATGTGCAAAGCAGTGAACATAGTAAGCAGAATTATTTTCAACTAAAATAAAAAAAGAGGAGGAAGAAGAAGAATGAGCCGGATGGAAATGGAAGGCATAGAAGGACTTTTAAAAATAAAATAAAATAAATTAAAAAATTAATTATTTTTTTATTTAAAAAAAAATCAAGGGGGGGGGCACGTGCCCCCTTCTTCATTACTTGGGTCCGCCTCTGTGTATATATAGTTTGGAAATCAAGAGGGATTTTGCTGTCATTTTTTTTGTTTTATATGTCGCTGCACACCATACATATGTGTGTGTATATATATATTGGTGCTATATATATATATATAAAAGAAAAAAAATGAGACAAGATTTTTGCTGTCATGTGCTAAGTATGTATATATATATAAGGTTGCTTGCCTATTATTGGTTCATGCACGAGTCTTTGCCCATAGGTAGACCTTAAATTGTACGAATTCATAATTGTATGATTTATATTGGTAAACATATGATTTTATATGATGGTTGCTTGCCTATTATGGTAATTTTGAAAGCATGATTAAAGTTTATTTTGACTTTACAACATGATTGTTATCTATTCAATTGTTTAGTTTGATATAAGGGTCAAGGTGTAGATTTGCCAACCAACTATTACCCGAGGAGCGTTTGGCACAAATAACTATTGATGGGACCAAAATTGCCAATCAACAATTAAAAAGTGAAAAAAAAAAAAAAACACAATTTGAAGCAGATCGCCAATGAACTATTACCCCATCATTGTCTTGGTGTCTCTGTCTTCCATTGACTGTCACAGTGTCGGCGACGTCAGCATCTCCAAAACTTCTATTGTTGCTGGGTGTTCTACCCACCCTCTTGAACTCATCCAGTAGTCCACAGCGTTCGACTGGCACGCACCTTGCACCCTGGTTCCATCTCTCCGATGCCACAAACAGCAACCACTGCTGCCACAATGCCTGCTCCCATGGGTCCCATCTCTTGGTGTTTTCCTTTTCCAACAAGAAGGCTTTAACTCGCTCTTTTCTCCAAATAAGCGTTTCCGCCACCGTCCTACGCCAGTGCCTCATATTTTAACTTAATTGTGATAGTTTTTTTTTAAATAATTATTTGGTTTTTTTCACTTTAAATAGTTATTTGGTTTTTTTTTCACTTTTAAATTGTTGATTGGCAATTTTGGTCCTCTCAATAGTTATTTGTGCCAGACGCTCCTCGGGTAATAGTTGGTTGGCAAATTTGCACCTTCACCCTTGATATAATTTATTAGAGACAATTGTTGAGTCTAGAAGGAGATAAATATAACTCCTTCCATTAAGATAAAATTGACATCAAGAAAGTTGTTCTAGTACTTATGATATTAACATGAGAAATGAGATAGCATTGTTGTCTAAATAAAATAATCTCAACTAAGAGCTGGTATTATGGGAACATAAAGAACAAAACAAAGTTAATGATTGTTTATAGGCTAAATGACAAATTTAGAAATTCTCATAAATGTTATTGCATTGTTTTGTTGACTATAAAGAGATTCTCTATGAGTAAGATGTCTATATTAATCTTGGTAGATATCTCATGAGCCATTACTCTTTTTCATGAACATATGCATGGATATTAGGTCATCACTGAAAATGTGTATATATAAGTTTTGCATATATTTGTAAAATAATGATATTCTAAATTAGGGCTATCAAGCTATCAACTTTAAAGCCATAAAGTAATGGACATATAAAGTTTAATGTGTCTATAATTATAGACTTGATTGGAGGCAGTAATAGATACACACTTGCCATTGGTTATGTTCTAATAGATGAAATACTTCATCCTACTTATAGTTGGCTCTTCACAATACTTGAATACTATTTTCTTTATAATTAAGTAGTGTCATTTAACACAGAAGTGGGTAATTTAATCTGATAAACAGATTAATATAGTGAAGTCAATTAAAAGAGATGGATGACATGATGGATATATGATTGGAGACAGTAACTTAGCGTATAGGCCAAGTTTTTCTCTTAAGGAATGCACTCAAGACAACAATATATCTTAAGATGAGATTCCAAAAAATTTACTTTTAGACCCTTTTAAAATATGAAAGTTGGAAGCTCAGTTTATATATAATTGTCTTATAAATGAAAGAGTGTGGAAGAAAAACATTCTGAGAGACTAAGACTGCATATTTTGATGGAGATACAGGTAGATCTTGTGAATTCTAATGAGCTGTCCATTTCATTTTAGGAATTGTGTGGTAATTTTGAAATGCCAAATTATTAAGAAATGACATGATTAATGGGAGTGATCAAACTCATTCAGGATGACCACACATAACGGATTGTATCCTCTAATCGTGACGGAACATAACACTCTCCTCGTTTAGATAAATGTGAAACATAATATGATGTTCTAACATTTTCAATTAGTCAAGTTTGAAATAAGAAGTATTAACATTAAGGACTCTATCAATTATAATTAGGAAAAGTATCCCAAAACAAACAAGGAAAATTTGAAATTGATAGATGTTGCTCTTATTATACAACTTCAATCTATTAATAGATTGAGTTAAGACCAATCACAATTTAAATTTGACAATTATTGGTATCAACTATATCAGGTGCTTCAAGTAATCTGACTAGAACCTAAATATTGAGATTAACTCGAAATTCTAAATAAAGGCAATAATTCATTAAGAAATACAATCATGTAAAGTTGTTGGTGTGCAACATCATGTATGAGATCTTAAGGTAGACAACAACATGTAGATATATTTGTAAAATTGTTGGTGTGCAACATTGAAAAATACAAAGAAACTTGTTTGCTGAAAGTTCTCTATCAAAGGAATTAATATAGTGAGGTATTTCCTCCTAAGTTGATATATAGATCCTTCTCATGATGTTTAATGCCTTTTTTCAATTGGAATATTATTGATGTCTTTCCACACAAGGAGAGGTGTGTATGAATTAGAAGAAAGGGTCAAATAAATTTTGAGGAGAATTTAGTTAGCAAAACTAAGAAACCTTCCTCACAAGCATGCCTCACATTAGTGATAAATAAGGTGTTATGATGTAACCTATAATAATAAGGTTGAAAGCATCATAATCTTGTTCGTATCACTAGATTAATGGGAGTTGAGTCATTAATATTGAACAAAGGGACGGTTCATTTATTGCTTGTGTTTTTTTTACTCAAGGTGTTACAGATAACACAATCACTGTTGTACATATTTGTGATATGACTAGATTAAGTGTGGCATTCTTTTAGAATACCTAAAGAGATTATTCTCAAAATACTTGAGAATGTCATAAGTAACCTATGATCACAATCATTTGAAAATTCATGGATAAATAGTGGTTGATGTATGTAACATCTATTATGAGAATATGATTTAATTGCCTATGTCTCTAATATCATTGTATTTTGATCCTTCCAATTTAATTTCTTAGGTGTAGGCTTGCTTGAATGTACACTCAAGTAGGCTAGCTATGTCAATGTAAGGGAAATTTAGGAGGATCATGAAGTATATTCTTGCTTGAATAATCAAGTCATGAAGTACAATACAAAATGTACATTAAGTCTCATGCTCTACATATAGGAGAATAATTAACTCTGTTTAGTTTAGTGTGGTGTACATTAAATGAATTGCATGCATTTAGAGAGATTAAAGGATCAAATATATTATTTGTGAGATGACTCACATTAAGTAATCTAGATGAGGTATTATCAAATGATGAAATTCAAGTTAGAGTTTGTTATCTCAAATTAGTACTTAGTTATCGAGATTGACAAACATTTAAGTAGAAACCGAATAAAAATTTAAGTTTTATTCTTTAAGTTATAACCTATTAAGTAAGGATGCTGCTATATGATACACAAAAGGTACTACTCGACCTAAAAGGACTTATCGCCATAATTCTAGCAGCATGGCATTAATTTATCTAAATAGGGCAACTGAGATATAATTTACAGGCCAAGTGGGAGAATGTGAAATATTTTATTAAATATTAGAATTATTATTAGTTATTAAATAGGTAAATAATAAAATATCTTGAGTGTGGTCCATAAGTCAGAACTAGACCCAAATCAAGATTACGGTAAATTTTTAGTCAGCCAATTGGGTGGGAATAGGCTAGGCCCATACCAAGCGGCCTACAACCCTACTTATTTAGGGCGCAGTCGAGGGACTTTGTTTGTTAAAAAGGTCATGCCAAGACCTATTTAAAGGCCTAAATATGTAAATAGGTCAGACTTATTTTGTTAAAGCTGGACATGTAGGCCTTCAGGCTGGCCTGTTTAAATATTAAATAAATATATTTTTTTTTTGCTCAAGTATATAATTATATTTATATCATATAAATAAGATAATATTTATTGTTTTTCATTCTTATATTATAATTTCAAGATATTTTTATATAAGTTTTGATAGGTTTAAAGTATAAAAGCTATTTATGGCGCCGAGGCACTGTAATATGAGGCTTTTTAAAGGCCTACATTGTAAGTAGCGCTTTAAAAAGCGCTTTTCGCCGACCAGGCGCTTATGAAGGCTCGGAGCCTGAAAGAAAAAAAGCTTGAATTCAAGCTTAGACCCAGATCTGCGCCTCGCTTCTCATTCTAGCTCAGACCTATTTAGCTAAAGTCTGATCTGACCTGACCTATTTCCATGCCTATGATAGCCATTTAAGTGACATCTTTGATGATGAAATTACGCACATGATGTTTATGGCTGATTGAAAATCCAAAGCGACAGAAAGCTTAGTCTACTCTCAGCTAGAGGTTCCTTGATTGGCGACGACTCTTAACTCAGTTGCATCGCTGTGCCAGACAATTAGTCAGAAGAGACCTGTCAATAATCTTCTAAATTTGTTTCTATTTTGCAATTTTCTTTTAATAGAGTCTCTGAATTTTCTCATGATTAAAGCTTAGCAATGTCGAAAGGTATTCCTTACAAGTCTTCGGCTAGTATTTAGAACCCTATCATGCAACTTTTGTAGAACAGGGATAATTTGTGTCTTGTTTTTGTATTCCATGAATTTTGTCCTACAATTTTTGCCTACGTTTCGACCCTTGCCATGCAACTTCTGTGGAACGAGGACAAGGCGAAGGAATTCAATCCGACTTTGTAAGCAGTGTCCTCATATTTCTTATTCTTTTCTTTCTTTTATGTACATGGATTAATTTTTTGTCTACAATTTACGTTTGGTTTTGCAAATTGGCATCAAGGTTCACTTTAATCCTTAATATTAATAGAATTATTTTCATTAAAAAAAAATTGATTATGAAATTAAATGTTGTCACATTAATCTTTAATTTACATTTATTTAAAATAGAATCTAATAAATATGATCTTTCAACATAACAACTTATCCTTAAAAAATATAAACATATATAGTACATTAAAGGATTATATTTTATACATGTTTTATTTACATTTAATTACACAATTATTATTTAAATGCGTTGAATTGGTATTTTCTATTAATAAGACTAATGATATTAACATTAAATGACTAAAAATACATTTTATAAAATTACGATGCTAAAATAAGAATTGACGTAAATTTAAAGAACTAAATGTATACAATAACCATTTTTTGGAGTCTAAATGCTATCAAGCAAAAAAAAAAAAAAGGGAAAAGTCCTTTAAGGAATTAAGAAATTAAAAAATGTTAAAAAAATCTCATAGAAAATTATGATGTCAAAAAAGTATCATTAACAACTCTTTCAGTAGGTGATCAACAACTTCATCGATGAGTTTTAACAATTCATTGAGATCTTTTTGGCATCAGAATTTTCTGTGAGACTTGTTTAACATTTTCATAATTCTTTGGTTTAAAAAAATTATGTCCTAGGTGACATAACTCAAGATCTGGATCTTGTCCTTACCATTCAAAAAACAAAGAATATCCTAGGTTAACCCAAGCCCACATGTTGTGCATTTCACTTTGGGCCAAAAATCCAAAGCAAAATCAAAACCATAATGAAATCAAACTCAAATTTTTCACCAAAAACATAAATCAAAACCAATCAGTCAGTGTAAGCCCCAGGCCCGAAATCCAAAATCAATTTTTCGTCGTCTACCAGACTACGAGGTTGAAGGGTGCAAGCTTGCGTCTTCTGTGAGAGACAGGGGTAGTCGTTGCAGCACTTGAAAACGAAAGAAAGAATGGCGATGAGTGGTAGCAACCCAAAGGACTTGGCTGTGGGGTGCTTGCTATCGATCAAGACCACCTTAGGCGACGAATTCGAAGCACAAGTTATCACATTTGATCGCTCTTCGGACATCCTCGTACTTCAGGAAAGTTCCAAACCTGGATCTCATCGAAATATTCGGTTGTTGAAGGCTAATTATGTTAAAGATTTCACATATTTAGGTCAAGCAGAAGACCCACTTGATCCAAAGAACTGCTTCCTTGACCTTAGTTCTCTCCAAGCTAGGGAAGAAGTAGCAATCAGGTTTTTTTTTTTTTTTTTTTTGGTGCTATTTGGATTCTGAAATCATTTCACGTTCAATTTTTTCAGTTTTGTTCTTTCTCAATGTTGTGCCTGCGTTATTCGTTAGAATAACTTGTGATCCCAGATTATTTTGATCTTTAGACAAGCAGAGGCTGATGCTGAGAGGATTGGTGTAGGTGTTACCAGCGAGGCGCAAAGTATTTTTGATGCTTTGTCTAAAACGTAAGTTCTGTGCCTTTAATTTAGCTTGCAATGAAATTGTAACCTCATTTCCGTAATTACTAATTATTGAATTTGAACAATGTGGAATACATGTTAACACAATTAGTATAATTGACTGGAAGAGGGTGTATGGTAACTGAGCCAGCTTATGAGTATCATCGTGGCTTGTAAACGATAACTAATGTTACTCTAGCATTTCAATACACCTTTGATATATCATGTTCATCAGCACAGATTTACTGATATGCTTTATGTAAATAATGTTACTCTAGCTTTTCAATACACCATAATCGTAGTAAATGTGATGTGCACCTTGGAAGTCCCCGTGTCAATTATTGGGGAAAGTGGCTTTTTGGTTGGCAGGTTCATGGTTAAAGGATAGGTCTGTAAATAGAGAAAAAGACTGTACAAACTCTACTATGTATATGCTTATTCTTAAAAATTAGTCTGCTAATGTAAAGTTTTAGATAATGGATATGTAGAAGTTAAAATTAATTCATGCTGTTTTAATTTCCGAACTTCATTTGTTACTAAAAACTGGCTCGGCATTCCCCATGAACCGAACCTGCAAGCCTGACAACGCTATAAAAAGAAATGTAGTCATAGCAGCCGAAATAAGTGGTGTTAATGTGATACATGTCATCTGGCAAAATTCCTGTACCTGACCTTAAATATAGTACGAGTATATTTTATTTATATATTTAATAAAAAAAACAACTGACCTTGAATATTGAGTTATGTCAAGTGATTTTTCAGAATATTCTTGTTCTGATTTCAGTCTCTCCTTGTCTTTCAGTTGTACCTGTGTTGCTGTCAGATGATGGTATTGCATTTAAGATATTCTGCACTCACATAAATATGAAATAATAAGATCAATATAAAAAACTATATCGCTTAGAGTTCTTGGTTATTTTGAAATTAAACTATACCGGGACTCCTATGTTGGTTGTACTTACAAGCGTGAGATGGTTAGATGCTACAAACGTATTTCATACAGGCCATGACCATAAATCTGATTGTTAAATTGATGGAGGTAGTTAGAAATTTTAAATTCAGACTCAGGTTGCTTTTTGACCTTTAGGACTTTTGGAACTTGTATGCATGAACATGAAATCTAGTATTGGTTACTTAAAAAATTCAGTTCCTGACTTTTGTTAAACGGATTGCATGAATAGATTTCTGCTTCCCTGTATAGCTTTCTCTTTTTAAATCAATTAAATTTTCTTGGTCATGTTTTTGTTCTGAGGGAAATTATTATTAATGATTCACATTCAGTTTTCGTTTTAACTGCTACCATAAACATGTGATCAGGCTTCCTGTTCGCTGGGACAAGACTGTCATAGTTGTGATGAATGAGGTGCGTGTTAGCAGTCCTTATCTCCCCGAATCTGTAAGTGGAGGCACTCCAGCTGCGAGAGAGCGGGTGAAGAAAGTGGTAAGATGTTCAAGTGATACCACAACATTTGTTATTGACTCAGTATTCATAAACACTGTGCATCATGCTCAACATGTTGGCTCCTCACTGCTCCTTGTACTGTATAGTTTCTCAGGGAAAAATATTTAGGAGAAGCAAAGTGAGAGGTTGAAAAAGAAATCTTACGTTTTCTTTGGTTTTAATTATATTAGAATTTTAGATCACATCTAAAGTTATTATGTTATTTGAAGTGTTGTTTGTTTTATACAGGTATTCAACTTTATCAGGCACAGACACAGCCTCAAGTTCTCATAGTTAAACACAAAATTCTTTATACTTGAATTGGTTTTTTGAAATAAATATATGTTCATGCTGCTGATTTTTGTCTCTTTTGAACGATAAAGCTGTTTGGAGAACAATGGTGTAACTTTTTCTTAAAAAGTTGACTTCTTTCATTGTCTGCAAACAATTTCATGAGAAACTTCTATCTGCCGTATTTGTTGATAGCTGATAATTTCATGTTCCCTCAATGCAGCTCGAGTTAGAGAGGAAAAGATTGCAACTTCGCAGAAGCAGTGGTCAGTGACAGCGAGGTCCCACATATTGCATGCCATTGCATTAGAAGTAAAATCCAAGGAGTAAACATGGTTGAAAAGTTGCAATTTGCAAAAGCCATATAAAGTACATGAGGAGGATTTTGCAGTGCATGATGAAGAGTGAAGATGAATTGAAGCCTCCTTGAGCTGTCTCTCAAAGTTGTGTGTTGCTTATGGATTTCAGTTGAGGTAGTAGTCCCTCTAGTTTCTTCATAACAATGAATGCTAAAAATGGAATCTAATTTCTCTTTAGAACCCCAAGTAGATTGGTGGGTTTTACATTGCAGGTTTATATCATTGTGAAGAATACTTGACATGAGCCCCAAAATGAGTTTGAGATCTTTCATATAAAACAGAGCAACCAGTTTGGATATATATAATCCATACTCTTTTTCTGGGAACTTGTCAAGTTACTGTTTATTAGCTCTTTACGTGATAATTTACTTTCTTTTTTTGACCATCATGATACTTAGTGTAGCACTGTAGCGTAGGATTAGAACCATGGTGGAACTTGATTGCATAAAGAGTATGGGTTTGTAATTCTTTTTCCCCCCTTAGTTTGGATGGAATGAAAAGTGAGAGGAAAATAGAAGGGAGAATAATATGAGGGAAAACTACCCAAAATAGTAAATGTTTACTATTTTGGGTAGTTTTCCCTCCTAATATTCTTTTCCCCCTAATTTTACTCCCCATCAAAACATAGGGTTAAGGAAAAGTTTAGTTGATTTCAGTATTAGAAGTTGATTTGTGTCCCAAAAAGGCCTATGGAGGTATCAAGGCACCAATAATGTTCTTACATCAAGAGAAAGATTTAATTACATACTCTATGGTCACATGAGGTATGAGTTATATCCTAATCAATTGGGACAACTTCAAGCATCTTGGATTTTTGTTTGTCATCAACTAAAATAAGGAAGTACGTGATAAACGTACTTACAGATTATTCATGGATAAAATTTTCAAGTTTTTTTTTTTTTTAAGGAAAATTTTAGGAAAGGGGTTGGGCTTACCCTCAATCCAAGACAATCCAAGGTAGAGGCAGACTTGGAGCCCCGGTCCATGAGCGTTACAGGTTAGAAAAGACACACGCCTCCACCTCTTCCTCAGCGTTTCCACCGCTTCCTGCACTTGTGATCGCTCCCCTCCCCGCCGCCGACCAACTCCAAGATCGAACCTCCTCCCTTTTGGTGAGAAAGTCCGACCCCTTCACCAGTTGAACCCAAGGACGAAGGGTAAAAATTCTCAAGTTGGTGGCATAATTTAAGCACACTCCATATCTTGAGGTATGAATTATATCCCTAACCAATTGGGCCAACTTGAAGAAACTCGGAATTTTTTTGTTGTTGAAAAAGTCAATCAAAATAAAGTGGATGGGATTAGTGTTTAAAAAAAAGTATCTACAAGTTGAAAGTTTAATTCTTGTAGATGGAAAAAAAGATTTTTTGTTGTTGTCTTTCATTATGCTCAACAATGCTAGTACATATTAGATATTTTTTTCAAAAAAAATAAAAACAATTATAGACTACTTGGTAATAAAATTCTCATCTTGGTAGCTAAATTTAAATGCATAACTCATTCACATATGAAGTACAATTTCTAATCCTCAATATCACATCTACTTAATTAATTTGGATATATTAAGAAAACTAGTTAATTTTTTTTTTAAAGAAAAAAAGGTGTATTGGTTTACCGAAAATACCCTCATATATTACTTGCATTGAATTTATCCCTTAATGTAAACTCTCTTAACATATACAGTTAATAAGGATAGTTTTTTTTTTTTTTAAAAAAAAAAATCAATGGAGGAACAAAATGAATTTAAATATTATATTTATAATAAAATTCGATCTCATATTTAGCTTTTATATCAGGATTAGAGTTAGTTTAAGTTACTCCCTCCGGTTAGTGTTCCTATAATTAGGACCGGAGGTAGTATATCTTTATTCACTAAGTTAATCTAGAGAGTCTTCGTCCTTTTGGCTGCCCCCCGTGCCGTCAATCAAAAGTTCAAAACAAGGTATGGGTAGGAATAGGATAATGTATTTGGGATTTATCTAAAAGGATTATGAATTTTCAAGATCTTCAATTCCAAGAAGAAAACAACATTTAGAAAGATGACAAAAATTTGCCTCCCACTTCCACACATCACATAATTTAGAGGCCCAACAAAAACATTTAGCAGCTGGAGCTTATGAATGTACCCATAAACCAAGACATCCTCCCCAACGGAAGCAAATCCTCTCATATTCTCTTTTTCTCATTATTCCTTATGAGTCCAACTGGACTGTTGATTAAGAAAATAAGATAAAAGTCAAAGTAGTATTATGACTTTTTCATATTGGTTGGATGTATATGATTTAGAGATTATAAAGGATGATGAGAAAATGATGATGAGAGAAACTTGACCCATCCTCCTCCTCTTGTTTGATTAATATAGGTTAACAATTTATATCAAAAAAACATAGGCCTACAAACACCCAATGCAAGAATTTGGGAGCCCTCAATTGAGTCTTTCTTAATAGAGGGATATGGATCATTAGATTGTGGAATGATGTTGAGAAAAAGCTATTGAAGTTTTTTCTTATTAAGCTTCCATTTGTATTTTAATATTTGTCCACTTAAGAGAAAAAACTTTGAACATAAAACTAAGAAAGAAAGGGATAAAGAAAATGAAATTCCACACATTAAAAATTCATTTTAAATATATAAACTAGCATACCATGACAGAAAAATATAATTTTGAATCTGTAAAAAATTCATTTAATAAAACTCTATAAACTAGCATCAAACACATAAAAAATCATTATGTAGACTGAGAAAATTAATTTTACATAAGAGTATTTTAGGAAAAATATATCACTCATCCGGTCTTAAATATGCGACTTAGTTTGTAATGCATTACAAACCAAGTTTTACATTTAGAGCCTGTTTGAATGGGCTTCCCCCCCCCCCCCCCAAAAAAACAAGGTGTTTTTTTTCAAAAATAAAGTACTTTTTTTTGTTAATAAATGCGTTTAGATGAGAGCTTTAAAAAAAAAAAAAGCAAAAGTAACAAAAAAAAATCAAAATTATGCTTTTTAAAAAAAAAACTTCAATTTGTAGCTTAAATAAAAGCAAGTGCGAAAAAAGAGAGAGAATGAAAAAAATAATAACCGGCTCTTCTTTAGTGATTTGTTTTTGACACCAATTACCCTTGATTTTCAATAAAATGACAACCCCGTCCCCGTGGTTTGATTTCATCTCTGGTTGAAAATTTGAGAAAATCCAAGGGTTTGATTTTGCAAACCGGTTGAAGAATACAATTTCAAAAAATGATTTTGTTATGCCAAATTTAGTAATTTTACTAATAAAAAAATGCTTCTCTATTTTAACATCCAAACAATTTTTTTTAATTGAAAAGTCTTCTTAAATTGTGTATCCAAACGTAAAATAAACTTTAACTTTTAATTAAAATACTTTTTTAAAAAGCAATGTAAAAAAAAAAAAAAAAAAGTCCTTTTTTCAAAAGCATATCCAAACAGGCTCTTAGTTATTATGTTTATACTTAAATAATTTAGAGATGTTCTTTCTCCAATATACATCCAACTTCAACATTTATTTATAAGATGATTTGTTTTGTAGTTGAAGGTGCATCTTGTTTTTTTTGGTCCAACATCTGGGGTGTTTACATCCAGGAACAAGACATTATAAGTAAAATGACAAATTTGCCTCTCATTTTGACACACAATTTAAACCCAAAGGCCAATGTCCGATTGTTTTGTTTTGTTTTGTTTTTTTTAAATCAAAGTAATTATAGTAAATTGGAGCCTTCTACATCAGCCCAAAAAAAGGCAACACAACTTTTTTTTAATAATAACTAGTTAGTTGAGAATTTTTGTTTTTATGCTAAAACTAAGGTCTAATATTTTTTCACTCAAATTACCCATGAAACATATAATGTGTATAACCAATAGAGGCAGTTTTTAATATAAATAATTTAAATAGGATATTTAAAGGAAAATCAACACATATATTTTTATTAATAATAACTTTTAAGTAATTTTCTTGATTTGTGTGAATTAGTTATTTACCTCCAATATTTTTTTTTTGGATAAAAGAGATGCATCAGCCTTTATATACTACCTCCCATCCATTATAAGGCATAGTTGACTTTGTTTAGAGAGATTAAGGAAGCTAAATAGGTTACTTAATCATTTTATATGTTGTGTATCTTTAGATTTTATATTAGTTTATTAATCAAATTAATTACTTTGAAGAAAAAAATAAAAATAAAAATAAAAATACTCTAAAATGATTTAATTAGCTTCCTTAATTTCTCCAAAAAAAAGTCAACTATGTCTTATAATTAGGACCGGAGGGAGTATTAATTGAGGAAACTAGACAGGGGATCAAGTCTCACACAATCATTCATTAACACAATCCGTAGATTTTACGGACAACTAATCAAAATAGAGGAGTGTGATAAACCCTCCTTAGCTAATGCATCAGCAAGCATGTTACTGGGTCGAGGTATGAACTGCAACCTCACCTCCCACTCCCTGAGCAATGAGCATCATATTTCTAATCTGCAGAAATACAATGCTACAATTAGGATCATTTCGTATAAGCATGAGTCTGTCAACTAGAAGTTTCACATCTGATTCCACAATAATTCTTCTATGTCCTTCGGCCCAAGCAAAACTGAGTCCATGTAACCCATTCTTCAGCCTCAAATGCTTCACAGTGACCCAGATATTGCGTGAATCCAGAAAGCCAAATCCCCTTGTGGTCTCTAAGCCCACCCCCGCAGCCAGCTCTCTGGTCTATAGAAGTCACAGCACCATCTATATTCAATAAGAGGCGGATACCATTTATCAATGCTTGGCCTGTTAGTTGATTCAGAAATATTTCCTACACCAAGGTCTACACAATAAAACTTCCAGGACCTTTTAATAACAGTAGTTGGAAGGCAAAAAATATATTAAACATAAGTAAAAATATATTAGATTGAGTATTGTTGGGCTGGCAAAAAAAAAGATTATTGTTGGACATAAATACAACTCTCTTTTTTTATATCAAATTTTTGTTTTTTACCAAAAAAAAAAAAAACTTTTAACATTTTTAAAACCCCACTTTCCACTAAAATAAATTAATGAGGGCGACCAGCTAACAACAACGTGGCCATCATAAAGTCGTTGTGCCATTAGATGCAGGCCCTATTTTTATTCGCAAAAGTGGAACACTCATTTCAAAGTTCTTCAATAGCCTAAGACCCTGAAAAAAAAAAAAAAAAAGAACTGAAGACCCTTCGGTTTTAGTGCCACAAGATGTGCTTTTTATAAAGGGTTAAGGTGTAGATTTGCCAATGAAATATTATCCGAGGAGCGTCTGGCATAAAAAACAATTGAAGGGACCAAATTGGCCAACGAACTATTAAAAAGTGAAAAAAAAAACAATTTTGAGCAGATTCGCTAATGAACTATTACCCCGTCACTGTCTTGGTGTCTCCGTCTTCCATTGACTGTCACAGTGTCGGCGACGTTGGCGTCTCCAAAGCTTCCATCGTTGCTGGGTGTTCTACTCACCCTCTTGAACTCATCCAGTAGTCTACAGCTTTCGAACGCGCCTTGCACCCTGGTTGCGTGCCTCCGATGCCACAAGCAACAACCGCCGCTGCCACAACACCTGCTCGTATGGGTCCCATCTCTGTTGGTGTTTGCCTTATCCAACAAGAATGCTTAACCGCTATTTTCTCCAAATAGCGTTCCACCACCGTCCCCATGCCAAAGACTTCATATTTTAATGTAATAGTGAAAGTTGTTGTTGTTTTTAATAGTTCTTTGGTATTTTGTTCACTTTTTAATAGTTCTTTGGTTTTTTTTTCACTTTTTAATAGTTTGTTGGCCAATTTGGTCCCTTCAATTGTTTTTTATGCCAGACGCTCCTCGGGTAATAGTTCGTTGGCAAATCTGCACCTTAACCCTTTTATAAATACAGGTTTGATGTTGAATCCCCACTACTCCTCAGCCCTCACGGATCTCTCATCATCTACTCATCTAAATTTAAAAATAAAATTAAAAAAAGTTCTCGTTCATCTTTTTATATAACAATCTATTACTCATCCGCCTTAAATATAAGATATAATTTATATTATAAATTACATTATTTCATATATTTAAGACCGGAGGTAGTATCAAATATTATTATTTAGTTCAACTCGAGTGTTATTAAACTCAATTAACAATAATTCTTTTAATATAATTTTTTATTCACAAAAGTTGAACACTCAAACTTATTTAGATTCAACGTTAATTATTGAAGAATTATCTTTAAAATGTTTCATTAGGGTTGGCTGTGCCATATTCCCATAGAGATAAATAGGATTGTTGATGTTTTGACAAAGATGATAATTAATGAGTAGATCTGAGATTTTATTTCACTGCCCTTTGTATTTGAGGGCTTGAGTAGATCAAGAGTGTTTGAGATTATTTCCCTCTAGCATGTAATTTCTGCTGTTTGTATTTGGCTTTTAGCCATCTTTCTTATAAAAAAAGAAGAAGCACTAATCCAATAACATTTGAAGCCATTAAAACATGGAGTTACAATCAATACTTTAAACACTAGCCATCTCGAACCAACTACAACATGTCAACACCACGAATCCAGACATCATTGGAAATCTCAACCAAATAAAATTTTGGCAAACTGACTATTTTCTTAAAATCCTATATCTTTCTTATAACCACTCCATTTTTTGGCAGCCTTATTTTTATAATTTGTGTGTATATATACATGTTTGACGTTCTTTCATATTTTTATAAAAAATTAATTGAAATCTGTTTTGGTAGCCAAAATCTATTTTTGTTTACTAGAAAAAGCAATATATTTTCCTCAACGCCCCAATGAGAAGATCAGAGGCAATCGTTGGAGCGCAGTTAAAATAGGTTGGGTTTTTTTTTTTTTTTTTTTTTTTTTAAAAAAAATACTAATTCAATTTAGCAGGCATTTAAATAATCTATCTAAAACCTTTTTAGCAAGGGGCCAAAAACACATCACTTAAAAAATATGCTCTCTATGAAAAATATTCTCAAGTACTCAAGTTCAATCCATCTTCTTTGAACAAAAACATATTCCAATTCTCATCAAAAGGAATCATTACATTTGAACCACAACCACTTATTAATTATATATCTTTTGTACAATAATTTCCCTCGAGCTTATAACCCCCCCCCCTGCTATATATATTATTAATAATTTAAAGTATCATATATCTTTGCGAACAAATCTTTTGAAGATTCAACCTTGGAAACTAGGTCTCCTTTGTAGAACAAATCTGCATTAGAGAATTAATGCAGCATTATCTCTTGTTAAAAACCCCAAGTGTTCGAACAGCATCAATTCTAATAATAACACTTCGTTCTCAAATATAAGACACTTTTTTGAAGAAATTCTTTTATTAATAATATGGTTAACTACCATTTTTGCCACGAAAGTATTGGTAAGGGGACACTCAGCACCCGGAAGTTTTTTTGGTATCATTTTTGCCCTGGAAGTTTACGAAAAGGAAAAAATATACCCCGGAAGTTTTTTTATGATCAAATTTGCCCCGGAAGTTTTTTTCAAGAGCAAATTTGCCCTGGAAGTTTACAAAGAAAGCAACAATCCAATGGTCAAGATCAACCGATTGGCAAAATTACTATGTTTTTAAACTTCCGGGGCAAAACTGATACCAAAAAAAACTTTCGGGTGCTGAATGCTCCCTTACCAATACTTCTGGGGCAAAAATGGTATTTAACCCTTAATAATATACCACTTGATAGGTGTAATTAACTTTTCCAAATATTACTTCTATTATAATTTATTAGGAAAAGATTTAAAGCCTAATGTAGTATCTCTTCATACTCTTAAATCACTGTTAGGAAAAAGGCCTGTAAGAATGCCACATATAGACATCTCTAAGCGGAGACAGTTTAAAAATTATTATCAGTGGCATTTTTGTAAATATCATTTCAACTTTAGACTGGACGCGCACTAGTTAAGTCTAAATAATATTTTTTAGATTGGTTGTATTTATGTCTGTCTCAACAAGAAAACAATTGGACCAGTTGTCCCACAACCGGTGTAAGAATTAATTTCTAAACCACTTGTATTTTCTATCGCTCTAAATTAATTGTGCTCAGGATTGGTTTCAATATGTTTGGTTTAGAAAATCATTATTTAGAACTGCTTACACATTTAACCGATCTAAAAATATAAGCGCGCCTAATATACTTTTGCGCCTGAGACCTTGAGAAATCGCAGTTCATTGCAAATATCCATGTGAGTATGTGACCTTCTTCGCCTTCAATCTTACTTGTCGTTGAGTGTCATTTCAATCAATCACACTCCCCTTCAATATATGAGCTACTACTTCAATCCCTGAACTTTCTCCTTTATTTTCTATTTCATGACCTAAATATTTTTGCATTTTCATTTTACCACGAGCACTTGAAGAGGAACCCCACTCTAGTTTAATTTTCACAGTTTCCTGATGTAAATATCTTCAATATGTTAGTGCTAACGATTCACCCAAGAAGGGGTGAATTAGGTGATTTTAAAAAAATTAAAGCGGAAACGTTAAACTATTAAATCAAACAAAAGGATTTAAAGAGATATCACTGAAGTGTTCACAGACGTGGTTCAACCTTAAATTTTTGACCTACGTCCAGTCCCTAGAGCATCTCTGAGATTTGTATCTTTGAGATTTTCACCAGCGTTCCAAGCTTAACCAGGTTCTTGGCACTGTATTACAAAGTAATCCTTACCAAGACTCACTCTCCCTTACTACTTTTAATCTAACAATCACTCAAGGTCCCACTACCTTGAGATTTTACAAAAATCAAATTGATTGTAAAACTTTCTTACAGAATAGATGAATAAACACTGATGAACAAAATATCAAAAGATATTTCACTGAGTATTAATGAGCAATAAGTGAACAATAAATTTGATTGTGTTTGGTTGATAAGCTCTGAATTGAATGCTCTTGTATTTATAGATGAACACCATTAATGACAGTTGATTTTTTTTGTTGGGTGTGTTCAAATTGTTCGTTAGACTGAAGAAACTTTCTATTAGACACAAACTGAAGTCGTTGAAAGACTTTGAGGATAGGTCACTTTTGCATCGTTGCTACAGATCTTCATACGACATCCCTTTGGTCTCTTAATTTTTTAAGGTTGGGTCACTGTCACTTTGTCGCTATTGCCACTTCAAGAGATACTCATGGACCTGCTATGAGTTTGCTTGCGTCTACTCTGTTTCTATGTTCGCATTTAATGTTCTGACACACAAATTTGCTTTTGTGTTTTTAGACTTAATACATGATTCAAGTCATCTAAAAAACTCATTACCAAATATGTTTAGTAGATTTGAGAAGTATTATGATTAATAATCAAAAGTTACCAAATGATAATCAGTAAATTTAAATTCTCGAAGACGAAGGTTCAGTGCAGAAGCATGTGACACTCAAGTGTTGATGATTTGACCCTTTGGAAGAATATTGTTGATCGAACCATATTTTTATATGATATTTTATAACTAAATTGGGATTTTTAATGTATTTTTTTGGACATTATTGCATAATTAAGCACTAATTTGAGTGAGGGACATTTGTATTGAATTAAGTGTAATTAGGGGTAAAATGGTCATCATTTGTTAATTATTCATGCAAATGATTTCTTGGACGTTTGATGCTACCTTGTGCTTAATTTTGCATTGCAGATGTTTTGGAAGAAAATTGAAGAATTTTGAAAAAATGTCATTGGGGTCAAAATTAATGTTTTGAGGAATGGGGAAAATTACAAGAAAGGCCCCAACAATTTCTGAAAATTAGAAATTAATGAAGAAAAGGGCTAGATACAGAATTATAGAAAAGTACCCACATATTTTGGAAATTCAGTTCTGCCCCACAAATAGTTTTTATATTCTCAATTTAGTCCCTCTCCAGAACTTTTAAAAGTTCTCACTTTAGTCCCTGGTCAAAACTTGCGTTTTGACCAGGGCTAGGTCAGACCTGGAACGTGGGCTGGAATTGAACCAGAAACCAGACAGAAAAGAAGGTGGAGCCCTGACAAAATTAATGGAGCTGAGGGCTGGAGCTGGGGGGATTAATGATTGAACGCTGCTAACAGGAGGGAGATCGGGACTTCACGAGAGACTAGGGGAGCTATCATCATCGTCACCTTCGTTCCTACTCTTCCCTCTCACCTTCCTCATCGTCGCCGGCGATAACCCTCCTCTTCACCACCGCCGGCGACCTCCACACCCTCAACCACCATCTTCATCGTTGGCAAGAACCAGAGGAAGGAAGAAGCGCCGCGAATGAGACAGAACCTTCAGGCCTGAGTATCATCTTCTGGCTTCATCGTCAACTCAAACAGGACCTTCACGGACTCACACCTTCAACCTTTGACCACTCTTCCTCCCTCATTCACCACCATTCTCACCATCAATCCCTCTCGCTCCAACACTGAACCACCACCGCCATCCATCGCCAAGAAACAGCATCACCAGCTTCTTTCACTCCCTCTCTTTCGGCCATTATCACTTTCCACTATCTCCATCGTTCTTCTTTTTTTTCCTCACTGTCAGATCTGGATTTGATTTTCCAGATTCTCATTCCTTCAGTTGCTCTGGGCATCTCTCCTTGATTCGCCACTTACTCATTTTTTCATGGATTTTTAATGCTTTATACAATCTGTGGCTATGGTTAAGTCAATGAGTGGCTGATTCATTTTGCTTGGTGGAGATGGATTAAGTGGCTGGAGTTTAAAGCTCAAAATCAGGGGAGTTTATTTGTTTCAATCTATTTTCTCTACTTACATTTTAATTTCCTAGTTTTAGGATTATTATTTTGTAATGTTGAGACTTAGTTTACCCGGTTGGATAACCTTGTGGATTGAACCTATGTGATTGGATTTAATTTTGGTAGCTTGTTAGATTTAAATATATGTATTTCCTTATTAATTCAATGATTTTGTGCTTTCTACGTGGTATTGTTAGATAGTATGATTGAATTGGATTAATTGAGTGGCGTGGTATCGCATTCATATCAAGAGGAACCAAGTTACATTAATTTAATCCTAATCACACACTAAGTGGTTTTAAACAATATCTCAAGAGATAGTAGTTTGCTACGATAGTAGGAGCTACTATTAATTGAGAATATTGGACTCAAGTGGTACCTTGGGGTCTTTCATCTAGACTTAGTGAAAATTTACGCCTATATTTAATTGAATTGAGATTGTCACTATTCCATTTCCAAGAGCATTCATATTCATTTTCATACTCCATTCCATTTTATTAAAAATATCAAAAACAATAGTTTAGCATTTAATTTAATTGCATTCTTATTTTACTTTATTAATTTGAAAATCCAAAATCAATTTTCCCCTTGTTTTAATTACATTTGCATGGCATTTAGATTATTTAGGATTCAATAAAAGGCTCCTCGAGAGAGAGAACGATCCTAGGGTTGACTATACCCAATCTTTGGTTTATTTTTTTGATTGTGGACCCCAAGGACGAAAAATCCATTCATCAATTGTTCAAGAAGAAGTTTAGTTGAAAAGATATACTTTCTTCTAGACACCCGAATGTCATTTTAGCCACATTCGAGTGTTGATAATTTTTGTGTTTGGTAGAAGACTGTTCAAAGAATATATTTTAGATAAAATATATTAGTCTCAATGAGGCACTCGAGTGTTACTTTGTTACACTCAAGTGTCATAAAGTGACACTTCGAGTGTGCCAAAAAAAGAGGCAGCACTCTTATTTCATCATTGAGTGTTATGCACTGACCTTAAGAGTGTTTACCTTGGCACTCGAGTGTTGAAGATCGCATTCGAGTGTTTACCTTGAAGTTTCCAGAATGAGTGCGAGTGTCAGGAAAATCTTTGCAAGTGTTGGATCAACACTCGAGTGTTCATTAATATACTCGAGTGTCCAACACACACTTCTTGAAGTAAAGTGAGTGTCAGGCACAATTTTTGTAAGTGTTGGACCAGTACTCGAGTGTCCAACACAACACTTCCGGAAATGAAGCAAGTGACAGGCAATTTTGTTGCAGGTGTTAAGCAAACATTTAAGTGTTTAGAGTAACACTCGAGTGTATTCATACCAAAATACTTCATAACTATTTTCTGATTCAAGTTTTAGTTCAAATAACATTGCACACTAAAGTGTTTAAAACCAAGAACTAACACGATATGGTCTTATTCGTGCTTCTAGGTATTTTATAAAAAAAAAATAAAAAACTAATTACTCTTTGTGTGAATAATTTTTTAGATTTATAAAAACTCACATTTTGTTTCTCTCAAATTGTAGGATATCAAATATGGACCGAAGTTAGATAAATTGTAAACGGACAAGCGATGAGTATTGTAATAGGGTTAGGGAGTTTTTAAAATTTGCTAAAAGAAATCCTTTGCATGCTAATATTCAAAGGAGGCTTTTTTGCCCTTGTATGAAATGTCTGAATGGTAGGCGACTGATTCCTACAGAAATATACACTCAATTTATGAGGGTTTTATGAAGAGTTATACAATATGGGTATGATATGGTGAAGATGTGGAAAGGCCGACTGCATCTCAAAAGTGGTAAGAGGAATTTCATCATGACTATGATTATATGGATAGTGAAAATATGATGGAGGAAATTATACGTGATGTTGCAATACGCGCCTTTGAGCAGGCAAGTACATATAGTGATTTGTGCAATAATGTTGAGAAGCCCTTGTACCCAGACTACAAAAAATACCAAGTGTTGAATACTTTGGTAAAATTGGTAAGCTTGAAGCATGACATGGGTGGAGTGCCGTTTGTTTTAGAGCTACTTGAGGCTTTAAAGGACATGTTCCCTACTGGAAATTCTCTAATGGAGTACTACTATGATGCAAAGAAAATTTTGGTGTCCCCTTGGCATGGAGTATGAAAAGATTTATGCTTGCCTTAATGACGACATAATGTATATAAAAGATTATAAAAGGCTTGTCAAGTGTCTGAAGTGTTACATAGCAAGATACAAATCAAAGAAATCTCTAGTGAAGGTGTTGTGGTACCCACCAATTGTACCAAGGTTGAAGTGATTGTTTACTAATGAAGAGGATGCAAATAATTTATTATGGCATGCAAACGAGAGGATTTCAAATGGAAAGATCATACACACAGCATATGCCATGCAATATAAAAAATTGATGAATTCTTTCCTTAGTTCGTCCAAGAGCCAAGGAACATAAGTCTTGCACTTAGTACGAACGACATGAATCCTTACGAGAGCCTGAGCAGTATATATAGTTCATGGCTTGTTTTGTTAATAATTTACAACATTTCTCCTTTGCTATTCATGAAACACAAGTACATACTGTTGTCTATGTTAATTTCTAGACCGAAACAACTGGGGAATGACATAAATGTCTACCTAAGGCCCTTGATCGAAGACTTGAAAGAGCTGTGGGAGGAATGTATGGATTTTTATGATGCTAATCAGAAGGAAAGTTTCAAGCTTAATACGATGATATTTTGCACTATTAATGACTTTCCATGCGTACGGAAACTTGTCAGACTATAATGTTAAGGGCCATAATCATGCCCGGTTTGCGAGGTAGAACATGCTACCATCAACTTCAACATGGTAGGAAGACAATGTACATTGGGTGTTGGAGATTTCTTAGGCTGGGCAACCCATATCCTAGATTGAATATAAACTTTTTTGGGGGCCAAGAACTTGCAAATGCTCCAGAGCCATTGATTGGAGATGAGGTGTATGAAAAGGTGAAAGACATCAACACTTTCTTTGGTAAATCTAAAAAGAGTAAGGATACTGAGAAGAATATATGAAGAAAGAGGTATATATTATTTGACCTCCCATATTGAAGCAAGCTTGATGTGAGGCACTATATTGATATCATGCATGTGGAGAAAAATGTGTGTGACAATGTTGTTTGAACACTTTTGAACATACAGGGTAGTGCTAAGGACAGGGTGAAGGCAAGACTGGATTTGCAAGATATTGTAATACGAGAGAATCTCTACCCAGTGACAAATGGTAAACAAACTTATTGTCCCTCAACTCCTAATACTTTGTTAAAGGACGAGAAGATAAGCATGTCAGTGTTTGTATGGCATCAAAGTACCCTCTGGCTATTGTTCGAATGTTAAGAAGCTTGTTTTAATAAAAAAATTTGAGATATGTAGGAATAAAGTCTCACGATTGCCACATCCTAATGCAACTACTACTCCCATTGGCCACTCGAGGCGTTCGGGATGATGTTGAGACATATAGGGACAAGACTTTGCTTATTCTTCAATCCTATACATAACAATGTCCTTGAGCCTGAAAAATTGGATGAGATGGAACATGAGGGATATTTGATCTTATGCAAACTTAAGAAGCTATTTCTTCCTACTTTTTTTGACATTATGGTTCACTTGATTGCTCATCTAGTGAGAGAGATAAAGTTTTGAGGCCCTATCTATTTACGCTTGATGCACCCAATTGAAAGAACAATGAAAAACCTAAAAGGGTATGTGAAGAACCTAAATTGACTAGAAGCATTCATTATTCAAAAATTTGTTTCAAAAGAAGCTATGGAATCCAGTTTGCAATACTTGTCAAAAGTAAAACCAATTGGGGTTCCTAATAAACGTAGAGTTGAAGAACGTGGTAAATGCAGGGCTTCAATGAAGACTGTGGAACCTCAAGAAATACAACAAGTATACTTGTACGTCTTGAATGATATTGATGAAGTTGAAGTGCACATACAGGCTCATAAAGAACATGTTAAGAAGGAAAATGGTAGGGCTAGAATGACTGAGCAAAGGATAATAAGGGAGTTAAAGAAAAAGTTGAAGTGGATGAATATGCTTCGGATATGGTGAGATGGTTATCCCGTGGTCTTGAGTTAAATGTGATAACTTGGCAGTCATTTGACATCAACTAGTATTCTTTTTATATAAAGACACTAGATGATAAGAGTACTATGCAAAATAATGGTGTGATGTTAGTGGCTAAGTCTATGCACTTCTCAAGTTTTAAGGACAAGAATCCTAAATTGGCTGCCATGCCATATTATAGAGGAGGTCGATACGTTGTTAGCCACTATGAAGGCAGAGGCAGAAGCTTCATTTAATGCCCAGATACAAAAGGTGAGAAAGGAGATGGATGCAATGTTTACAACAAGCATACAGGAACCAACACTTGTCATGAAGACACAATCCCATGCAGCTCTCCAAAGCACTAAAGGGAGTTGTTGCATTGCTGGCCATTTGTCAAAGGGTCCTATTGACGGTGATTAAGATGAACATTGTGATCTATATCTAGAGGATCCTGATAGAAGACAAGTAGTACATGGTAGGGTCCACAACCTTGGCCTAACCTTTTACCACAAGGAACTTAAAGATGACAAAGTGAAAGTATCAGTTGTCGAGTTCATAGTGGCAGAAGCTCCTGTCCTATTCCCCATTGCGATGTGAACTTAAAGATGACCAGTTCATGCACTCATCTATGGATCATGTAAGTATTGTCTTCTAACATAATGTAAATATAATTTAAAGGTTTATGACATTGCAACTTACTAAGTAATTAACTAACTATACTCACAGATCATATTGTAAAAATTAGGATAAACAAGAAATTATGCATTCTTTTTCCCGTTGCAGATCTCCCCGGACCAATACTTGAACACCAAAGATTTAAGGCGTGCCTACATATCACAGGGGTTGGACCAAAGCAAAGTTGAGTGGTTAATGGCACCACAAGTCAAAAACTTTCATTTCATTGATCACCTTTGTAATACCCGGATTTTAGCAAATCTGGAATTTCTGAGATAAAGGAAAATTAATGAATATTTTAATGAAGTAAATTCATGAGATAAAACTGTTATAGAAAATTGTTATAATTATAGAGTAAATTATCGAAAAAGTTACAGGAAAATCTGATGAACAGAATGATTAAAAATGATATAATGGTGATAAAAATAGTCTAAAAATATTATGATAAATACTGAATGATCATGAAAAATTATGAGAAAAATATGGAAGTGTTATCCCTAATTATGAGAATTTAATAAATTATTTCAGAGGAAATAACATGAAGAAAAGTTTAAAAAGCATTTCGAACCATAAAGTAACTTGATGGGGTGAACATTTTTAATATTTTACATATGATATAAAATGACAATATCGGATAGAAGTTTGTAAGATAACAATATACTGTAAATTAGTAAAGATAAATATATGAAGAAACCTGATCCTAAAAAGATCACTAAACGAAGAAATTAGGTCGATTAAGCCCTAACGGCGAAGGGGGTAAAACGGGAATTTTTGGTAAAAAATATTATATTTTTAAAAAATGGAAAAAATTATGGAAAAATAAATAAATCTGAATTTTTAAAAGAGGGGGCTGAAATTATGGTTATTTTTAATTAAAAAGAATTGTTTAAATAATTAAAATGATAATTAGAATAAAATAATAATATAATGCGGTGAGTCAGCATATAGACAGGCCGAGGGGAAAATTTAGAAATAAATTCTACAGGTAAATCAGAGGTAAAAGTCTTTTCAGACTGATCAAATTAAGTACAAGTGAAATTCTACACGAAGAAAGAATTTACCAGACGTTGATTCCGCAACCGAAAACCCTAATTTCAAATGAGACGAAAAGTTGATCGATAGAGTAGAGTCGATAGGAAAAGTGAGAACCTATAGAAACAATTGCGTATTTTCAAACACAGATTAAGTTAGACAACAACCGGACGTTTTACGATTCAAATAATTATTGTCCGTAAGTTGGTTCTATCGGAAGCGATTTCCGTAACCGGACGCGTTTGTCCGAATATCTTCCGACGCACCGGAGAATACCTGGATATGATCAAAAAGAGGATCAAAATAGATAATATGAAAGAGGATGAAAAGATCTTCAAAGTTACACGCCGGATTTTTGAGTTTCGCGAAATCGCGCGAAACGGACACCGATCGGGTAGCTTTATCGGACCGAGGCCATAAAGCAAGATGACAAATCAATCTTTGACTTTTGGGGGACCAAGAGGTCGGCCAAGACCTTGAATGGTCAAGATTGCATCTTACAAAACCCTAGATCCAACGGCCAGAATCATTTCTGAAGACTTTTTGGAAATTCCCACCTTGTCCCTATTTTTCTCTATAAATAGCAAGCTCTCTTGCTCTCATTCTTCACACCAAAATTCAGATCCTAGAGAGAGGTTCTAGAGAGAGAAGCTCTGGAAAAAATTGTGCCTTAGCTCCGAGTAAGTTCTTCCGTCCTTAGTTTTTAGTTTCCGTAGTTCTTTCGGTAGTTATAGTAGAACCGTTGTTTTGATCTAGGAAGTTTGAAATTTATTCCTATACTTGTTTTTATGCCTCATTGCATTGAAAGATGCCTGACGAGGTAAAAACATAGTGGGGATAATTTTGAAATGGAATACGGTCAAAGTAACGAAGTTAAGCGAAATTCCGCCAATTAGGGGTAGTAAGGGCAAAATGGTCTTTTTCACCTAAAATGCCCGTTATGCTGCCAAATATTCATAAGTGTGTTATTATTCTGATTAGAATACTTCGACGTCGAACCGCTTGTCGAAATTTCATCGTTCCGCCGTTTGCCGCCGTTGAGCATTGTTTATTTGTTTTACGTACGGCCGTCGAAAAGTACCGTTTTAGCCGGAAGAGCCGGATATCTGCAACTAAGGTACGGACGCGTACTGTAACCCTAACTCTATGCTGCTCATATACTTTTGCGTTAAAGATACGTTCATAGACTGAGGTTCTATTGAGAATCGTCAGAGATACTTACAGCTTTACCCACGGATTATAGTATTGGTAATGCCGTTTGAGTTATTCCTAGCGTTGAGGACACGTTGTGGTGTGGCACTGGATATGTGCAGAACTAGTCGAGAGAGAGACTTTACATACTGCTTTGTGCTTATGTTCTGTCCATGTTATTGATCATACATCTCGTTTTTGCTTTTGTGATGATATCTTTGTATCGAAATGAATATCTCGTTGTACGTATATCTTTGTTTTATTTGAGCATAAGGTTAACCGTTACCCGAGATCCATATGTGGAATGGATCTCACCGTAGCATCGTGGTCAAGAGGACCGATGCATGGAGATCGAGGCAAGCAACGGTGGAGTAGGCCAAGACGTGTCTACGTTATTTTCCGTTTTCTTTAAGTTCCTTTAACTTTTGAGAATTCCGGATGACTGTAATCCAATACATTTACACTATGGTCCATATTTTGAATGTAATGTAAATTACTTACTCGCTCCAATGCTCTACTCTGACTACTCTGCGTGAAATATTTGGAAACGTTTTAAAAAAAAAAAAAAATTCCGCCGTTTTCAAATGGGATGTTACAACCTTAACGGGTAGAATTCTTTTATAAGACTACATTGTATACCAATAATAAATGCTGAGTAATGTTTCATTTCATCACTAAGATTCTTACTGAAAATTTCATATCGTGTATTTTGATTTGTGTATATTGCTCAACGATATATAAGAATCGTGATTCTCTAGGTTGGTTCTGTACGAACAGGTCATTGAATGCAAAGCATAATATGCCTGATGGATATATATATATATATATATATATATATATATATATATATATATATATATATAAAAAAACTATAATGATAATAAAAGGTCTAAAACAAACTCATTTAAACCAGTTACAATAAAGAAATGTTAAAAAATGTATAATTACATGAACCGGATTTGTCCGCCAGCCACTCTTAAAAGTCGACCATATTTAGACCTCCTAAACCAACATGCCTTAAACATACAATTTCTAGACTAGACTATAAGCTCAGTCTAAACATCAATTTTTAAGACCAGTCTGAATATCGATTTTTAAGACTGGTCGTCCATCTGATTTATTTAAAGGTAAATTTTTTAAACCAGTCAATACAGGATCGGACCTAAACCCAGTCTAAAAAGTCAATTTCAACATGTCTAAGATATTAGATAACTAAGCGATCTAAACTTGTTAAACACAGATTAACATTTAGATCAATGCGGAAAAATGAAATAGAGATCACAAATACCTCCCGCCATTGATTTGTATCCAGATGAGGAAATGATGTTCTCTGGGTTTTGGTCCTGAAGCAAGAAGGGATGAACACTGGGTTTTGTCCTTCTGAGCCTTCTCTCTCACTCTGCAGATGGATGCTTCGACTGAACTGTGGGAGCAGACTCAGGGGACCAACAATATAATCCGACTGAATTCCACCTCTGGCCATCACAGAGATGAATGCCAATTATGGCAATTAATTAGGCAGTTAAGAATATTAATTGGGTAGTTACTGCCAATTATGACCATTAATTGGCAGTTACTGAAGCCTTAATGTGGGCCATTAATATGTGGTATTTTATAAATCTAAATATATACTAATATATTAAATAAAATTCCAACATTCTCCCACTTGGTCCACACACTTCAAGATATAACTTCGAGAAACAAGATGCATGGATCATAGCGATAGTCCTCTTAAAGCGAGTAATATCTTCCATGTATCACAGTGCACCACGTTTCCCAAGCCCAAGTAACTTAATGAATAAACCCTACGTTTATTCTAGGTCCATACTTAATGATGTTCCTCAAATTAAACAAATAAATGTGTACACAAACTGAAATGAGAAAAACATCACAAATAGGGTTCCACAAAATAACAACGTTCTTACAACGAAAGAAAATCATTCAAAAAATGAAAATCAAAGAAGGGCACTAATTCTCATTCTTTCCACATGATCCATAAACTTCATCGGAGGCATGCCTTTAGTTAAAGGATCAGCAATCATCAACTCAGTGCTAATGTGTTCAATAACCACTGTTTGATGCTTAACACGTTCTCTTATGGCTAGATACTTAATGTCGATGTGCTTGCTTCGACTACCACTTTTGTTGTTCTTAGCCATAAACACAAAGACCCGAATTGTCACAATATATCTTCATCGGCCTAAAAATTGAATCCATGATTCTAAGCTTATGAATGAAACCCTTCATCCATACACCATGTGAGGTAGCCTCAAAACATGATACGAACTCAGCTTCCATCGTAGAAGTAGCAATCAAAGACTGCTTCTTGCTACTCCATGACACAGCTCCACCGGCTAGCATAAAAATATATCCAGAAGTGGATTTTCTTGAGTTAATGCAGCCTACAAAGTCTGAATCGGAGTAACCAGTCACTTCTAGATTGTCCACACGTTTGTATCTAAGCACGTAATCCTTAGTCCCTTGAAGGTATCTCAACACCTTCTTCACAAACTTTCCAAAGGGTCCATACCGGATTACTCGATATCTCCCTAACATTCCAACAAAGAAATGCAATGTCGTCCGGTACATACCCGAGCATACATAAGGCTTCCTACAACCAAGCATAAGGGATGTTTTTCATTTGTTCCCTCTCAAAATCATTCTTTGGACACTGGTTCAGATTGAACCTGTCACCTTTCACAATGGGAGCTGGGCTTTGTGAACAATACCTCATCCGAAATCTTTCCAAAACTTTGTTGATATAGGTCTCTTGAGACAGACCTAGAACGCCTCTACGTCTGCAATCTCTTCGTATCTTAATGCCAATGACATAAGATGCATCTCCCATATCCTTCATTTCAAAGCTTTTAGAAAGGAATTGTTTCACTTCATACAATAAGCCATTGTCATTGGTTGCAAGCAGAATATCATCCACATACAGAATCAGGAAACAAGTCTTACTCCCACTGACCTTCTGGTATATACACTCATCCATAATGTTTGAAGAGATAACGTCATGAAATTTTAAATACCATTGTCGGGAAGCTTGTTTCAATCCATATATGGATTTTCTGAGCTTGCATACCAAATGCTCACCATCACTAGAGGAAAATCCTTCTGGTTGTTTCATGTAAACCTCTTCCTCTAGTTCTCCATTGAGAAAGGCTGTTTTCACATCCATTTGTTGCAACTCCAAATCCAAATGTGCAACTAATGCTAGAATGATACGAAGAGAATCCTTCTTTGATACTGGAGAAAATGTCTCCTTGTAGTCGATTCCTTCTCTTTGAGTGAATCCTTTGGCTACGAGTCTTGCTTTATGTCTATCAAGGTTGCCCAATGAATCTCTCTTTGTTTTGAAGACCCATTTACATCTAATGGCCTTCGCACCATCAGGCAACTCAACAAGATCCCATACTCTATTGGATGCCATAGAATTCATCTTACCCTTCATAGCACTATGCCATGATTCTGAATCTCTACAGTTCATGGCTTGTGAAAACGTTTCAGGATCATTTTCAGCTCCTACATTATAGTCAGATTCTTGCGATATACAACGTATTCACTAGGTATCGCTGATCTTCTTGGTCTAGTAGATCTCCTTAATGTTGTTTCACTATCTTCTTGAGGAACTTGTTGTTCAACTGGTTGCTCAACAATTTCTGGTTGTTCCTCATCAACACCTTGATCTACTGGATCAATATCAGCCGGTTGTGGATCTTGTATGACTGGTTGTACAACACTCCGTTGAACTGAAGAAACATTGTCAACAACCAATTTGAGACCTGAAGTAGAAGGTTGGCTATCTAAATGATCCTCTTCAGAAACTAGGTTTCTAAATCGATCACTCCCACTAATCAAGTCATTTTCAAGAAATTTAGCATTCCTTGATTCCACAAACCTAGTGGTATGAGATGGACAGTAAAATCTGTACCCTTTAGACCTTTCGGCATATCCAATGAAATATCCGCTAATGGTCCTTGGGTCCAGCTTCTTTTCTTGTGGGTTATAAACTCTAACTTCAGACAGGCATCCCCAAACGCGTAAATGTCGCAAACTCGGTTTCCAACCTTTGAATGCCTCAAATGGCGTCTTAGAGACAGCCTTGGTTGGAACCCGGTTTAATATGTACACTGTCGTCTTAAGTGCATCAATCCACAAGGACTTAGGTAGCTTAGAACTACTAAGCATACTTCTCACCATGTCCAATAATGTTCGGTTTCTTCTTTCTGCTACACCATTCGTCCGAGAACCGGCATGGTGTATTGGGCAACAATCCCATGTTCTTGAAGAAACTTCGCAAATGGACCAGGTGCTTGTCCATCTTCAGTGTATCTACCATAATATTCACCACCTCTATCTGATCTCACGATCTTAATTTGTTTACCACATTGTTTCCCTACCTCAGATTTGAATACCTTAAAGGCATCTAATGCTTCGTGCTTGTTATGAAGCATGTAGAGATACATGTATCGTGAGTAATCATCAATAAAAGAGATGAACTATTTCTGACTATACGCGTCCATTTTAGGACTACAAATGTCTGTATGTATGATCTCTAACAATTCAGTACTCCTCTTAGCACCTTTCTTTGACTTGTTAGTCTGCTTTCCCTTTATGCAGTCTACACAAGTCTCAAAATCAGTAAAGTCCAGAGTACTAAGTACCCCTTCCTTCACCAATCTTTCGATTCTCTAAATGGAGATATGTCCTAATCTCCGGTGCCACAACATAGAGGAATCCTCATTCGTAACACTACATTTCGAACCAACAGAAACATGCATAGCATCATAAGTAGTATCATGTTGTAAGTAAATAAGAAAAAGACCGTTAGACAATGTACCATTCCCAATCTTATTTGATTTATAAAACAAATCCAAAGATGTCTCATAAAACATAAAGGAATAATCCAAACGTACAAGTCTTGAAACGTAAATTAAGTTCCTAGTGAAACTTGGAACATAAAAAGTCTTTTCCAAATTTAAAACATTGCCACTACTTAAAACTAAACTGCAAGTCCCTACAGCCTCCACATGCGAACTAATCCTTCCACCCGAGTAGATGAATTGTTCACTTCCCAATGGCTTTCTTAGGTTTTGCATACCCTGCAAGGTATTCGAAACATGGATTGTAGAACCAGAGTCAATCCACCAAGTGCCATTAATGTCATCAACCATATTAGATTCATAACGCACAAGTGAGACCGACATACCTTTCTTCTCAAGCCATTGCTGGAATTTAGAGCAATCCTTCTTCATGTGTCCCTTCTTTTACGTAAGAAACACTTGGATTCCTTCTTAATTCCACCTTGGGGTGGCGTTTTTCCTTTCCCCTTCTTTTTGGCTTGAGTCTGACCCTTTTTCTCAGTTGTCATAAATTAACTCTCTCTCATTTCCATTTTCAGCCTTCCCTCTTCCTGAACACACATGGTCAAAAGTTCATTAATTGATCATTTTATCCTTATGTGTATTATAGGATATCTTAAAGGATCCATATGGCTGTGGAAGAGTGTTCAGAATGTAGTGCACGAGAAAGGAGTCAGACATGTCAACCTCAAGTTGCTTTAGTTGAGCTGCAACATCCTTCATTTGCATGATGTGCTCACGCACACCTTTCACTGTAGTAAGTCTTAGGGATGAAAACTTCATAATTAGGGTGCTGGCAAGTGCCTTTCCTGAAGTCTGAAATTGATCATCGATCGCCTTCAGAAGTGGCCTAATTTTGTCATGTTGTTCGACAAAACCACGAATGCCAACAGAGATGTGAGTCTTTATAAACATAACTGAGAGACGATTAGATCGCTCCCACTTTTCATAAAGATCAACCTGATCTGGAGTGCTGGTTGCAGTAATGGAAGGTGGTTCGTCTTTCCTTATAGCATAATCAATGTCCATCCATCCTAATTGGAGAAGAAATCTTTCTCTCCATACCTTATAGTTATCACCCCTCGCCGGAATATCATTTTTCATATCGAGAAATTCGCGGTTGTTTAACCGCATAATTAACAAATACATGCTTAAAAATCAAGAATTAGGACTAATAAACTGCATCATGTTTTATCAATGTAAATCATGCTAAAATTCATAAATCTACCGACATACAACTTGCCTGTGGGCTAAAGTTTTAATTCAATTAGATTTATTTCATAACTGTATGATAAAACTATCAAATTATTTCCTTATTCTTAATTCCTGGGTAAATTAAGAATATGATTTGATATTCTATCCTAATTAATCATACAAAACATATAATAAAAAATTCATGTGGGATAAAATTTTATTATATTACATATGATCTATTACAACTAATGTCACTATGTGATCATACAGCTCAATATACAATTTCAACTAATTAAAGATGCTGTGGCTACTCTCTAATTAATTAAAACATAAAGATCACTTAACATTACTATATAATATTGCAAGAAAAAATAAGCAATATTAAAATAAAATTGAATATTTCATGCTCTGTATATTATTTAACATAAAATTGCATGTATCATTAAATTAATAATTAATTCATGCATATAATAAAATATGTAACTCATAATCACATGAAATACCAAATTTAAATAAAATTTCAGATTTATTTAAATCCAAAAAGCTCATGATATGTAAATAAAAATCTTTCAAAATAACAGAAATATGGTCATAGCTGGATGGTCTAGAAAGCCCAATTAAGACTCTGGACCAAAAGAATGTGGGTTCAAATCCCACTTTGAGCACTTTTAAAAATTTTAATTTTCACTGGAAAATTGTTTAAATAAATAAACTTTCAATATCAAACACAAGGAAACGCGTAGCTCAGCTGGAAGAGGACCAGCCTTTAAGGCGCCCACGCGCCCAGGGGTCTCAAGTTCGAATCCCCTCTGGACCATCTGAAATCAAAACGCAGAGTTTTTTTTTTCCTTATCTTCCTTACCCGGTTCAGAAACCGACCCAACCCGCAAATTCCAGCAATTTCAGGCACACTTTCAGGCGATCGGAATAATCAGGAAAAAACGTTTTTGACACCAAAAATCACAGAAAACTGATCCAGAACACAATATATTCAATATAATCATAAAATAGATATAAATATCAACCGAAACAGATTAAATCATACAATCTGAAAATTTTACAGAAAATCCAGATTTCATGAAAACTGATGAAAATCAAATATAGGTTTTCTTTGAAGGTCTTTACTGGATGAAGGTCGCGCAGACGGCAAAACTCGATCCATTCATTAATCAATTACAAAATCCAAACAAATTTTAATGAAATTGATACAAATTTCAAACTAGAAATCCTGGTTTGTTACCGATTCCAACCATCGTTCATTTATTAATTATGAACAGGAAGCAACAATCAAACGCAGAGAACATAAACAAAGCGATATCCAGATATGATTCTTCAATCGATCAACTAATCACAAAAACCAAACGAAATCTTTGGAAAAATGATTTCTCACATGAGCATCGATTAGGAGAACTCAAAAATATGAAGTTCCAGGTTTCATAAAATCATCAATGGAAAACTTCAACACTCATATCCGAAAAGCAATTTATTATAATATTTTTAAAAAAAAATTGCAGGCATAAAGCATATAACCGAAACGCAACATATGAACAATTTCATATAACAGTTAAAATAAATTGCAAGCTAGCTATAAACAAATATTTAGACTGTAAACCCAGATTAAACATATATACATAATCTCACCAAAAATCCAGATTTAAATATATGCACATATATTCAAATGAAATCCGAAAAAGGAAAACCCGGATTAAATATATATACATAATCTCACCAAACAAATTGAAGAAAATAAAATTTCATCGGGAAAAAATCAAGGCGAGGCATAAAGGCTCGATACAAATTGTTAGATAACTAAGCGATCTAAACATGTTAAACACAGATTAACATTTAGATCAATGCGGAAAAATGAAATAGAGATCACAAATACCTCCCGCCATTGATTTGTATCCAGATGAGGAAATGATGTTCTCTGGGTTTTGGTCCTGAAGCAAGAATGGATGAACACCGGGTTTTGTCCTTCGAGCCTTCTCTCTCACTCTGAGATGGATGCTTCGACCAACCGTGAGAGAGCGGCACTCGGGGGACCAACAATATAATCCGACCAATTCCACCTCTCCGCCATCACAAAGATGAATGCCAATTATGGCAATTAATTAGGCGATTACGAATATTAATTGGGCGATTCGCCAATTATGACCATTAATTGGCGATTCATCGAAGCCTTAATGTGGGCCATTAATATGTGGTATTTTCTAAATCTAAATATATACTAATATATTAAATAAAATTCTAACATAAGAGACTTTTTTTCCAATAGTAAATATGGATAAAGTTGAAAAATATTTTATTTCTATACAAAGTTAACGAGTTAACAAATTCTTATTTATTCTGATAAAATGGTTAGAAGTGACTTATAATATAGATAAACGTTGACTATACTTATAGAGGGGTGGGGGTTCCAGAATTTAGATAGACAGAGAGTTCAACACACACCCTAGCTACTTGTAATTGCATATGACAAAATTATAGTCATCTAAATAAAAGACAAAAGAATCAAAGTGGGGTTTTTATTTATTTTTTATTTTTTACATTGAACTATTTTTGGGTTTTCGAGATTGAACTGTTTAAGATTAAATAAAATGCAAAACTTTGGTTATGAGAGCCCATGAAAATAAAAAAATTGTTCAAGAGAAATTCGCAATTAAATTTGCCAACAACAAAAAATACAAACTAAGTTGAAGAACAATAGCATTGTTTTTTTCCCATTTTTCTCCATCTTCGAGAAACTATTTTCGTCAGGATCTCTCTCTCTCTCTCTCGGAACGGATCATCAGGATCTCAGTCATTATAAATTTATATACAATTCAGTGGCTTCTATTTTAATAAATTCTTTAAAAAGGACAATTTTGGATGGATTTATGTGTCGTGTAGTCTTGTTAATATAGAAAGAATGCGGAGAAAGAAACTCTTACGAGCAAGTCCATCACGAAATCAAGAAGACTCTTTCAAAATTTGACGTTTTTTAACAATAAAGTCTGAATTGATTAACTAATTAATTAACTTAAATTAATGTTTAAACTCAAAATGCCAAGCCAATTAATTATAAGGAGCAAGACACTGTACTATAAAACCTCAAATAAGTTCAAAATATACGAAAAATAGTAATTTTGATTTGAAACATGACCTAACGTTACAATATTGAGAGTGTATAGGGGCTCCAGACAATAAATATCAGTAGTTGCCTTACTTGCCTATTGATGAGCAAGGAGGGTTATAACTCTCTCTCCCTCTCTCTATATATATATATATACTTTCTCCCTCCTGTTTATAATATAGAGCGCTTCTAAAAGAATAACTTAGTTTAAAATATACATCCTTTGTAAGTTAATTAATGCACATTTTTTTTCATATAACTAATTATCATTTCTAATTTTGCCCACTTATTAAATTTTCACACATTTTTTAATAAAGAAAAAACTCAAAAAGTGAAAAAAAAAATTAAGACATATTTAATGAGTTAACTAGTATTTTTTATTTATCGTGAATTAGTTAAAATGACCAATGTTATAAACCGGGGAAGTATGTGCGTATAACTTGTGGGTGGATTTAATTATTTATTATCTCATAAGAGACAATTTAATTTATTTGAACAAGAATGAGTCCATTTTGTGATATAAAATTTAGAGCCAAAAAGTCTTCTCTCCTAACAATTCATCATCACATGACTTTCAGAAAAAGACATTATAATCAGAGAGAGAGAGAGAGAGATTTATACACATGTGACTCATGGAAGTAGAAAATTTCAAACATTTTCATTGTTTTATGTTATATATAGGATTCTCACCAAGATTATTTCTCTGGTTTTACGAGGCCTATGGTCATTGTATCGAGGAATTTTGACCAAATGTGTATCTTCTGATTGAGTAGTTAATCCTTCAATTTTTATTATAATGCCATTTGTTACCATATCCTTAATAATTTTTTTATAAAATAATGTTCTTTGTCGTGATTATGATGTTGAGATCAACATGTGGTAAAAAAAATTGTAATGAGCATTTATGAGGGAGAGTTGATATGACCAAGAAAATTGTAAAATGGTTATTTGAGATGGTTTAAACATGTACAAAGAATGTTTTTAGAGCCGCTAGTAAAGAATATAGATCAGATAATATGGAGTTCTTTGAAAAGAGGGACAACAAGTAATGTCCCACTAATTTCAAAATTTCAACTAATTAAGTTTATTGATCATAATAAATTTTTTTAGCGTGTTTCAAAGATATAAAATTGATTTATGAATATACTTGAGTTATTATATTGCTTTTTATTGGTCCCTCTCACTACCACAACAGTAGATCTTACACTTGACTTCAATATATTCTCCACAAAAAATTGCAATGAACATAGTTACTGTGATACTCCCTCGATTTTTAATGTAAGACATATTTATTTAATTTAATTTTATTAAAAAATTTAGTTAACTCAATTAATATAACATGTTTTTTTTCTAAAACACACTAATTATCTTCTTTAATTTCATTATTGTCTCTTTAAATTAATTATTATTGAAAGAGCATCCATAAGGGTAAATTGGAAAGAGATTGATAAATATAAGAAATAAGACTTACATTTAGGATCAAGAGAAACTCTCCATAATGTGATACATTAAAAAATAGATGAGTAACTTCATCTTCAAATTTTTGGTCATAAAATTTGAGCCTTTCTTTAATTTAATTTTGATATAATACACACACAATATTGCAGTCGTCTGCAGGAACTTATTTTATCTCAAATTTCAATGCTAATCCTATTAATTAATAATTCCATAATGTGTTCATAATGATTTCATCCAACCCACTTTCAATATATACCACTCAAAGGGGGAAAAATAAAATAAAAGAAAGCCTATAACACGTAGTAAGTTCTATCAACCAAACAAATTAAAGTTTAAATCCTCGTCGTTGTTGCTTTCATATTTTTTATATGTCAGCATTCCCAATATCTGTCTCAATTATTTGCCTGATTCCTTCTTTTGAATTGGCCCTTGAAACTTTGAGGGAAAAAGAAAAGTTAGTTGTGCACTCTGTATTCTATTCCCCACACCACTTTCCTTGTTCAAACATGTACCTCTTGGATTGGTTGAATTTGATTTTCTTTTTTTCCCCTCAGATTTTCATGGCTACCAAACAGGGTTTTCAAGGCCTGCAGGCTGCAATTTCTTTCTTCGTTTATTTTTTTTTCCCTGAGTACAGGTATCCTTTTATTAAACACAATTCTATTTAAGACACTATCAGATACTAAATGTAGAAACCTCTTCTAGAGAGAATTCAAACTTTAGTTCCTCATGTTATGAGGGACTAGCTCCTTTCATTAGACTTAACCCCCATTGGTTAGGCAACAGTTTCTATTTCAAGAATAAGCTAATACTTTGTCATTATCCAATATAAAAAATCTCATTTACCTAGTTCCCTATGTTATGAGGGACTAGCCCCTTTCGTTAGATCCAACCTCCATTGGTCAGGCTACAGTTTCTGTTTCAAGAATAAGCTAATACTTTGTCATTGTCCAGTATAAAAAATCTCATTTACCTAGTTTCATACGTTATGAGAGACTAGCCCTTTTCGTTATATCTAACCCTCATTGGTCGCTACGCTTTCGTTTTAGGAATAAACTGATACTTTGTCATTGTCCAGTATAAAAAATCTCATTTACCTAGTTCTCTATGTTATGAGGGACTAGCCCCTTTCGTTAGATCCAACCTCCATTGGTCAGGCTACAGTTTCTGTTTCAAGAATAAGCTAATACTTTGTCATTGTCCAGTATAAAAAATCTCATTTACCTAGTTTCATACGTTATGAGAGACTAGCCCTTTTCGTTATATCTAACCCTCATTGGTCAGGCTACAGTTTCTGTTTTAGGAATAAACTGATACTTTGTCATTGTCCAGTATAAAAAATCTCATTTACCTAGTTTCATACGTTATGAGAGACTAGCCCTTTTCGTTATATCTAACCCTCATTGGTCAGGCAGTTTCTGTTTTAGGAATAAACTGATACTTTGTCATTGTCCAGTATAAAAAAAAAAATCTCATTTACCCTCTTAAATTAGCCTCCTTTTTTCTATAGAGATATGGAAAAGCTTGTTGGATCCTGTTTTTGTTATAAGGAATATTCATAAAGACGGGATTAAAACCCAACTCTGAGGTGTTAGTGACTCCAATAAACAAGTGAACTAGTCACTTGATTGGTTCAGTAAAAAAATTTAGACAGATCGACTGAGTTGAATTTTACAGTTTTTCTAGTTATTGAACCTGGAAATAATGTTGTTTTAAGCTTTAAACAATGAAATAGAAAAAAAACTAGCAGTATGTCATATTTGTGTTTTAAATTGAACTAATCTTTGAAACGCCCCCTCGACCTGTTTTCATTACTAGTTAGTTATGCCTCAAGCCAACTTTTAATTATTTTCTCCCATATTTGTAACATATTAGGTTCCTTTGGTAACAAAATTTCTAAATAAGGACTTTAAACCAGTTTTCTCTTTAAATATTATTCTTTTCAAAAATTATGCGTGAATATTTCTGTATATTTTAATTAAATTAAATTATGACTAGGTTGATCTAATTCAATTATAATTAGTTCATTGGTCATTGAACCACTATCCAACTGGTTTGGTTTAGTGGCTAGTCGGTTTACCATTAACTTTTTAATTATGTCTCATCAAGCTAGATTTTTAATAAGGGTGAAGGAGCAAAAATACTTTTGAATTTTTACCAAAAGTACGTCCAACACCATATACATTTCGGAGGTGCAAAAATACCCATGAACATATTTAAAATGGGAGAAAAAATGGAAGTACCGTTAATTTTTTTAGTGCGACTCACATTCTTTTTGCATATACATGTATAATAATGTTAGGTCAAATTTAAAGATCATGACATTTTTGCTCTCATTTTGAATTCCCTGGGTATTTTTTTCATCTCCAAAATACATACAGTGCTAGATACACTTTTAATAAAAGTTGATGGGTATTTGTGCTCCTATACCGTTTTGATAATTTTCTTCCTTGTAATATTCCTAACATATTTTTTTTTGGAATTGGAGACCTAATGGTCCCGGGCAGGGTCGAACCCTGATACAAAGGCTGGATAGGCCAGCGTCATACCACTGCACTACCTGAGTGCTTGGTGTAATATTCCTAACATATGCTTTGTCATTATGCAGTGTGAAAATTCTATTCACAATCAATCTTCAATCTTATCGAAACTTTGGTGGGAAGGCCAAATTTTGTCTTACATTGAATTTAATCCTTGACTCAGTCTGACTTAGCCGGACATGTTCCATATATTCTGATCTCTCCACGTGGCACTCTCACTGGCTCAGCTGTTTGTGCCTCCTCAATAATCAATTTTATCAGAATTGGCCTAATCTCTTAATAAATAAATAAAATAAAATAAGATGCCCCATAATCTTACTAGATTAACTATTCACAAATAACAAAATCCCCAACATTTTTGTCATGACCCTATAAATGTCACTGTACGTTGAGAGCTAGAGCTTGTTGTTTTCACTAAGACAGTAACCTAGCTCTCTTCATTCCTTCACCTTCCCTCAACCTCTCTCTAATATCTTCCATATCTTTTTTCTTCATCTTTGACTGCAATTTCAGAACGGGGAGAGAGAGAGAGAGAGAGAGAGAGAGAGAGATATGGGGAATTGCCAAGCTGTGGATGCAGCAGCACTAGTGATTCAGCATCCCAGTGGGAAGATGGAGAGATTGTACAGTTCAGTGACTGCAAGTGAGGTGATGAGGATGAATCCTGGTCATTATGTGTCTTTGATAATCCCACTTCATCATCAACAACAGAATCATCAAGATCAGAATACAGTGCGTATCACACAGGTTAAGCTTCTTCGTCCTAATGAAACTCTCACTCTTGGCCATGCCTATAGGCTCATCACTACTCAAGGTATGTACAAATTTCATGTATACTAATGTCCATTCCATTCTTTATTATGATCCTTTTATCAAAGTGTCATGAGACTCCGGTTAAAAGGCCTTGGGCTCTCCATCTCCAATGACTACGCTATTGGAGTATGGTTTTCCCACAGACTTGTGTTTGTTACTGAAGGATCTGAGCTTTTTATAACAATTTCAGGCTCAGAGAGTCTTAATTAACCTTGTGTGTGTTTTAATTCCTGTGGTTTCAGAGGTTGTAAACGTCCTGAGAGCAAAGAAGCATGCAAAGACAAGGAAGCCAGCACAGGCAGAATCATCAGTACAGCAAGAAGGAGACAATTCTCACAAAAGAAAGCCATATCAGGTATATATCTGAGTATTATTTTATATAATATTACTCCTAAGGAGCTGGTGAATCTCACAGACACAACATAGAAAAATTAGTGTGTGTGATCACAGCCAGACAGACAAACATAAAAACTCAACTCTTTTGACCCATGTTTTAGTTAGAAACTAGGAATTTCAAGACAAACTCTTTTTTCCCTCTGATGTCGAAAGCATATATATAGATACAACTAGGCTTATCAATTATCTGTTATATGATGAATTTGCAGGCAATGAGGGGAGAGAGACAGAGGGTAATTAGGGCAAATTCTGGGAGTACATCAGTGTGGCATAAGTCATGGAGACCTTCATTACAGAGTATATCAGAGTCAGGGATGAGCTCAACGGTGAAAAGCTGTGATATTATTCAAAGTGGATGTTCACAATAATAATAATACCATTTGATTTTTTAATGAACATGGCCTTGATCTTTGGCAGGCACCAGAGAGATTCTCCTTCTCCTTCTAATACTACCTCAGTTCCTGATATACCTGGGCACCACAAGATTGATCTGTTTCATCATAACCATGCTCCAATCAGTAATTTAATTTGTACAGCTCCAAGAAAAAAAAAAAGAATCATGGATGTAAAAAAAAAAAATCTAGCAGATGTTGAATTCTGTGATTGATATATAAAAGCATCCATCCACCTTCTTTGTTTTTTTTTTCTTTTTTTTTTTTTTTCCTTTTGTTGATAATCAAGTTTTGCACAAAGCGTTAGTGATAGATGGGACTTTGAAAAGCTAGGAAATAAATGGTGAAGTGGTTATGGAGGAACAAAAACCAAAGTCGATAAGGAGAGAAAAAGGCGTATGTATAATATATAATGTTTGCTTTTTGTAATTGGCAAATCATCAAATACCTTGCATGCAACGCAAGATGAGTGGTAAAAAGATGAAGACTTGTAAAGTGGGAATCACTTTTAATCGCTCATCTTCTTCATCAACATCAACATCACGCAACGGACATCCTCTTCAATATCCCAATCCATCCAGGTAACTTGTTCTCTCCAAATATAATTATCCATAACCAGTACTATTAACTCATACAAGCACGAACAAATCCAAACAAATTTTTTTTTTTTTTTAACGGCTTTTTCTATCCGAACCCAAAATCTATTCTTCTTCTTAATTGCTTTTCATCGAACCACTCGATAACCGGAAATCGCATTTGATTCAGACTAATCGGCTGTTCTCTCTCTCCTTTGATTTGAGCAACCGATACGATATGAATGTGCGCTTGCGTATTTAATTAATGATAAGTGGCTCCGCCAATAATGTTACATTAAGGACCACATCACTCCTTTTTCACAATAAACAATTAAAAATTTCACTGATCATGCCTTTAAAAAAATAAAACTCACTAATAAATATCCATTTGGCTGAAGCAACGTTTTGGTTTTAAAAAACATGGATTATTTTTTTAAAAAAAAATTAGTTGAAGAAAATAAATTTTAAAAATACATTTTGTTTTCAAAAAAGGGAGTGAATAAGACAAATATGTGTGCAAGGGATAATTGATGTTTCCAAGGTGTATATTATAAATAACCACAAAGCACTTCATTCAACTGTTAGGGGGTTCTATCCTCTTATTCAGAGGTTTTGAGTTCAAACTCAAGGAACACAGCAGTATTAAATGTTTGGTGATAGAGTTTTGACTTCCTTGTGGTCATACCACCTTGCCTATTTTAAAAATTGTACTTATATATTTATGGAACGAAGGGAGTAAATAAATTAACATTCTTAAAATATTTTAATAATATTCTTTTTGAAATTTAAATTGAATTAAACAGGAAAAAAAAAATCTTTTTGGCAATCTCTAGTTAAATAATTTATTCGTCTGTCCGTATTGTTTTACAAATTTGTTCTATGAAAAAAGAATGTTAAAAATTAAGATTAAAATAAAATCAAAAGAATGGTGTTATGTAGTAAGAACACAGATGTCCAGCCCAATAAGGGCTAGAGTATTGATATGGGATCAGTTCGCTCTCTCCCAGATACCTATGGATGAGATACCTATGAGAGGGGAAGATCACTGTACACAGATATTAAGGCTCTTCGCTAAGGGGGATGTGGGTTGTGTTTCGTGGGAGAGTGCACAGTGATCAATCGAATGTAAGAAATGGAGTTTACTTGCCTGTCCATACCTTATGGATACTCTTCTATTTATATTGTCCGGCTAGGGTTCCAGTCTCCACGTTGTGCTGTCCACCCATTCCCTGATTGTGCGCCTTAATGACGTGCATGGTATCCGCTGCACTACCCACGATCACTGCATGATCGTGGGGTGACTGATACTTTACCTGAATGGGAGTGATTCTATCGCATCGTGCCCTTATAAGGCCCAAACTCTGTTGGGCCCAAAACATAGGTCCACAGCAGTTTCCCCAAAGATCGGTAGCTCAGGCTTATGATCTGCCGAGGTTCTATCATTGTCCGACCTGTATCTCGGATCTGAATTCTCCCAACACTTCTTACTCGATCATTCGCCGAGTTCGAGGATTCCAAAGCTCTCCGGTTCTTGTTGCCCGCAGTTTCCCGGGGTGAATACATATCCCGACTTCATGGCCGAGATTTCTGATACGCTTATCCCGACTTCACGGCCGAGATTTCTGATACACTTATCCCGACTTCACGGCCGAGATTTTTGATCTGCTTCATATTTATTTATCCGCACGTGTCGTGAACACGTCCCTAGATCATTCTTTTTACTGACATCCCGGGTTATCTTGGAATTATCCATGTGTCTCGCCATACGCTCCATGTCTTTCGCCACGTATTTCCCCCAACCCGGGTCGTCATGTACCCACATTGGCGGGCTTTTAACGCTTCTTTGAATTAGCTGGCGTTTCGCCTGCCTACATTGTAACGTAACTGACGTTACATTTGTCCATGTCGCGACGTAATTTCACTATTTCTGATTTTACGACTTTTCGTGCACATTCGCCGCCTTCGGTTTTCGTGCGCATTTAATGCTCACGTCATTCCAGGATTGCCATGATTATCTCTTATCATCATGACTCCCTTCAAGTTTTGACGTTATTTTTTCTCGGCTTTTCACATTCGGGATTATCTTGACCTGATTACCCCTAATGGTCAGCCTATAAAGCTCCGCACCTGGCCTTTTGTTAATACTTTTGCTCCCAGGATTCTCTGTATTTTTTTGAAGTGTTTCTTGCTATCAGCAAGCTTTCTTCTTCCGAAGATAACTTCGAAGTCTTCAGTGCAGGTATCGGCATTACGCATTTGTCTTCTGAAACCTTTCAACGTTGATTTTCCCTCATTTTATTTCTTTGCCATGTTCGCCAAACTCGATTTTTTGCATTCCTTGGTTGTCTGGGTAGGCATATTGATACTTTGATTATGATCGTCTTTTGTGCTATTTTTTGGTGGTACTTTCTTAGTAAAATAGGCGGGTATTGGATGGCTGTGATGACCAGAAACTATCAATTCCTTTCAGAATGTTGCATGTTGAGGAAAAATCCAGCCCCATCCTGGACTGAGGCATCACAATACCCTTTAGTTTCTCTATTAGCATTTGCCTTTGAATTTTGGTTGTTTTATTCGTGGCATCTTGATCCTACTACCAACATTGTGGTTAGCTCCTTTGGCTATATTTTTGGATATTTGCTCTCTTCCTTCCACGGCTAGAGCCCAGGGTTTGCGTGGTGTCCATGAATCAACTAGGAATCGTTAGACGCCCGGGTTATCACCTTTCTAAATTTTTGCTCCAAATTCCATAACCCCGAGATTACCTCTTGGGATTCTTGTTTAGCTGTCCAATCTCGGCTTTCCAATATTTTAGCAGAGTAGGCTTACCTTCAAGCCCCGTTTGGTGTAATATTCCTGCCTAGTCCATGCCTACCATGGCTCATTCAGACGAGCCAGGTTGCTGATCCTCCCATTTCTTGGTTTCTGATCCTTGTCTTTTGTGTCTTATGATAGGTATAGATGGCTTCGGCTTCTGAACATTCCAACCAATCCTTGACGGGAGAGTCGAACTCTACTGGTTCCTCTCATCCTTACGATTCCTGGATCCTGCTTGTTAGTGATGTTATCACCAGTTGTAAAAGTAAAATGATCGCTGAGGAACTCACCGTAGCGGGCTCCGTGATGGGGAGGCATAAAGTGTACGCCTACCCCAAGTTAGCGAGTCGGTTGCCTCACCTCGATCAAACGATGGGGATCCTCACTTTTTCTACTTTTACCGAGATGTCATCACCCGGCTCGGTCTGCAATTTCCTTTTTCTGACTTTCAGATTTCCTTGTTGAACCATCTACATCTTGTCCCCTCCCAACTTCATCCCAATGGCAGGTCGTTCGCCATTGCTTTTGAAAATTTTTGTAAGGAACAAGATATCGCTTGTACCGTCCCCGTGTTTTGCTATTTCTTTGCCCCCTTAGAGACCTACGTCACGATCGAGGGGAATACCAAATGGTTTGGCTGGACTTGATTCCGAGCCGTTCGTGATCGCAAATTTCTTCGCCCTTTCACCGATTCATGGAAAGGCTTCAAGCAAGCATTTTTTAAGGTGGTTGACAAACCCGGACAATTACCGTGGTTCCTTCAGAGTCACTCTTCCGGGGCAATTGAAGAGCGATTCCCGTTGTATTGGTGCGAGGGTCACCATCGCCTTTCCCCTAGATCTTTCGCTCCTTCTATGAGTAGCATTACCGACTCGGAAGAAGAAGCCATAAATCTACTCAAAATTATCCTTAGTGAAAGTAGTGACCTAGTGGACTCCGCTGACTATATTTCAACACCTTTGACGCGAAAAAGACCCGCCTCGAGTACTGATGCCTTTTTATTCCTCGTCCTATCTCTGGCTTTATTTAATGGGCATCTGACTTTTGTCTTTTCTTTTGTAGGTCGAACGATGGGTAAAAAGCAGGCATACCTTTGGAAGAATGGGGTATCCGGGGGTATGAACCCGAGACAGGCCGAGAAACGCCAAGCACCTGAACCCGCTCCTGATAAGGGGCCAAAAAGGGCCAAGGTAACTCGAAAGGTTGCCTCTTCGAAGGGTGTCTCCCCTTCCACTGTTCACGCCATACTTCCGACCTCGTCTGCCGCTGATCGGACTTCTGAACCGCAAGTCATTCGGGATTCCTCTCCCGAGCCCTTGACTACCACCGACCCACTCTTAATTCAATTTTCATGATCCCACATTTGGAAGAATGGGGTATCCAAGGAACTCCGACATGGTATTCGGCCGCCCCCCAATTATTTTAACGGTAAGGCTCTTACCAATGTTGAGGTTACTGAGCTTCGAGAGATTGAGCACTTTGGAGTAAAAATTGTTGGTTTAAGCCAAACTGTGGCTTTCTGAAAGACAAATATGCCAAGCTTATGGAAGAAAAAGATAAGTCTGGGGAAGTGATTACCCGCGCTCTTATGGAACTTCAAACAGCAAGGAGAGAGCGGGACAATCTTCGTGGCGAGTTACAGACGGTCACTGTTGACAAGGAGAATCTCCAATCGGGGCTGCAAAAGATTAAGGAAGAGCTGCAGAAAGCCCAATCAGAGATAGCCCAGAAACAGCAGATTCATGAGAACGACCTGAACTCCATGAACATGTTGAAGGCTATGCATGAGGAGCGCGAGGCAGAGGCCAAGCATTATAAAGAGGAGCTTGCTGCTACCGAAGCCGATGTCGCCCGGTTGAAAGATGGCGTTAAGGATTCCTTTGACAATGCTCTGGAACAGGTTCAATTCCTGAATCCCGATGTTAATTTGAACCTTGAGGGGGCACATTATAATGCCTATATCGAGGACGGGAAATTTATAGCTCCCCCATCGTCTTCTTCTGTTCCAGACGTTCTTCCAGAGGCAATTTCTCCCGAAGTGGTTGCTAGGGAAGCCAGCGAAGCAATTGCGCCCTCTACCTCTGATGATCCTTCCACCGTTCCACCCTCAGCTTGAAGAATCGGGATGCCGGTTTTTGATGTAAAATCTTACTTGGGGTTTTGAAGCCCCTAACCGACTTTTTATGACTTTGATCATATATTAATTTGTTTTTTGCACCTCGAGTCTGTTGGTTATGATTAGTTTTGATGACGTCTTATATAGATGTCATTCTTAAGAGTAAAAAGTTTGCATACTACATCTATCTTATACGTTGACTAACTACTGTATATTTAATGTAGATTAGTCCGAGTTGAATTATGAAGAATGATCAAGTTGGGAGATGGAAGAAGGAAGAACTTGCTAAATGGAATGAAGATATCATCATTCAAGTTCTAAAATTGATTCTAGAAGCCTCCATGATCAAATGGAAGTTGAAATGGCTCGACTCAGAGTTAAAATAAGCTACAATTGAGTTCCTGAAGTCATGCTCGAGCAACAACAATGTTATGCTCGAGCAAGTGCATTTCCAGCTCAAAATCCGCTCTTGCTCGAGCATGAAAATAAATCCTGCTCAAGTAAGGTCATTCTTCAGCATACTCTATTCAGTTCTGTTTCAGGCGACCTCCGGTAATTCAATGATATCTCCCAAACCAGGAATCGTAGTGATGTGAAACTAGTTTCATATGAAACTAGAATCCCAATGCGTCATTTTGATATAAAATTAAAGTCCAAAGGAGTTTAGATGAGAGAGCTATGAGTTTTGCAAGTTGGCACAAAAATCACCGTCACAATCAAGACCAAGCTTTGGTATTTTGAGCATATATCACAAACGAAAAAATCTGATTGAGATGAAATCGATGCCATTTGAAACTAGACTCACATAACTTTCCAAAAAAATCAAAATCACGAAAAACAAAGATTAATTGAAGGAGATGTGATATTTTGAAGTTGATGGTCTGTTCAGGACGCTGCAAAAAACACTGATCAAGAACAACCTCAAATCATCTGATATTAATGGACGAAATAGAACGAGTTTGGAGCTGATTCTTATTGCATTGGAAAGAGGACTTGAAGAGCTTTATGAGCATGGATGGTTTGCCAAAATTGAAACTATATTGAAGACGTTACGTTCACGGGAAATTGAGTATTATACTGATGACATTCTTGTTTTCTGAAAGTCTCTACATTCAGGAAGATTGGGTTTTGTATTGAAGGGTATAATGCTTGTTCACGCATGATCAGAAGCTTCAATAATAGAAGTGTACCCGAGCAGTATAGTTGAATTGCCTGAGTATCATCGAGGCAGAAGCGAGAAGATGAAGTTAAAGAGTCCTGCTCGAGCAATAAAGATAGACTTGCTTGAGCAACATCGAGCCAAGAGATAACCTTGTTGACTGGAACATCATGCTCGAGCATGGAATATAAGAGATGCAGCCTACTCGAGCATCTTCCACTTTAGAACCCTACTCAAGCAAAACTGGAAAGCATACTTTAGTATCTTGCTCAAGCAAGCATAAAGAAGTTGCTCGAGCAAAGTCGAGCAACCTGTCTCCTCATCTCAAAATTAACCTTGCCCGAGCAAAGTTAGGAAGCATGCTCGCGGACCATACTCGAGCACGGATAACTGAGTTGCTCAAGCATAGTCAACCAACCTGTTTTCTGGTCTCTGTATGAAGGTTGCCCAAGCACACTCTGGTAGCTTGCTCAAGCATCATCGATAAAATCTCTTTTCAAAGTCTTTCTAAAAGACTTGCTCGAGCATATCTTTGCAACTTGCCCGAGCAACGACGATGATGATTAAGTTTCAGAAGAAGCTTGCCCGAGCAAGCTTGGTTTCATGCTCGAGCACTGGGTGATCTCGTTCCTTGAAAATACACTTTCTCATAGCATGCCCGAGCACACTACTTATTCATGCTCGAGCATGATCATCCTGTTTTCAAAATCACCGTCTACGTAAATCTCAAATCATCGTGTGTGATTTCATTTCTACGTATCATTGCTCATTACTATACTTAAATGCTTTTAATCAGTTTGCTAATGAGTTTCAGATGATTATATCATGGATTAACAACAAATTGGCATAAAGCAATTTGTGTGTCAGAGAAGCATTAAATGCTACAAACAGAGGAAAGCTTCTAAGTCTAACGGCTATATTCATGAGACAACAATTAATCTTCAAGCTTCTCCAATGGCCATTAATACAACACTCAAGACGGAGCAGTAACGAAGTCAATGTTAAACATTTTATGATTAAAGTTGGATTAGAGCTCAACGGGCTAAAAGCAACAAAAGCTTCAACGGATACTTCCAACTGATGTCCAACGATCGAATACTCGCAACGGTCGAAACACAATAACCTATAAATTGTGAAGTCTTCAAATCGGAAGAAGTGACGACGATTGATGACAAAACCAATGAAATGATTTTACTACTTCACCGTCGATAGTTCATACACTCTGTTTCTCAATGTTTATACAATTTACAGTAGAGAATGAGATGATCGATTATGTACTTCAGTGATTAACTTTTATCTACTCAGTGAGGAGTTCTTAAACATCATTTAATTCTTTTAGTTGTCAAAATCTTAAGGTTGTGGAACTTTAAGTGTGGGTGTATCAGTTACAACTTGTAAGGGGGAGTGAGTCCAAGAGTGAGAGGATCATCGTTTGTTTACAGAGTGTGTAATTGTATCCTTACAGTGTGTAAGGGGGAGTATCTCGAAGAGATTGTAAAGGCCGCACAGTGCCCGACTAAACTTGTGAGGTTGTAAAGGCTTTTCTCTTGTGCCCGGTTAAACAAGGAGATAGTGGATTGAAAATCTCAAGTGGAGCTTGGGGACTGGAGTAGGTCAAGGAAGGGCTGAACCAGTATAAATCACAGTTTACATATTCTCTTCCCTTATCTCTTATATTTCCAGAATATGTTTATTTGAATATCAAACTGTTGATTTAGAAAACGTGAAAAGATTTTCAAAGTGTCAAGTTTTTAATCTTCACACAATTCACCCCCCTCTTGGGTTCAGCCGGTTCTTCAGAGTCTGCTAACTACACGTCATCTCTGATTTTATTTCCGAGGTAGAATCACGCCTTGTATACTTATTTTGTTTTCTACTGATGTGTTTTGACATCCAAGCGTGTTTGATTCGAGGTTTGACAACGAGCAATGGTAAACTCGTGATGCGTTCACAGTCGGCTTTCAACCATATATCCAAAGAACACAAATCATCTAACAAATAAACACATTCACTAATTTGTAATTAAAAGCAAACTATTGTCCCCCAAATAACTCACATAAAACATACGAAGCATACCTAGGTTTCAAATTTAAACTATTATACAATATTTCTATGATAAGATTGACCTTATGACTTGTGATGAAAAGGTTCCAATATAAGGAGCAAGCTTATTTTCATTTTTAATGAATATTCGAATGTGAGAACATCTCTTTCAACTCCTTATTAAATTTAAAAAAAAAAGAATAAAAAAATTAGCAGGGCCTAACGGGTTGGCCATACAGGACTAATTTTATTTAACTCTTCTAATTTTCAAATCTGGCCATTTAAGGGCCATGGCTTAAATGGGCCGGCCCAACAGACTCAGTCCAATTTCCTTGCTCTAGTTAAGGGGGAGATGGGTAATTACCATTTTACCTTACTGAAATTTTTGAAAAAACGTTAAGCTGGCCTGACAGATGTAACAAGCCTGTTAGTAAGTTTGTGCTGGTCTATTAAGAAAAATAAGCTTTTTTTTGTCTTAGCCTGGCCTTTTATATTAATAAGCGAGGCCTAATCAAGCCTCGAACAAGTCCCTCACAAGCCGCCCGACCTCTTTCCTCTTCTAACCACAGCCAAAAAAATTATCATCATCCCATAAAGGTTTCGAAGATTAACCCAATCAACGATGTTTGGAAAGCCACGAAACTGTGATTTCAAAATATTTTCTGCAAACCAAGATACTCCCTATGGTCCTTATTATAGGGCACAAAAAATTGTCAACAATTTTTTTATCCTTATTAGGCACAACTGCCTCTAATTGACTGATTTATTGGGTTTTTCCATTATGTCCTCATTTATTGGGCCAATATGTTTTCATTGACTATTGTATTCTCAATCCATTCAATATGTTTCTCTCTCTCCCACATTAAGTTTGTATATTTTCAATGCAATCAGCATGTTTCTCTCTCTCCTCCCATTAATTTTGTATTTCCAATTCAATCAGCATGTTTCTCTCTCTCCCCCAATAAAATAAGGGTATAGGTGGAAATATTTATCAACTGAATACTAATTTAATGACTTAACCGCCCTTCCTTAATATAAGAGAAATTGTAGTTTGTGCCAAGGACTACTAGAGGGAGTATACTATTTCCGTATACATACTTCATCCTAAATTGTAAAAGAGAGTGCACAAAGTGTCTTCATTCAGTGCCATCTTACCACGGTTTAGGGCACACGAACTTGCTCTTTCACTCATGCATCGCTAATCTATTCTCCAATTACTCTTTCCTCCCTTTGTCCTTCTCCTATCTAATCGAGACTGAGCTGATTCCGCCCCTTCCCAAGTTTGATCTAGTATGCTTCCGACTTCGTTATTTTCTTCTATCAGATCCTCGTTTTTTATTATGAGTTAGTTGTTAGGATTTTTCAAAGGGACTCTATGCAGAGGTTATGTTTGAGCGCTGGAAATTTGGGATGGAAAGGAAGAATGTGTACACTTATAATACATGGGCTGTACAGATATTCTGATGACGAAGCATGAGAATTTAAGTATCGTGCATATTTGGTTATTTTTATTTGCTGAAGTGAATTTCTATATACCAACAGTATTGTCTTTTTTTGTCTTTCAAAATTCTGAAAGAAATATCTATCCAGATGATCATATCTCTGTAGATGTGAAGTAATAAGTGACTGTGAAGAAATAGTTTAGTATCATATCAAAAATATATCCTTTCGGATATTGAATATCTATTGACCGCATGTTTCCACTAAATGCTATGCTTTCAAAATGAGCTTTTTCCCCTAATTATCTTGTCAAGGCTGAACAAATGAGTCATAATTGCTAGTTTGGTTATATTATTGTTCAATTTTGCGTATTCATCATCCAGCTTCAAGGTGTTTATTATACATTCGAATTTGACACCAAGAAGTGTTCTGAATACAAGATTATATGATATTGTAATGCTGAAAGTACACAAACTTTTACCTCTGTCACATGCTTGTCTTGAACCTATACATTTTTCTCACTCATTTTGCAGAGGTAAATGCTTTTTCTTTACTAAGTTGTATGCTTTGGTTTTGAGGAGAATTATTCCATTTAACTTCTTTCTATGTCTATATTTCTGGCGCTTGCTACTTTTTGGTTTGGTTTGCTTTAGAGGGATGCTTAGCTTACAAGTGGATCATATGGTGTCTGGTTTTGTCTTTCACAATTTGTCAGGTTGTTGAGTAATTGTGAGGAAAGGATCTTCCGTTTGGTTTTCCATTAGTTGCTATTTACTATAAGAAGAGTTGTTTTCAGCAAAGGGATGACATCTTGCATGACCTTTTGAAATTTATGCAATGTCGGGCCTATTAAATGTATTCCCTTATGTCCCACTAAAATTTTTTGGTCTTTTTTTTTCTTGTTTTAATTTATGCTTTTAGAGACTATTTGCATGATGTATTAGATGGCCTGTATCAGAATACTGTTTACTCCTCAGTAAGTTTTAGAGTTCATTATATTTTTGCTCCATTTTGTTTGTTTTCCTGGACCTTTTTGTTTATAGATCTGTTTGGTATAAATATAATGTGCCTTTTTTTAGGATTCTTGGGTTTCACATCTGAGGGTATGTTTGTTGGATATTTCAAAATTGTTGTGATAACATATTTTGGAAATATGTTTGATGTGCTGGGATTCTAGGAACTATCTAACCGAAAGCGCACCAATGCAAATAGTGGTTGTCCAGTGGAATTGGATTGAACTGTTTACGGGGAAGAGAGGAAGTAACGATTGCCTAAATTTGATACTTTATCTTTGTTTCTCAATTTGTGTTCATTTTAAAGATGTTTTCATTATGAGTTCATAGATTCTTTTGTACTTATATGAACAACTTCTTTGGTCTCTTTTAAAAGAAAATAAATAAATATCTTTGATTGTCATTTTATGGATACATGTGTTTGTTGATTCCAGAAACTAGTTGTTAATATGTAAATTTTACTCTGTTGGTGTAGATTTCTTGCACATGCATGTTTTGAACATTACATGGAATGTGCACAAGTTTTTGCAACTTTATATAAGTTTTAAATGTCATAAAATTTTATTTTCTGCTCTACTGGTTGTCAATCTCTCTAGTAAGTCTTGACTCTCAACCATCAGTGTAAAATGTAACAGACTTATGTTTGCACTCTAGTAAGTCTTGCACTCGCAGTCCAAAGACCACACGGGGAACGCAAGATCACCAAATGGTGCAACTATTGCCAGAAGAAGGGCCATAATAGAGAAGAATGCTGGAAACTCCAGGGAAAACCTTCCAGTGGAATCTCGAACTTCCAAAGTCACATTACCCCAGTTGAACCAACGGTTGAGAATGATAATAACCTAAGCAAGGAAGAATTACGGATGCTTCACAAGATACTTGAGAAGCAGAATAAGTCAAACTCTATTATTCCTAGTGTGAATTTGGTACAATCCATATTTAAAAACGAGGAGGACAATTGGGACTTCTAGAGACTGGGACGCAAGATTCTTTTGGATGTGTTCTGCTACGCAATATGGGACCTCTAAGAGTAAAAAATGAGTACAAGCCCAAACAAAATGTGGGACCTCTGAGACTAAAAAAAAAGGAGTACAAGCCCAAACAAAATATAGAGCTGCTGAAACTCAAGAAGTACAAGGCTAAAGATTTTTTGAAGATTGAAGCAAGCAGAACAAAGTTTGAAGGATTTCGAGGCAAGCTGGGAATGATCGACATATACTCTCCAGCTTGAGGGGGAGTGTTGGAAATCAGATTATTACCCATGATACTAGCCATGATCCTAGCTCTATCATATCCCTTGATTTTAGTTGTATTAGTTTAGGAAAGATTTATGACTGATTGTAATCAGTCCTTTATGTTGCAATCCCTTCTTTAATCTTACCTTTGATAGCTTTCCCAGAGCTTATATAAGTGTAATCCTTTCCTATAAATAAACATAATATTGAGAGTGTTTAAGCCTCTCACAATATTAATAAATAAGCCAGGTCAAACCAGGCTTTAAGCAGGTCAGGCCGTAGGCCACCTGATAGGGGCCTGACCTATTTCCACCCTTATAAATAAGCAAATAACATGGTTTCAATAAAGTGCTTGCTTATACTGTTTTATTTTCTTTTTCTTTTTTTTGGGGGGGGGGGGGTAGGGGAGGCTCTTCAACTAATAATGATGGACAGAGGGATAAATCACCCAATGATGTCAAATGTTAATTGTAACGCCCGTCCTAAATGTGTCTTTATTTATCAAAGTTATGGCGCACAGGCATCAAAATGATTTGGACGAATTTATTGTGAAATGAAACTTTCTTAAAATAACTTAGTTTGAAAACATGAGGATAAATTTTTCGCAATTCGAATCTAGGACGGGCTTGTACATTAATTCGAATACATTAATTCAAAACAGACAAATGATAAACGATAAATACAGTCCCTCTACTCATATTTTTACAAAAGGTTCCTTCTGCTATAAGCCTGTAACCCTTACAGCTGCATCTTTCCTCTTGATCCTGATCCACTGCCTGTTTCTTTCATGCGATCTGGAGTTCAAAAGAATGAACCCCAGGGGTACAATTAATCTCATATGCAAGTATGAAATATAAATGACAGTATAACACATGATAAGCATAGAATAATTTACTATAAACAAGTCGCACCGAAAACCGCAGTTATAGGCCAAGGACCGCAGCCCTTTAGGACACGCAGCCCTATGGGACACGCAGCCTCAAAATCCATAGCTAGGAAATAAACATGTAAATCATCTAGTAAACATGATCAGTCATACATGAATACATACATACAAGCTAATAAGATAATAGTTACCAACCTCAAACTTGAATCCTTTATTCGTCCGAAGTTGTTGGGATTAGTAGAAGTGCAAGATATGCCTATAAACGTTCATCATTGTCATTAGTCACTTCTTGCGTGCAAAGTAACCAACTATAAAAATTATTTTTAGAGGATTAAAAATGATTATTAACCCCTAAAAATTCTCTTAATAATAATACCATTTTTAATAAATAATAATATTATTTACTATTATTATTTATCTATTTTATTAGGAGCCATATCCTTTAAAAATGTTAAGAAGGTTTGTCTTTGTCACTTTAGAGTCTTTATAACCCTTAATAGACAAGTTATCCAAAAGAAAAACCTTTACTTTGAAGGTTATGCACAATTAACAACTTGCGTAACTATTTTAAGACTTATAAAAAATTCAGCTTTCAACTTTTCTGAGAATTTAGAAAATTCATAACTTAACCGGTACAACTCCAAATGGAGTGGTTCCAATTTCTACTTAAATCTTAATAAGTCTATTTTTCATAAATTAAAGTCACCAAGTTGATTTATAACTAAGAAAATTCCCAACTTTCGAAAAACACAAGCAATGCCAAGAATTTTCCAGATTTCTTGACCAATCTTTGAAGAATCACAACTCCTTCAATACTTATCAGAATTCGACAAATTATCTATCAAATTAAACCTCTATGTGTCTACTATTTATCTGAAAATTCATGGCAAAAATCAATCATTTACTATTTCAAAATTGAACCCGAAAACGACTGTGCATTTATGGAAACTGACAGTTTTTCAGTTTTTCTATCAAACTTTGGAAATTCATAATTCTCATTGTACACATCATATTTGGGTGTTCTTTAGCTAATTTTAAAGATCATGATGTGTACTAAATCTCCACAAAATTTTAGGGTCAAAGAAGTTTGTTTGCCCTGGTTTTACCTTGCTCAAAGATCATTGTTCCAACTATTTTCCAGAAACAACAGCAACATTATTTCATGTATCTGATCATATTCACACATGCATATATACTCATATATATATTTCTAAGTTTCTTTAGTTCCAAATAGAAGGACCAAATGTAAACAACCACCAAGTGTACCCACGGCCATCATGGTTTCAGCGTTAAACAACTAGGCAGCACTTATGTACTACCCTTGTAGCTATTTGTACTTCCCCTTATCTTTCCATTAGGAAAAATAAACGCTATACTCAGCGAGACAGAGGCTATGGTTCAATTATTATTAAAGACTGAACCATAAACTCATACAACAAAAACTAACGTGCAAAATTTGCAGCAGCTTGAAGGGAAAAAGATTCAAAGAACTCACCATAGTTTTTGATTTTCCATTGTTTCCTTCTTCCCTCGACAGTCCCTCTCACTTTCTGCAAGTTCTCGGCTGTGTCTCGGTCTCTCGTCTATCTTTCCCTTGATCAGAGCTTCTTGTTCGGTCTCTCTCCCTTTTCCTTCATCTTTTCCATGCTCTCGTTCTCGATCTCATTTCTGTTCAGTCTCAGTCTAACTGTGATAGCAGCGACTCTCGCTCTCCGTCTCATGCTCTTACTGTTGGTCTCTTACTCCCTACGTTTTCCATTTCTGTCTCTTGTTCTCTCTTGGCCTTGCACAGCAACGTCGTTTTGTCTCTCCCTTTCCTTCCTCTCTCTCACCTTCACGCCTCTCTATCGCCTTTGTTTTTTATATTTAAAAACAGAGGATAGCAACAGTTGTATTCTCTTGGTCTCTCACGTTCTCAGACTCATCTCGTCTGTAGATATAAGGAGTGGGGAGGTGCACTGGGCTCAAGGAACATAGGAAGGTGGTGTGCTGCTCGAGAGAGCATGGCACTTTAACTTTTCTATTCTTGTGTGTATTGCTTATCGCCGAAAGTGAAATATGGCGTGGTCTATGTGATTTTCCCTCTGCTCTGCGTTTCGTGATGGTCGAATGGAGATTATGGTGATATATTTTCTCACATTGCAGTTGGATATTGGGTCCATTGGAGACTAAATGATATGTAATGGGCTTAATGATACATATATTTATCCCCTTCTATAAAATTATCATTTTATCCCTTTCTTAATTATTAAAATAAATTCTCAAAATAAATCCTTAATCCCATATAAGGATTCTTCCTATCTCAATTAACTTCTCTAGGCTATACAATATACATTATAAATATTCCTTGAATTTATTCTTTTACCAAAATTTCAAGGAATATAGGCCTTAAATTCCAATTGTTCATTATATAATTATTTTGGTCAATTTCATAATCAAATTTCTATATAATATTTCAAATTTCAAATCACAAAATTTGGGATGTTACATTAATAACATGAGGAATATGAGGTATTCGGATTTAGACATTGAAGTTATACAATCTAATCTTAGTGGTGCAATTTTACCCTTAAAATAATACATTTGGAGCAATCCCACCCTTAACCTAACAGTCTCCTTAACATTGTTATCTTGTTTTTTTTCCTAAAAGACACGTGTGTCATTCTTCTTCTTGGTCTTGGCCTTTTAGCCCAATCAAATGTGTTGTGGTGTACCATAGCTCCGATTAGTGTGTTCCAGAGAGATGAATTGCAACACTTAGGGCCTGTTTGGTAAAGGGAAAGCACATGAGGAAATGTTTTCGGGCCAAAAACACGTTTGACACCAAAATCATCCCTAAATGGAGTTCTTGCTAGGTGCTAAGTTCCTTTAAACATGGGAAGGTGACTTCCCATCGAAAGTGGTGGGCACTCAAAAATCTTACTGGGACATACAATTTATAGGACAAAAAAGCCCCTTGTAAATAGTTCACTTTTAAAAGATAGGACAGACAAGTTGAAGGTGGGAGTGACAACAATCGAAGGACGAGGCGAACAGTGGTTTCAACATGTTTATTTGCTCGTCGCCATCGTCTTCTTGTTTGCTGACCATGTGCTTTCTCTATCTTCTTCTTGTTCCCTCCGTTTCTGGTTCAGCCTGAAGAAGACTACGAATAAGGTTTAAACATTACATGTTATTTAAAAAATAAAAAATCAATGCCCAGCTGTCACAATAAATAACAAAGTTAAAAAGATTGTTAGATTGAAGGTGAAATTGCTCCATTTTTATTATATTAGGGGTAAAACTGCATCAATAAATATTTTAAAGTGTTAATATATCTTCAAAAAAATTCCAGGTGTTGGGTGCACCTTTACCCTTTTCTATATAACTAAAGTTTTTTTTTTTCAGTTAGGCATAGTAATCATCCTGTTGAAAGCACTGTTGGACAATAAATGTGGCATATCTTCCAAAAGCGATTTATATATCAGTCCCTCGTATTATGAGGGACTAGCCTGTTCCTCGTGGTTGGGGAAAAAAAAAGTAAAGTTTTATATATAAAATAATTGTTTTTTTATATAAAATAAGGGAAATACACTTCTCATGTTGTAGGAGAAGTGTATCATCATGTTATAGATACAAAAAGATGTGGGTCCCATCATTTCTCGTGCTTGAGTTTATATATATAAAAGATGTGGGTCCCACCATTTCACGTGTGTGTGTAGGAATGTTCTTCTCACGCAATACGTAAAGTGTAAACCCCATAAAATAATTGTTGTATGGTCACAATTTTTTTTTTCCTTTTTTGCTATAAAAGATGGCATAAAAGCCTACATTACAAAGAAATAAATTACACCCATGGGGGAATTAATCCCAAACTTTTCTGAACAATTCAACTCCTCAAATTGAAAGGGCACTCGTTCAAAATGATAGAATTTGAAATGCCCCTCTTCGCTAAGACATCCGCTATTCTATTTGAGTCCCTAAAAATACATCTAACATCCACCTGCCAACTAAGAGACAATAATTCTCTAGCTTTCAGAATTAAATTACGGCAAGTGATACAATCATGATCCAACAAAAGATTAACTACAAAGTCTGCATCAGACTCCAAAATAAAATAATTGTTGTATGGTCACAATTGGATAGATAGGGAAAATTGGCGATCCATATTAAGAAGATGAAAGCCCAATATGATTCCTAACCCTTTCATGGGCCGTACTTTGTTATTGTCATATAAATATATTAACTATCTCATGCCCTTATTTAAAAAAAAAAAAAAAATATCTCATGCCTCCTCGTGGGCCTCAATTTAATTAAGCCCATAGCCACAAGAACAAAAGCAATTAAAAAATAATGGGAAAATTAATTTTTCGGCCCTTATAATTTTGACTAAGGTATAATTCAGTTCCTTCACTTTGACTCGGTGCAACTCAGTCTCTTTAATTTTGACTCAGTTATAACTCAATCCCTCAACTTTGACTCACTACCACTCAGTTCCTATACTCATTGCAACTAAGTTCTTAAACTTTATTCTAAAACATAAGGACTAAATTATAAAATGGTCAAAACTATAGGAACTAAATTGCAGTAAGTCAAAATTGATGAACTAAGTTACAACCAAGTCAAAACTATAAGGATTGAGTTACATCAAATCGAAGTGTAGGAACTAAGTTACAACTTAGTCAAAATTGTAGGGAATAAAATATTAATTTTCCCAAAAGCAATTAACATAAATAGGACCATAAATAAAATTAAACTCTTGTTGCACCCACAGATATATAAATGGAGAGTTGGAACATAAGGGATGCTACTATGCTGTCACTTCCGACCAAAAAGAACAACAGAAAAGAGAATGTTACAGTGAAACATGACACTGAATATTCTCACCTTTATTTTCCTTTTACACTTTTAATCAATTAATTAACTAATTATTATATTGCATTCATAAGGCAAAGACAAGGAAGACAGTATGATAGAAATTGATCAGTATTCAATTCATTTAGAAACCCAATGAAGATAAGCACTAGCCTCTATTTCTTACAAGTTTCCAAAGGTAATGTGAACCTCAGCACAAGATTTGCAGCCTGCAATTAAATGTTTGAATTGTTACATATGTTGTATATAATTAAGCTTAATTATATGATTAAACTTTAATGTGTATTATTAATAATGGTTGGGTCAAGTAGTGGAAGGAAATTAATTCTTCTAAAGTAAAATTAAATGTTTGAATTTTATTAATGAGAAAAATTCATATTAATAGAACTACTTTAAATTGAGCATGATAATATTGAAATCTAATATAATAATATTGAATAACATATGTGTATATAAGTTAGGGTTAAGTAGCATCTAACATTCTATTTTTTTTTTCAATAACACTCATTATCATTATCCTAAACTAATTTTTTATGTATCCAACACTTTAAAGTATTTTTCCATTAGCACACATATTCTAAAATTATTTATAGTGCAATTTTACCATTAAAGTATTTTCTTAGTAGCATGAACACCATAAACTTAAGATATTGGGTGTTCGTCAAAAAGTACTTTAGAATGTTGGTCACACAAAAAATTGCTCTAGAATATTGGGTGCTACTGAAATGATTATTTTGTATGCTGGATACATGAAAAATTAGTTTAGCATGATTACTACTTAAAAAATATGATAGATACTACTTAACCTTATAACTTATAACAATTTATTATACCGTATTATTTAAGGAGTATAAGATGTCTTTTTAAAGTGCCACGCAAATCAGTCAAAAAGATTGCACTATTGTTGCACCTAATCAATAGTTTTATATATAAAGAAATGTGTGAATTAATATAGAAGTGTGAACTTGTGAATTGTAGCATGATCTTTAATTCTAAAGCTTTTGTATGATGCTCAATTTCTTTTTACAATAAGAACACATGACAGAATGGAAATGTTGGTTGTTCTAGCCTGTTCACAGATCTACAAGCTGGCGCCTCTTTGTTTTATTTTCAATTTCTTAGGGCTCTTATGTGGGAAATTGATGTGGAAGGCACTATATTCAATTTCCCTAATTCCATTTTTAGTATATTATTTTCATAATTAACTCCTCTCTATCTTCCTTTCTCATATGTGTATTGAAGTATTTTCTGAATTATTGAGCACATGACCTGATTGTATGGTTTATCATATAAAGTCTTATTAATTACTAGGTAATTATGTACTGATGAAACCAAGATAGAAGAGACTTAAAGAAGGATTCACTCTTATTAATTATTAATTACTAGGTAATTATATATAATTATGCTTTAAAAGACTTTTGTACTTGGGTTAAACTGAGATATCATGTGCTTTGTTTGATGTCATTTATAATTTGCTTTAATGGAGAAAAGAATGCTGCAAGCTTTCGGCTAAACAGGCTCCTCTCGTTTTTTCTGTCACCTTCATCTTTTTGGAATCCATATTCGCTAATCCAAAAGATGAGCCGGAAATGGTCGTCCCCAAATAAAAAGGTTTTTTTTTTTTAATGAAAAAAATACTTCATGTACTAAAAATTCATTAGCTTAAGATAGTGGGTGTTGAAAAAAATAAAGTAGATACTGATGTAATAAGAATTTTTTTTAAATGTAAGATTAGAAATTAATTAATTTGAGATACCGAGATATATACCGGGTGCCAAAAATATTTCACAGACAAAGATACAATCTAATCTAAATAAATAAAAATACATAAAAAAAAAATGGTCTCTCACCTAAAAGTAGGGGATGAGCATGCCCGGCTCATAGATGCAATGAGCAGGGCATGCGGAGCCATCTATTTGCTTTGCATACGCAATTACACACAGTAAAATCACTTAAACTTTCACCATATATATATATATACAGGCACACACATATATATCCAAGTTTTCGTTTTACAATTAACATATTCATTACTCACACGCATGCACTTTGATATGATCTACACGCTAAGTCAGTCAAGTTTTGCTGCAATAAAATTAAAAGCAAACTTTGCCACTCTTATAAGTTTTTTAACCTTTTGCCCATAATTATATATATTGATTCTTATCTAGTGTACTTATGGAAACTGAGTTATTCACGCATGATTACTCAAGCTCCTAGTTAATAAAATGCAAATGCGTGAGGCTGTTCGTTTCACATCATTATATTATGGCCTGTGTTCTTTTTCATAGACACGATGTAGATTATAACTGCATTAATTTCAACCTTTGAAAGGACGTAATATTGGATGGTTCAAGATACAAAAAAATTAATGATTGAAGATCCAAATGGACTTATATTGAGAGAGAGAGAGAGAGAGAGAGAGAGAGAGAGAGAGAGAGAGAGAGAGAGAGAGAGAGGTATTCATTTTCACGGGAGGCCACTATCATATCAGGAAGCATTATTTCAAGCAACGACGCTCCTCCTTCTTTTCATGGCATCCAAAGACCCCAGCTAGCTCCCTATATCTTCTTCAAATCAAATCAAATCATTGTACTCTTTTCCATTATTTATACCTTTCCTCTATATAACTATTTGCATGTATAATATGTTAGATAACTAAGCGATCTAAACATGTTAAACACAGATTAACATTTAGATCAATGCGGAAAAATGAAATAGAGATCACAAATACCTCCCGCCATTGATTTGTATCCAGATGAAGAAATGATGTTCTCTGGGTTTTGGTCTTGAAGCAAGAAGGGATGAACACCGGGTTTTTCTTCTCGAGCCTTCTCTCTCACTCTGCAGATGATACTTCGATCAACCATGAAGCAGAGACTTAGGGGACCAACAATATAATCCGATCAATTCTACCTCTGCCATCACGAGATGAATGCCAATTATGGCAATTAATTAGGCGATTCTACGAATATTAATTGGGCGATTCGCCAATTATGACCATTAATTGGCAGTTACTGAAGCCTTAATGTGAGCCATTAATATAGGGTATTTTATAAATCTAATATATACTAATATATTAAATAAAATTCCTACATAATAAGCTCTCTCTCTCTCTCTTTCTCTCTGATATATATACATACGTTGTTATAAAATAAAATTGGGCAAAAGAGGGGTTTATTAGGAGGAATATATATAATGATTTGTGCATGCATGCGAGACTTCGTTTTAATGAATTGATTGAGCAGAGAATCAAATTGATAATGGGGTTGGGACTTGTGACCATTATGCATGATCTGCTCATATATCTGTGTGTACAAATAGGCTGTTTTATTAAGCGTGTGTGTGTGGGACTAGGAGTCATCATTTGGTGGCTTTGGAAATCCTTTTTGTAATTAATGTAGTAGCTTTTCCTTTTGATGATAATTCACACAATATAACTTGCTTTTAGAATAATGACTTAGTCTGGAATGAAAGTTATTTTTAGAGTAATTAATGTTTATTTGTCAATCTCGCTCATATAATTAATACTTAAATGTGTCTCATTGTATTTTTTTCTATCCTTCAAAACTGTATTTAATATAGGGTAAGTTGGAATAATTTTCAATTTATGACAGATTTAATGTATCAACTATAATTTCATGATTCAGATGAATTAATTGAAGTGACTTATATATTGTGATTCAGATAAAGTATGTGTGTGTGTGTTTATATTTCTTTGAAATGGGGACAAAGAGTGCCCCCAAAGAACTTGAGCAACAGTGTTGTATTCACCATATCTCAAAATCCTCACTTAACTCATATCTCTTTCATATATAAAAATTAAAAGAGAATTTAATTTGCATCATATTATTGTTGCTTTATTTGAATGAAGCATTTACCTTTCACCAATGGTCCCTATTATGCACCTTTTTTATTGCAGCCTTACGAGAGCATATGCCTCAAAATCTCCATTTTCAAAAGTTGTCTTCTTTACAAGTTAAAAGTCGAAAATTTTCCCTGACAAAAAGAGGGGCTCATCAACCAGACAAATTTTAACTCTATTTTTTAGGTATAAATAAACATGAATAACTTCTTTTCAACTCTATAAGTATAAACAAACATAAATTTTCCCCCCAAAAAAAGTTTACATTAGAATAGATTATTTAAATTTAGTGTGAAGAATGAAAGAGCCTATACATATATTCTATAAAACTTGCACATATCAAACCCTACTATATCGAGTGAGTTAAAGAAAGTTTGGCTTTAGGGTTTTATACATATAACTTAGGATTCCTAGCTCATTCTATTCCTCTCTTTTTAACTTTAATTATATTTTTTTAAAAAAAATACAAGTAATAAAGGAACTGTTGTGGGGATAGGTATTTTTATTTTCTTTGTTGAAAAAGATCAGATAAGGAGATGATCAAAAGGGTCTCTTTATGAATAATTTTTCCACGTTTAAGACAAAATCTAAAGCAACTTAGGCTCCAGTAGGTCCCACTCACATGTTATTCTCTCATTGGTTACGTGGATGACATGTTAATTAATTGCAGATTTAATTTTATCACTAAAAAAAGACACTAAATTTTTAATAGAATTTTTCATGGAATTCAAAGTTCCGACGGGAAGGGATTTCCAATGGAATCCATTCCATCGCTAACAGGAGTGACAAATTAAGAATTCTATCAGAAATTTGCAATGGAATTCAATTCCTCGCAAGTTGTTTTTGGTTTTTTAATTTCAAAATGCCACATGGCATTCTAAGGAGAAGCCATGTGTCATGTCGCTAATAGAAGCATGACAAATCACAATTTTGTTTTTTTTTAAAAAAAAATCAAAATGCCACGTGGCATTCAAAGGAGAAGCCACGTTGTGGCAGCTCTAGCAATCGCCATCTCAACGCCGGCACCCATCTCCACATTTAATTTCCTGAAAATGCATCTTCTCTTTGGCCTCATGCTGGTTCGAACCCGTGCCCTCACCTGCAAGCACACAAAGCCTGACTAGTTGGGTTGGAATGCCTTGGCATTGTATATATAAATTCTCACTATATTTAATCAAGGGAAAATCTCATATAAATATCAGTTGAATTTATAAAACATTCAAAAGTCTATTGGATTTGTAAAAAAACTGAGAAGTGATAAAGACCTATGAGGGATATACAAATTTAGATGAAAAGTCCATATATATTGCCTTTAAATAACTTTATGAAGACACTGGAGAGAGTAAGGTCATTCCATTCTCATTCGAAATCCATTTCTCATTCGACCGTTCTTCATCGTCTTCATCACGACGCCATGAATCCCTTAAGAAAAATTAGGTTTGATTTCCTAAAATTTTAATTGCTTTGGATGTGGTGGTTGTTGGGGCTGGACTCGATCCATTGTTGGAAGGTGAAGGAATGAGAGATAAAGAAAAATGTGAACAAGAAACGAGCTCGGAAAATTTGAAAAATCCAATAATGAACAAGAAATAAATGCGTTTGAGGAAGAAGGTGAACAAAATATGGACTTCTAACAAAATTCGTAATGAGATTAATAAGTTCAGTAATGACTTAACTTTCAACGACTATTTTTATATAAACCGTCATTGAAAGTTAAGCAAAAAGAAGAAGAAGTTACAATGACTGTTTTTTTTAAAAACAGTCGTTGAAAGTATTTTTAACGACTGTTTTTTCAAAAATAGTCGTCAAAAAGAGTACTTTTAATGACTGTTTTTTCCACACACACAAAAAGTCATAAAAAAACAATACTTTTAATGACTATTTTCTTAAAAACAGTCATCAAAGACTGTTTTTCTTAAAAACAGTTGTTGAAAGTACTTTTAACAACTATTTTTTCCAAAAAAAAAATCGTCAAAAAGAGTATTTTTAATGACTGTTTTTTCAACAACAAAAATACTTTTAATGACTATTTTCATAAAAAACAGTCATCAAAAGTTTTTCTTAAATGTTTTTTGAAAAAACAAATATTAAAAGTACTTTCAACGACTGTTTTTAAGGAAAACAATCGTTTGTAACTTTTTTTTCCTTAACTTTCAACGACGGTTTATACGAAAATAGTCGTTGAAAGTTAAGCCATTACTGAATTTGTTAATCCCATTACGAATTTTGTTAAAAGTCCATATTTACTGTTCACCTTCTTCCTCAAACGTATTTATTGTTTATTATTGGATCAAGTCCAGCCCCAACAACCACCACATCCCAAACAATTAAAATTCCAAAAAATCAAACCTGATTTTTCTTAAGGGATTCATGGCGTCGAGAGGAAGACAATAAAGAACGAGCATCGCGATGAAGAACGAGCTAGGGCGGTCGAATGAAAAATAGATTTCAAATGAGAATGGAATGACCTTACTCTCTTCGGTGTCTTTATAAAGTTACTTAAGGGCAGTGTGGACTTTTCACCTGAATTTGCATATCCCTCATAAGTCTTTGTCACTTTTCAGTCTTTTTACAAACTCGGTGGGCTTCTGAGCGTTTTACAAATTCAACCTGGTATTTATATGAAATTTTCCCTTTAATCAATTACTTATAAATATATATTTATTTCTTATTAATTATACATGAATGTACATTATTATAAAAAAACTAAATAAATTTAATAATAACATAAAATAATTTTTATATATTCTTACCAAACTAAAACAATGTACATCTTAAATAAATTTTCATATGACTATATTTTTATCCAATTTCTGAAATTTAATTTAATTTAATTTTTATTAACATTAACTAATAACTAATAATGTGTGTGTTATATTACATATTTATTTTATTTTATGTGTAATACTCCTCCGGTCAGTAATATAAGACATAGTTAATTTTTTAGAAAGATTAAGGAAGCTAGATAAATTACTTTAAAGTATTGATATTAATCTTTTTCATACTAAATTACTTTGTTTGACTTATGAATTGATATATATTCAAATGATAGATGACACATGCTATGATTAATTAACTTATTTAGCTTCTTTAATTTCTCCAAAAAAAAAAAAAAAGAAATCAACATGCCTTATATTAAGGACCGAAAGAGTATATTGTTATGAAATTACATCTAGTATATCATAATTTTATTTTAACAATAATTATGGAAAAAAATATTTTTTAAATATTTCTATGGCTATTAACATCATAATTTTAATTTCTATAAAGATATTTTTTAAAATAATAAATAAATTTATCTAAAAAATAATAAAATTTTAATTTTTCTGACAGAATTAGCCACATAATATTTCATGGCTAATCTGTGGAAAAAATTAGCCACGGACTATGTTTCCGTGGCTACTTTTCCACGGAAAGAATTCTATTAAAAACATTTCCGATGGAATTTCTCATAGAAAGAAATTCCGTGGCAAATTTAGTGTGTGTGTATATATATATATATATGTATGTAATATTATTTATAAGCTCTAGAAAGTCATGGTCAACAAACCCAACCCTTCATATATTCTATTTTTTGTTTCATACATATATTCTATTTTATTTGGTCTTCATGATGCTTGATATTGGTGCCTTGGTGGGAATAATTAATTGCTATTAACTTAACAAAATTATATTTTCTAATTGGCAAAAATAGTTGTTAAAAGATAATTACATTCATAGAACTCAATTTGACCCTGTCGAAATTTAGTTGGAGTCTAATATGATTTTTCAAAGCCAGTTGGTATATATTACCAAATGAATCCATATTCTAAGAGCAAAGTTAAGAAATTATCACGTCATTGAATAATTATTTTCCTAATCTATGATTGATTTAATTACCATATTGTGATTTTTTTCCTTAATAAAATTCTTGATTTTCTCCATGAAATGACATTGGACACGCGCGAGCGCAGATATATGTATATATGTGTATGTGTAGAGCCCTAAAAGACTCCTTAAACACATTACATCTTTTCTTTTTCTTTTTTGGATAAAATGGGCAAGCCGAAGCTTGGAAGTGAGAAATAGGAGCTAGATTATAAGACTACAGCGCGATACAACAAGGAAGAAGGAAACTATGAATGGCGGGATTCACGATACTTCAAAACCATATCTAAAAGAACCTCTCGGATAGTTGGAATCATTACCATATGCTCGGCACTAATGGCAACACCGTGGCCTTGCTTTCACCATATAATCAAGACAAGAGATGTTTTCTCTGTAGATATGATGAAGCTCCACGTCCCAAGCCTCTCCGAACAAAAGGTCTTTTCTACTTGTTGCATCATCATCAATGAAATGTATATATATTAAAAGCATTTCTTATATATCCAGAAAAAATAAAGAAATAAGCAACAAGATAAATTTTGTTTTTACAACATATATAATGATTATAGGTTTAGGGTTTGGTTGCTTTATTTAACTAAAGTTTGTTAAATAAAGCAATAAAACCTACTATTATATACTGCATTTACACGTGCATTATTATTGTTCTATCTTTAATAAGAAGAAGCCAGTAATGCCGAGTAGTTTAATTGGGGACATAATTAATTAATTTTAAAATGGAATTATTTTTTCCCTGTTGTCCCGGTGCTTGTCATCTTGTCTCTGTCCCTTTAGAAACAAAAGAAAAGCAAGTTGATTAATATAATGCCCATGACATTTTTGTCCCATGCCAAACTAATCTCAAAAAGTGGCTATTAGAAAAGATTTAAAAGATGGATGAGAGTTATACTAATAAAAAAAAAAAATTGGATCAGAGACGGAATTACCGACAGAATAAATTCCTGAAAAATTACCCACAGAATTCCAAGGGTAATTCTGTTGATAATGTCTTCTACCATGGTTTTTTTTGCGACGAACTAACGTTTTTTTGTTAGAAATCCAATTACTGACGGAATTCCGTGGGTAATCTAGTGTTTTTTTTGTAGTGTTGTGTGTGTTAGGATATAGTGGTGTAGATGATGGTGTGTGTAAAATAACATGTTGAGTGGAGGAAGATGAAATGGAGTTAAGTAATTAATTAGGCACTTAATCCAAATATAAATAGCTCCTACAAAATAATTTAATTAACTAGGAAACAACAAATCGCAGTGAGTGAAGATGGGAGAGCCGCCGCTCCTACCTTTTAATTAATTGGCGTATGCTTTCCTAATTTTATTCATTAGGGATCACTAGGGAATGACATATCCAATCCACATTCATTAATTTGAAAAATGAGAGATTTAAAGAACACACTCAACTTGGTCCTTCTTATAAGGCACCTACAAATTAAAGGAAATGGTTAACCAAATGGTTGAATATATATATATATATATATATATATATATATATATATATATATATATATATATATATATATATATTTGGGATGGAACTAATTTCACACCACATCACAAAACAATGTTTGAATTTTTATTGAGAGAGGTACCTATATTTTATGTCTAACAATGTCTCAAATATGATTATCTCTAATAATTAAGAGCATATAACTTGTGCCTATTTTTTTTTTAAAAAAAGTAATGGTAGTTCTTTTTATAAGTTATACGTGATGGAATATTTATAATTTTTTTCAATAATGTTATATCAATTAAAAATCTGGTGGTAGAGTAGGTGAGAAAATTAATTAAAGTGCATGTTATTGAGAATGAATTAATTTGGGAAAATTCTTATTTGTAGACCCCATTGAATATATGGGTAAAGCAGGAAGCAATAGCAATATTATGTGAATATGAAAGGGAGGATAATGGGTGGATATATATATGATGAAGAGGACATCTTGTTAATGTGAATTATTAATGACTCATAGGTCAACAACGATGTGTTATATATACGCTCCAAAAAGTGGCAAAACAAAATTAATGGAATAAATAATGAAAAAGAAACCTAGCTAGCAAGCTAGTGCATGCAATAATAAATCAAATATCTGGTGATAGGTGTGGACCGTGGTCCAAAGACAGAGCACTATCTATTCATGCTTCGTCCTTCATCCATGGCACAATCAGTGAAGCCAGAGCGCGTTAACAAGCTTCCAAGAGCAATGATCGGACTTCAATACATAATTACCCTAACATTTTGTCACTTTCCGTTTTCTAATCTTTTCTTTCTTTCTTTACACACACGTAAAGGTCCCTCAATATAGTGACCAAAATGGTGGGCTATACGGTTTTGACAGAAGAAAATATGAACATCTTAATAATAATAATAATAATAATAAAAGATGATTATTGATCCACAAAATTAAAGGGGTTAATATATAATGCTGATAGGATTGCATGACAGGTATTTTTTTTTTGGTCAAGTCATGACAGGTACAAATACCGAACATGGTGATTTTCATGATGAATACACTTATATATATTAAACACTTCGTGTGGGGGATCTGGGGCTAATTGACAAGCTCTTTGCCTTTTGGTAAAGTCTCTTCTCTAATCTTTAATTTGCAGAAAAGAAAATGTGTGTTTTAAAGTTACCTTTATCAACATGTCTTAGCTGATCTCTCTTGCTTTTTTCACTGTGCAAACTTTAGTATGTACCATAGCCAAACTCTTAGCTACTAGTTCATCACATAACCTACAAACCTAACCTTCCAAGAGTGATATTCATCTACCACCGTACTGTTAAAGGGGTTTCATAATTCATACCAAAAACAAACAGATAGAGATGGTCCAGAAATGTGGAGAGAGAGAGAGAGAGTTGTAATGTGTGAGATCGAGCTGATGAGTAAAAGACATGAAGGTGTAAGGCAAGGACTAGCTGCTGGCCAGTTCGTGACATTTCAGTAGTTGAGGGAGTTAATAATATTAGGATGGAACCAGAAAAGAACAGGCTGGAGATGATGAAGTAGTGGCGAGCACCCAATGGCTGATTGAGAAGTCATAGTCAATGGGTATAGTGAATGATGTTTATTAGTGCAAGTGGGACCAAACATTCAATATATCAAATATTCAGTGTTAATTATATGCCTCCAATCACACTAAATTCCAGAGTGGGTCTCTCTGTTTATTTTCACACCCTGATAGAAACAAATTGCTTCGCTACAAATGTCATTCACGTGTAATGTATATATATAGTGACCACTCACCACAATAAGACATGATCAAGAATGGGAAAAAGCTAGCAAAGCAGAAGAGAGTGAATACATATATGAAAGAAATAATATTGCATATGAATTATGAGAGTATATATATTATTATTATTAAAGAATTAAATACGTACATGCACGGGCACACATGAAAAGGCCCCAAAGACCTATTCAGTTTTTGTTTCAGCCAATGAGGCTATGGAAAAAAGAGGGTTCTTCAATATTCCCCTCTGGAAAAACAAATAAAAAAATGCCAAAAATTAAACCTATAGAGACGTACATGTGTTTCCATCACACGCTCGCTCGGACGCCATATCCAATAATGGAGTCCTGTAGTAGGTTAGGCTGCATTTCTCGAAGCCAAAAGTTTAAAAAAGAAAAGAAAAGAAAACAAAACAAAACAAAATCACGCAAGCGCAAGTGCATGCCATCACGCACCTAAAGCGTCTGCACACAGTAGCCATCAGAAAAGTCCACAAAATGAAGAGAGAAGACTCTGCTTTTTGCAATTTTGGCATCCACATCAAAGAAACGCGCCAGTTGAAGTTGAAGGCTAATGATGTTGGCCAGGATGAGAAGCTTGACTTGGACGTGTGTATGATACTTATTTTAGGCCATTAACAGCTCAAACTTCAAACTTTAATCTCCCAAATTTTGCCAACCCCTTTGATTTTTTTGGCTATGAGATTATCTCTGCTTTTTCTTCTTCAGACGCTCTCTCTAGAGCACTGCCCCACCAACCCCTTTGAAATTCAATCATTATCTCTTTAGCTTCCTTCATGCTCATTTCACACTTACATGACCAAACCATTAAATGCATCTCTCTCACTCTCTCTCTCTCAAAGATACTCATATTTAGGTCACAGATCCCCACTCCCTTGGAAATCTGCAAAGCCATTAATGAATGGCCATACCCACAAAAAAGAAAAATAAATATAATAAAACTTTCCAAACTCTCTCACCAAACTCTGATACATACAACATATGTATATATACTATAATCTACATCACTTTTAGTCAATTCTTAATCTCAAAACCCTCTAAAAAAATGCTGAGGTTTCTAGGCAACATGGACCACCACCTTAGTTTTTCTTAAGCCATTCCTCCTTTCTTTCGGCTTATTCACTGGGAGTTTCCTTTGTCATCATCCACCCAAAAGCAGTTATTTAATTTCCTCCTTTTACAAGGCGACGACGAGGAAGAAGACGAAGACGAAGACGAAGACAGTGATAAAATACTTGAACTCACTCTGGGTTGGATCATAACTCGCAGCTGTGGTAAGACTTTAGGGAGCTTCCTCCTATTATTGTCAACCACAAGTTCTTGCATCAACTGGTAGCAACCTATGATTTTCTCCTGCATTCATCAGATATAATTATGTACTTAGGCATCTTCCTTTGAATCATAAGCAGGGAAGATACCACTTCCGTTTTATTTAAAACCAAATTTTTTTTCTCACAGTGGACTTGTAAATATGACCACAGTACCATTTTGCCAAAAAAAAAAAAAAATTACTCCATATAATCATATACTTACTTTTATCAGTCCCTCACACCATGACTCAGCATGCTCAGGCCTAACAAGAGACCAATTAGGAATTTCATTAGCTGCACAAAGTATGGCCGCGACAGCAATACATGATGGCCGATAGGCAAGAAAGCTAGCCTCTGGACAAAAAGTATCCAAAAAAGAAAGGCACAAAATTTAAAATGTGTTTATACAAAATTTGAAACGTAATTATAGGACTAATATAAATACTTTGTATACCTTGGATATTAGATAAGATTATTTCAGAAGCCCGAGAAATGAGTAACCCAGAAAAAGTTCCCGTTGGATCGAGTTTGCAAGCAAAGAAATCTATGAAACTGAATGGAGTGATTGATCTTAGCCTCCAATCCAAAACAGTCAGAACAAGTAGTTCCATCCGACGAATTGTTCTTGGCTCAAATATATATTTGGCACCTTCTACCTGTGTACATATTTTATGTCAGTCTATGAAAACCAACTGAAACCAGGACTGTACGGATAATATTTTTATTTTATTTTATTTTAATTTACCTGAAGATCCAAAAGGGCCGGAACTAAAAGTTCCTCCATTTTTGCAGCTAATGACAAACAAGCAACAGATAAAAGTTGCATCGGCCACCCATCCGTTTGCTGAAAACATGTTTCAGACAGAAAAGTTAATGAAAAATTGAAAAGGTAATTATCATCATCATCAGTATATGATTATTTTGGGTCGGGATATTCTACAGTAGGTTAAAGATTAAGTATACCACCACGTTTGTTCTAGTATTGGTTATACTTTGAAATGTTTATTAATAAACTGTATTTATTATGACGACTATCAATATTTATTGATTCAAGTATTTTGAGTAGCTAATGGAATAGTAATTCTTTGGTTATTTTTTCTTTGGTCAATTAGCTATCCTTTGTTATAAAGAGGAAAAGGACCTACACCAAAAGCAGAACAAAAGGCTGGAATTTCTTAGGCGTAATAATTAGCCTGTATGACTTATAATTGTACGTAGCCAATGAGACACTAAAAGGCAATAGATATTTACCCTCCCCTCTAAAATAATTTATTAATATAAAACAATTTTTGAGTTGAAATTTTTTTATAAAAAAGTTATTTATACTACATTATTTTTTATTTAGGATAATATATTTAAAAAATTAATACGATGTATATATCTTCAATCAATTAATTAGTAAAAGTTAGATTTTTCAGTGTATTAAAGTTTTAGTGTGTAAAAGTTTTATTTTAATAAAATAAAGCTTACCACAGCAACGCAGGATCATTTAGTTTGAAAAGTCAAAATCATTACTGCATAGAATTTTGCCCCGCTCATGGTAATCGCTAATCACGAAATTCCAAAGAAAAACTTCGCAAAAATAGAAAGCTCACAGGCAACTGTCGAGAATCCAAATACCGGTCCAAATAGTTTACGGCAAGAAACGCCGTCAGCGGCTGAAAAGCATAGTATGCATGCACCTGCGAAACAGTAACCGTGAAGTCATCATTAATTAATTATTATTTAAATAATTAGTATGCATGAAAGACACAACGATGCCGGAAACTTCGTCAGAGTCGGTGGCAAAACAGTGAAAGACGGAGGAGCTCAACGGGGACTTAGATCTAGAGATTTTAGACTGCTTCTAGAAGACGGTAACCGTCGGTGTGCATTTTCGCGTGATCCATTTAGAAAGTCTGTTAGCCGTCAGCGAAAAATGCGCCGGTAGCATAAACGTAAATATCACACAAAATCAGTGTCTAATGATTACAGATATCGAAAAAGTCTTTTTACCTTGAGAATCCATGCAACGGATTCTTCTCTGGCGGAGGCGTCGAGCGAATCAGTTTGAAATCTGGAGAAGTAATTGAACCCAGGAACGAAGTTACACTCCTCTTCGATGAATCCGGCTATCGAATCCTCCAGAAATACCGGCGATGGCAAGGAATCAAGGTCGGAGGAGCATTCCGGTGACTCTCCGGACAAGATTCCGGATGTATCCTCGCAGCAAAGAAGGTCGGAGTCACACAAGTAGTGATTGGAGCACGAAACCGACATAATGATCGGAGCCGGAAATTCCTCATTCTCTTTCCATCGCTCCGGTTGAACGGTTGCGGGAACTGATCGGACAAGTTGCCGGAATACTATTTTCTGGTGGGGGGACGGTGTGTGGGAGTGTGTGAAATGAATGCGCAAGATGAAGATATTGAATGAGCTTGAAGCTTCCTATCAGTTATGGCTTGATATAAATACGCGGTGCGTGCCTGTTGCCTGCTTATTCTTATTTTTATTTTTATTTTCCCTAAAAGCTGATGGGAGTGTTTTTCTTTGGTAAAATGACGAGATATATTCTGGATATACGATAAATTTCCTTTTTTCGGGAAAAAAAATGTTTTAAATTTGTTTAAGCTTTAATTTGAACATTTTTTTAGGGGTAAAAAAAGTGGAGCTTTCAACTTTTTGGAAAAAAAAAAAAACAGCTTTTGAAAGATAATATGGGAAATACCATTAATTAAGTTTTGTCCAAGATTCGTTGGATTAAAAGTTGAGAAGATTATAAATTTGATAAGCTAGGTGACAACCTTGGCACCGTTCTATGGCGTGCCACGTGCTTCGAATTAGGTGAAAAAGAATAAAATATAATTTTTATAAAATATTTTTGGCCATAAGTTTATCATGAAATGTCATAAATTTCTTTTTATTAGAGAATGTATCCTTTTCAAGGAGTATTAATAGCTATATCTAATATGTACTGTGCGCTGTATAAATAATTAATGTAATCAATTTCTTGATAATTATTTCATTTTTTAATATATTTAATCGACTCAGCTACTAACAAATTAGGGTTAGTCTGCAAATTTTTCCAAAAAATTTCGTTGAGTAGCAATGTTACCCTATAAGTTTTTTTAGGTTCAGTATTGTCCTGAAAGTGTTAAACTAGAGCAATGTTGTCATTTTCCATTAACAAGTTAACCGTCAATGTTAATTTGTATGAGGCAACATTGCTACATTTTAAAACTTTTTGTGATATTGAATCTAAAAAAACTTACAGAGTAATATTGCTTTTCAGTAAAAACTTTCATAGTAAACTTGTATCTTAACCCAACAAATTATTGGTTGAGGTAGTAGCAGTCTCACCCTATAAAAAAAAATAACAATTTAAATGTCAAAAAGCATATTTATTGAGAAATGTAAAAAACCCTTTCAAATATCTGGTTCAATTTATAATAAGGTTATTACTTATTACTAGTTTCCTTTTGGCCAAAATACTCATCCCTGAATTTTTATCTCTTCCCTCATATTTAAAAGTTTAAAAATCACACCCTCCGCTTTCAAATCTTGACCTTCAGGCCCCTACTGTTAGAATAACCGTTAAAGTTAAGTCAAGTTATGTTATTTTCCTATTTATAAGAGCTCAATAATCTAATTATACGATTTAAGAAGGTAATTAAAGTTAGTTAAATGTAATAAGTATGCCTAAAATATAGTTTTTCAAGTATGCCCCTATTCATAAGAGGCAAGTGATAGAAAAATTAGGTAAATATTAGCATAGTGGGGTCCTGATAAGATGTTGAAATATTCTGAAATTATATTTTCATTATCTCTTTATTTTTAAAATATTTATTTTAAATCTTAATATTTTGAAATATTTTGTAATTAGTAACTATCACTCGGATATCTCTCTTTATTTTTTGATTATATTTTATTTTAATTTTAGTTGTTATGATATTTATGGCAGAAGGAGAAACTATCAATGTCTTTCATTTTATATAATCAATAGATAGTAAATACTCTATGGTTTTAAATATAAGAGCTAGCAGAGAGACAAGAGAGATTTCCGAGAAGCAAGATCACAATTCATTTTGTCTCATAAATTTATAATTTTTCTAAAGTATTCTTTATTGATTGTATATATATATTAAGAGGATTATTTTTATTAAGGGAGAAACTTTCAATAGAAATATTTAGAAGGGATACTTTAGAAAAATCAACACATAATTTTTTATAAATAACAAACTTAACAAATTTTCTTAATTTATATAAATTAAGATCTACTTTTAAAAAAAAAAAATTAGGACCAGATAGAATAATAAAAAATAAAATTTATATTACAAATATAATTATCCAATAAATCTTTAGATTCTATTGTGTCTAAATTAAAATCGAGTATTCAATGCTATTTTTTCATCCATAAGGTTTTTTACTTGAATCCATGAGGTTGAAATTAGACTTTAATCTTAGCGAAGAATAATAAGTACATTTTATAACGTTGTAAATCAATGTTCAAATCTCAATATGGAGTATTAGCAATAGTAAAAAATCTCAACTTAGAGAGATGTCTACATTTAGTATCTGATATTGCAATAAATAGAATTACGTTTAATAGGAGGAAACCAAATTTTTTTAAAAAAAAAAAGAAGAAGAAGAAAAGAATAAGTGTCTTTTTAGTAAGATTTAAAAGCAAAATAAAAATAGTACTCTTTCTGTCCTAAATATAGCTCACTCTCCTCAACTATTTCACCATAATCAAAGAACAAATTCGTTTTTTGAGCCCTTTGAATGGCTTCGGAATTTCAAGGCAGCGGACTGCGAAGGCGGTGGCTTTTTGGCGAAACCAGGATAATCAAAAGCAATCATTCACAAAACACGTTTACACGTTAATTGCACATATAAGTAAATACCCATTACCTTACCGAGTGGCTAGTAATGGACGAATAAAGTTCAGAAGCTTGTACCACACATCCGGATAGAAATAGGCCAAGTCAAGTAGTTAAATAGTTCTTTTTTTTTTTTTTTTTTTTTTGAATTACAAGCCAAGCAAAGACTAATGGCGCAATTACTGAGGAAATGCGGATCGAACCCACGACCTCCCACTACTTGGGAGTCTCTATACCACTAGGCTACAAGGCCTTTGGTAGTAGTTAAATAGTTCTAAACCTACAATGGGGACTTCAAACCTAAGTCTAGGCCAAAACCTATATATAAGTTTTTTTTTTAGCCTTAGGCCTGAACTTTTGAAAGGTCTGGTCAGGCCTAAAACTTTATTAAATACTTACTTAAAATGTACACCTTTAAATAAACTAAAGAGTCACTAGTGGAAAAAAGGGTTTTAAGACCGGATAAAAGAGGCATCGTAAGACTGAATAAGCAACCGGTCTTGTTTCAGACGGTTTTAAAAGTCTAACTTTTAAGACCGGAGTCCAATCGGTCTTAAAGAAACTATTTTAGACCGGACATTTACAACATTAGGTCTTAAAAGTCATACTATATGGACCTGAAATATTTTTTGTTCGGTCCTAAAACTCAACTTTTAAGACTGGAAAAAAAAGGCTGCTCTTAAAAGATCGACATTTTAAGACCGGACAGAAAAAAAAAATCTGGTCTAAACAATAGCGACTTCTAAGACCAGACGACTAATTATACCGGTCTTAAAAGACTGACTTTTAAGATTGAATGTTTAATACATCCGGTCTTAAAATTTGAATTTTTAAACCGGACGTATAAATACACCGGTCTTAAAAGACCAACTTTTAAGACTGGACATATAAATACATCCGATCTTAAAATTTGAACTTTTAAGACCGGCGTATTTATTTCCAGTCTAAATTTTCCTGAATTTTTTGTTCTTGTTCTGTTCTTCCTGATCATATAATACACAAATCCACCACCCAATCCAGCACATAAAATTCAATACTATAAGCTACAAGCTATGAACAATCCATTGTGAATAAATTGAATTGGGAAAAGAATACATATATTATTCACCATGAGTTATGTGGCCTCTTAATTAATGATTATATTATGACAGTACAACACCTAAATGAATATATACAATAAGATAACTTACTTACAAATACAACGAGTTTCAAATACAGCACGTAAATCAACATATATGCCCAATATAATATTCATCATGCCTTCATATGATTCTCACACAACAACGTAACATCCTCTTGTTGGAAATTATGCCCTAGGGGCAAGTCATTGTACTTTAAATGTTTATGTTATTTAAAGTATTCTCCTTTAGTTATCATTTCATTTGCATGTTTATGTGATAACTGATCCTTGGATATATCTTATAGATTATCCTAAATGTCTCTGGTCAGTCATCTACGCGGGAGCGAAGATAAAATAAGACCAGTATGACTTTGATGAGGTATGGAGATACGAATCAAAGTCATGGGCACTTGTAGGAGTACAAGTCTTTGGACCACCCACTATGAGAAAAGTCTGCATGGATTAAGTCATAAGCTTTTCTCATGTATAACCGCGTCACAATGCCTTTTGACCTGAGATCATCATGGATTCCTACATGATGAGTCGTTGCTCTTTGACCTAATCAAAAGTCACCTTTGACCGGGTGATGATAAAGGCTTGGATCGGGATCAGTGGTTCTCATGCAGAGGAATATGAATGGTCAAGATGGAATTTGTCCCTCACATTTGTAGAGAGATAATACTGGGCCCCTCGATGAGTGAGTCTGAGAAATGTATGACCATACTACAGTGGAAAAGAGTTTCCATTTCAATTATTAGACTACTCGAGAATTGAGAAAGTAATGGTCAAGAACAGGAAGTTGACATTATCCATGCCTCATCCTTGACCAAATTATCGCACGTGACATGGTTGTACGATAGGTTGTATTGTATCATCGATCCCTATATGTATTGGGTAGTCGCAATGTCTTGCTAGAGGCCGGAATACTATTTTCTGGTTTTTTTTTTGGGGGGGGGAGGGGGAGAGTGTGAAATAAGTGCGCAAGATAAAGATATTGAATGAGCTTGAAGCTTCCTATCAGTTATGTCTTGATATAAATATGCGGTGCGTGCTTGTTGCCTGCTTTTTTTTTTTCCCCCTAAAAACTGATGGGAGTGTTTTTCTTTGGTAAATTGACGAGATATATTCTGAATATATGATAAATTTCCTGTTTCGGGCAACAACAAAATGTTTTAAATTTGTTTAAGCTTTAATACATTTTTTTTAGGGGGGGAAAATGGAGCTTTCAACTTTTTGAAAAAAAAAAAAAGCTTTTGAAAGATAATATGGGAAATACCTTTAATTAAGTTTTGTCCAAGATTCGTTGGATTAAAAGTTGAGAAGATTGTAAATTTGATAAGCTAGGTGACAACCTTGGCACCGTTCTATGGCGTGCCACGTGCTTCGAATTGGGTGAAAACGAATAAAATATATTTTTTATAAAATATTTTTGACCATAAGTTTATCATGAAATGTCATAAATTTCTTTTTATTAGAGAATGTATCCTTTTTATGGAGTATTAATAGCTATATCTAATATGTACTGTGCGCTGTATAAATAATTAATGTAATCAATTTCTTGATAATTATTTCATTTTTTAATATATTTAATCGACTCAGCTACTAACAAATTAGGGTTAATATGCAAATTTCTCTAATTTTTTTTGCTGAGTAGCAATGTTACCCTACAAGTTTTTTTTAGGTTCAATATTCCCCTGAAAGCGTTAAACTACAGCAATGTTGTCATTTTTTATTAACAAGTTAACAGTCAATATTAATTTGTATGAGGCACCATTTGTATGTTTTAAAATTTTCATGGTGATATTAAATTTGAAAAAACTTACAAGGTAATATTGTTCTTCAGTGAAAACTTTCAGGGTAAACTTGCATCTTAACCCAACAAATTATTAGTTGAGGTAGTTGCGGTCTCATCCTATAAAAAAGATAACACAATTTAAATGTCAAAAAGCATATTTATTGAGAAATGTAAAAACCCTTTCAAATATTGGTTCAATTTATAATAAGGTTATCACTAGTTTCCTTTTGGCCGAAAGACTCATGCCTCAATTTTTAGCTCAGTTGCTGCATATGTATAATCTCCCTCATATTTAAAAGTTTAAACATCACACCCTCAGCTTTCAAATCTTGACCTTTAGGCTCCAACGGTTAGAATCACAGTTCAAGTTAACGGAATGTATCCATTCCTATTTATAAGAGCTCAATAACCTAATTACGTGGTTTAAAAAGACGAATCAAGTTAGTTAAACGTAATAAGTATGCTTAAAATGAACTTTGTTTTTTAAGTATGCCCTTATTTATGAGAAACAAGTGATAGAAAAATTAGGTAAATATTAGCATAGTGGGATCCTGATCAGATGTTGAAATATTTTCAAGGGTGAAGGAGCAATAATACACATGAGCTTTACCTCTGGGAGCGCCCAGCATCATGAGCTTTTTTGGGGAGCAAAAGTACACACGTGGTTACCATTTTGAAGCAAAAGTGACACAAAGTGTTGGAGGAAAAAATGTTGGTTAACATGGTGTTAACTTACTGTTCATTCATCATTTTTTCTGTTTTCTTCTTCTGTTTGCTGTAGCAAGTAGTGGTTATGGCTTTGCCAATTATTAATTCGCTGTCAGTGGTGAAGTTAGCATTACAATATCCGGGAGAAGCAAGGACCTGATGGAGCTCATTGGAGTGGCAGCAAACTCTGCAATGTCATCGACGATGACCAAGACAGAGTCGAAGCAGACAACTTCTCGAACTGACAGAGGGAGGAGGCTGGGGAGGTAGTTACGGGCATAGTTGAGAGGGCAGTCTAATGTAGTGCGGATGGAAGATGAGATCAGCCCAGCAAAGCTCAAGTCGTCGAAGACGACTCAAAACTTAATGGTCCCACTTGCAGTACACATGAAGTGAGGTTAGAAAAGGAATCATAGGATGAGGATGTTTAGAAGAAGAAGGTAGAAGCAGAATACCATTGGGGTAGAGAACTTGGCCAGTGATGTAAGAGGAGCAATGGTTGGAAGTGAGGAAGACATAAGAGGGAGCCACCTCAATAGGCTGACCAGCTCTCTTCATGGGCACTCCCTCACTAAACTGACTGGTTTCAAACTCCTTAAACGACGCCGGAATCAATGGAGTCCATATTGGTTCAGGCGCAACCCCGTTCACTCTTACTTTCCTACTCACCAATTCGAGCGCCAGTACCCTTGTAAATGCCACTATCGCTCCCTTGGTAGCCATATAATTCAGCAGCTTCGCATCCCCCTTGTACGTCGTCACTGATGTTGTGTTGATTATACAGCTTCCCTCCTTCATGTGCTTCAACGCATGCCTACTCCCAAATAATTCTCTCAGAAAAATAGATCATCTATTACTATATAACATTTCACACGACGTGACCTGTCGAGCCTCTTCTCGTCGATCTCCTCCACTGATCCGGCCTCGTACTGCTCCGCCGCGTTGTTGATCAAGTTGCACATGGCTCTTCCTATGCCCGAGTCATCCCCCGTAACAAGTGCTATCTTCCCCTGCAAACCAACACCGCAAATTAGAGCTCTGTTTTTAGGAGTTAAAACAGAGGAGGTTTAACATGTGTCGCGATGGAAAATAATAGGAAACTTTGCTGTTATGTATGGATGTATATATGTTTGTTCATGTGCCCTTTGTTTGTTCATGATGTCGGCTTAACTGAAAAAGCAAAACAGGAAGGTCAACTGTTGGGGAGCATAGCGAATGAAGTCTGAGTATTCACCTAATTCTCTTATAAAGCACTTGAGTATTCATGCATATGAAGTCTGATATTTTCCTTTTCCTCCTAATTGCTCTTTTTTTGATCACCAAGCTTCTTGATAAAGATGGAAAAAGTGAAAGGGTCAGCCATGGAAGACAAGTAGAGGAGACTGAGATGTGGTAATGGTTGCTGCCTCTGTTCGAATCTCTCTTTCCATTCCCCTGTAAGTGTTGAAACTTGAACTTAGGATGAAGAGGTCGAAGCCGAAGCTTGGTGGAGCAAGGAAGTAAAGGTCGCCAGAAATAATGGAAGACCGGATGAGGACGGTGGTTGCGAGGAAGTGATGGTCTGATTGTGAGGAAGGAAGTGAAGTCCTTTTCTATAAAAGAAGTGTTAGCAGTTGTGTTACCTAGGATTGACGAAGTTGAAGAAGAGACTTGAAACTTCTCCATTTGGCCCCCCCAAAAATTTTCCCCAAGCTCCGCCCGTGGTATAAGCGAATGCATGGCAGCTAGTGGTAGTTGTGAGTGTATGTCATTGTGAATAAGCACAAGTGATGAGTGGGTTTTACAGAAACTCAAGACTCGGGTGATAAAGAAATGCGTGAAGCCATAATGGAACGAAGAGCTGACGCTTGCAAAAAAACGATGAATGAACAGTAAGTTAACACCAAGTTAACCAATGTTTTTTCCCCCAACGTTTTGTGTCACTTTTACTTCAAAATGGTAACCACGTGTGTACTTTTGCTCCTAAAAAAAGCTCATGGTGTTGGACGCTCCCAAAGGTAAAGCTCATGTGTATTATTGCTCCTTCACCCTATTTTGAAACTACATTTTCATTATCTCTTTATTTTTAAAATTTTTATTTTTATTTTTTTATTTTATATCTTAATATTTTGTAATTTGTAACTATCTCTCGGATATCTCTCTTTATTTTTTGAGTATATTTTATTTTTTATTTTAGTTGTTATGATATTTATGACAGGAGGAGAGCATTCCATATGATAGGAGGAGAGACTCTCAAAGTCTTTCATTTTATATAATCAATGGAAAATATACTTCTCATGTTGCAGAAGAAGTGTATCCTTATGTCATAGATACTTTGATTTCCGTGCTTGAGTTTTTTTTTTTTAAAAAAGATGTGGGTCCCACCATTTCATGTGTGTGCAGGATTCTTCTTGTTCTCATGCAATATGAGAAGTTTAAACCCCATAATCTATAGATAATAAATACTCTCTTGTTTTAGATATAAGAGCTAGCAGAGACTAGAGAGATTTCTTGGAAGCAAGATCACAATTCATTTTGTCTCATAAATTTATAATTGTTCTAAAGTATTCTTTATTGATTGTATATATTAAGGGGATTATTTTAATTAAGGGAGAAACTTTCAATAGAAATATTTAGAAGGGATACTTTAGAAAAACCAACACATATTTTTTTTTTATAAATAACAAACTTAACAAATTTTCTTAATTTATATAAATTAAGTATCTACTTTTTTTAAAAAACATTTCGGACCAGATAGAATAATAATAATAATAAATTATATTACAAATATAATTATCCAATAAATATTTAGATTCTATTGCCTTTAAAGTAAAATCGAGTATTCAAAGCTATTTTTTCATCCATAAGGTTTTTTACTTGAATCCATGAGGTTGAAATTAGACTTTAATCTTAGCGAAGAATAATAAGTACATTTTACAACGATGTAAATCAATGTTCAAAGCTCAATATGGAGTATTGGCAACGATAAAAAATCTCGATTTAGAGAGATGTCTTTATTTAGTATCTGATATTGTCTTAAATAGAATTGCGTTTAATAGGAGGATACCAAATTTTATATATATAAAAAAAAAAGAATAAGTGCCTTTTTAGTAAGATTTAAAAGCAAAATAAAAATAGTACTATTTCACAAATCATTTTTTGAGCCCTTTGAATGGCTCCGGAATTTCAAGGCAGCGGGCTGCGAAGGTGATGGCTTTTTGGCGGGACCAGGATAATCAAAAGCAATTATTCACAAAACACGTTTACACGTTAATTGCACATATTAGTAAATAGCCATTACCTTACTGAGGGATCCGGCTGGCGTCCTCTGCTCGTTACCATCCTCTGTCGTCCTCTTCCCTGAAGCAACATCGTTTTGACGCAAAACAACACATGCTGCCACTTTTTTTTTAAAAAATAAAATAAAATAAAATAATATCCATGGTACTAAAAATATATTTCAGGATACTAACCGGTATTGAAAAAATATTGACGGGTAAATTATTTTAGGATGTTGAAAAAATATTTCGCAAGACGATTGGTATATAAAGATCTTGAAGATCTTTGACCGGGGATCTTGGTTAATTGGTACTAAAAAAATACTTCATGATCTTGAAAAATTATCTTAGGATATTTTTAAGATCTTGAAGTATTTTTTTAATGCCAAAGTATCCTCGGTCCGGGCCCGAAGATCTTTTTAAGATCTTGTCAAGACTCTGCGAATATTTTTTCAACATTCTAAAATAAATTTTCAAGATTTAAAAAAATATTTTTTCAGTACCAGTCAGTATCTTGAAGTATCTTTTTAGTACCCTGGATATTATTAAAAAAAGAAAAGAAAAAGAGGGAGCATGTGGTGTTTTGCATCAAGACGACGCATCTTTAAGGAAGAGGACGACAGAGGATGGAAAATGGCAGAGGACTTCATCAGCTGAATCCCTTATCAAGTGGCTAGTAATGGACAAATAAATTTCAGAAGCTTGTACCACCCATCCGGTGAAAGGATTTGACTAAATAGATCTAAAAGCGCGATGGGGACTTTAAGCTGGAAGTTTAGCCAAAGCCTATACGTATATGTAGGTTTTTTTTAGGCTTAAGTCTGAGCCTTTGAAAGGCCTAGTCTTTTTTAAATACTTACTTAAAATGTAGGTATTTAAATAAACTCAAGAGTTAGGCTAATTAAGTGGACTTTGAGTAGATTTAGAAGCCTATGTAGGTTTTAAACAGACTTGAAGCCTATTTAAAAGCTACAATATTATTAATTTTATTTAATTCATATGATTTAATGATTAATGAATCTAAAACAAAAATTAATTAAAGAGTTATTATTTAAAATCTAAATTATATTCAAGAACCCACTAATACATAAAACAACGCAACAATACGACATAACAAAATTGACACTAATAAATTAGTAATGAAAATCAAACAGTATACAACACTCTCATATAATCTCTTTTGTGTAGCTACTAAATAATGAATTTAAAATAAATACACCAGGTCAAAAAAAATAAAATAAAAACACAATTATTCTATCACAAATCTAGCTAATAATGTCAATGCAATATATGCTTTTGACTGCAACACCATGTGTCAAGCGCAATGAATCAAAACTTTCAGATCCATAACCTTCATATCATCAAAAGTCAAGTTTTGATAAATCTATCGGACATCAAAACAGTGAATCAGCTTGAACTAATAAATTAGTATTAGCTAAAGAACGCAAGCCAAGGTTAAATTGGTGAAGAATGCCTTCAATTTAGAAATAAGGTTTAACAACAGATATGAAAACTTTATGCGACCACAAATACATCACTAAAGATGACTATTGAGAGGCTAACAGACGAAGAGAGAACAACGAGCACCAAGTGTGGAGAATGGCGAGCTTTAAGTCTGTTTGTGACGAAGAGAACAGAGAATGAAGGTTGTAGCATAGGAAACAGATCCTCTCATCATCTCTTATGAGCTCATTTGGACCATTGATTGGGAAGAGGAGCCCATCTAGATTGTTGATTGGAACACTACTACAAAAATTCGATATTACTACCCTAAAAAACGTCCTAAATAAGAAATAGGTAGTAAAAAATGATAATTATGAGAAAAATGAGTGTGCAACATCCTGAATTATTATTTAGGTCTTCTAAAATTGATTTTAGGCGTTCTAAGCTTTTTTAGGACGCTTTAACTCGCTTCCCGCCATGAGAAATATAAGAATTTTGTTTGGCGCCATGGTATTAGTTTTTTTTTTCGGAATAAAATTAATTTTTTGCGTCCTGATATTTTTTCAAGACGTCTAAAATCTACCAAATATTTTGGCGCCAGATGGAAATATGTGGGAGAATTTTTTGTTTGCGCCATTTTATTAAATTTTGCATGAAAAATTGGCGACCTGATATAAAATCAGGTCGCCGATTTTAAATATTTGGCAACCTGATTTTAAATCAGGTCGTCAAAATTGGCGACCTGATTTAAAATCAGGTCACCAATTTTCCAAAATTGACGACCTGTTGTTTAATCAGGTCGCCACGTCTCCAAAATTGGCGACCTGATTTTTAAATCAGGTCGCCAATGATCATTTAAAAACCTAAATTTAAACTATCCACGCACACCAAAACCTTCGTTCTTCATTTCCCTCTCGCGGCCGTCCAGTCTCCCGTCTCCGTCGCTTGGCTTCGTCCGTCTCGTCTCCAACTCCGAGATTCAATCGGCGGTATCAGTTCCATCGGCGCCAAGATCTTCGCTGCTCGTGTCTCCACTCTCAAGCCCGATTGTCTCTATTTCTCGACTCAGCGACTCTCTCCCCTAGTCTCCAGCTCTCGGGTCTTTGCTACTCTCTCTGTCTCATCTCTAGCCCTCAGCCACTCTCATCTCCGGCTTTCAGGTTTCTTCTTCTTCTCCCTTATGCCTGTTTGTTTGCTGCAATGCTGTCTCTGTTTGTTTTTTTTTAAAAAAAAAAATCATTTTTCAGTATTTCAAATATTATTATTTGTACTTCCTAGATGTGGCATGCTGGATTTTGAGGAATCATTGTTACAAAATGAAGGTGCAACTCAATCATATATTTGTATGTACGTATCTAAGAATGGCTTTAACCCATCCAGGAATTGCTGGAGAAAGAACAAAATATTTAATGTTGCTTATGCATGCTGCGAGTTCTGTATCATATTGTAATTTTTTTTTGCTTTAACTAGATACAAATTCTTAACTGCACGGAAAAACAGATACCAAACAGGAGAGGATGATACTAGGAAAATTGGGAATTGATGAATCCTCTGACATTAGCATATCATAGAAGGCTGAAAACCAAGATACAAGAGCGGGTTTTTAGCTATTTGAAGATCAAATCATAAAAGTATTACTCCTTGGTTGATTGTGCGCTTTTCAATCCAAAACAAGGCTTTAGCACTCGAAGGTGAAAAGGTATATCCTTTATGTAATAACGAATATATAGATGATTTGTCAAATTTCTATCCTCAAGCTCGTTAGTAATTTAGCCTATTTGTTATCATTTGAAGTGCCATTGTAGTATAATTGTTGGCTTGTATTGAGACATCTCGGGCGGAAGTTGAATGATGATTTTGTTCTTGAGCAATTTTTTTCTAAACTTGCTAACTACTTGATGACATATATTGCTTAAGCTTCATTTTGGAGAAGAAATGGGCAAAAAACGTGCGTATGATTGATGCTTGCCACTTCTGCTGGGAAAATTTTATTCACTATACCCATGATTCTTATAAACAGTTAATGCTATTGTTGCCTTCTGGCCATCTAATTAACAGTTCATGATTCCCTATTACACTATGATTTTTGGGAGCTACAATTTTACCGTGCTAATGGTTTGTGTTTCACTTTTCAGGTCTTGCTCTCGATTTGGTCCCTCTTGAAGGATAGTCATCTTTTTCTTTTTTGACTACCTGCTGAGAAATCTTGGTCAAAGGTTTGAAGCAAACGGTTGCGCTCCCAAATTAGGTCAGTTGCTTTCATTTTATGCACACACATATATTGTCCAATTGGTTCAAGTGTTTTTAATCCTGTCCTTTTTTTGTCTTTCCTTTACTATTAGCCATATGAACTACGTGAACTTGATTAAACAAGTGATGGCTTCATGGTTTACCATTTCCATTACCATTGATGTATATGTCAGTAGGAATAATTGATATTGTTGGATTTAATAGTTGATATTGTTCTGAATTGCTTTAGTTAGTAAGTTTTGTTGAATTAAGCTGAAATTGGTTGTTATTGAAATTTTGGAAATATCGTAGGTGGTAATAAAATGAGTCATAGTTGGATGAATGCGTTGAGAACTAGTGAAGAATATGAGAATGGGGTGGAAGAGTTTATTGAATTTGCTAGAAGAAATGTGGCTACAAAAAATGGGATGTATTATTGTCCATGTGTTAATTGTTTAAATGGGAGTCGAAGGGTTATTGCGATATAAGGGATCACCTACTTTGTGATGGAATACACCTTCGATACACAACGTGGATATGGCATGGTGAGGAAGTAAATACCGGTGCGTCCCACGAAAATGAAGTTGAGGTAGATGATGATGATGGAATGGAGAAAATGATTAATGATGTTGAGGCAGAATCTTTTGCACAATCGGGTGAATTTGAAAGCGTGCGGAGTGATGCAGAGACACCTTTGTTCCCTGGGTGTACTAAGTATACACGGTTGATCGCGACCTTACATTTGGTCAACTTAAAGGCAACTTATGGGTGGGACCGATAGCGCTTTCACGTCGCCGCTTGAATTGTTGTGTGATATGTTGCCGATCATAATGTACTTCCAAATCGTATGTATGAGGCCAAGAAAATCTTGTCTACGATGGGTATGGAGTATAAAAAGATACACAAATTTGCCCTAATGACGCATATTGTACGAAAACGAGTACGAAGGCCTCGCAATTGTCCGAAGTGTAAAACTTCACGATACAAAGTGAAGAAAGTTATTGTTTACGGAGAGCGAGACAACAAAAAGGAAACCTTTGAAGGCATTGTGGTATCTTCCAATAATTCCATGGTTTAAGCGTCTTTTACTAGTGAAGCAACGGCGAAGAAGTTGAGATGGCATTCGATGAGAGAATATCCGATGGAAAATATCTTCGGACCCGGGCCGACTCTCCGCAATGGAAGAAAATAGATGAAATGTTCCCTCAATTTGGGAGTGAGCCAAGAAACCTTCGGCTGGGGCTTTGTACAGATGGCTTCAACCCTTATCGAACTCTTAGCCGCACCCATAGTGCATGGCCGGTTCTCCTTGTAATATACAACTTACCTCCCTGGCTATGTATGAAACGCAAGTATGTGATGCTTTCTATAATGATTTCTGGACCAAAACAACCCGGGAACAATATTGATGTGTACTTGGCGCCTTTGGTTGAGGATTTGAAGGAGTTGTGGGAGGAAGGCGTAGATGTGTTTGGTGCATATAAGAAGGAGCACTTCAAGTTGCGTGCAATGATTTTTACCACGATAAACGACTTTCCTGCACACGGAAATTTGTCGTGTACGGTGTGAAGGGGCATAAAGCATGTCCAATATGTGAAGCAGACACAAACTTCCATCAACTAAAGCACGGGAAAAAAACGGTCTACCTCGGTCACAGGAGGTTTCTTCAACGGTTCCACCCATATCGTAAGTTAAGAAAGCGTTTTAATGGCTTACCGGAGCATAGAACGGCTCAAAAGGCATTAACCGGAGAGGAAGTTTATAGTCGGGTGAAAGATATCAATGTCATATTGGGTAAGTAGCAAAGGATTAAGGGTAAGAAGAATATATGGAAGAAGCGATCAATTTTCTTTGATCTTCCATATTGGCGTAGTCTTGATGTGAGACACAGTCTTGATGTGATGCATGTGCAGAAAAACGTTTGCGATAGCCTTATCATTACTCTTTTGCACATACCAGGGAAGACTAAGGATGGAATTAATGCAAGACTAGACCTGGTTGATATGGGAATAAGAGAACGGTTACATCCACGAGTAATGGAAGATGGTAAGAGGGCATACATGGAGCCAGCAACCCATACACTATCAAAAGCGGAGAAGAAAAGTTTGTGTGGGTGTCTATATGACATTAAGGTGCCACAAGGATATTCTTCTAATTTGAGAAGGTGTGTTTCAATGGACGATTTGAAGTTAGTGGGAATGAAGTCCCATGATTATCATGTGTTGATGCAACAACTATTACCAATAGCTATTAGAGGCATTATGAAAGATGAAGTGCGATCCACTGTAACAAGATTGAGTATTTTCTTTAATGCTATCTGTAACAAAGTTATTGACATTGAAAAGTTGGATGAACTGGAAAATGAGGGTTATATTATTTTGTCCCAACTTGAGATGCATTTTCCTCCCGCTTTCTTTGATATCATGGTGCACCTGATAGTGCACTTGGTAAGGGAGGTAAGGCTCTGCGGTCCAGTTTACCTAAGGTAGATGTACCCTTTCGAGTGATACATGAAGATCTTAAAAGTGTATTCAAAAAATCCTTATCGGCCGGAAGCCTCAATAGTTGAGAGATATGTAGTTGAAGAGGCTATGGAGTTCTGCAAAGATTATCTATCAGGGGCGACGATACAATCTCGCATGACGAGGGGATAAGCGAGGAACTCGAGGCATCAAACCGAAGAATATGCCTCGTGAAGCCGTGTTGCGAACACACTTGTACATCTTGTATAATATGGAAGAAGTTCAACCATACATTGATAAACACATAAAGATTTTGAAGGATATGAATCCAAGGAAGACTGACATGCAGATAGCTAATGAGCAAAAGAAGACATTCATAAAGTGGTTCTAGGAGACTGTATTGCATGAGACCGGTGTGTCGGATACAATCGAGTGGTTAGCACAGGGGCCTTCTTTTCGTGTCATCACTTGGTGCGGTTATGATATAAACGGATTTTCGTTCTACACAAAAGACCAAGATGATAGAAGTTCTGTGCAAAATAGTGGGGTGATGGTTGAAGTTTGAATCCATGCACTTTTCGAGTTCGAAAGACAAGAACCGGTGTTAGCATCAATGGCCTATTATGGAGTCATTGAAGAAATATGGGAGATAAGCTACAGCAAGTTCAAAGTTGCTTTATTGAAATGTAAGTGGGTTAGCAATAATGCTGTTGTAATAGATCCTAAATTTGGATTTGTCTCGGTTGATCTTCAAAGACTTGGTCATAGAGACGAGCCATTCATTTTAGCAAGTCGGGCGAAACAAGTGTTTTATGTAACGTACCACCGCAAATAAAAAATGTCCATCATACTTCAAAGTAAAAAACAGAAGTATGGTGAAGAATCCTTGAACCTTGACGATACACTCCCTTTCACAACAAATCCACCTATAACATGTGAAGTAGAATTGGATGATGATGGAGAATATGATGCAAGAAAGGATCATTGTGAAGGAATATGGGAAACCATGTGAAGTAAGATCTTCAGTTATGAAATATTACTATGTTCTTTTTGTGGTCGTTTAACATGTTGGTTCATTTTATTAATGTTTTTTTATGTAATAACCTATCTAACATTATTGATTTGTCTTTGACGAACAGGAATATGTCCAGCTCTGACGAGTCATCGGGTGATAGGGTTGATGTGCCCGTTGTGAGAAAGGGGAGAGGTAGCACACACATGGGTGCGCTAATTGCTCGTCGTGATGATCGGAAAAGAGGCCGCATGTGGAGTTCGATGAAAATATGAATCCAACGGTAGGGAGGAAGATAGCTTCATTAGCTATTTAGGCTATCTGGCTCGAAGCAAAGTGCGTATTGTTTACTCTGCTTGGAAGTTCGTTCCTGATAAAACGAAGGAGTTGATTTGGTCACAGATTCTATTAACTCACTTTCGATATATCTGCATTTGTATCTTTAGTCTTATTGCTTTATTTCTTTCATATCTTATCTTTTACTTTGCAGCAAACGTTCGATGTCCCCAAATATAAGGCAATGTACAAGCATTGGATGGGTGAAGTTCGTCTTCGTTGGAAAGACTTTAAGAACAAGCTGACAAAAAAGTATATTAGAGGGTCAAAGAGGAACGAGGATCCCTATCAGACCTATGATTTCATTTCTTCAGAGGACTGAAGGGAGTTTGTGGCGTCACGGCAGAATCCTGAATTTATTGTAAAATTTTTGTCATATCCTATCTTTTATTTGAATCTACTTGACATTGTAGGCTCAGTTTTATTTGTTTTCGTGTCACGGAAAAAGTCAAGTCAATAGAGAGAGGCGGCGAAAAATAAATATCTCGCACCGCATGTCTAGAGGTGGCTACAGAAAGCTTGAACGGAAGATGATGGAGGAAGAGTTAAAGCGAATGAAGGAAACTTCCCAATCCGATCCTTCCACTGCTATCCAGGCCCCTGAGCATCCTCCTCGTCACAAGAAATGGAAAGCTGCGAGAATGAAGGGTGACAAATACATCAATGAAGATGTTGCTGAGGTTGCCTCAAAGATTATAAGTTGTTAAATTATAAGTATTAAATAGCCTCGCTTGTTTCATACTATAAGAGTTTAGTTATTATTTATGAAAAATCTTATGGTACAGATGAACTTGAGCAAAGAGAGCCCAAGGCTCATTCACGCCAGGTACACAGTAAGACATTTTGTCGACGGCTATTGGGAAGCCGGATTACCTTGATGCTGTTCGAGGGGAGACAAGGGGAGTTAGTGTAGCAAAATATTTCGGCCGGCGTTCACGTTTGCATGAAGGAGAGAGCCATGCAGAGCTTGAAGCCAGAATTCGAGCGTCCCTCGTAAATGAGGTTATGGCACAACTACGGGGTGAAATGATGGCTATGGTACAACAGAATACAAATACGGCATTGACAACCCACGAAGCCCCGATCGTCCCCAGCAGCAAGGAAAGTTTTCACCCTTCGGATGTACCTATTGGCGAACCTTCTCCCCTCCGGATGTACATATTGGCGAGCCTTCTCACACTCCACGGGAGGTATACCTTGCACTCTATATTTGGATGACCCACGCCGGCGTATTGTTGCCGATGGTCTTGTTTACCCGAGAACAAGACAAACACCACAACAAGCAAATTCCGGAAGACCAACGTCGGGTGACCGTGAGTAGTGTGCGAGAGGGGAAGAAGAGACAAACATCCCGATTGATGACGAGGAGGTTACCACACTAGGCGCTGCCATCACATGGTTCATCCTCTGGCCGCATCATCTTATTAAGATGGGGACGACACCTCCAATGGTAGGAAATACATTACTGATTGATGATGAGTAGGTTCCCGATTGATTTACATTGCTAACCCACTCATAATATGTTTTTTATGTTTTCATAGCATGAAGAAGCTCATGAGCTTATTTCCCTACTTAGCACAAATGCGAGAGTTGTCCAAGGACATCGACTATATAAGCTTGAACATGCCTCCGGGAATTGTCGGTGCAGAAAAGACATATCCGATAACAATTGACAAGAAAGATTTGAAAGAGTTCTTGCATATGGATTGTTTAGATATACAGTTTCTTCAAGTTGCAATCTTGTAAGTATTTTTAACCCTTTAATTATGTCAGTACTCTTTTTTTTGTTTAATATATTCAATAACATTTATCATTTCATTTCATAGTGTCTTCCATGAAATATGCGCCAACAAAAAGCGAGCGGGTTCGTATGGATACTTATTGAAAGTGGAGCTAAATACCCAAGAGGGGGGGTGAATTGGGTATGTATAAATTTTCGAAAACTTGCTCTGTTTTTGAACACTAAAAACAGAGATGAACAGAGACATGAGTAGAAGAGCAAGACACACGAATTTATCCTGGTTCGGTCCAACCACGACCTACGTCCAGGTCCTCGACACACCGAGATTTTCACTATGTCAAAGAATTACACACTCGCACTCAAGAGTAGTTCTCTCCCTAGAACTCACTCCCCTTACAAGTTGTAATCAATGACCCAATCACCAAGTCCCAGGACTTGTGATTCCTTACAATAAATGCTTTACAAGAATGAAACTCTCTCTAAGAGTGTATTATGATAAACACTGAAGCTTTGTATCAAAAGTCACTTTCACACAGAAGAACTAGAGAGTAGTTGAGAGCTTTGAATGATTTTCGTTTTTCAGAGATGTGTTAGTTGGGAAACTTGAATGCTGCTCTATTTATGCTCAGAGATCATTTAATGACCGTTGTCAACTTCATATATCCGTTGAGGGATTATTCTAGCTTGTTGGAGGCAATTCGGGCTTTCTCTCACTAGTCTTCATTTAATCCAAATTTGTGTAGGAGGTCGAGTTGATTTCGCACAAATCAATCCGTTAGTGTAGCGAAAGCTGGAAGTGGAGAACATTCTTTAATGCTTTGCAAGCGTGTACGAGATGGATTACCGAAGTATGCAACTTTTCCGTTGAAGCATTTAATGTTCTGACATGCTTTTTGCTTTTCCACTAAATCTTCATTTAATCTTGTTTAAGCAAGCTGAAACTCACTAACAAAGTGGTTAAACATAGCAGGGAATATGCAAGAATGATAATAGAAAGTATTAGGATCAATCAAGAAGGATTCACAGATTCGCCAGATTTGAATTTTAAACTCTGTAATGAAACCTCGAGTTTTGTTTCTCAAAACTCGAGTTTTGGACTTTGATGAGTAAAATTGATTTAAGTCCAAAACATCAAAACTGGAGGTTTTCTTGCAAGACTGAAGGTTTTCTAATAAGATTAACAATGATCTGCTGAAGAAGATTAAAATTGATTTAAGTCCAAAACATCCACTTTGTTAGTGAGTTTCAGCTTGCTTAAACAAGATTAAATGAAGATTTAGTGGAAAAGCAAAAAGCATGTCGAACATTAAATGCTTCAACCGGAAAAGTTGCATACTTCGGTAATCCATCTGTACACGCTTGCAAAGCATTAAAGAATGTTCTCCACTTCCAAATTTCGCTACACCAACGGATTGATTTGTCCGAAATCAACTCGACCTCCTACACAAATTGGATTAAATGAAGACTAGTGAGAGAAAGCCCGAGAATTGCCTCCAACAGCTAGAATAATCCCTCAACGGATATATGAAGTTGGCAACGGTCATTAAATGATCTCTCGAACATAAATAGAGCAGCATTCAAGTTTCCCAACTAACACATCTCAAAAAACGAAAATCATTCAAAGCTCTCAACTACTCTCTAGTTCTTCTGTGTGAAAGTGACTTTTGATACAAAGCTTCAGTGTTTATCATAATACACTCTTAGAGAGAGTTTCATTCTTGTAAAGCATTTATTGTAAGGAATCACAAGTCTGGGGACTTGGTGATTGGGTCATTGATTACAACTTGTAAGAGGGAGTGAGTTCTAGGGAGAGAACTACTCTTGAGTGCAGAGTGTGTAATTCTTTGACATAGTGCAAATCTCGGTGTCCGAGGACCGGACGTAGGTCGCTGGTTGGACCGAACCAGGATAAATTCGTGTGTCTTGCTCTTCTACTCATATCTCGTTCATCTCTCGTTTTTAGTGTTAAAAAACAGAGCAAGTTTTCAAAATTTATAAATACCCAATTCACCCCCCCTCTTGGGTATTTTGCTCCACTTTCATTTGGTATCAAAGCCTCGGTCTTCTCTTAAGAGCTTAACATCTCGAGAAGGATCACTATGGAAGGAATCCTACCTGGAGCATCAATCAACCGTCCACTGATTCACTTGGAGAACATTATTCTTTTTGGAAGAATAAGTTCGAGTCTTCGTTATGGCTTCAGAATATGGACTATGGAGAGTTTTCGAAATTGGTGACTATAATCCAACCATACTCGAAAATGGTCTCAGAATTCCAAAGCCTGAAGACACCTACGATGACAATGATAGGAGAAATATCACACTGAATAGCAAAGCAATCCTCATGCTCCAGAGTGCTCTAAGTCAAAATGAATACTTCAGAATATGCTCAAAGACCTCGGCTAAGGAAATGTGGGACGCATTGGAGATAGCCCACAAAGGAACCATTGGAGTCAAGGAAAATAGAGTTAACACTCTTATGACTGAATATGATCTTCTTCGTATGAAGTCAGGAGAATCAATTGGTGAGTTCTAACTTAGATTCACTCATTTGATTAATCAACTTGCTGCCTTGGGAAAAGTCTACGATGAACCGCCTTCAAGTCGAAAAGTCTTGAATATTCTCGGCAAGGAGTGGGAAGCTAAGGTTACCGCCATCGAGGAAGCTCATGGCGCGTCAATGCGATCGGTAGCGGCGTTATTTGGAAGTTTGTCGAGTATGAAGGCAAGATCAAGTTCGAGAAAAGGACTTGATGAAATTCATAGTAAAAGCAAAGGCATAGCTCTCAAAGCCATCAAAGAAGCAAAAGAGACAATAGATAATGAAGAAGTAGATGAGGATGAAGAGCTGGGCATGCTAGTTCGAAGGTTCAAAAAGTTCTATAAGAAGGACCAAGAATACAAGAAGTTCCACAAGGGTAGCTCTAGTTATGAGGCCAAAAAGCCTATCATCTGCTACGAATGTGAGAAACCCGGCCACATCAAATCGAGTGTCCCACTGAAGAACAAAGATAAAGAAACAAAGAAGTTCAATCGATTCAAAAAGAAAGCCTATGTCTCAGCTATTTGGGGAGATAGCTCATCTGATGAAGATGAAGCTGATGAGGAAGACAAAGCAAATATTTGCTTAGTTGCTGAGGAGGAAGAGCAACATGACAACAATGATGAGGTATACGATTCAAAACCATCTTATGATGAGTTATTTGCTGAATACATTGTTGTTCAAGAAGAGTTTGATAAACTTGCTGAAAAATATCTTGCTTTGAAAAAGAAAAACATGACTTTTGAAATGCAAGTTGAAAAATCTTCCTTCATTAAAACCATTGTTTGTGAAGATTGTTCGATCTACGTAAAAAGAATTTACACCTTACAAAAGCACTTGAGAAATTCACTAGAGGAAGTGAAATGCTCAATGTTATTTTAAAAGAACAAAGATTTACAAACGATAGATCGAAATCGGTTACAAACCAAACTTTGATAAAAGCGAGAGGGAAGAAGAAATTTGGAGAAAAGAATTATTTGAATTATTTTCAAAAATCAGTTCATTCCTCAAATCCTTTTGCACATTGCAATTATTGTAATCGAAAGGGTCACAATACTTCTTCCCCGTTTTCATAAAAGGGAAAGAAAGAGTAAGCCCATAGGAAACTATCAATGGGTGCCTAAGGGATCCTACAAGGTTCCTAAGACACATACTAACCCCAAAGGACCCAAGAAAAGATGGGTACCTAAGACTTGATCTCGTTATGTCTTGTAGGTCCTGTCTAAGAGCATCAAATCCCAACAAATGGTACATTGATAGTGGATGCTCAAGACATATGACGGAGATCATTCAAAATTCTCTTCAATCAAATCCAAAGATGGTGGCAAAGTGACTTTTGGTGGCAACCAATCTGGAAAGATTCCTGGAATTGGTGAAGTTGGAAACAATGAAGGACCACAAATCAAAGATGTCTACCTTGTTGAAGGTCTTTGCCACAATCTTCTCAGTGTAAGCCAAAGCACTGATAAACGTAACATAGTTATCTTCAATTCTGAAGAATGTTTGATTGTTAGAGAAGATGAACTCTCTTTAGAAAATTTGAAAACTAAAGCTTTGTTCAGAGCCTCTAGAGATGGAAACTGTTATACTCTTAATCTCTCTAGAAATAGCTCGTCTTCTGAAAATTGTTTTGTTAGTAATCTAGATGATAGTTGGTTATGGCACAAACGATTAGCTCATGTCAATATGATCCAACTTGACAGATTACTTAAAAAGGATTTGGTCATTGGTATTCCAAAACTTCATTTTAAAAATGACATGATTTGTGATGCTTGTCAAAAAGGAAAACAAACCAAATCATCCTTCAAATCTAAAAATGAAATTTCAACTAATAGACCTCTCCAACTACTTCATATGGATCTAGTTGGACCAAATAGAGTAAAAAGCCTTGGTGGCAATCTTTATACTTTGGTCATAGTTGATGATTTTTCTAGATTTGCTTGGACTATTTTCCTATCTTCTAAAGATGAAACATTTGATCAGTTTGCTATTTTTGCCAAGAAGGTCCAAAACGAGAAAGGTCTTTCTATTTCAGGAATTCGAACTGATCATGGAGGAGAATTTGAAAACCATACATTTGCTGAGTTTTGTGACAATATGGGAATTAATCACAACTTCTCTGCCCCAAGAACTCCTCAACAAAATGGTGTTGTGGAAAGAAAGAATCGAGTTTTGACGGAGATGGCAAGGGCTATGCTAAATGAAAATAACACTTCTCAAGTGTTCTGGGCTGATGCCATGAGTACGGCTTGCTACATCTCAAATCGGGCTTACCTCCAAAAGAAGTTGGACAAAACTCCCTATGAGCCAGTATAAGGGAAGAAAGCCAAATCGCTCATCCGCACATCTTTGGATGTAAGTGTTTCATCCACAACAATGGTAAGGATAACTTGGGAAAGTTTGATCCCAAAGCATTTGAAGGTATATTTTTGGGTTATTCAAATAGAAGTAAAGCTTATAGAGTTTTCAATACTCGTACTCGAATTGTTGAAGAGTCTATGCATGTTGTTTTCTGTGAATCCAGAACTAATAAATCCTTGGATGATGAAGAAAATGTTTTCAAAAATCAATTCTTTTCAAAAACTACTCCTGCATCTATTGAAAATCTTGAAAATGTTTTTGAGGCTGATCCTCAAAACAATATTGAAAATTCTGATCAGTCTCAGCCTAGAGCTTGGAAGTTCATAAGGAATCATCCTTTGGACCAAGTAATAGGAGATGTACATCAAGGAGTAAGAACTAGGAATAGCACTTTAAATGAAGTTATCTTTTCTGCCTTTATTTCTCATATTGAGCCCTCAAAAATAGATGAAGCCCTTTCGGACAATGATTGGGTGATAGCTATGCAAGAGGAGCTACATCAATTCGACAGAAATCAAGTTTGGGATTTGGTACCCAGGCCTAAAGACCATCCGGTCATTGGCACTAAATGGGTATTCAAGAACAAACGAGATGAGTCAGCAATCATTGTCCGTAACAAGACAAGATTGGATGCTAAAGGCTATAATCAAGAAGAAGGAATTGATTATGAATAAACTTATGCTCCAGTGGCAAGATTGGAAGCCATAAGAGTTCTTCTAGCCTTTGCTTGTGTCAAGGGATTCAAACTTCATCAAATGGATGTGAAAAGTGCTTTTCTGAATGGTTTTATTCAGAGGAAGTTTATGTTGAACAACCTCATTGGTTTTCAAAATGATCATCATCCAGATCATGTGTATCGTCTCAAGAAGGCCCTATATGGTCTTAAACAAGCTCCTAGAGCTTGGTATGAGCGATTGAGCAAATTCCTTCTTGATCAAGGATTTATTAGAGGAAAAGCAGATACAACTCTCTTCATAAAGAGTAATAAACTTGGTGAAATTTTAATTGTTCAAATTTATGTTGATGACATTATTTTTGGTGCTTCTAATGATGCTTTGTGTGAAGATTTTGCTAAGAAAATGCAGGGAGAATTTGAGATGTCCATGATGGGAGAACTCAATTATTTCCTTGGTCTGCAAATCAAGCAAAGAAAAGATGGAATCTTCATATCTCGGACCAAGTACCTCAATGATCTCACAAGAAGTTTGGGATGGATCATTGCAATGGAGCTGACACACCAATGAGTTCCACTGCTTCACTGGATGCTGATGAAAAGGGCAAGGACTTCAACATAACGAAATATAGAGGAATGATAGGATCATTGCTCTATCTCACAGCAAGTCGCCCGGACATCCAATTTAGTGTGGGTATGTGTGCAAGGTTTCAATCAGCTCCCAAGGAATCTCATGCTGAGAATATGAAGAGGATCTTCAGATACCTTGCCGACACAAAGACTCTTGGTTTATGGTTTCCCAAAGGTCAACCTGAACATTTGGTGGCATATTCAGATTCAGACCATGCTAGCTATAAGACAGATAGGAAGAGCACAAGTGGCCAATGCGAATTTTTCGGTGGGTCACTTGTTTCCGGGTTCGGTTCACAAGCAAAAACAAGTGTGGCTGTATCATCCACCGAAGCTGAATATGTTGCTGCCTCTAGTTGCTTGTGCTCAAGTCTTATGGCTCAAGCAACAACTATCAGACTTGGGAATCACTCTGAAGGAGATCTCAATACTATGTGATAATACTAGCACGATTAGTTTGGCGAAAAATCCAGTTCAACATACAAGGACCAAACATGTTGATGTGAGGCATCATTTCATAAGGGATCATGTTCAGAAGAGAGATGTCAAAGTTATGTTCATCCCAAGACATCTTCAACTTGCTGACATCTTCACGAAGCCTCTAGCTAAAGAACAATTCAATTTCATTAGAAGAGAATTGGGAATGGTCAATCCCAATGAGTTGTGAGTATTTCTCTCTATCTAAATGTTAGCTATATTTTTTTTGATGATTATAAAGAACTAACTTGAGCATCGGAGTGTCTAGACATGTTGTATGCAGGATAATTCAAAATCTGAATTTCATTGTCGAATAGTGAAAACTCGAGTTTTGATATCAAAACTCGAGTTTTGATTTTGGTAAGTCAGGATCAAAAACTAACCAAATTTTTTTAATTTTTTTTTTTTGAAAACTCGAGTTTTGAAGTGAAAACTCGAGTTTTGGCCATGGAAACTCAAAGGGTCACATAACACCTGTCATCCAGATTAACTGCTAAGTGACTATCAAAACTCGAGTTTTGTCAAGGTTATATATATAGGTCACTGTTTTAAGTTCTTCAAAACTCTACCTAAAACTCAAGTTTTATCTAGGGTTTCTCTCATATTGCTGATTCTCTCATCTCTCAACCTAAACCCTTACTCAAAAATCTCTCATGGCCTCGAAATCACACTCTCTTGGGGATTCCGACACTGATTCGAGCAACGAAGGTTCAAAATCATGGTCTCCACCTCCACCTCCTCCACCTCGCCGACCCGTGAGGGCGAAGGCGGTACCCAAGCGACTTCATCAAGGGGTAGATCGCTCAATCGAGGAATTAGCCCGGAAATTCCTTCCTCTGATTCGCCTCTCTCAAAAGGGAAAAAGAAAGCTCCCACTGGTTCCTCCAAGTCCAAAGGCGTGTCATTTCAGGACCCTGTATCGTCGCAAGCAACGAAGAGAAAGGAACCTGAACCAAAGGGCAAAGGAAAGAAGATTTCTGAAGATTCTCGGCCGTAAAGAAAAAGGCTCACGACGTCTACGCAAGAACAAAGAGAGCTTCGTATCACAACCCATCAATCTTCATCCAAAGCTCCTTCATCATCTTCTAATCACCAAGAAGCAAAGCCTCTCTCCAATCATGGCCAATGCCATATCGACATTTATCTTCATCCTTCCCCACCTCCGGGTTTTAGAATCATCTCGATGGTCTTTCTGTTGAACAAAACAACAAATTCAAGGAACAATATATGAAAAGAGAATTTTGTCCCGTAGTAGCTGTCATTCTTGAGGACTTTCTCAAGGAATGTCATTTGGACTTATCTCCTTGGCTAAAACCCTATGAGTCTTTCATTTCTATATCTGCTCCTTTTGCTACCAATCTTGTCAGATTATTTTACTTTAATATGGAATATGACAATGAATTGGATTCTAGTGGTGACATAGTTGAGGAACGAATCACTACTACTTGTTAGGGGTGTCAAATTCACTTTGTCTCCTACCATTCTCAACAATATCTTAAAGATTGACAATCCACCTCCTATTCCCGACATTTCCTATAGCAATCGAAATATTTGGGACCCTCGGACCCAATGAGCCCTTTCCTCAAGATCGCTTCACTTGCTCACTTTCAACCCCGGGTCAATGTCCAATACAAATCGAGTCTTGTGGTATATCTATTCACGAAATTTCATCCGAGAAAGGTGGAAATTATACCCACTTTGCTCAAAAAGATTACCCTCTCTTCGCGCCTTTGTCAATAAAGTGCCTTTCAATCTCGGTCACTGGATCTTCCAAGAAATGACCAAGTTCAAGTTTGCTCGTCGGAGGCTTTCTCACATACCTTTTCCTTCATTAATCTCAGTCATTATGTTCTATCACAAGATTTGGTATGTAGGTGCTGCCGCAAAGACTCTCAAGTACCCTCCATTCTTTGGGAAAGCTCAATTGAATTTAATGCACATCACCTTTGAAGTCGAAGGCTCTGGGCAATCTCATGCCCCTTCAAGGTCTCAAATTTAGAGCATCTCAAGCCCGTGCCTACTCTCAAGCTCATGAAGCTCAATCTGCACCCCTTCTCATTCTTTGCCCGCAGACTTTGAATCAAAAGTACACAAAGATTGTAGAGAGGGCCATTGCTGGCTTGTCAATTAGATTGGAATTCGAAATTGGTAAGTTGGTAGCTGAGGTCAAAAGTGGGAACCACGAAATGGTGGATGCACAAGAAGCAATGAAAACTGGAGTTTTGACTTTCTCAAAAATATTGAGAAGTCTCTGTGTAGTTAAAACTTGAGTTTTACCAGAAAACTGGCGGTTTTGCTTTGATCAGAGAATTGGTTTCTTCTTTGTAAGGTCAAAACTTGAGTTTTGAATCAAAAACTCGAGTTTTGAATCAAAAACTCGAGTTTTGCTTTGACAGTAAGTTTTTTTTTTTAATTTACAAAGCAAAACTTTATCCTTTGCTTACAACCTGTTGGTAATCATCAAAACCTTTAGAGAACTAACACTTATGTCCTGGATGCACGGCTTCGGCTCGCCTTACGTTACCCAGGAGGTCAATTTATGTTGGTTTAACAATGAGCGACGGAGGCAAGTCTTGTTATCTAGCGCCAATACATGAAAGGTGCGTACTTTTGTTTTGTCTATATAATATTTTTGTGAATAAATTGCTTTCTTATCTTAATTTAATATTAATACGTATATGTTGTAGTGGTCATTGGACCCTGTGTGTTGTTTGTCCCATCAAGAACTCCTGTTATTGGTTCGATTCAATACATGGCAATCCAACCGAGGATATCAAAAACATGTTTTCCGAGTAAGTAAATTTTTGTCTGAATCATCGATTCTTCTTTTAAATGAATGATTTAACATGTCTCGTTAATTTCCATTTTAATGATAGGGGCCTCAAGACGTATAGACGTCTTGTTGGAGCAAAAGAGCAAAGGACCGAAGTGGTTTAAACCGAAGGTAAGTAGTTTCAATTCAAGTTATTTCATTGACACAAAGTAGCTTTCGATGTGCCTTTATTCGTTTTAACAATTTGCTTTTGATTTATAGTGCCATCAACAACCAGGGAGCACCGAGTGCGGGTACTACGTTATGAGTTGGATGCAATCCATCGTTAGCAGCGGACGTATTCAAGGTTTTCAAAGTGTACGTAATCGCTATGTGATCCTCAAATGATGATATTTTTGTAGTTGTACTTGAGTTGTTAATTATGTCATCCACTTCATTGGTTTATCTTATACCTTGTTTTCCAATTTACAATTTTTGGGGACTGCGGATCCGTACTCGCAGGATGAGATCGATTCGGTTTGGGACAAGTTGGCTAGACATCTTCTTCAACACATAGGCTAGTTAGTAGTGAGCATGATTAGTATGTTATTGTGTTAGTGATTGTTTGCTAGCTACTGTTGTTCGTTTGTATCTGTTTGGTGTTATTGTGGGTATCTGTTCAAAATCTGCGACAATTGTGATCAACTTTCTTGGAACTATGAACCTTCTTGTGTTGCTTGGTGGGTTTCTGCCTTATGCAAAACTTGGTAGATATCTTATTGTTGCTATCTCATTGTTAGTTTGTCTTTGCAAGTTTGGTGTTATTGTGGGTATATTACTGATTCAGCTTATGCAAAACTTGGTAGATAACTCATTATTGCTATCTCATATAGTTTGTCTTTTCAAGTTTGGTGTTATTGTGTTTGGTCATTTATAGTCTTAAAAGTGGATTTATTATGCTTATACTTTTCTTTCAGAGGTATTGTGTGAACTAGTGGACCAACTCTCTGGTTTTGAATCCATGATTTTGTATTGCTGTAGAATATTAGGGCAGAGTACTTGCTGTAGTTTGATTCTGTATGTAATTAGGATTCATATATAGTGTTTGTCTGTTCTTCTTTTCGGGCAAAATTAAAATATGCAGCATAAATTTAAAAAAAAAAAAAAACTCAACAAAGGCGTCCTAATTAAGTAATCAGGACGCCTTTGTTCATTTTCTAGCCTTATAAGGCGACCTGATTAATATTAAGGTCGCCTTATGATTTAATAAGGCGACCTGATTGTAAATCCAAGTCGCCTTTTTATTTAATAAGGCGACTTGGATTTACAATCAGGTCGCCTTATAAGGGCCCTGATTTACAAATTCAGGTACCTTATAAGGCGACCTGAATATTAATTCAGGTCGCCTTATTAAGGCGACCTGATTTAAGATTCAGGTCGCCAAAAGCCACGAAAACCACTACCCCCTCCGAGACGTCCCTCAGTAAAAGGACGTTAATTGGGTCTTATTTAGGTCGTTTTTTAGCGTTTTTGTAGTAGTGGAAGAGGAGAGAAAAGTCGAAGGAGTGATAACTTGATGGTGTGGCTCATTTTTTACCTTTTAGATTGATTGGACTGACATAATTTATAGATTATGAGGGATGATAAGAAAATAGAAGGCATTGTTGGTTGCAATAATAGGGTGACGGTGATAATGAGCAACCGATAGTGAGAAAGCCGCTAGGTTGGTTGATTAAAATCCTAAGGATAGTATAGTAATTGATTAATTGTATCTTTAAATAAGGATTAATATAAATGTAATCTAATTATAATTATATTTTTCTAATGTGTAAACAGACAATGCTTTCACAAAATAGGCATAACCTGTTTACACATTTAAGCTTTTAAATAGGTTTTAACCTAACATTTTTGTTAAACAGACCAGATTGTACCGCCTAATAGGGGCCAGACCTATTTCCACCATAACCACACCAAAATTCATATATTGTGTGTGTGTTTGCATATTTAATAATTAAATTAATCAAAAATAAAATAAAATATCTAACTTCAAAGCAATTTAATTTTTAGATGTCTATCAAAATCAAACTACCTCCTCTAAGTCTTATTATAAGATTTATTTTGATGAAAAAGTTAAACTATAAAGTAGATTTTATAGTAATTACGGGAGGTAGTATTATAAATTAGGCTTAAATCAATATATCAAAATAATAAATAATGATAGGAGTAATTCTTTTTTATATAGAATACAAGGAGTGGTTTTATCAAATTATTATAGCAAGTTTAGTTTAGCGATGAGAACCCATATAAGCTCGTTTGAGTCAATAAAAGTGGTTTTATCAAATAAAAGATTTGCTTTTGCAATTGAAAAATCTCTATGAAACTTCTACAACAAGAATTTCTCCCATTTTCTCTCAGTCTCCCTTCCCCAAATTTGATCTACACATATTTTGCATATTATTTTTCAACCAAAACAATACAAATAATAGTATTTTAAATATTATTTTGCCCATTACTTAACATAAATTTTGTGATAACCTGATTTTCAGTGTACTAAAATTTCCTGAAGCAATGTTTATGGTTAGTGGAAATTTATTAATTGTGAGACTATATTTAAATAGTTAAAATGCCACATGAAAGTCATTTTTCTAGTGCCATATTCGATTAAGAGTGTGAATGGCAAGAAGGAATAGGATACTTGTCCTATTGGAATTTTGTTAATAAATGGCAAAATAAATGTAAGGAAATGACATGTATCTAAAGATGATATAAGACAATTTGTGAATCCTTTTCCTAGAATCACTTTCCACCAAAAGTGAGATGAGAAGGAAGAGTAATAAATTGTATAAAGACATATGATATAAAAGAAGTGTCATTCTTAAGTTATTTATCTAAGTCTTGGAATTTTGCCATGTGTACAAAGATGGAAGATGATGAAGATATGTCATTTTGACACATAAAAATGAGTCTTTAGGGAACTCAATTTTTGTTCCTCATTTAGTCCAACAAGAAGGAAAAGGAAGTCATATAAGTTTGAAATTTATGACATGATAAAGCTAGAGTAAAAGATATAGGCTTTATTTTATACCCTAGAGAGCCATTTGTCATGTAAAGAGATTAATTAATAGGTAAAGGATGACTCCAAGGTTTCCTAAAATAGCCCTATGTCATCCCAAGTTGAGAAGAAAATGCAAGAAATTAAGACAACAATGCAAGTTAAGAGATGTACTAAAAGTCACAATTGCATGAACATAAATTGTGCCAAGTATAAGGCAAGTAAAATGCCAAGTCTTGCAAACAAATATCAAGCTTAAAAGGATGATGTCTTCGACCTAGGGAGAGGGAGAAGGGGATTAATGAAGTTTTGACATTTTGACACATGGTACAAAGGTAGGGTCAACATAATTAAAGTTCTCATGACATTTGTCTTGTTAGAAAGTAAGTGGGAAAATTAGAGGACACTTAACTACTTAAGCATGAAAATGAAAGATTTAAAAGAGGACACATATGCTCCATTTATGGCCATAAATTCTACCAACCAAGAGAACAAACGAAGGAAGTATGAACACAAGACAAAGAGGAAGCTTATTCCCTAATAAAATAATACATGTGCAAACAAAATTCGAAGGCCCAAGAGGAGGTGTATTTTGGTGAAGACTATGGAAAGAAGGAGAAAGTTCAAGAAAGATGTGGATACTAGGCACATGCATAAAAATATAATGAAGGGTATTTTGGTAAAACAACAAGAGGGACACCTAAACATAATTTCCACCAATTCTAAAATACCCTCCACCCCTCTAATTTGCATGCTTGCGTCGGTTAGTAAGGAAACACAAGAGAGAAAGAAAGTACCGAAAATAACAAGAGAAAGGAAAGGAGGAAAAATCAAGAATTAAGGTAAGTAGGACTATGTTATCTTGTAATACTCCTTCCAATCATCTCTGTATGCATGTGGTCCTTGTTAATTCTTGGTTTATGAGTTTTGATGATAACAAGACTTGAAGATGTATAAGGTTTTGAATCAGTGAAAATTGCCTAAGTCAAGAGTCTACTCGAGCATGCCGATAAGCTTAATCGAGCATGCTCAAGCTAATGTCTCTATTAAAGTGTTCTCAGGACCTTACTCGAGCAGTGTTTCAAAGGTACTCGAGCATGGCACTCAAGTATATAAATCATTACTCGAGCATATGTTGCTGTGAAAAACTTATATAACCTCAGTATACTCGAGCAGATAAGTCACTACTCGAGCATGCTATCAGTAAGTGGTGTCTGTGCTGGTCCCTGGAGAACCTTACTCGAGCAAGGTTTGTGGCCTACTTGAGCACAGTACTCAAGTACTGATTCAGTGTTACTCGAGCACATATGCTAATGTGAAGAATGGCTATGTATTAGACCTCATACTTGAGGACAAAGTAAGTCATACTCGAGCATGATGCTCGAGCAGATGTAAAATGATACTCGAGCATGATTCTCTCTTCACTTATTTTTGCTCATTGTTATGGCTTACTCGAACACACCTTTACTCTTACTTGAACATGATACTCAAGCATGAGGAAAACTATACTCGACCATAGGCTTGCTAATGTTTTACTTAGTGCGAATTTCAGTGAAGCCCAGTTTGATCTTCAGCAAAGTTCACACCTTACTCGAGCACACCAAAGAGTATACTCGAGCAGTCACTTAACTTGTACTCAAGTATATGCGTTATGAAGCTTCTGTTGTGTGTTTGCTAAGACCTTACTTGAGCGACCTCAAGGTCCTACTCGAGTATAATACTCGAGCAGTCACTTAACCTGTACTCGAGCAACTCTAATGTTAGGATTTTCTGAAGAACATTTGAAAGCTTACTCGAGCAATGCATAAATGGTACTTGAGTATTGTTCATCAGCTACTTCAATATCTTCATTGTAATAGTAATTGTAAATTCAAATATTTTGATTAACCATTCGTTTCTATTTAAATACTACTCAATCTTACTTACATTGTTACTAATCATCTTTTTGAATGAGTTTAAGATAATTAACGAATTATTTAGCCGAAAAGCAACAATGTGTGTCAAAGCATTAAATGTTTGCAGAAAACAGAGCACGCACACAGAATGAAAATCAGAGTAGACCAAATGATTCCTACGAGTTATAACTATTCCGGCGAAAGACTAAAGTATCTTTTAAGAGTCAACCTCTAACTAGAGTATGTCGTTGGCAATCCGAAAGAGATTTATTCAAGCAACGATCGACTGTGTCTAACAGAAGCCATCTGTGTCTAATGGAATAGTTGAAGAGTTTCAATGGCTAATTTAAAGCTTCTTCAAGGGTTGTTGGGTTGATTTCCTTGATGGCAAGTGAACCAGTCGAACGAGTAATAAAGAGTAAGTAGAGTATCATCCCACAGAGACTGAGATACCGAATGATGACACCGTATTGCAGAATTAGTTGTGCTTAAAAAGAAAATAACTTTGATCGGTTTGAGAGTTTTGATAGCTATACTAATAAACAGGAAAATAACTAAATGATCGTAGTCGTAAGAAGATATCAGTAAAAAGATAGACTGAACTCGGAATCCTTTCTAAGCATAGCATTCCCCCTATTGCCTATACGCAATGTTATAGCATTCATACTATACAGCTCTCGCAAATGCTACCACATGAACACCCTATGCAAAGTTATTCAGTTAACCACACCACGCTAATCTACTGAAGCTCTCGCGTCTGATACATACAATCCTAGTCTGTACTTCTCTCATATGTCTATGGCGATTTTTCTAGCCAGATTAGCAATACAAATCAAGGTGTTATGGTTATGAGCGGTAGACCCATTCCTGAAGTCTACAATAATAGGTCAAGCCTTGTACCAGCCTGCCTAGCAATCATTGCTTCTCAGATGTCTAACCCCGACTTCTTCTCAGTAAGCTGAGGCCACTGATCTAGCCCCTAGCTCTCGCTAATCGACAAGAAATTGAATTACTGATAAGAAACTAAATATATTAAATTAAAAACTAGCAACTGAGTTCATTCTATACTTAGAAAATCATCCTCGTTCAGCCTCATGAAGTTAGTTCATGACTGAGGAGGGAATCACAAAACAGAGTACTACAGAATAGCCCATGATAAAAGATTGACTAGAATTAAAATAAAGAAACAAGAAACAAAAGCTTGATGGATGTTCCGACGGCGTGGAAGAAGCCCTGTCACATTACAACTCCACGTCTTCTTCACTCCATCTCACTAGAAGGAAGGATGCTGGGTTCTCTTGGGGTCCTCGTGCTTCATGACTTCTCTCACTCTTCTTTCGAGTCTGGCCGTGTATGATTGGACTCTTTACTCTCGAGGACTTCCGACCCCTTTTAGGGTTGGCTATTGTTTCCTTATATAGTCTGGTCTACTTGCAGTGTACGTTCAACAACCTGGGCCTTTCCTAATCTGTCGAGGTTCAATTGTATCTTTCTTCCAAATCTCAGTAGATTGATTCTGCTGATCCTGCGGGATTCTTCAAATCTTTTAGTTCCGATCCTCCGCATCTTCTATTTCAATACGTCAACAATCTAACTGTTATCCTCGACCTGCACTATACTTTCATGAAACAATCTTGACAAAAGATCAGGATATATGCCGTATAGCACTGCGTCACTTACTATGCTATAGCTTCAGGGATGCATTGTATTGCACTTCGATAAAGCTGTCCTGATGCTATAGCACAACATCGGCTATGTCATGCGACTTTCTCATAAAAAAACCTCAAAACTTGCTCTTTCTTAGCACATGTTTAGGATGTAGACAGAATTCATCCTTAAGTTCCCTGTATAATGAATTAATGTCTTTTTGCTCAGATTAAATGCAGTTAAGATCATATTCACCATACAATTCAGTCATAAAATACAGGGAAATACATGGCTTAAATCATGCTCATCAATGGTCATTAATGGCAGCTGGTATAAAAGCAGAAAGCATTGAATTCGCCAACAATTGAAACATCTGAACGCTCAATCGAATTTATTTCTATTTACTATTTCATTCAATTATCTTAATATCTTTGGATATTTGTACTTCAGTGATTATATATATATACTTTGTAAGAGAGTTTAATCTTTTGATTGATTATCTGTTTAATATCAAGGTAGAGGGATCTTGAGTGTGGGTGTACCGATTACAACTTGTAAAGGGGAGTGAGTCCTAGTGTGAGAGGATTTCTTCAAGTACAGAGCGTGTAATCGTGTTTAAGAGATAGTGAAAACCCCAGAGAGTCGGGGGGACTTGACATAGGTCAAGAGTTTAGACCAAACTAGTATAAATCTTTTGTGTTCATCTTTTATCTATTCTCTACTCTATTTACATAGTTCTTCGGTTTATTTGTAAAAGAATTTGAAATCACCCTATTCATCCCCCTTATAGGTGATATTTCACTCTCATTTAGTATCAGAGCAAGATCTTCTCTTTTGGGCTTAACATCCCGAGAAGGATCATGGAAGGAATATTGCGTCACAGAGCTTCTATCAACCGACCACCGGGTTTCAACGGCGAACATTACTCATTCTGGAAAGCAGAGTTCTAGGTGTTTGTATTGGCAACTGAATATGGTCTCTGGGAAGCAATTGAGAATGGAGACTACATCCCAACAAAAAGAGAAGGTAAAATCCATGTTCCAAAGCCTGAATCTGAGTTCGACAAAAATAACAGAAGGTAGGTAACTCTCAACAATAAAGCTGTCTTGATGCTTCAAAGTGCACTTGGTCAAAAAGAGTACTTTCGCATATGTAACTTATTAAGCGCAAAGGAAATGTGGAAAGCTTTAGAGATAGCCTATGAAGGGACCTTTGGTAAAAAGGAAAATCGAATCAACACTTTACGACTGAATACGATCTTCTTCGTATGAAGTTTGGAAAATCCATTGGAGAATTTCAACTACGATTTACTCATTTGATCAATTAGTTATCAGCTCTAGGTAAAACTTATGAGCAAAATTCTCAAGTCAGGACAATTCCAAATGTCTTGACGAAGGAATGAGAAGCTAAAGTCACAGCGATCGAAGAAGATCGAGGATAATCAATGACATCAGTAGCTGCATTGTTCGGAAGCCTATACGAATATGAAGGCAAGTTAAAATTCAAGAAAGGCTTAGATGAAATCAACAATAGAGGCAAAGGCGTTGCCCTCAATGCTGTGAGAGAAAAAGAAGTCAAAGAGGAAGATATAGATAAAGATGATGAGCTCACATGTTCGTTCATAAATTCAAGAAATTCTACAGGAAGGATCAAGTCTTCAAGAGATTTCAGAAAGGAGGCCAAAGCAACAGATGCAAATTCAAAGATAAAGATTAGATCATCTGTTATGAATGCGAGAAGCCAGGCCATATCAAATCCGAATGTCCTCAACTAATGGTCAAGAAAAAGGAGAAGAAGAAGTTCAATTACTTCAAAAAGAAGGCATACATGTCTACCATCTGGGGAGATAGTTCCTCAGACAAACAAAGCGAGGATGAAGATGTCGCAAACATATGCCTGGCAACATATGAAGAACATGAAAGCGATGAGGTATATGATTCTGAACCCACTTACAATGAAATACTTTTTGAATACAATGAGTTACATTCTGAATTTAGAAAGATTACGAAAGAACTCATAGCGTCAAAGAAGAGAATCAAGTTGCTTGAGCAATAAGTTCAAGATTCTCCTCTAGTTTGTGAAAATATGGTTTGCGAAAAATGTCCTGATCTTGAGAAAAATAATTCTTATCTTACAAAAACCCTTAAGAAGTTCACCAAAGGTAGTGAAATGCTCAATGTGATTTTAAAAGCTCAAAGATTTACAAATGACAGATTTGACATAGATTATAATCCCGTTTTAGACAAAAGGAAAGGGAAAAAGAAAACTGGTGAAAAATCCTATTTGAAATATTTTCAAAAGTCTTTTCATTCTTCAAATCCTTTCGCTCACTGTAACTATTGCAACCAAAAGGGGCATAGTACTTCCTCATGTTTTCATATAAAAGAAAGAAGGGAAAAACTTGTTGGCAACTATCAGTGGGTACCTAAAGGAACTTATGTTTTCTTTAAGATCCAAACTAACCCAAAAGGACCCAATAAAATATGGGTACCTAAGACTTGATCTCTATTGAATTGCAGGTTTGACTTAGAGCACCAAAGTCCAATAAGTGGTATAGTGACAACGGATGCTCTAGACACATGATAGGAGATCGGTCCAAGTTTGTGGCAATTAGATTAAAAGATGGTGGCAAAGTTACCTTCAGGGGAAATCAATCTGGAAAGATTGCTAGAATTGGTGAGATTGGAGAAAAGGAAGGACCTCAAATCAAAGATGTTTACTTTGTGGAAGGTCTTTGTCACAACCTCCTTAATGTCAGCCCAAGTGCAAACAAGAACAACTGGATTATCTTTGATTCAGAGGAGTGTCTCATTGTCAACAAGGATGATCTTCCAATCGATAAAGGTAACCTTAAAGTTTTATTTAAGGCTCCTAAAAAAGGTATTTGTTACACCTACAGTTTGCCTAAAGTTCAGTCTAAAAATTGTTTTGTTAGCAACTTAGACGAGAGTTGGTTGTGGCATAAGCGTTTGGCTTATGTGAACATGTTCCAACTGGACAAGTTCTAAGAAAAGATTTAGTTCTCGATTTACCTAAACTTCGTTTTAAAAATGATATGATTTGTGAAGCTTGTCAAAGGGGTAAACAGACTAAGTCTTCTTTTAAAACGAAAAATGTTATCTAGAATAATTGACCTCTCCAACTACTTCATATGGATTTAGTTGGGCCTGCCAGAGTAAAGAGCCTTGGTGACAATTTATATACTCTGGTTATTGTCGATGATTTTTCAAGATTTGCTTGGACAATCTTTTCATCTTCCAAGGATGAAACATTTGATCAGTATGTTGTGTTTGCCAAGAAAGTGCAAAACGAGAAAGGTTTGTGTATCTCAGGTATTTGAATAGACCATGGAGGAGAGTTTGAGAATCAAGCTTTCAGAGAATTCTGCGATGCCTACATAATTGATCACAACTTCTTAGCCCCAAGGACTCCACAACATAATGGAGTTGTTGAAAGGAAGAATTGAGTCCTCACCAAAATGGCTAGAGCGATGTTGAATGAGAAGAAGACTTCTCAAGTATTTTGGGTAGACGCAACGAGCACAACATGCTATGTTTCTGATCGAGTATATCTCCAAAAGAAACTCAACAAGACTCCATATGAACTAAACAAAGGAAGGAAGCCGAACCTAGCCCATTTGCATATCTTTGGATGCAAATTCTTCCTCCACAACAATGGTAAGGATAACTTAGGGAAGTTTGATCCTAAGTCTGACGAAGGTATATTTCTGGGCTACTCTAATAAAAGTAAGACTTATAGAGTTTTCCATAATCGTACTCGTATTGTGGAAGAGTCAATTCATGTTGTGTTCTGTGAAACTGAGCCTAACAAATCCTTAAATGGTACCTTGCCGACACCGAGGAACTTGGATTGTGATTTCCTAAAGGTCAATAAGAATATTTGGTGGCTTACTCAGATTCGGATCATGCTGGCTATAAGACAGACAAAAAGAGCACAAGTGGTTAATGCAATTTCCTTGGAGGATCATTTGTCTCCTGGTTCAGCAAGAAGCAAACAACTGTGTCATTATCCTCAACTGAAGCTGAGTATATTTCTGCATCAAGCTGCTGTGCTCAAGTTCTCTAGCTTAAGCAACAACTTCAAGACTTGGAAATCCACCTGAAAGAAATTCCAATCCTTTGTGACAAGACTAGTATAATAAGCTTGGCCAAGAATCCAATCCAACATACAAGAACCAAGCATATTGACATGAGACATCACTTAATCGAAGATCATATGCAGAAGAAGGACATCAAGGTGATGTTCACTTCTACTCATTTGTAACTTGCTGATATTTTCACCAAGCCCTTGGCCAAAGAGCAATTCATGTTTATCATAAGAGAATTGGGCATGGTAAACCCCAATGAGCTGTAAGTAATCTTCCTTACTAGTCAATTTCAAGTTTTATTTAAATAATGATTATTAACTTAAGCATCAGAGTATCTAGAATTTTGTTTTGCAGGATGCTATGTTAATTCGTCTCAAAACAAAGTCTAACAGAGGTAACTTGTGCTCAAGCATAAATATCTATGCTTGAGGAAAGGTATGAGCATACCATATGATGAATTTTAGTTTTTGGGAATGTACTCGATCAACAACTAATGTGCTCGAGTAATGTCGTGTTTGATGAGTGTGCTAAGTGTTTCAAGAAAGGCATGCTCGAGCAAGGAAGCAAGCTTGCTCAAGCAGCATACTCGAGCAGAGGGTAAGGCATGCTCGAGTAAAATCAAATGGAAGGTTGACACTGAGGAAACTAACACAAGCGTGCTTGAGTACATCAAAAAACCATACTCGAGCAACCACTACAAATGTTCAAGACTCTTTGTATTTTGTAGCAGTTTCTAGGAATAACTGCTACAAATATGAGGACTCTTTGCATTCTGTAGTGGTTTGTAGTACTAACCGCTACAACTTTTTAAGATTTTTTATATTTTGTAGCAGTTTTTCTTATAACTGTTACAAACTTTCAATTATTATAGAATGAAGAATTTGCAGCATAAAGCTAAACATTGGTTTGAAAGTAGTTGCCACAAGATGAAAAAGTGCAAATATAGTGCTAGACATTATACCAAGCACAACCCATTTGCAAATTTTCATGGGCAGACAGTTATTTTAAAACCAATGTTTGGATTTATTCTGCAAATTCTTCATAGAATAATTTTGTGTGGAAAACTATTTATATAGGCTTAAACTGTATAGCAGTTTTATAAGAAACAGCCACAAATATGCAAGAATCTTTGCACTCTGTAGTAGTTTTAAGAACTAACCGCTACTAATGTTCAAGACTATTTGCATTTTGTAGTGGTTTTTACGTTGAAACCATCACAAATAATCGCCACAACTTTCGCACTATAACACACCTAGTTGGTGCCACATTCGTGGTGGTTTCTTTAAGGAAACTGGTACAAAATTGGCATTAGTTTGGTGCCAAAATTTGTAGCGGTTATTTAGTAATAACCGCTACAAAGTTCGTCCTATAACCAGCGCGCTGCTTGGCGTGAGGGGTCTAGTTGCAAATTGGTTGAGGTTTGAACCTAAACCGCTACAAAAACTGACATTTGTAGCGGTGGTTTGTAACCTCTACAAATTAACCACTACGAATCGACAGTTTTTTGTAGTGATAGCAGACATTTGAAATCCTTCCCAAACACCATTAAACCACAACTAAAACATTTTACTATGACCTCCAATTGTCATTAAGAAGTTCATCACACATATTGACAAGTATCGCTGCACATATTAGCAACACCTTTTTTCTTTCGCACACTAGGAGTTGTAAACACAAATCTTTCACCCTCATCTTCATTCCTTAGCCCTTGCAATGCAGAAACAAAACATATTAAACCCTAACCAAACACATTGAAATCACAACCACATCATATACATTGCATTTAACTATGGCTGCCTTGATAGTTTATAAATATAAAGGAGGACAATAGAGGTGATCATTTTAATACCTATACACCCAGACCCAATCAACATTCAAACAAAAAAGATGACAACTTTTTTTTAGGCCAAAACTCAAAATCCATTCACATGGTCCATTGAAAACATCAATGAAATGGAATAATGAAAATAATAGAGGTGTTGCATCAATTTCGTACCTTCCTCTTTAAGCTCCCCTCATTAACCAGACCTCTGTTTAGCATTTTTTTCGGCACTAATTTTGTACTTTGTTTTTTCACTTGATCATGTTCCCTCCCTCTATTTATTCAATTGGGGTATTTCAGACTTCTGACATATGGAATATATTGCAAAAAAGTATAACGGGACTTCACTGCAAATGTGAGATTTGAAGGGACTATTTTGTTGTATTTTCCCTTACTCGAGACCTAGGTGCAATTTTCCAAAAACAAAAAAGTATTTCCTACTAAAGAGCTAGTAAGGACTTAAGTCCCTTTTTATTTTATTTTTTAAGAATTTACAATTTTTAAATGTTTTAAAAAGTGCTCAAATGTCATTTTTTGTTGTGTGATGTGAGTAATTTACCCAACAATATCCATTTTGAAACTATTAGGAGACAAAAGCCAATTAACAATAATACTATTAAGCTACAGAATGATATGCTATTCTTTTAAAAAAATTATTCAATAATCATTTAATCAACTAGCTTAATTTTAAACTAAATTGTTCCCGATTGAGCAAAAAATGTTTTAGAATTATGGTATGTCTCAAAACTCTAAAGGCAAGCATTTATAAAGATACTTATAGTTTGCTCATTAACAAAATTGGTCACACAAGAATTTGAATTCACTAACCTCTAGCCTTATAAGTCATGAACCAAGGTCTTATTAATTAAATTAGCCTTTAAATGTGTAAGAATTTATCTTTATATGTGGGTCTAAACTATTACTTCCTCCTGCGTCCTTCATATAAAACATATTCGAGGAGTTGATTTTAATCATAATTAAATATAATACATATTTTTCATTTTTTTAATTTACCCATATTGATGAGCCATCAACAATAATCAAGAAGGAGAGTGAATGAAGGAATTAAAGAAAATGACTAGGATGTTTTAAAAAATACATGTCATATTAACTAACTTGATTAACTTACTTAATCTAATTAAATTGGATAAATATGTATTATATAATATATTTTATGTATTGAAGGGAGTATGTATTTCCCGCGTCAATTAAAGTAATAGCACATAAGTCTTTATGATTCAATCTTATAGAAAGTCAATCATTAAATTCACGTACACTATTCATATTTGAATTTCACGTTTTTAAATATATGTTTATTTATTTTTCTTCGTCTTGCCTTTTTTAATAATGTTGATCTTGATTGGAAGGAATTGACTGTTAGAGACACTTTATTAGGTATTTTTCTTCCTCCTAATCTAAACCAAACTTCATCACATTTTGACTTTAACTTGGACATCATCATTTTGCAGGTAACTATATTGGCTCTTCTTTCATTATGTTCCATAAGGACTCATCATTAGAGCATACGGGCTTAACACATAATCCACAGGTTTTGACAGGGTTAGGGTTGAGGATTTCCCAACCCGCAAAAATGCGAGCATGCATAGGCTTGACCTGCAGGTTGATGTGCTGATGAGTTGGCCCACACATTCTTTTTTTAAAAAAAAATATATATATATATGATTTTACAAAATCCATAATTCTTACTCTCCCACTTGATATCATTAGATTCCAAAGAGAGAGAGAGAAAAAAATGTCATCCTCTTTCCTCCTTCTTTAAGCTAAATTATTATATTTTGATTGTTTGATGATAATTTAATATTTTTTTATCATAAACTTTAGAGAATTTGATAACTTTATGTCTTAAATTATGGATTATGTTTTTAAGTTTTTATAAGTGAAATTATTGATGCTAGGAAGATAAATTTAATAACTCATATATATGTGTGTCTCAATCAGGCTTTTGACCGTCTTATGAAAATATGAAAAAAAAAATATTAAAAATGTGGGCCCTCAAGCTGGCCCATCAACCCGCAACTACTGGTTAGAATAAGCATTTTGCCAGCCTGCATGTCAGTGGAGGACAGCCCGTATTCCCGACTCTACTCATTATCAGGGACGAACCATGGAAGAATTTTTTGAGGGGGCCAAATGTATACTCATTAACTAATTTTTAAGAAAAAAAAATATTTGGGGGGGACAAATGTATAAATTTTTAAGCTAAATATATAATTTTTTGGGTCAAATGTATAAAAAAAAAATCCAATTTGTATTAAAAATTTGGGACTTTTTTTTTTGGGGGCCATTGTATACATGAAGGACCATAATGATATATCTTGTTGTAAGATTATTGTCATTTTGTGTAATCCATACAAATAAAAAAATATTAACTATTTGATATCAATGGGGTTAAGTGTTACTCCTTCCGGTTTTAATTATAGGAACACTTTTATAGTGCAAATTGCACTACAAAAGTGTTCCTATAATTAGGACCGAAGGTAGTATAAAATTTTATACTTAGTATTTTTAAGGTTTATAGTTTGAATTTTATGAAAGGAAAAATAATAATCATAGGAGAGCTTCCTTTATTTCGGTTCAATGCTACTGGAATCTAGTTCGATATTGACGAATATCGTATACTTATATCAAAATTAAATTGTGAAAAAATTAAATTTGATTAAAATATTAAAACTTTTATTTCTAACAATTCCTGTAATGGATTTTATTAATGAAGCACATACAGTACTTCGCCCAAGAGAAAGAATAGTAAGAAAATGCAATTTAATGTTAAAAAGACTAATGATATTTAATGCATAAATTATTACATTATGCTTAATAAATTAGTAAAGGGCAGTCTCTGCTTAATGTTAGAAGTTATATTATAGTAATTCAAATGAAAATAGCTCAGGCCGGGAGAAGTCTTTTTTTTTTAAAAAAATTACAATCAATTTAAACACATCAAAATTTAAAAAAGGTTATTTTTTATGGGTATTTTAGAAGGTTCTCCCCTTAATATATTATTGCATCAAGATGACGTCATGACCCTTTAGTTTTATTTTGTACACTTCGAGCATACCAGCCCATTCTCAGGATGGGAAATAGGGATATGCTCCAACCTCCCCCTAGACGCATTTTCTTAAATAAATTCAATTCAATCAATACATAAAAAAATAGTTAATCAAGCTAACTAATCATTACTAAACAAATAAGAAAGTTTAATAATACACCTTAATAATATTTGTGTCAAAACATTGGTGTGTGTGTGTATTTGTGTCAAAATATTGGGGTGTGTATACACGCACACACCTTTTCAATAATGGGTGTGTTGTGGCCTACTTTGCATATAAATTTTAATACATTCCAAATACTTCTTTGGTCCACCTATAAGGACTTGTGAACTATGTTACCAAATACTTTCTCTATTTCTTATAAGGTTTGTTAATTGCTTCGGTTAAAGAAATTAGTTAAAATTAGTTTAATGTGAAAAATTGTATAATATTTTTTAAAAAAATTATTTTTAATTAATTTGAAACAAAGTATTATTTAACCTTGAAGAGATAATAGTTTTATAAATAAGCCATAAACATATTGTTATATTTTGTAAAAAATATTTTTTGTTAAAGACCATGAGTATGCGTCTATAATATAATAAGAGAGAAAAAGCATATGATGTGTTTTAAGGAATAATTGAAATTATAGGGTTAGATGTTAATGAAAAATGGAAATTACAAATATCATGGATTCATTGTCATGTATATGATATTTTCTTAAGAAAAATATTAAATCCAGTTAACTTTTTTTTTTTTTGATACAAAAATTTTAGGAAAGGGGTTAGGTTCACTCACGATCTAAGGGTAGGGTGAAATCTTCCTTCCTCCTAGGTGATACTGATGTTGGGCAGGGCGAGCCGTCTATTACTTTCAAGCGTTAACCTAGGCACCTAGGAGCTAGGATGTCTCTCCCAGCGCCTTGACCAACTCCAGGATCGAACCCCCTCCCTTTAGTGAGAGTATCCGACCCATTTATCAATTGAGCCCAGGGGTAATCCAGTTAACTCTTAAAAAAATATAGGCGCGCCTCCAATCACATACCAGAGTGTATATGCATATTTAAATTTGAACAAACTATATATATGATTCATTTACTACGATTTTTTTTTTTTTAAAAAAAAAAGCAAATTATTGACAAAATTTACCGATAGAATTTTCATTTCATCGGTAATTTTACCTTTACCAATAAATTATAATTCCGTTGCTAATTACTAAATGAATTTTCATGCTAATGTGAACTTCCATTGCTAATTTTGAGAATAACATATTTTGACTTGATTAGTGACGGAACATTCCATTGCTAATTTCATTAGTTTAGTGTTTTTGTAGTGATTTTGATGAAACTATTTCTTTTCTTTTTTTTTTCTTGGGTACATTTTGTACTTATTTCTTTCATTAGTAATAAGCGTTTTTGTAGTGATTAATATTCTGCTCGTTTGGGATAGCAATTAGAACCTACAGAAGTAACTTTTCAATCGTGATTTACGATATACAAGATAAATATATTATATGAGTTTTATCACAATTTACGTAAATAAACACTCTTATGACGCCAAAGTGAATACACTTTTGTCTCTCTTGAAAGTGTCATCATTTTCATTACACTGTTTCTTTTTCTTCATTTTCCATTTGAGCACTGTACCATTATATTGCTTCATATATATATATATATATATATATATATATATGTATGGAGGAGCGTCTCGAAATGATAAGCCATCACATGACACCACTTTTCTTTTGATGATATTTTTCTCTCATTAGTATCTCTCCCCATCCCTTCTTGTTTGGTTTTGTTTTTCTTCCTTTCATCTTTAATGAAAGCCACTCAAATTCAAAAGCGAATACGAAGAAAACCTCAAAAATTGACCCTTTCGTCGACAATGAAATCAGATTCATTCAATTCAATTATTTGTGTAATTAAAAAGCCTTCGAATTCTGGTATTAGTTCCCATCTAACCCCAAGAGTTTAATACATACACACTTATGTTAATGGACCCATTATTACTTTACCTTTTATACTTTGGCCGGTGAGGTTTAGATTGTGACTGCCTTCTTTACAATAATAATTCTCAATGTAATCCTATCCATTATTTTACCATTTTTGCTTTTAAATTGATAGAGATTATCATGAAAGCCCCAGCTAGCTAATCTCTCAAGATTAGGTTTTTCTAAATAAAATAATTAAAAAGTTTGAATTATTATATTCATGTTTGTTTTGAAGGTTTGAGGTGTTGATGATAAGAATTCACTCTATTTATAAAATTGGACCTATGCTGTTAGGTTTGAGTTCATTAATTCAGTATAGTGATCTTGTGTTATCAGTCACCTATTGATTTTAATTATTCAACCAATGTCCTTCTCTCTTTTTTTTCATTTTTAAATACTATTTGGGTTTAATATTTCCACTTGTAACGCTTAATTATGATAAACACAATCTCTTATGTCAAATGTTACTTTGATAAATTATTAAAAATATTACTCCTTCTTTTGTGGGAGTTGATCTTGGTCCTACATATATAAGATATGTTTTCCATATTTATGAATTTTTTTCTTCAAATGACTCTTATTGATACTTTCTTAATAATAACCAAGTAAGAGGGGAGAGAGAATTAAGAAAAATGATTGGAGTGTTAAAGATATCATATTAAATTAAATTAGTTAAATATGTCTTACATTAAAGACAATAAGAAGATATCACTAACTAATTGTTCAATTATATCAGTGTTATGAGCAAGAGTTTAAAAGGAGAGGTTTCATTTAGAAAGATAGACTAAAAGGGTCTTTTAGCTTATAAACCCACTTCATTTGTTAGGCTTCCCAATATATATAGAACTCATATAATAAACTCTCTTTCGATATTTAATGTCCTCAACAGCTCCACTCGATGACACTTTACTCAGCTTCCTACCCGTCAAAACCCTTTATATAAGTTATCCTTAATTTCCAATAAATAGCATTGACTTAGATAGCAGCCCATTTGACAAATGCTACCAACAATCAACAAAAAATGTGTCAGTGATCCAGTTTTCTCTATACTAGTGTAAAGAAAGAGCACATCCTAAAAAATTTGAGGCGGTTTGAGTTAGTATTTCAGAAGTACGTTCATATAAGTTGAGATAAAACGTATCTCACATATTTACATCGTACACTGTAAATTACATTGTAAAATCAACTTCTATAACCAACTCAAACAGGCACTAAAGTCTATTAATATTAATAGAATGAATCCATTGAGCTTATAAACATGATTTCATTTGATGCTAACATCAATAATTACATTTTTATTCTTGCATATATTGAGATCTTAAGAACATATATGACAAGAAAGTCATATTCTCAAGTTTAAAGACTATAGTAGCTAGATCCTTTATAGGATAACATAGGGTTTGGCCACTTAAATTGAACGGGGTGATATGAAGAACGCTCATAACTTATTGTCATTGTCACTCACAAAAGACTTCTCACATTCCAAAGTGGCTATGCATGTGTAGAGTAGCTAGGTAGAGCCATAGATTCCTTTTTAATTTTTTTTTTTCTTTCGGTCTTTTGAATTTGCATAGATTGATGCCCCAATTAACCTTAACCCATCAAGGAGAATCACCGAACAACCTAGATTTTTTTGTCCATAGACATGTTTTTATATATAGAATATCAATTTATATTAAGAAAAAAAGTACATAAATACAATTAGATTGATGTACCAATAACCCTAACCCATGAAGGAGAATCACATCACTAAACAATCTAGGTATTTTTTTTTTGTCCATAGGTATTTTGTTTTTTTTGATAAAATATCAATTTATATTATGAAAAAAATAAATACATAAATAAAAGGGTTAAGATGTAAAAATAAATATGAGATTGTTCTACAAGTGCGTCTACCACCAAATATTTTGTTGAAGGGCAAAAATAACTACAAAATTTTAAAATAGGTGAAAATACACGTGAAATTTTCTCAAAAGTATGCCAGACATTTGAGGAACAAAAACAACTATGAATTTTTAAAATATATGCAAAAATACATATTAATTGTTTATTTGAATTTCTGATGAAATTAGTGATAGAATTCACCGACAGCATTTCCTGATGGAATTTTTCTGTCAATAATTTTGTCGCTAATGTTTATATTTTCAAATTTGTAATTCTATATTATAACAATTTATATAATATTATATAATATAATAATATAACAAGTTATTTTCAAATTTTTATTATATATAAATGAAAATACGAATATTATAAATAAAAATAAAAGTATACAATATAAATATTATTATTTTTTCAATATTTCAAATAAATAATATAAGTATTATTAATAAATATTTACATGAAATAAGAAAATAAAAATAAAAATTTAATAATATATTAAATTATATATAAATCATACAAAAATTGTGTGTGTGTGTGTGTGTTTGTTTGTTTAATATAAATATTATATATATATATATATATATATATATATATATATATATATATATATATATATATATATATATATATATATATATTGAAGATTAGTTTACGCAGCTCAATTGATTAAGCTTTTAGCATACCCTTGAGATCTTGGATTCGACTTCTCTCTTGGTCATAAAATGCAACCACTTTAGAGGTGAGGTGGCAGTAACATGTGGAGGTGACATATTCGGTGATGAACATGTTTAGATGTGCCAAGTGGAAAATGAATTAGCGACAAAATCTTCCCTAATCCGTCACTAATTTTAAAAGGAATATTTTCTATCCCATCGGAAAATTACTGACATGCATAGGCGGACGCAGGTAGTGGATTGGGGGGAGTGCCCACCCTTGATTGGGGAATTTGAGGATTTTTTTTTTTTTTTTTTTTAAAAAAAATTATTATTTATTTATATAAAATAATACATGTTTGAATGATTATTCACTCTTAAATTAAGTGTTCACCTTTAATATATCAAAACTATACTTTATAATTGGATGGGGATGAATGGTTGAATGATTGTTTAGTGTCTTATATTAAAAAAGATGTATTTGATAACATTGATAATAAGACAATTATGATGGAATTTCAAAAAAGAAAACCTAGAAGGATGATATTGTAATTATTTTTATTGTAATATACTTTTGTTATTAAAATATATGTCTTGAACTTATTAGTCTTCACCCTTCATCAGTAATTTATGTAGTTCTTTTCTAACAACAAAAATTTTTTACTTTTCTAAATCACAGGTTTGTAAAATAACTACATCTCTTATTACATCTTTAGTATTCAATTGATTTCATGAATATTTTTTTAATATTCTTTTGTTTTTTAATGCATTTAAAATTTTCCTTAAAAAAAAAAAAATCAGGGGCACCTCCACACCAATAGTATCTCTCTTTCAATAATTTTTTGGATCCGCTCCTGCCGACATGCCAACCGATTTGTCATGTAAAATTTAGCAACGGAAAAGATTACATCGGTAGTTTATTTCCGCCATTGATCTGTCGTTAATTCCATTGGTAACTTGAAATTCTGTAGGCAATTCCGTTGGTAGCTGATTTTTAGTGCATATGAAATATCCTCGTACTACGATGCTGTTTGAGAAAGCCATCAACATGGATTTTGAAGAACTTTATGCCGCTATATTAATTGATGGAATTTTTTAAAAATTTTGTATTTTACTATTTATTTGATTGATTCAACCACAAACATGGATGTATGATTCACTATGCCTCAATGTCCTTTAAAAGGATTTTTTTTTTTAAAAAAAAAAGATATTATTGGAACAAATGATAAATTAAGCCTTCTCAACACAACTTTATCTGTTTTGAAGATTTCAACTAAAAATCTTACTGTCACTTGATCCAATCATGAAGAGAAAATCTTATTTAATTAATATATGCCTACAACAATAAATAAATTAAAATGAATAAAATTTTGAAAACATCACAACATATTATGAAAATATCTGCACTGACAAATCGGTTTGTCCATGGTCACAACACTTTTCCTTAATTTCTCCATTGCTTAAACAATGTAACCAAATTATTTAATTTCATATGCCACCACCTAATTGGACATCTTTGTTTTTTAAAACGTTTCTTTTTTCTAAAATTGTTTTACGAGAAAACATTAAAAATTGATACAAACCAATGGCTATATATTATTCCCCAGATTTCTAGAAAAGAAATTCAAAAGTTATCGACTTCTGAAACTTTTAAGTTTATGTGGAGAATTCTATTTTAATTTAGTAAGGTAGTCTCTCTGATTTTTATTATAAGGCGTCAACTAACAATTTTCACAAACCAATAAAAATAATTAAAGTCAACAAAGTTGCCCTACAATTTATGTAACTTCCAATATTACCTTTACTAATTGCACTAAACTCTAATATTATATTAATTATTACTCTCATCCACTATTCTTATTAATTATGGGTATACATGGAAAAAAATTAATATCCCTTTGAAAACAAGCAAATGTCTTATAAAAAAGACTAAATACACTTGTTAATTAACGTATGAAGAGCCGAGGGAGTACAAGACAAGTTTTTATACATATTGATTGATAAAAAATTAAAATAATAAATACATGTAAGGAATTGTCTACTATAGGACTATCAAACAAAACCCAAGTGGGCACAAGAATTGATGTGCTCTTAACTTCTCCCTTTGACTGTATATAGTAAGAATCAAGTATATATCAAATAGTCTACACTATGTGATGGAAAACACTACCTAACTTTATATATATATATATATCATGAATAATTGACCCACAAGACAGCATGCTTTGAGGATAGTGTGCCATCTATGCTTTTGAATCTTTTAACACCCCCAAATTGTATTAATTATGTTTAGGTCCCCTAAGATGATGACAACAAGAGTGTAAATTAAATAGGCTAAATTACACATAATCCCCATTGATTAGTTTTGTCCATTTCTTATTCACACACAACTTGAAGTTTAAAAGGTTATCTTTACATAACTCAAAGGGGTAATTTGTACATGATTCGGTATGGGTATTAAGTAATTTAGCCAATTAAGTAATACCATATATTAGTGTTATGTTAAGTGTCAATTCAAGGAAAAAGGAAGCTGGAGAGAATCTACAAGCAAGCTAAATACCACTCTGATCCTTTTTATGAGTCCACTTTTGGTCAGAGCGGTAAGTAAGAAGAGATAGCTGAGGATTATTGTGGGTATTGAAGTATTGTTTGGTAGGGAGCAAAACATTAAATATGAGAGTGAAATTAGTTGACATTGTTGTCAAATGTCTAGTGATGAGGAAGAAGAAAGAATGGTTGTTAAGAAGAATGGCAGCTTTTGTAGGGCATGCACCAATTAGGGGATTCAGAAACATCTGTGTGTGTGTGAGAGAGAGAGGCAACAAAGGTTATTGGTACAAATGTAAAGCTAAGAGCTAAATGATGGAAAAGGGAATTGGAAGTACTTGAGACATGTAGTGAAATCAAGATCTATATCATTTCCATGTTCAGTAAAGCAAAGCAAATAGGCATGGCTAGCTATGATTAAGAATATGATAAGATAGTACTCTCACAGTCTAAATATAAGATATAATTGACTTTTATTTTTTCAAGAGATTAAGAGAGCTAAATAAGTTACTTAATTGTATTATATGTTGTGTATTATTATATTATATATCAATTTATAAGTTACGAAGAATAGTTTAGAGAAAAAAACTATCAATATAAATACTTTAAAGTAATTTAATTAGATTTCTTAATATTTTAAAAAAGTCAATTTTATCTTATATTTAGGACTATTTCGGTTCTCAGTCCAGTTAGGCCTCAAATATGGGGAAAATTCCTAGGTAAAGCCCAATACTCTGAAAAATGGTTGAAGGTTTGATCATGTAAGTTTGAACTTTGAAGAGACTAACACAAGAAAGCAAGAGGATAAAAAGAAGTGATCTTGGTGGGCCTTAGACAAAATTATGTAAATATGAATTTAGACCAAGGTTTGAGCCCACCAAAAATACATGGGCTTGGTTTAATGGGAATTGGCTAAGCCCATGTACATGAAAGCAGATAACATAAACGAAGCCTTAAAAATGGAAAGAAAATAGAAAAGGATGGCGTCGCCCGGGTTCGAACCGGAGACCTTCAGTGTGTTAGACTGACGTGATAACCAACTACACCACGACACCTTGATGATCGGATTTTCTTAAATTAAATATAGTAATTAATTTAAAAATTAATTCTGAAATGTCGTGAGCTTAGATCATAGCTCTGCTCATGTAAGATTGAGGCGATAACTAGAAGCGAAGGAAGCTAAATTGAAATATACAAAACAAGGATGCTTCCTGCGGCTACGTTTCCGCCACTCTGCAGTTCGATGAGTCTGATTAATGCTACTCAAACCAACTCCAATAATTCTCTGGGTTTCACCACAAAAGCTCAGTCATGTTTCCTTTCTGGCTTGACTCTAACGGACTCGTCTTTCATGCTCTGCTACAAATCTGTACAATTTCTGCATTCCTGTGTTAATTTGAATGCGGTATATGGTAATGGGTCTGGTGTGTGCGCCTCGAAGAAGCGAGGACAGGCTGGGGCTGTTGGCATTGTGGAGGCCGACGATTTTGAGGAGGATGGTGGGAATGGTGATTATGATTTTGGGGACGTTGATGAGAAGGAGGAGGATGAAGATGAGGACGAAGAGGGAGTGGTTATGCCGCTTGAGCAGATGAGAAAATGGCTGATGAATAAGCCTCGGGGTTTTGGTGTAGGTAAGGTGTATGACACTTCTGTTGAAGATAAGATGCTTGATGAAATGCTCAAGAGTAGAGAAGCTCAAGCCGCTAATCTGAATAAGCTTAAGAACAATCCCACGTTGCCTGGTGCCAAAAAAGATGAAGAGAAGAAAGGTTAGCTTCTGAATTATCTTTAACGTGACTCATATTTTTTATTTGCCAAGTTATGGCTAATGCGACTTTCAATATGATATTTATGATGGGATTATCTTCAGATTATGCTTCTTTTACATGGCTGCTTGAGTTTCTTATGTGAAGTCTTAAGCAAATAATATCTATTTTGCAGTAGTTGGTGGTTTTCTGTAGTGTTTAAGCTGGATATGAATGCTTAATTGAGGATAGCACTATGTCTTGTGGAGATTGAAAGCATCCAACTTAGATTTTGAGAAATTGTAGGATTTTCTACCTTGTATCTTTGTCATCTTACCTTAGGACAATGTAAATTTGCAAGGCTGTTGATTGTGAAGGTGTTTACTGTTTATATTTTCTCAATGTGTTAAGGGTGCAACGTGCCTGTGTTTATTCATTGGGATGGAATTTTGCAGCCCAGGAGGTTAAAAGTGGAGTTCAAGTACGCTTGGTGAACTTGCCAAAGAAGAAGAACGTCCATAGGGATCTTAAATTTGCTTTCCAAGGGATTCCTGGCATAGTTGATATAGTCCCAGTTGTTTCTGGTAACAAGAAGACAAGGGACCCTGTTTGCAAGGGCTTCGCTTTTGTTTATTTCAAGTGTGAAGAAGATGCTGCTAGGTGTGTTCTAACTCTAACCTCAATCTCAATCCCATTCTAAATAATAGGACAAGGCTTTTCTTCAAGAGTTCTCACCTCAATGTTGTTGGGTTTTTCAATAAAATCACTACATTTGAATGCCTTTTCCAAGTCACCAGCATGTCATAGATTGTTTCAAAAATACTTTCCACATGCCATATCTTAATTAATTAATTCAATAGGCACTTTTAAAAAAATTGCATTGATTTTTTTTTTCCCTCTTCCAAATCTGATAGATGTAGAGCATCACATCTTCCTATTGAGTAATAAAACATAATAACGGCCTCTTTCTGAATTTTTGTTGAATAGGGTTCTTTTTTATTGATTACAGTGCATCTTGATATGTCTAATACAGCACATTACAATAATTTCTGGGAGATGAATATTTGAAGATATTGATCTAGGTTTGTATAGAACCCTCTTCAAAACATAGGATATTTGACCCTCCTGCTTAAAATGTTTCCAGAATGACATTCTTCTCATCATGAAAATATGTGAAATTTGTAGAAGATGGTTTTTTTACAACAACAACAACAAAGCCTCTTATACTGGAAAATCAATTCAAACTTCTCTATGTTATTTTACTTCACTATAGTGACTTAGAGTTGTATTTGCCTTGGGATCTATCTGGCATTAATTATTGCATACCAATGTTATTGTTCAACATGATTCAATTTGTTCTCACAGTACTAGTATCTTACAAAGTCCAATCCTCCTCCTCTTCACAGGTTTGTGCAACTATACTCTGGGCAAACTGCTACCTTTGGTAAAATTCAAAAGCGGATAAAATGTGAGCTTCTGAATGAAAATTCTCCAGTATCTTCTTCTCTGGAATCAAGCCAAGATGATAATACTATTGCAGCTACACCAGAGATAGCAGTCCCAGCCATAAAAGAAAACCCGAATGAGGATCCTAATATGGATAATTCTGCTATCAGTTCTTGGGATGAGACTGCTTCTAGCGCCGGTGAATCGGATCCCATATATAGAGCAGAACAGGTTGAAGAGAATGAAGACTATGTAGCAACTCTGAATGTAGATGATGATGATCACACTGTGCAACTCCAGATTGATCCTGAAATTAACTCACTTTCCTTGGAACAGAAATCACCTGCCAAACCTAAACAAGTGAATGTTGCCAAGAAAAAGCCACCTTCCAAGGAGAAAGTTAAGAAGGTCCCTAAGTTAGAGGTTTTAGGATCTGCAAAGAGGTAATGAACAACACCCATGTGAAATTGTAGAATGCATGTGACATTATTTTTATGTTTATTGATTATGTTCATCTTGTTAATCTGATTTCAGGTTAAAGATAAAGGAGAAGGCTGTTTTAAGTGGTGTTTTATCCAAATATGGATCAAAAGCTGCTTTTGCTTCAAAGGATAGTTAAGGGAATGTAAAAAGAAACAAATTTGAATGATGAATGAGGGCTGTGGTAGTCTCCTTAATTCCGAATTGTTATTCTATGTATTATTAAATCTTATTTCAATCAAAATTTACTAAATATCATGGCAAAAAAATAAACTTAAGCTCAATTCCATTTATTCTTAAATCTTATGAGTTTTTTTTTATTTTAAAAGAGAATTTAATTTTTTTGGGTGAAGCACAATACGTAAACTTCACCGGTGGTAGAGAATTTAGCGCTAGTAAAATGGGTCAGCTCATCAGTGTCTGCTGCCTCCCATACTAGCCTATCACGGGTTCAGGTCAGGCGGATTCAGGCCCAAAAGACCCGCAAAAAACAGACCCAATTTTTCAAAACCCAACCTACCATATTTTTAAGGGTTGGTGGGTACCCTTCGTCTTGAATTAATCCCAGAAAAGGGGTGGGCTCTCTCCAAAGGAGTGTTAGTCCCGAGATGTCAAGACACTGGAAAACATCTTAACTCCCGCAGGTGCGCAGATAAACACCGAGGGTAATAGGCGGTTTCGCGCTTATCCAACATTGGTATCACCTAGAAGAAAGAGAGGTTTCACCCTGCCCTTAGATCGTGGGTGAACTCATCCTCTTTCCTAAAATTTTTATATATAAAATAAGGGTTGGTGGGTTGCGGCGCAACCCATATTACCAACTTTAGAGACTATCTTTTCCTAGGGGCCGTTTGGTAGAGGGGAGGGGAGGAAAACAAATTTAGGTTGAACTTTTAAAGAATTAGAAAAATGGGGTTAAATGTTTTTTATCTTTCTTATTCTTTTATCTTATATATTCTCTTTATTAAAATTTTCTAACCTCACCCCTCCAATTTTTTTAAATTCAAGTAAAAAATTTCCCATCCCCTCCAAATCCCTCATACCAAACAACCCTAAGATACTGAGGATAAAGAGCAATGGATTGACCCCTTCCAACATAAAGAAATAAAAATAGGCCAATATTTTTTTAATTTTCAATCCCATTTATAGCATTAGTTTTGAACTAGAATCAAGTCATGTTTCAGGCATTAGTTTGTTTGATTTCAACAGAACTTACATAAAATGACGCTCAAAGGAGCAATTATACAATTTTATTTTATAACAAATTAACTAATAATATATCAATATTTTCTATATATGATATAATTTTTTTTAGAAATGATCTATTTACATGCTATTAATAATAGTGCCATAGCTCTTAAGTAATGCGCAATTCACAAGTTTTATGCAAGCTAAGTTCATTTTTTTTATAATATATTGGGGCAAGGCCCAAAATAGCAATTAAAAACAACAAATTTTAAGGCTCAGAAACGCTTATGGTGTCCGTTTCAAGAGGTTCTTCCAGACTTCCAGTAGTTGGACGATATTTTTTAATGGAAATGGGATTTTATTCAGTAAAATGAAGAAAGAAATACAAAGAGTGAAAAAACAAATAATTACATAGCCATCAAAAGATTAACGAAAAGGAAAAGCTAATAGAGAGTAACAAATAAGAATGCAAGATAGTTTGTGGCTTGGGTTGTGTAATTGACAATGATATCTATCTTGGGCTTAGCTTGATATGATTCTCCAGCAAAAAGTCGTTTGTTGCAAGGTTACTAGAATTTCCAAGTAAGCACACCAAATGAATATATAAGGAGAGAGGAGGTCCATCTCCAGTCTAATCCCTTAGTTAAGATGGTTGGAAGGTTTCAGAGGGAGTGCCATTCTAGACTACTACAGTGCATGATGAGCTTATTGAAGAGCTCGTTTGACTTCCTCTGAAATCATTGGTGTAGGTGTGTGAGTCCAAGAATTAGAGGGTAAGTTAGGAAAAAACCCTGAGTTTGAGTACACGATGTGAAAATCATTGTTTGTGGAACAAAGTGATGAAAAATAGAGCCTATCCATTTAATGCAATCCATCGCCCTTCGTCATCCTCAAGTGAGGTGATTCGATTAGTGTGTATTTGGATTAGTTTTTGGAGAACAGTTTTTACGATTTATGAGATAAATATGTGAGAATTATTTTATTTTGTCTTGGAAAAAAAAAAAGGCTTCAAAAACTATGGTTTCAGAATTACCTAGACACTGACACTCGTCTTATAGTATGTCGTATTGTGGTCCCCTAGGCAAATCCAATCACTTGTAAATTTTTAAAAATGTGCAGTCAGCACAATTTTTTTTTTAAAAAAATGTAAAGTTAGCACAACGCCGTTAGAAAAAAAATAACATTCGTTATCTAAGGTGTAGATTGGCCAACGAACTTTTACTCCAGAAGCGCCCAGCACAAAAAAGTCCATGTGCAATCCACCTAAAATCTGACAGCTACAAATCCTTGTTCAGACCCCAACCATGTGCATTGGAGTTAAGAAAAATGAATGCAACAAAAAAATCACAAATGTAACGAGTAGATTTCATTTTTTGTGCTGGGGCGCTCCTAAAATAAAAGTTCGTTGGTCAATCTGTACATTAGATAACAGATGTTATTTTTTTTTCTAACGATGTTGTGCTAACTTTAGATTTTTAAAAGTTTTTTGTGCTGCATTTTTAAAAGTTTTTTGGTATTTAACGTCCACTTAAAAGTTATTTGTGCTGGGCGCTCCTGAGGTAAAAGTTCATTGGCCAAATTGCTCCTTAACTCTTTAAAAAATATATTTCCTTTGTCAATAGATGATTGGTTTTTCTTATTCCTACTTACTTAGACAATTGTTGCCACTAGGTGTTATTTTCTTTCTTTTACTAACTCTTTTATTTCTTATGAGAATGAATCTCTAAACATTTAAGATATAACTTAGACATTTAAATATATTTGATGAATCATTGATGAACTTATATGTATAAACTTTAAGCCTATTTAAAAGCCTACATTTTAATTTTAAGTTGGCTTCAAGTCTTGTTAGGTCTTTTGAAGACTCAGACTTAGACCTAAAAAAAGCCTACATATAGGCTTAGGCCTAAAAAAAGCCTACATACAGGCTCAAACCTACGCTTAGGCTCTGGATATCTGTCGCAAGCCCAAACCTACTTAGCTAAATTCTAGTCAAACTTATTTCCACCCCTTAATGTCCGTTACAAAAAGTTCTCCATCTTGATATCATATGAAAAAACTTCGTCGATTAGCTAGCAGCTATATCAACACCTACACTTCAGGCTGCTTCTCACCAATTCGAGAAGACGAGCTGAGGTCACTGCCATTGTTGAATCCATATACAAGGACTCCACAAATCCTGACAACTTTCTTCATTCTTATGTTTCTATTCATCCTTATTACTTGCTAATTTTTGCATTCGATCCTTTTAAGAAGAGGATAGGCTTGCTTCCGTGGATAAGGAAAGATGGAATCATGGACTATGAGGATGGGAGCAGGATAAGAAGGGAGGAAGAATGAAAGGAGCAGAAAGTTAGAGAATAAGAAAGAGAGATTATGGGTCTTTGTTGGAGAAGGGAAGGATATGAATGTGCCTCTACAGAGAGATGGAGGAGCGATGAATTTTATTTTTTTTCAAACGGACAATATGAACTCTGTTAGATTGGGGTGAAATTGCTCCAGTTTTAACTTTTAACTGATGAGGGACAAAATTATACCAATAAATATTTTAGGTACTAAATGTACATTGAAGAATATTTCAGATTTCCAGGTACACTTTAACCCTTTTTTTTAAATAAAATAAAATAAATGAATATCAAAGACTTATACTCCCACTAGTCATAAATATAAGACAAAGTTGACTTTTTTGAAAAGATTAAAGAAACTAAATAAGTGACTTGATCATATCATATATTATGTATAATTAGATTATATATCAATTTATTAGTAAAACTAATTAGTTTAGAGAAAAAATAAATATAAATACTCTAAAGTAATCTAATTAGCTTCATTAATCTCTCTAAAAAGTCAACTTTATTTTATATTTAGGATCAGAGGGAGTAATTTATAATCTTATCAATATCTCTAAAATATCAAGAAGTGAGATATATATAAAAAATTTAAAATTGAATTAAAATTTAAAATAATAAAAATAAGGGAAAATTCTATTAAAATACCATTTGAATCTGCAAAATCCCCAGAAGTTTTCCGAATTTGTAAAAAGACTGAGAGGTACCAAGGACCTATGAGGGATATGCAAATTCGAGTGAAATTACCCTTTTGCCCTTAGTTTTAAATAAATGGGAAAAATAAAAATAAAAATACCCTCGCCGGAGGGCCGCCACCGCCGGCGAGGGTATTTTGTAAACAAAAAAATTTATGTTTTTTTTTCCTCGGAGGCAAGAAAGAGAAACCTAAAAAGCAAGTTGTAAATAACGATGGTTGATTTGTAAATAACGATGAAAGTTTTGTAATTACCGTTGAACAAATGTTAAGAAGAATATATATATATATTTGTTAATGTATATATATATTAAAGGAACCAAGTAGCCCAACTGGTGGACCACTTGGTCTCATGTATGTGTGAGGGGTGGGAGGTTCGAACCTCCCACCCCCCTACACTTCAATGAATATTTTTTTTTAAAAAAAAAAAACCCACCACCCCCTCGGCGGCCGGTGGCCCTCTGGCGAGGGTTTTTTTTTCATTTATTTAAAACTAAGGGCAAAAGGGTAATTTCACCTGAATTTGCATATCCATCATAGGTCCTTGATACATCTCAGTCTTTTTACAAATTCGGAAGATTTCTGAGGGTTTTGCAAATTCAAATGGTATTTTAATGGAATTTTCCCTAAAAATAAATGTCAATTGGAAATGCTACTATATAAAGAAAAAATGATTTGAATAAATTTTCATATTTCAATAGTAACACCGATAACCAAGGTTCTGAAACCCAGACCAGTCACTAAATTTGTGGGGCACTAGGTTAAGGGTCAGTGGGTCAGACTTGTATTAATTAAAAATTAATTAATTAAATAGGAAAAAATATTCATATTTTAATAACAAAAAATATTTTGTGGTCAAAACATGAGAGGATATGATGTGATGATGGACAACATGGGAGAATGTACAATATTATGTTGATTATTATTATTTTAAAAGAGATCACAATTCACAGGTATTGAAGATCTATCTTTCACCCTTAATCTCTCTCTCACGGGTATTGAAGATTTCATTTCAATCGGTCTCATAACATCTAGTATTTCACTCGAATCATCTTGTCTCCTCCCTCAAACCGTCAACAATGTCTTCCTTCTCCATTAATCCAACCTCCGTGTCTTTCTTACTCTGTCTCATGCTCGCTTTTCTTCTGATTCCTTCCTCCAAAGGGCATGATTACATGGTCGAAGGCTCTCAGGATTCTTAGATCCTCCCTCTTCCCTCTCCAGAATCCCTCAGTCACTAGGCCTATAAACGACACTTCAGAGGCATCGATTCTCTCTGTAACTAAATCCTCAAGATTCTTCTCTTTTTTACTTCATACTCATTTCTTTCTTTCACCGCTAAATTAGTTTTATTTTACGATGGATTCCATCACCAATAACCAATCGGACCTTCACCTTCTTCTTTCTCCATCACCCATTGCTCCACTCACTCTTTTCTCACCGTTGGAAGGTGTCATACTCGCCGCCATGGAAGGAGCAACTGCCAACCCTCTCGACTAAAGTTCAATCGAATTTAAGAAAAACAAAAACCCCAACCTAGCTAGGAACAACTTCATGAATCATGTCCATAAATTCATACCAGTCACCCATGCCTAATTGAAAAGACATGAGTTATGACATAACTAAACAGTTAGAACAAAATGATTATATCCTGTATAAGATAAATACTGTTTTTGAATATCTTAAGATTGGAAAAAATTAATGAACAAATACGGAGGAAAAAACTCAAAGGCCATTTGATCTGTACTAAGTTTCCCTGACCAGTTGAGGTGAATGGGTGGAATAAATGTAAAATCTCAGTGACCAAATCCAAACATTGATGACTTTACCATTGTTGTGGGCTGATTGATGCGGGCTTGCTTGTTGAGGAAGAAGGATGTCATATGAAAGAAAGACCAAATCCAAAAATGTTAGCAAATACAAAAAAAGGAAAGACAAAGGAAGTAAAACAAACTCGGGAAGGCAAAAAATATCAAATATCGCCAACTACTATTACTTTTGTCTGCGAGAAGTTACAAATTAACACTACAATATAAATAAAGGTTGGTGAACCAAAGGTGCTTTCCGTATGTACAGGTAATTTCATTTAATAATGAGTACATATAAAAACCCATTTAGCACAATTAGAAAACTAAATGCAAATAAGTTTCACTATATTTTATCTATAATGTATAATACAAAAAACTAGAACTATAAAAAAGGAAAAAGACAAAAAGTTCATATAATGACGAAACTGTAACACCACAAATTCCGTAACATAAATCGTGCCGGTGACACGTGGTTTTATAAAAAATTTCAGAGTGATGGGGTGCTATCGCTTAGCGTTTTGCGGAAACGAAGAGCATGTACTAAAAATTTGAACAATGATATAACACTGAGTAACTGATATGAAATACTCAGATATATGATGATGCCTGACGTATACTGATATATATTATAAAATCTCCCAAAGGATTGTACATGTGATACAGTAATACAAAACTTTACAATTACAATTTTACATGTAACTATACCCTCTTCAACCAAGCCTTAAGTAGACCTGGGGCATAGAACCTAACTCAGTTAAATCATCACATATGGCCAGGCTGGGTAGGTCTAGTGGAAGTCTCACCGTGCTAGGGTGACTGATTGATTAAACCACATAGACGACCCTTCTAGTTTAAGCATCAAATGATATGAAGTAACCTTATTAGATTCATGCCATAAGGTAGGTTCTGTTGACTTTCTTCCCGCATTTTCTTTGACCGGTGCCTTCTCATGGCTCCGTCTACTGGCGTATATCTATAGTTCCGTCCCCTGGTGCCTTCTCTGGTTCATGACCCGAATCCTGTCTAATCATGCAGACTGAGGTCCAATACCCATCGGACCTCAGGTAACGGTTAACCTCATGCTCATGTAAACAATATATGCATCACAGGTATTCATGTCATTTTAGCAAATATCACTACAAAAGCCCATAACAAATGTAGGAAATATATAATCAATATGTAGGGCCATAACAATACACAGCCCCTGCAGTATGTTTGTTACCCCAGTCTGCACACTCTCCGGTGCCACGATGGCCTATCGTGTCCAAAGCGCTAGGAAAACTCTAAACGATGTTATCAAGACCATAACCCGTATATTCATGATTGCATTTAAAAATAAATGAGACAATGCGTCTCGATGCAGAACACAACAATCATATATAAGTATAACACAACCATGAGAATTAGTGTTACAGTACGCCGCGAACGTACCTTCGTTGATGGTACTTCGGCACGTTTTATGAAAAACAGCGGTATTTTGACAGCGGCCCAACGGCGGTACAACAACGGTTCGACAGCGGTACAACAGCGGTTCGACAGCGGTACGACAATGGAACAATAATCTCAGATATCCTATAAGGATAGTATCTATCAGTTTTTAGTATTATAACAGGCATTTTAGGTAAAAATTACCATTTTGCCCCTGACCCTCTAATCGGCGGAATTTCGCCAGCGCTTCGCTACTTTGACCCTATCTCTCCAGAATTTTGACATATCTCTTTTCCCAGTATATTTTCGAAATAAATACCATATCTACCCCTAAACATGATATTTAAACTATCTGGGAAATTTAAAGATAAATCTAGCATTCCTACTATATCTACCGAAGGAACTACTGAAACTTAAGACTAGGGACCGAAAAACTTACCCAGGGCTCCGCCAGACTTTCTCCGGGCTCTTCCTTCTCTCTAAAACCTCTCTCTAAACACGATTTTGGGGTGGGAGAAATGAGAAGAGAAGGCTTGCTATTTATAGGCAAAGATGTGACACTATTCATCACTTTTTCAGACTGATTTTCGGCCGTCGGATCGCATTTTGCCAAGTGGCTTGATCTTGGCCTTCCCTTGTGTGTGCCGACCTCCTTGCACACTTCCCAAGGAAATTTGATGTCATGCATGACATCATGCCTCTTGCTTTATGAGCCGGTACCGATAAAGTTTCCAGTTCAGTGTCCTTTTCGCGCAATCTTGGAGAATCTTAAAAATACGGAAACTAGGTTTTGAAGTTCCATTCATTTTCTTTAAAACTACTGGGTTTAAATAAATTTTTGATCTCATTAAGGGTATTCCGTTGTCCGCCAAGATTTTCGGACAAACGCATTTGCCATTTAAATAACTTCCCAGCATACCATTTTTTGGACAAAAATTCACTGGTTCGTAATATGTTCTGACCTAAGAAACCTAATCCCTGGTTTGTCACAACTATTTCGTTTTCTATAGGTTCTCATTTGCGCTATCTGCCTATTCTTTATTTATCCTGTATCTTAATGACCTAGTTGGTTTCGAAATGACTTCGGAGATAGTCCACTCGAGGCGTAATTTCACTGGTTTATAAAAAGTTCAGATGACATAGACTAAATACCTATATCTTGATGTGGGATTTAGTTTCTATCCATTCTCAAATGTTCTGTTGGCTCTTTACCATATATATTATTATTTTAATCAAAATATCAAGATATTTTATTTTATTTTATTTATTTTTTATTTATTTTTCTAAGCATTTTATATTTTATTATTTTTATTTATTATTTATTTATTAATTTCGAATTTCTCCCTTAAATTAATTAATTATTAATTAATTTACTTATATATTAATCTAAACAATTAGCCACTAATTACTTAATTAGCCACTTACTAATTGTTGATAATTTTCATAATTAGGATTAATTATTATCTCACAACTTTTGCACTGACATTGGTATTTTATGTCCCATGTAAAATATTAAAAATCATGGGGCCAAAAAGTGCTTTTAATATTATTATATTTATGCATCTTTTTTTTTTCAGGAAAATAATCTAAAAAATTCCTAAAAGAGATAACATACTTCCTAAGTTTTTGTCAATAATTGAGGTCATATAGTATTTATCATAATATTTTCAGTCCAATTTATGCCCTAAAAAATATTTTCAGCCCTTTGGCAACTTATCTCTTTAAATTTTAGTAGAATCTTTCTAAGGTATTAGGACAATAATACTCATTAATTAAGACCTCATATTTACCCATTTTAAATAGGTAATATTGTTTTAAAAGAAATATTGAAGGAATTTTATTTATAGGATAATCATCCGGGTATTACATAACTACCATGAGTTAAATAATTGCACAAGTGGAAAATTAATATGAACAAAGCAAAAGAGAAAATCTTGTATACAAAATGTCACAGGATATGTGAAAAAGTACCGAGAGCCCCTATAATTCTAGACAATTATAGAAGAAGCAGAGCTTTGATCAAAGTATACAATCTAATAATTAAACCTTCACCATAGACAATAATTTCTGAAAGGAATAGCTTAGAACTTACAAAGGCTAGATAATTTGTTGTTCCAGATGTACTCAATCTCCGCATTCAATATTCAAGATGGAAAAGTAATGAAATCTAAAAGGAATGGCTAAAAGGTTAACAATTAAAAAAAAGGGGGAAAAGGCAAGCAAAGTAAATTTGGGAACAATAATTTCAACGAAGGAAGGGGGAGAAGGGGTTACCAAGGGTCAAAATTTTTCTCTATATCACAGTTTCCACCAACCATCCAACAAAGTCATTGAAGAAAAGCTAGATCTGAAATGTAAGGAGTATAGAGAAGCAAAAAAAAAAAAAAAAAAGGAAACCATACGTGAAACTTAAATACTACGAACATTTAGGGTTTAGAAATATTCATTCACGATGAAACTTAATTTTTTTTTTTTTGGAACACTTCTAGGTACTTTCATTACTGAGATAAAAACTTACAGAGACGCAAGTGCAGGCAATGCCAGACAAAGCTATAGAGGAGAGAATTTAAACAAAGGGCAAGAAACGAAATACATCAAGACGCACAGGAAAACCACAACAGAAAGCAAATGCAAACAGAATCCTAGCACTATGATCGTCACAGGGGAGATTATTAATTGTTTGAGCATTGAAAGAGAACGAAAATAAAAGGGATAATATGCTATTCTGAACTGAAGAGTAGAAAAGGAGAAAAAAAGGAAGGAAAGAAAAAAAGCAGGTTGCTCAGTGAGACTGAAAAACTCAGATTTTCAATCAGCGATGTATCATTCTCAAGAGGCCCTACGTTCTTCCACGGCGGCTCTTCCCCCTCTGCTCCGCCTCATCACTGCCTTCTTTATCCAATCTATACTCACAGCCTTCTTTCTCTCATGCCCAGTGGAAGAGAAGCCACTGAAATAGAGAAAGAGAAATTAAACAGAAGAGAGTAAAAACAGACGTGGGGAGAAAGAAAGGAAGGTTGCCTAGAGAAGGAAAATGGAAATACCGTAAAAGGAAATTGAGATGGACAAAGAATAAGAAAAAAAGAAGAGAGGCGATAACTAGACGGGGCAATCTCTTGTATTTAGAAGAGCTCCAGAAAAATTTATGGACCGAGCTTGATGAGACTTTGACGCAGGAAGCTCTATTGTAGGCACAGAAAGCTAGAGTTAAATGTTCAATTGATAGAGATTGTAATATAAGGTTGTTTCATATTCAAGATAATAGTCAGAGATAGTGCGAGAGTGCTTGTCTCAATTTTGTGAGTATTCAGGTCTCAAGGTAAATTCTTCTAAGACCAAGATATATATTTTTTTTGAAAAGAATATTAATCATAATAGGTGTAAGGAGCTTAGCACCATTCTCGAATTTACTCAAACATCGAACCTTGGGAAGTATCGCGGGGTGCAACTTCACCACAAGATAGTTAAGAAGGAATCCTTTCAGGCGGTGGTTGACAAAGTTAAAGAAAGGTTGACTTAGTGGAAAGCTACTTCATTCTCTTTAGCTGGAAGATCGACACTTATTTTTGTAGTTTCTTCAGCCATCCCTACGTATACTATGCAAACCTCTCACATTCCTAATAATGTTTGTGAAACTGTGGACAAGAACAATCATTCCTTCTATGGGGTAGTATAGCGGAGAGTCGCCGAATGCATCTAATAGCTTGGGATGAGGTGTGTAAGGAGAAAAGGCGAGCCGGTTTGGGATTGCGGCATGCTAGATTTCAAAACTAAGCACTCCTCATGAAATTGGGATGGAGGCTTGTGACACACAGGGACACTTTTTGGGTTAAAGTATTTCAGGATAAGTACAAATGTGGGGAGGATCTTCTTCCTCGTATCAATTTTAAAAGTCTTGGATCAAATGTGTGGACATGAATTAAGAAAGCATGGGATACAGTGCTTGAAGGAATTTCATTGACAATGATGTTAACTTAGTCAAATGGAAGTAGGAGAGACATGGAGAATTCACTGTGAAATCTGCATATTGAGTTTTATCAGGGGATGCGTAGGAACAGGGGAGGGATTGGGGTGGAGTGTGGAAAGTTCGAGCACTACTACGAAGCAAGACCCTGCTATGGCTAGTAACCCGACAGTTCTTGCTCACAAATACTAGCCGGATGATAAGGGGACTGACGATGGATGTGTGTTGTCCCTTGTATGGATAGCATTAGAAGACACTATTCATGTTTTTCGTGATTGTACAAACTCGAAAGTTATATGGAGGAAAGTAGTGTACACTCGAGGTGGCACACGTTTTTCAATATAAACCTTTCTGAATGGGTGTGGTGGAATGTAAAGGGCCAGACAGTAGTAAGTAGGAGGTGGGCTTTCAGATTTACAATCTTGTGTTAGTGGCTGTGGCGATGGAAGATCTTACTTGTTTTTTTAGAAGAAATAGATCTCAAATGAAAGTCTTCTCACCAGTACAAGAGCAATGGTGGAATGCATGAAACTCACAAATGATCGTCTAGCGGGGACGAAAATACAGGGGGTTACTCTGGCTCCTAGTCGAGAGTCACGACGACCACTGGAGGAGTATTAGGTGAAGGTGAATGTTAACAGTACTTAGTTACTGCTACTAGAAGTGCTTGTGGGGGGCTTTTTTGAGATTCAATAGGTAGATTTATTAAAGGTTTCATATATCACATTGAGGATGGGGATGAACTATCTATGGAAATTTGGGCTTGTCTCCTTGGTTTCAAAATGGCATGGGCTATGGATTTTAGGAAGGTTTGGGTTGAAACAGATTTCACTGAGTGTCTCGACCTGATTCTCCATGAGCATGGTTTGACACACAGGGACACTAATCTTCTTAAGGAAGTCAAAGTGCTGCTGGAAAGGGACTGGACAACAAAGTTACCTATGTGCCTCATTTGTGTAATTATGCAATGGACTATTTAGCAAAGAGGGGTTTGGAAATAAGATAGGGGTTCCATGAAATCTATTAGCCTTTAGAGGATCTAGAGGTGCTGCTATATCAGGATTGTAATGGGTATAATGCTTCACTAAGTATTAGTTGAGGTGTCTCAATTATATCAAAAAAAAGAAGAGAGGAGAGAGAGAATGAGCATGCTTCAGGAAGGAAAAAAATATGGTGAAAGAAAACCAAGGCAAGTTTCTTCATGGGCAAATAAATAAATAAATAAATATTTTAATTTGAATTTCAAATCAAGAGGAAAAATAGAGAATGCCTCGAAAAAAGGAAAACTTATTAATGTAGTCGTATGAGAAGGAGAAAAATGAGTGGAGAAAGAGAAAGAATTAAAAGGCCTCGAGAAGTAAAAAACATGGGGAAGTAAGAAAAATCGACTCGTATCTTAAATAGGAAGAGAGGAGGGAATTTAAAATATTCAAATTCAAACACCGACCAATCTAGAAAATGATTTTTGTAGAGTTTCTATGCTAACATGCTACTTTTTTATTTTAGCCACATCAGATCCAATAGTTAATTGATAATTATGCCAATTAGGACGATTACTAGGACTAATTATTGTAGAGCTACAAGTTTTAGAGGTATATATTTGATCGGTAATGATTTAGGAATCTGGGTGGTCGTGAGATTTGACAATAGCTATTAGGGCTTCATTGGCTAGGTTGGGGTGGGTTCTTTCAAGCTAGTTTTTGGTGGTATGGGTTGGATGTTCTCTTTGCCTATATCTAGTGGCTGGGGTTGTTTATTGGATTGTGAGTTTTTAATGGGCTTGAGGGCTCCTTTGGGATTAGGGATGGAAATGACTTTATCGAGGTTAGGGACAAGCAATGAGGTTTTTTTGGCATGATAGGAACGACTAGCGAAGATGGTGTCAGGGTTGGTTACAAGTTGAGTCATCTTGGGATTTGAATGTGGTTTTGCTTCTAGGATACTATTATTTGTGCAAAGATTCATCAATTTAGCATTAGTTCCATTGGATTTTGATTGCACTGGAATAGAGGGGGTTAATAGATGAAAATCGGCATCTAATTCTGTATCATTGGTCATCAACGGGTAAAATTTAGAACCTTTGTTTACACTTTTTATGGAAATTTCTCTATGCCATTTTTCGATCACTGCGCTCATGTCTTCTCCCTCTTGTAGGTACCTGCATCCAAGATCAATACAATTCATCTTTTGCTCCTCAATCGTTATCTTAAGCACTATTGTGGAAGAACTTGGCATAGCAGAAGGGGTGGATGAAGAAGGGGCCGCTGCTACATTTTTCTTTGAGCATACTTGCTCTAAGTGACCATAATGTCCACAGTAGTAATAGATCGTCAGTAGGCCTTCATACTTAATAAACAAAGTTTGGTTGTCTATTACAATCTTTGATGTGAGTGCCTTATAAAGGTCAATGAGGATAACATTTTGAACGAATTTCCCCTGGTCACCTGAAGTTGTATTATAGTCAATACGTAACACTTTTCTTAAGACTTTACTAATTGCAGGAACCACACTCTTTTTGTAATAATTAGTTGGTAACCCTGGGATCCTAACCCATCCCATGACTTGTGAGGTAGAGTAGGTCAGGGGAGAGAACTTAAGCATCTAATATTGTACTGTGAGGTAGTGTTCGAAGATTACCCATGGACCTCCTAAAAAGACCTCATTGAACTTGCTTTCATTGTTGAGCTTTGCAATAAAGCAGCTACCTTCCAAATCATTTAGATGAATTGGCCCCAAGAGCTTTGAAAGGCTCACGACCTTGTCCTTGAGATCTGTGCACCTTATTTTATGACCTAACATTTTAATAACCATAATGAACTTCATACTCTCATTGAGGAGTTGATGAACCCGTGCTAAGAAAGTAATAGATGGGATGAGACTAGATTATTTCATTGTTATATCCTCTTGAAGTAGCGAGAAGTTGTCCTCTGTTTCCTTCTATTTGGCTTTGAGATTCATTGACATGTCCTTGTAGCATGGAGGGTTGTATTCCTTAGGGATGGATCAAGATATCTCAGTATCATCATAGCCTTTCTCGTTGTCGTTCTCGTCCACGAACATGTCATCCTCAGATTGGGAGATAGGGTCATACAAGAGCAAATCTAAATCGTTGTTGGTTCAGCCGTCACGTATCTTGACCTTTTTCATAGAGTAAATGTCATTTGGATGCAGTGGGGTTGCATCCTTCTCTTGGAGTTTCAACAAAAGGGATCTCTCTATTCCTTTCTCATTGGTATCAACCTCTTTTGACGTATTAGCATCCTCTTTCTTGCCTTGGTTGCTGGCTAAGTGACCTTGGTCGCACTTCCTCTCATGACTTCTCTCTCATTCTCTCATGCTTTGATTTCATTAATACAATGTGTCTATGGATTTTCTTTCCTTTGTTGCAGTGGGCAACAAAGGTGTTACTCTCTGTCATAGGTCCTCGGTAGTAGGTAGCAGACAAGGCTTTGCATAAATGCCAAAAGAGAACCTCTCTTTCTAGCTCCACTCTCTATTATCGAGTTGTCCTCTAATATTGGAAGCCCATTGTAGTTAGATGATATTAGTTTGAAAGAAGCTCCATTTTGCAAGCCAATCTATTGCAACATTACTCTATCTAAAAAGACGACATGACATTAATTTCCAATTGCCTTCCAATAAGAAAGCATCCTCATGCAACAATTTACTTTCTCCTTCCCCTTACACCAACTGCCCCTCTAAACTATTATTAACAAGCTTATAGTTCAACTCAATGATCACCCTCCTTCCATACAGGTTATGCAGCAAACTGACTTCAATTAGCATATCTCATTCCTTAGCACACTCCACACTACATCTTCCCACCCTTCTAGCAAAGCCCCCAACCATTTCCCTTCATGGTCACTAAATACCCACTACATCTAGCTATCATGTTCCTATCCACTATCCCATCAACATTCAATTTAATCTACCTCTCAAATGGTTTTCCCAACCATCATGCACCCCTATATTTCTCATTCCTTTAGGTTTTTCTGTGAAATAATTATTTAACATCCCTTACATAACATCTATAATGCTTACTAGATTACCAAGAATAAAAAACCAAGTTCAAACAAAACAGATTCCTCCAATATCATTGAAACCAAGCACAAACAACAAAAATCATATCTCAATCATACCACAATTGCTTTTTGAAAGGTTTTGTACTATTCAATCTTCCAAAGGCAATTAGAAGAATTCACTCCAACTTCTCCTATTCAGTAGCTACATCCATGTTTGTCTAGGTACTCCATAATCCCTTAGCACATGCAAGACATCCTCTTCAGCCACCATACATATTTCATTGGCTAATGATGTGTTTAAAATTTTACTTCTTTTAACAGAAGTAAGGAGTTTTCTAGTGGTAGCTATCCACATGAAAACCTGTATGCGCCTCAACCCCTTACAATTCCACATTTCTTTCAATATTCTATTATTATTTGATCCATCATACCCCTTCAAGAAACTAAACATATAAGCCACTGGATATTTACCAGAGTTGGTTCTTATTCACTTTATTATCTCCCATACTTCTAGTCCTTTCTATGGCATCTTTGCTTGTATCTTAGCAATTATCACATCAAGCATAAAACTCTTTCAATTATGTTAATCAAGCCTTTCACTTATTAGGGTGGTGAATTGGGTGATATTTAAAAGGAAAAATTACGCACAGGTCCCAAGGAAGAGAATTTATCACAATAAAGTCCCTTGAAATCATGAAATTACATAGAAGTCCCTAGGGACTTTTGTGTAATTAATTCATATTAGTAAAAGACCTTATTGCCCAAAGGAGAAAACGCATAAAGCAATCGACCGAGAAAGAAAATTACTTTACTCACACTCTCACTATGCTTAGCTGCGTACAGTTTGGAAGCATTGTTTTGGTGTGGTGAGTGCTTATGGAAATTTAATCGAGCCAATTGGAGTTCAAGAGAAGGGAATATCATGGTGGATTTGCGTGATAGTGAGGGATTTGAGCTCTTCGAGCGTTGCAATTGGGCGTTTACTACGGGTTTCGAGGAGTTTCTTTATGAATTAATGAATGTAAGCGCATGATTATGAAAATGGTTGAGTGCAAGACTGTTGTTTAGATTTGGGAGTAGTGATTAATAGTGCTTTTTGTTTGGGTAATGTCGCGGACTGATAGAATGATGTCGGATCTTAACGAAAATGGCCCTGTGGAAAGAGACACGGAGCAGGTATCTATGTTTGTCCATTTCCTTGGAAACTTTCCTGAATTCCGCATTACCGCGTTGGTATAGATATTTCGGATATTTGATGCTAGAGTACTTGTTTGCTTTTAGATTGTCTTTGTTTTGGCACGTAAGCAATGTCTTATCTTTTTGAGTTATAAGGTAAAGGACAAGTAGGGTGTTGTAGATGTCCAACTTATGTTGTGATTTTCCTTATTGAACCAAATTTAATCCCTTGAGCAGCCTTTTTGCTCGCTAATTTTATTTTTTTGACATTGCCAAGATGTTCGAGTACCTATAACCTTGTGAGCTCTATTAAGAATGGTGTTCTTGATGTTGTTATCATCATTTTGTTTCTTCTTTGTTTTATTTTTTGAATGAAGAAGGAAGTTGTTATTTTGATCATTATGGACACAGAGAACTGATCTAAAGCTAATATTGATACCCTTGAAGCTTTTTAATTAGTATTTCGTAGTTGGTGCTCATTGCAAAATGATACTAAGTATTTTTGGTTCATTGTTGTTCATCACTTTCAAATTATTGGTTCACTGTATGTGACATTTTCATTTCAGGTATTCTTGTGGTGTCCATGTTCTATCATGGTTACATGGATGGGATGGCTCTCCCCAAGACAAAGAAGGGTATACCATGACTAAGTTATCACATGAGCAACTGCAACAGATTAAGCTTGAATGCTTATGGTGGCTTGTATCGCATGAGAAAAACACACATGCACAGAAGGTGCTATGCCGATTGCCAGGCAACCAACAATTGAAGAAGAAGAAATAGAGTTGTAGATGTTATTGTAAAATAGTTGAAAGAGTAGTCATTGTTATGGGCTTATTTCGACAATGTATATAATTGCAACTGAATGTACCAACTTGGCCAGCCTTAGAGCAAAATCTGACTATTTTTTGACTAGCCTTAGAGCCAAATGTACATTAGCAACAGCAAATGCTATATTGAAACTTGACTAAATTGATAATGTGTTGCTCAATAGGAGAATTTTTGCTTGTCCCTAAATACTATATTTACAACAGAAACAACATATTTTACAACAGAAAAAGCATATATTTACAACAACCTTTGAAAACCAGATTTTTTTTCATTTCTCAAGTCTAAAGGTTATATGCAACAACAAATGCTACATTTACAACAGAAAAAACATATATTAACAACAACCTCTGAAAACCTAGCTTTTTTTCATTTCTCAAGTCTAGAGGTTATTTACAACAACAAATGCTATATTAACAACATAAAAAGTATATATTAACAACAACTTTTGAAAACCTGGATTTTTTCATCTATCACGTCCAGAGGCTATTTACAACAACAAATGCTATATTAACAATAGAAAAAGCATATATTAACAACAACTTTTGAAAACCTGGATTTTTTTTCATCTATCACGTCCAGAGGCTATTTACAACGAAAAATGTTATATTAACAACAAAAAAAGCATATATTAACAACAACCTAAGATTCATGGATTTTTTTCATTTCTCACATCTAGAGGCTATTTACAACAACAAATGCTATATTAACAACAACTTTTGAAAACCTGGATTTTTTTATCTATCACGTCCAGAGGCTATTTACAACAACAAATGTTATATTTACAACAGAAAAAGTATATATTTACAACAACCTTTGAAAACCTAGATTTTTTCATTTCTCACTTTCAGAGGCTATTTACAACAACAAATGCTATATTTACAACAGAAAAAGCATATATTTATAACAACCTCTGAAAACTTGGATTTTTTTCATTTCTCACGTCCAGAGGCTATTTACAACAACAATGCTATATTTACAATAGAAAAAGCATATATTAACAACAACCTTTGAAAACATGGATTTTTTTCATTTCTCACATCCAGAGGCTATTTACAACAACAATGCTATATTTACAATAGAAAAAGCATATATTAACAACAACCTTTGAAAACATGGATTTTTTTCATTTCTCACATCCAGAGGCTATTTACAACAACAAATGCTATATTTACAACAGAAAAAGTATATATTTACAACAACCTTTGAAAACCTAGATTTTTTCATTTCTCACGTCCAGAGGCTATTTACAACAACAAATGATATATTTACAACAACAACAAAAAGCATATATTCACAACAACTTCTGAGAATTTTGATAGCTATATAAGGCTAGCTTAAGAAGTAAATATCATTTCAAAATATTAAGTTCTATGAGTAAGTAACTATTTGCACCTACTCATTGAACTTAATATCTGGACTTGAGAAATTAAGTTAAAAAACTATTTGCACCTACTCATGGAAATTGGTCTCTCGGCCAAAGAAAATATGAAAATTATTCGGTCTGTTTTTGTGGCCGAGTGGAAATTCTTAGGTTTGAGGATATCGTTTCGTTCCTGTTTTTCATTTTTGGAGATATAAACATGATTACGGGAAAAGAGCCACGGTTTTTGGGGTTCCCAAATACTCAATATGAATACTTCAAGTGGAAAATATTAATTTTTCTACAAAAGTTGCTGAATAGTAGTGGAGAAATGAGAGAGGAGAGAGGAGAGATAGAGGAGAAGGAAGAAGGAGAACAGAGAGAGAGAGAGAGAGAGAGGAATTGGAAAAGGTCAGATTGGTAATTGTACATTCACAAATAATTACAATCAGGTCCCTTGGGACTTCTGTGTAATTTCATGATTTCAATGAACTTTATTGTGATAAATACTCTTCCTTGGGACCTGCGCGTAATTTTCCCTATTTAAAAATTAAAACAAAGTAAATGAATAAGTCAAAGTTAGAACAATATCACCAAGGAGAGTAGAAAAGATAAACATGAAAGATTTGTACTAGTTTGGTCTAACCACTTGACCTACATCCAATCCCCAGAAGTCCTTAAGAAAGTTTTACTATAACTTCAAGTTTCATCGGGCTCTTGATGCCTCAGTACAAGCAAGCTTCTCTCAAAGACAACTTGCTCCCTCTTATGCTTTGTAATTAGTGCTCACTCAAGATCCCACTATCATGAGCCACTTACCAAGAGTGTAATGAATGAGGTATAACAATCTCTCTTAAATAGGAATATCAGAAACATAAAGCTTTAGACTTAGAGAAATTGATTGCATAGTAAATGCTTGTCATAGGTAGTTGGCTCCGTCTTGAATGCTCAAATATTTATAAGATGGGAGTAGTTGGTGACTGTTAAAGCTTTTGAATTTAACCGTTGGACACTTGAGATAGCCGTTGAAGATAGAAGGCATTCGGATTGGGTGAGGCTGCTATCTAACACTAAAGTACTTTTGTGTTGTTTTAGTTCAATCCATGTTTAAGCACCTAAAACTTATCTATAAAGATGATTGGTAATTAATAGAATCAATCAGAAGCAAAAGGAGCAAGCTTGAGAGTTATTTGAATGAGTATAAAAAAATATGAGACAATTTTTTGAAACCAAAAACATTATTACTTGAGTGCTCACTCAAGTAATATAGTCTTTTTGGACTATGTCACTAAGAGGGCACTAGCTAGTGATTATTTTGACATATGTGCATCACTGTCAAGTGTTTGGCCAGAGGACAACATTACCCAAGTTGTCTTAATTGCTTTTCTAAAATATATTGTGTACCACTATCCAATGGTGTCTAGTAAATTGGCATCACTTGAGTGATCTAAACTTGGTGGCAAAATGTATAGTGTATCACTATTGAGTTACTAGTTAATGATAAGGAACAAAACTTCATCACTCAAATGCTCACTTGAGTGATCCTTTAAAACTTTCAATAATTGGCTCATCTACTTCCAGTGATTGCTTAGTGATCTACTATTCATCTTATCAATGTCAAGTGCCTTGCTAATGATCCTTAATAAATGGGTCATCACTCGAGTGATCCTATTAAATAGTGGATCATTGTCTAGTGCTTGCTTAGTGATAGAGTTTTCTCAAAGAGCATCACTCGAGTGATCAGGTAAATTTTCAAAAATGGCTCTATGACTAGCAGTTAGTTTTGAGTGACAAGATTTGGTTTCATCACTTGAGTGACTTGATAAACCAAGTCTTTTCACATCACTCGAGTTACCACTCGAGTGATTAGCCTCAACATCCTTTTCAAATTGAGTTCTAATTTTTTAAAAGGGCTTTTCTCTTGCAAGACAATATTCTTAAAATTTGTTATCATCAAAACATGGAACCTAACAAATTCTTGTACCCTCCACTTCACATTTTCATTGATTGCATCTTGTACAAGCATCCCATTCATTTCCTCTTTCAATTGTTTTACACATTTTGCATGCAGCAATAATTCCTTCCTTCTCAATGCATCTATCGTCCCAAAACCTAGCTTTTTTTTTCCAATTAGGGGTGGGAATAGGCCAGGCCCCTATCAGGCGGCCTACAACCTGGCCTATTTAGGGCCTGGTCAGGCCTGACCTGTTTGTTAAAAAGGCCAGGCCAATGCCTATTTAAAGGCCTGAATATGTAAATAGGCCAAGCCTATTTTGTTAAGGCCGGACCTGTAAGCCTTCAGGCCTGGCCTGTTTAAATATTAAATAAATATAATTATATTTATATCATGTAAATAAGATAATATTGATTGTTTTTCATTCTTATATTATAATTTCAAGATATATTTATATAAGTTTTGATAGGCTTAAAGTATACAAAGCCTATTTATGGCCTCCAAGGCCTGTAATATGAGGCCTTTTTAAAGGCCTACATTGTAAGTAGGCCTTTAAAAAGGCTTCAGACTCGACCAGGCCTTATGAAGGCTCAGACCTGAGCCTAGAAAAAGGCCCGACCTGTGCTCAGCCTTCGCCCCATTGCGCTCATGCCTATTTAGCTAAAGTCTGGCCTGGCCTTGCCTATTTCCAATATGCAACTTCATTTTTTATCCTTTTAATATTTTTTTCACATATTTGAATATGATTTGGTTTTTTAAAAAAGTAAGTTATTTTTAAGAAAAAACTTCGTTCCTAATAATCTACATATATTTGAAGAATTGTTTTTTTGCCAACTAGTTGAAGAAATTGCAACAATGAAGATTTTATATTTAATTTTTTTTTGGTCAAAAGATTTTATATTTAATAGGGTTAAGGAGCAAAAATATCCATGCATTTTTTTCATATGCGCATTGTCACCATATATATTACTTAGGTGTAAAATGCCTATGAATATATCTAAATGGGCAAAAATGTCAACTTTGTTAGTCAAGTCAAACGTCTATTAACTTTTGATTTTGTGGGCCTCACACTAATTATTTTAAGGGTTAAGATGCAAAATGCCCATATATTTTTTCCAAATGTACATCTAGTACTATGTACATTTCTTGGGATAAAAAATGCACCGCAACTTCTTCATACGTGGCAAAAATGTCATATTGAAGGTAAACAACTCTAACCATCATACATGCTTGTTTCCCCCCCCCCCTATTTGAAGGCAACCAACTTTAACCATTGTACCTACCTATATCATTACAATCAGCTTGCATAAAGCTTGTAAATCCTCACTCGGAGTCGATATCACCTTCAAACGATGTTCTAGTTCTAAAGCCTGGTAAGCTAGATGGGTATGCCATAGTGTTGGCTTAAATAATGGAAATCTCAATCTCGACTTAGAAGATCCCTAGTTTCTAAGATTATCGACTTATTTGTGTGAAGATAGAAGACTCCCTCCTTTTATAGCAATATCACATTATATGAGTCTGATTCAACAATAATCCTACGGCAACCAAAGCAAGAACCAAAATAATAATCCAGTAGCGTTAGGAGAGAGAGTGAGAGAGGGAAAAGAGAGAGAGAAAGGGTGAGTGAGAGGAGAGAGAATTGACAAAAATGAGAAAACACGGAAGAAGGAGGGATTGGCACGTTGAAAAGTGTGGGGCCTACCAAGACAAAAAGTAATGTTTGTTTAAGCTGTCAACCAACATGGCATTTTTTCCTTCTGTTCAAAGAAGTTGCCGTGTATTTTTGCACTCAAGATATGTGGTGCTAGATGCACATTTAGTAAAAAGTACATGAGTATTTTTGTACCTTACTAGATTGACATCTATACAACAATATGGGGCTCACCACTAAAAAGTAAATGTTGTTATCTCAAACAAACAAAGCTAGCATTTGAGCAACTTTTTGTAATCTTCATAAGTATTCTTACACCTAAGAAATGTACAAGGTACCAAGAGCAGATATGAAAAAGTTCTTGACATTTTTTCCCCTTAACCCTATTAATATGATAATTGAAATTGTAAGTTCAAAAAAAAAACTAAAAAATATAAAATAATCAATTATAGTTGGACACTTCAATGAGTAGCGGAAGAAAGAAATGTGAGGGGATTTGTACCATCTACCATTTCTTCTTGTTTGAGAACCGATCGGAACATGGCAACCTATACAAAGAAAATGATTTTGATGGACTACAGCCTGGTAACCTATACAAAGGAGAAGATTTTGATGGACTATTCAATTTAGCCTTAGCTTAGCTATTGTCCCATTTGGTATATTGGTATATTGGAATTGATTTTGATGGAAATAGATATGGAACTGATATTTGATATTTAAAAGTACGTTTGGTATGTCTTAAAAATGTGACCCAATTTTTATATAAAAAGACCAAAATGCCCTTATAATAAAAAAAAATGCACAATTTCATTAATCTGAAACAAAATCGTTCTCTCTCCTCCCTCTCCATCTTCCTCTCTGACCAAACCTCTCCGACCACTCCTTCATTGTCCTCACCTCTACTTCCTCCCCTTCAAACAGATCTCTCCTTCTTCAGTGCTATTGGACATCAAGGCTCAAGATCGAAGGGTCACTGACAGAGAAAATGAAGGAAGATATTGAGAAGGTGAGTGAACAACATCGGTGAAGGTTGCAACTAGATTTGGTGCTCCCACAACCCAAATTTGCATATCTGAAGCTCCAAATTCCATAGAAAAAATCACAAGTTTTATGGTGGGTGTTGTTCATTCCAGAAGATGCACCACCATTCGTCCTTGCCGTCGTCTGCAACTTGCCAGCGGCGGAGATCTTTGAAGGAGGATTTGCAAACATGGTTCCTCAAAAGGAACACAAGCCACCGTCGTCTGCAACTCGTCCTTGCTTCAATTGTTGGCGACGCATCTTCACTGTGCTCGCCGGTGGTGACGTGAAAGGCAGAGGGAACACAAGCAACATCAAGGGTGATTGAGCATGGTGGTAATAATTGGAAAGGGAGCTAGGGTAATATAGGAAATGGGGACATGGAATTGCAAAACTGAGCATTTTTTATGGAAGCCATTTTGATGTATTTGGCTTCCAAATGAAATTGAAAAAAGGGAAAATCACTGTCAGATCCAAATCCAAAGCATGGAATTAATTACAAAAAGTCCCACTCAAATTCCCTCACAAAAAAGTTAAGTTCGGACTTTTTTTGTGTGATTAATTGTGAATAAGTTACGGAATTTTCTATACAAAAAAGTCACGTTGTCAAAATGACTTTATTAGTTGTTAAAATGTCTCTATAAAAATCTCTTTGTGAAAATGACTTCTTATGTTGTCAAAATGACTTTTCATACTACAAAAAATTGTCCAGGTTTCTAAAATTTTACACGTTTGAGGAAAAACTCGGAGAATTTTTGATAACATGCAAAGCTATTTTGACAACATTAGAAGCTATTTTCACAACGAGATTTTCATAGGGACATTTTAACAACTAATAAAGCCATTTTGACAATATAAAAAATCATTTTAATAACGAGACTTTTTTGTGAGGGAATTCAGCAATTAATCATAAAAAAAAGTCCCTAAGGAGAATTTGGTATTAGATTTTTTTATATGATCACTTCCGTATTTTGAGATATGGCAATGATTTTCCCTTGAATTTTTTTTCAAGGGAAAATCGCTTTGAGCGCCATTTTGGTGTAAAAAATCAAAAAAGCGCCAAAATCGACAATACCGAAAAGGCATTTTCGCGGTATTTTCGCAATCTACGCTGTGAAGTTGTTAATTTGGGCGATATAGTTGTTAGTTAACAACTATATCACCCCCATTAACAACAATTTTTTAACAACTAAATCATTTTTATTAACAACTATATCAAGACTTCGTTAACAACTATATCAGCCCCAAGTTAACAACTCCCGCAAAGATTCAAAATACCCGAAAAAAAGTAAGATTGTCGATTTTGAGGCGCTTTTTCGAGATTTTTACACCAAAAAGCGCCTCAAAAGCGATTTTCCCTTTTTTCAATTCCATCGTATCAAACAAACCTCGACATGGAATTGAGGCCCAAATCCATTTCCACAACCCCCAATTCCATCATTTCAAACCGCCTCTATGTGTGGTATAAATATTCATATGTACAATTTGGGCTTACGGATTTTACCTACAGAAACCGAACCGGCCCACGTTTTCGACCGAACAAACGCATGTATTGCTGAAAGTCTTCCAATAGAGGAGCTCCCGCTCCATTCGCGCTTGCCCCTGCGAGCTTCATTTGAAGCAAGTAATTGGTATGTTTCTTCTGAAGCTAATTTTTTTCTTCCGCTGTTTATTTTCAATGGGCCTAGCCTTTGGCCTTTTTTCTACTTCATTTTCTCCGCAACCAATGGATTCAGCATGATCGAGCTAGAATTTTTGCTCATATTATCATTTTGATGGCTTGATTTTGATTGAATTAGTTTTTCGCGCAGAAATCTGTCAGTCTGGCGAAATTTACTTTGTAATGAACTGCTTGTCGCACCTATCATCGTACACTGCTGCTTTGATTACGAGGAACACTTGCTTCGTTGCCAAACGTTCTCTGTATGGATGTTCTGTCTTCTCCTTTAAGAGGAAGTTAGAGCATCCTGCTATTAGGTCTTCTCATTTAGAATTTGTGCTTACAAGGTTTCGTGTTCAGTGCTATTCATCTGGAAAAGGCCGCAAATCTGGTTCTAAATTGCGGAAGCTAGAACCTGAACCAGTGATGGAGCAAGAAAAGGATGCTTTTTTTGTTGTCCGTAAAGGGGATATCGTTGGTGTCTACAATAGTCTCATTGAATGTCAGGCTCAAGTTGGATCTTCCGTAATTCTCTTGGCACCCCACACTCTTCCGTCTACTGTTTGCATCAGTGATATATATTGTCAGCATTTAAATATTCGAAACTTTTACGTGATTAACATTTAAATATTTGAAAATTTGGGAGTTTGTTGGGCTGTAAAGTACAGTAACAGAATGTTCTATTGAAACTGTAGAATGATCTGATTGGCAGTCAAGCGGCTTCTGTTTTTTCTGAGCATGACTTCCTATTGTTTATCTCACGGTTACACATCTTTTAGAATTGAATGAGCTTTTTCTATTATCTTAGAAAAGTAATATTTGTTATTCTAATTCAACTATCCTCTTCCATAGTAATTAGAAGGCTCTACAAGGTGACGCGTTAAATTTTTGTTTTCCATACTATATGGTTCGTTTAATAGATGATTCTATGTCACCTGGCAGATATGCAATCCTCCTGTTAGTGTGTATAAGGGATACTCCCTGCCCAAGGAAGCTGAGGATTATCTTGTCTCACGTGGGCTAAAGAATGCTTTGTACACTATAAGAGCTGCTGATTTGAACGAGGATATATTTGGTACTCTTGTTCCTTGTCCCTTCCAGGTAATACAATTATTGCTTTTGTGTAATCACCCCCATCATACGTATATGTTCAAATTAAAAGCTTAAAAAAATTTCATTGATTGTGAATTGAAGAAATTGCTTTTCTGCATAATTGATATGGGCTTGGAGAAATATCTTTGGTTCTTACTGTTGATCCTACTCATTTTAGGGAAATTTTGATTCATATTAAAACTTTAATGAGTTGTCAAACATCTAATACATCAGATAATTGAAATGTTCATTAGGCATCACATAGTGATGGAAGATATTCCTTTTTCACTTTTTGTACTGTTCTGAGGCAAATGTTAAATTTAGAAGGCTTCAAACATGTTTAACATTCCCACTTTTAAATTACTTCATTTCGTTTCTCCTTAATCACAAATCCACTGAACCATTTTGTTTTATATTTGAATAGCTAGGTGGCAGTCTTCTATTGTAATATCCAGCAGATTCCTGTTCTTTGATAAAAAGTTCATGCTTTCCCTGTTCCTTATGCATTTCAGAAGCATGAGATTCCTTACTCTAGTTAGTGAATGAAAATTGATTCTCATATATCTTAGGATCCAGCTTCTTCAGAGGCAGGCACATCAAGCAATGCTGTATCTAAAAAGAGATCTTTGGGTGTGCTTGGACAAGAAAATATGGTGAGTTCTGCAATTTCAGAAACTGCAACTTGCTTATCAACAAAGCAACGTTATGTGGATGGTGTATAAAGCTGTATTCCTCTAAAGGTTGTTTGCATCTTTAATCCCTCAAGTAATCACATTATTATCTATTTTGAATTGGACTTATGATGTAATCTCCTTATTATACCCCTCTACCTCACATTCTTCCAAAATTAATCATAACAGTTTTAGATTTGAGTGCAGAGAGCTCATGCTTAGCATGAAACCATATAATATATTTTATTTCGAAATGCATTTTAATTATATACAGATATTCCATAGTTAAATGTGATAATAAACTTTGGATATTAATATGTTTAACTTTTTATATAGTCCGAATGTTTGTTAATAAAATTCTATGACAATTGTCAATAAAGATTGGCACAGTTGGCTAAGGCGTTGGCTTTCACCCCAAAAGGGAGGAGGTTCGATACCCACTAGTCGATGTAAGGGCCTTATTGGTGGGCGATCCGTAAATACCTCTGTAAGCGCTCTTTGAGCCTGTAGGCGTGCCTTGGCCCTGGTGGGATACCGTGTCTGCCCCCACCTAAACTTTTTTCATTAAAAAAAAACAAAAAATCTATGACAATTTTGAGATTCTCAGCCTCATCAAATGTTATAACTACTTTGCTTAGTTGGTGGATGTTGATAGCGCTGGCATGGTTTTTGAAATATATTTTGCTTAACTATATGGATTATGTGACAAAGCCTGATTTTCCTCACTTCACTTTGTGCTGGCATTAGACGCTCAGATGATTTAGTTGCAAAAACAATCTAATTAAAAAGATGATTACGTTGATGATTGGATGATGCCACATTTTTATTTTCTTACAAAAAATGTTGTGGATCTATAAATCCTTTTCAGCCATTTTTTCCCTCATGGTCCCCATGTCAGGTTTTCTTTAACGAAGCAACTTTGTGCCATAATTAAGTTGCTGCTATCTAAATCCATATTTCCCTTATTGTGTGAATTTAAAATATGAGATTTATTTTATTCTGCTTAGGATGAAGGAATTGGTCTGACATCCCCCTCTGAAGACCCATTGAAAAAACAAGCGAAGTTAGATCACTCTGCTGTGGGTCAAGTGTCGTCATCTAAATTGGTAAGCAGAAACCATTTAGATGCTTGTACTAGCAAAATAATGTTTTCTTGAGGAACCTTTATTTCAATCACAGTTACTGCTGCATCTATACCACATGCAATGTTGTTATGCCACCTTGAGGATTTGAAGTGTAAGCTATTAGGTGACAATTAGTGTTAAATGAATTATTTGCTACTTTTGTTTGGCTGGAATCCTTTTCTTTCCTTTTTTTTTTTTTTTTTTTGGGGGGGGAGGATTTTCATGTCTTGACTGGTTACATCCTTTTATATGCCCCTTTGGCTTGTGATGGTACAGCCACATGATCTTTTTCTCTTGTAGAGGACCTGTATTGTTGAGTTTGATGGTGCATCAAAAGGAAATCCTGGTAAAGCTGGTGCAGGGGCTATTCTGCGCTCTAGTGATGGGAGTTTGGTATATTTTTGTTATTCTACTTCTATTCACTGTTTACTTCCAACTTATACCACTTTAATTATTATCCTTTTTTAAAGATTTGTAGGTTGCGTGAAGGTGTAGGTGTTGCAACCTGTAATGCTGCTGAATATCGTGCTTTAATATTGGGAATGAAATATGCACTTCAAAAGGGGTTTACTGGTATTTGTATCCAAGGCGACTCCAAGCTTGTTTGCATGCAGGTTTGTCATTTTATATGCATGTCTTTATCAATTTTTTTGATGTAGTATACTTATATGCGGAAGGTATCAGTTTATATCCCTTCTTCATTGTTACAGTTCTGAGGAGTTTGTTATGGAAGATTGTGTAGAATCTAGAAAGGGATGTATAGAGGCTGGTTGTATAGAGGCTGGAACTAGAACCTGAAAGGGGCCCTATAGAGGCTGGTTGTATAGAGGCTGGACAGAGTAAGGGTTGTATGAGAGGCCATAACTATTTGAGTGTGTATATATAGATGTAATCTGTTGATGTAGTGTGTGTGAAAAATTAAATACAAGTCCAGTATTCTCTTCATGGTATCGGAAGCGAGAAAGAGATTAGTCGGACTATACCACACCGTCACTGTAACTGTCATTGTCTAAAAAAGGGGGAGGAAGAGATCAGGTATATTTTTTGATCTTACTTACCTTAGCATCAGCACCGGCAACAGTTCATCATCTGCTTCGGACCGAACTTGAGCAGAGCAGAAACAGCGCTTCATCATCTACTTCGGACCGAACCTGAGCAAAGCAGCATTACACGCGCGGGAACCGTACTCCGACCACGTCACTATTGGGTTCTGATCGGACTAGAGGTAGAAGACGCCGCCGTCGCCGAGTCGCACCAGAAACGCCCTAGAAGAAGCCGCCGCCGCCGCTGCTCTCGATCTGACCAGAGACGCCGCCGCCGCCGCTGCTCCCGATTGGACCAGAGACGACCAGGGGAAGGAGGACGCTGTATTAGACGAAGGAGAAAGACGCTGTAGCTCTTGAAAGCCAAGTTCGACGGAGGAGGAAGACAACTATTAGTCTTCAAAACAAAATCATATTTCTTTGGTTAAAAACCAAAGTATGTCCGCTGCGAGTCGAAACTGAGATTGTTCTGTGAGTTTATTTTTTTGTTGGTGTGTTACCAAAAAAAAAAAAAAAAAAAAACTATGTCTAGTGTCTCCGATGCCTCTTCATCAAGGCCACGATCTGATTCTAATGATGCCTCTACCACTCTTATTGTCTCTGAAAAACTTACCGGTGACAATTATAGGGAATGGTCTCAATCCATGATCTTGGCTCTTGATGGAAGAGATAAATTGGAATATATCACTGGCGAAGCAGAAAAGCCTCCACAATCGGAATCCAAAGGGTTTCGAAAATGGAAATCTGAGAATGCATTAGTATCTTCTTGGTTGATCAATGCAATGTCACCCTCACTTAAGAAGAGTTTCATGTACCTCCCGTCAGCTCAAGAAATCTGGGAAGCTCTTCGTGAGACATACAACACTATTGGGAACAAGTCTCGGATATTCGACGTGAAGAAAAAACTATGGCAGTTGAAGCAGGAACAAATGTCCCTTGATAATTATTATCTTGAAAAATCAGCATTATGGCAGGAACTCGACGCCCTCAAGAATAGAACCCACCATTGCAAGGCTGACGCTTCTGTAGATCACAAAGAAAAAGAAGAAGAGAGAGTATATGAATTGTTGGCTGGTCTTAATGTGATCTACGATGATGTTCGTGCTCGCATTCTTAGTCAACAGCCCTTGCCCTCTGTGCGTGAAGTTTACTCTAGTTTGCGTGCTGAGGAGGATAGGCGTAAGTCAATGCTCCAGAATCATTCCGCTGCTATTACTCCCATGCCTGCTGAGGTTTCAGCTCTTGTTGCTCGATCTAGTGACGCAAAAGGCTCTAAAGGCCGATCATTTTGTGATCATTGTAAGAAAAATGGGCATACAAAGGATACTTGTTGGGATCTCCATGGTAAACCTGCAGATTGGAAACCACGGAAATGGAAAGGAAAAGGCTATACGGCTGAAGTTTCCAAAGTTAATGGATTCTCCCAAACCGATCAGTCAAGGCAAGATTATGGAGATGCTAACTACACTTCAGAATTCTAAGCAACCTACGCCAAGAGTGAGAAGAGGTAACTTTTTTCAAGCCTTAGCTGTAATAAAAAGTTCGTGTACAGGAAATTGTTGGATTATTGACTCCGGTGCCTCAGATCATATGACCGACAATCGAACTCTCTTCTCATCCTATATGCCTCTCACCAAGGGAATGACTGTGCGAATTGCTGATGACTCGGAATCAATTGTCACTGGAATTGGCACTGTCACAATCTCTGCTACACTTACTGTTCATTCCGTTTTGCATGTTCCAAAGTTGAAATGTAATCTACTCTCAGTAAGCCAATTAGCGAAGGAAGAAAGGTGTCAAGCTAACTTCTTTGCTACTCATTGTGTTTTTCGGGATCTCTGCGACGAGGACGACGATTGGGAGTGCTAAAGAACTTAATGGTCTCTATTATCTAGATGAAAGTGAAAGTCATCGGGTCTCATCTTGCAATCAAGTGTCTCTCCTTAGGACTCGGTGAAGTGGAATTATGGCACAAACGTTTAGGACATCCAAATTTCCATTACATGTGTCAAATGTTTCCTTCTCTTGTTTCCAATAAAAATGCATCTTTGTTTCATTGTGATTCATGTGAAAAGGCTAAACATCATCGTACTTTTTTCCAAAAAATTCATACCAACCATCTCACCCTTTTTCCACGATTCACAAGTGACTTATGGGGACCTTCACGTACACCAAACAGATCACAATCCAAGTGGTTCATCACATTTATCGATGACCATACTCGTGTCGATTGGGTTTATCTCGTTGAAGGATAAAACAGTGTATCAAACCTTCCTTGCTTTCCACAATATGATTCGTACCCAGTTCCAGACCCAAATCCAAATACTACACACTGATAATGGAACTGAATACTTCAATCAAACCTTATCCACCTACCTAAGAGACCATGGTATTGTTCACAAAAGTACTTGTCCCAATACACCCCAACAGAATGGCATTGCTGAACGAAAAAATCGTCATATCCTAGAAACTGCTAGAGCAATTATGTTCAGTAGCAATGTTCCTAAATTTCATTGGGATGATGCTGTCCTCACCGCAACCTTTCTCATCAACCGAATGCCTAGTAGACCCTTGTCTTACAAAACTCCACTCCAACTTCTACATACATACTTTAATCTTCCATACCTTGAAAATACTCTACCACTCAGGGTGTTTGGATGTACATCATATGTTCATCTTCATCATTCAAACAAGCTTGATCCTAGAGCCCTCAGGTGTATCTTCCTTGGCTACTCTCACCATCAAAAGGGTTACAAATGTTATGACCCGATCTCCAAACGTCTCTTTGTAACTTGTGATGTTACCTTCCATGAAAATATTCCCTATTACTCCCCGTCTGCAATTCAGGGGGAGAGTGATAGTGAATTCCAGACTAAAGAGACACATGAAGGTGACTACACAGTTTATACTCCTAGTTCCACTGAGACCCTTGAAAACCCTGATAACACTCCTGACCACCCTGATAATGTGCCAGTTCCAGGGGGAGACACAAGCAAGTGGGGTAATATCTACATACGAAGGCACAAGAAGGATAATGAACCACAAGTTCTTAGTACTCACCAGGAGTTAGAATCGGAGGCAGTTCCAAGAGAAACAGTGGAAATCGAGAATTCTGATTTGGATCTTCCCATTGCAGTAAGGAAAAATCCCAGATCATGTACTCGACATCCTATTGAAAAATTTGTTTCCTACAAGGCTCTTTCATCTAAATATAGGGCATTTGTCTCTCATCTTGACGACATCAGGGTACCAAGTACAATTGATGAAGCCATGGCTACACCTGAATGGCGGCAAGCTGTCTTGGAAGAAATGGAAGCCCTCAAGCGAAATAAAACATGGGATGTAGTAGATTTACCACAAGGAAAAAAGGCAGTCGGATGCAAGTGGGTATTCACCCCTAAGTATAGAGCTGATGGAACACTTGAGAAATACAAAGCTCGATTGGTTGCTAAAGGTTTCACGCAAATATATGGGGAAGATTACACAGAAACATTTGCACCAAGAGCCAAGCTGAACACAATTAGAATCCTCTTGTCAATAGCAAGAAATTTAGATCGGAGTCCGCAACAACTTGATGTAAAGAATGCCTTCCTCAATGGAGAACTCAAGGAAGAAGTCTATATGAAACTACCTTCAGGGTTCCCAGGAAAAAACCTAATCAAGTCTGCAAGTTGAAAAGATCACTATATGGGTTGAAACAATCTCCAAGAGCTTGGTTCGACAGATTCACTCGTGTCTTAAAGTTACACGGATACACTCAAGGGCAGAGCGACCATACATTGTTTGTTAAATATCATAATGACAAGATGGCTGTTTTGGCTGTGTATGTTGATGATATAATCCTTACAGGAAATGATGAGGTAGAAATTAATCAAATCAAGGCAGCCCTAGCACGAGAATTCCAGATCAAAGATCTTGGAGAAATGAAATATTTTCTTGGGATGGAAGTTGCCCGATCTAAGAAAGGAATTTACATTTCCCAAAGAAAGTATGTACTCGATCTCTTAAAAGAAACATGGATGACAGGCTGTAGACCAAGTGACACACCTATACGAATTGACAAAATTGACAATGAAGCAGATCCCGGTAAATCTGTGGATATAGGAAACTACCAACGACTGGTAGGGAAATTGATATATCTGTCTCATACTAGACCAGATATTGCATTCGTAGTCAGTATGGTCAGCCAACATTCTCACGATCCTAAACAAAAGCACTTAAATGAAGTTTACAGGATTCTTCGTTATTTGAAGGGATCTCCAGGACGTGGCCTACTTTTCAAGAAAACTGATAAAAGGAATGTGGAGTTATTTACTGATGCAGATTGGGCAGGTGATCAAGATGACAGGAAATCCACATCTGGATACTGTACTTATGTGTGGGGTAACCTGGTCACATGGAGAAGTAAAAAGCAAAGTGTAGTTGCAAGAAGCAAAGGCTTTAAGCTGAATACGAGCCGTAGCATTGTGAATCATGAAGGCATATGGATCAAGCGAACCCTTGAAGATTTGAGAAAGTGTATAAATCTTCCGATCAAAGTCTATTGTGACAATATGGCTGCAATCAACATTGCTCATAATCCAGTTCAACATGATAGAACCAAACATGTTGAGATAGACAGACATTTTATAAGAGAAAAAATTGATGAAGGTATTGTTGATTTAAGGTACATCCCTTCCAAGGAACAGACCGCAGATATCCTCACTAAAGGTCTACCCAAAGATGGATTTCAGTACTTGATTGGCAAGTTGAACTTGATCGACATCTATAGTCCAACTTGAGGGGGAGTGTAAAATCTAGAAAGGGATGTATAGAGGCTGGTTGTATAGAGGCTGGAACTAGAACCTGAAAGGGGCCCTATTGAGGCTGGTTGTATAGAGGCTGGACAGAGTAAGGGTTGTATGAGAGGCCATAACTATTTGAGTGTGTGTATATAGATGTAATCTGTCGATGTAGTGTGTGTGAAAAATTAAATACAAGTCCAGTATTCTCTTCAGATTGCTTCTCTAGAATCTACATCAACCATTTCTTGTCTTTTCATTATTTCAGGTTTCATGTATTTAGTCTCTAAATCACACGTGTAGACATAATCAATTCTTGCAAATTAAAAGACGTTAGCTCATTATGTAGGAAATGAATAGAGAGGAAGTTTGAACCAATAGTAATTTTGATTCTTAACTTGCTACCAAGTTTATCATCACTTAGGTAACTGACATGAGTGAAAGACCTACTGTGTATCTCACAGTAATTTAAGTAAAAATCACAGTCAATTCTCTAATAAAATTCCCAATTGAAATCCCTTGTCTGTGCTTAAATAGGGTTTTAGTATCTTATATGTATCCTCATCACATGCGTAAATGCATGTAATATATATCTTGAGACTTTGGCCAGGCCTGGTTTGTCAGACTGGATGGTCAAAAGGATAAAATCAGGAGATACATAAAAAAGAAAGTCAAATTTATGGCTTCTCATAGTCTCTCTCTCTCTCTCTCTATATGTATGTGTGTGTATATCTCTGTGTGTGTGTGTGTTATTGCTTGAGTTTTATTCTGATTTTAAAGATGGAAAATCTTGCTTCACTGGAGAATAAACATCTGATCTTGTGTACGCACTCTTAAATGACTACATTGGTAACCTTTGATTATAATTTTTGTCTCTGGTTTTTCCTCTTCAACTCTTGCTACTGCATGAAACAGATTGACGGTTTATGGAAGATCAAGAATGAGAACATGTCTAAGTTGCATAAGGTGGCAAAAGAACTCAAGGATAAATTTTTATCATTCCAGGTCACTCATGTTCTAAGGGTAGGTACATTTGATTGATACCGAGGTTCCAGAAGGCGCTTTTGATTTTTCAGCTCATGTTGTTACCAGGTCTATTCCAAAGATCTCTGTTTTGATAATAATTCAGGAACTTGAACATTGAAGTTAAACCAACCTTTACACTCATTCGGCATATGAAAATGACTAATGTACAAGCCTTATCCCACTAAGTAAGGTCGGCTTTATGGATCATAGAATGTCATTGTGCTCTATTAACAATCAACTCCTTCAAAATAGATAGTTCACTAATAGATTCTGTTTGATAAGTTCCTTAAGCATCTTTCTTAGTCTCCTACATCTCTTTATAGGGTTAAAGATTATCTACATAACCATCCTTACTGGAACTTACGTTGGCCTTCTGTGCATATGTCTGAAACTTCCTTACATATTTTTCTACAATCTTTTCGTTGATCCATGTAGCCGACCCCACCTAATGGAATAAGACTTTGTTGTTGTTGTTGTTATACAATATCTTCATTTATAACCAATACTTCTCCTTCATCCTTACCTATAATTTACTTGGTCCAAAGCTCTTGATTTCCTATGCTTCTCTTTGCAATTTTCGATATCTTTTGTTCCCCATTTTTCATCACTAATACTTATAAAACTCCTGAAATGTCTTAAATCATGCCTTGTTCACTGCTTTCTTGGTCTCCTTTGTTGCTGTGCCATCTCCAATTTTCGACGTTGTTGCACGCATGCAAAGCTCTGAAACACTCTGTTTTTTTGTCTGGCTTTCTCTTGTACACTCTCGTTTCACTGCCAAGATTCTTTATCTCTTGGTCCAAAACCTTTGACTCACTGAAAATTACTGTAGTGGCCTTTCTCACCATCGTAGCCATCTCATCCTACATGATTTTGTGATTCCTAATCACCTTCTTGTTTCCTCTTAATAGCCAGCTATTTCATTACTACTTAAACATGTTATGAGCTTGTTGGTCATGAGTCTGCTTCTTTTTGTCTCTATCTTGGAAATAATTTGTATAAGAAATCCCCCCAATTTCTTCCTCTCTCTGAGAGCTTTTAGCTGCATTCACATGAACATGAAATATCTTTGTCTTATTCATATATGATTGCAAGATTGCTGACGCTTGTGGGAAAACTTATTTAGTTATGTATATATTTTTATGTCCCTTAAGAATTTGAACTCTGAAGCTGATGCTGAAGCTAATCTGGCCATCGATCTTGCTGGTGAGGCCTTCTGAATTTCTAGTCTTTCTTTAGTTTTTATGCTCGTGTATCTCTTCTGGCATATGGGTGTATTCTGAATATATTGTTCTTTCTACTACTGCAGATGGCCAAGTCCAAGAGGTACGAGATTAGTTCAAGAAAGCTGACAACAAGATTTTGGGTTTTTATCACAAAGTATATGTGGGTTCTCTTTTTCTTTTCCTTTTTTTTCCCCGCTAGAAAGCATCTGATATTTTATTACTTAAGAAATTATATAGTCTCTCTAATTTAGATTGTGTTCTTTCATTTTGTAGGTGACCCGGCCAATCAAACCATTTATAATGAATCTTTTTATTTGGTCTTTTGTCGCTTGCATGATTTATAGTTCGGTTGGTGGTTCAAATTGGCTGGTCAACTGTGGTATCCCTCTAAAGTTGAGGCACAAGCTGTTCCATTTGATTTTTCTTCAGGGGAAACAAATCCCTTTAACTTGAATTTTCTGATTTGATTTGCCATCTAGGGGGTTCATTGGCACTGCAAAGATAATTCTTGTTCTATTAAACCCATCCCTTTAGCTCACATTGTCTTGTGATTTTAGTTTTCATGTACTTTTACTGTATAGAAAGCATATAAATAATTGATACAAATTTCAGGGACCCCTTTTATGGCTGATGGGAAATCCATCATAATTTTCTTCTTCATTGCTCTCTATTGGCGGTGGTTCTTCTGCTGCTCACGTGCATGCTGATTTCCTAGATTAATCCTCATCTCTGCTACCTTGGGTGGTTTCTTGGTCTTGCTTTCCGCAGTTTCCTTCTCTTCTGGCTTTTTACTATGGCGTTATCTCGTTTATGGTGACTTCCTACTTGTGCTATCTCCCGGTTAAAACACTGTCGCTCCCACTATTTGTTTGCCAAAGTTTTATCTGCTTGGAGTATTCATGTGAGTAAGCTTCAATCTTTAATATCTGTTCATTGGGAGCTTCTAGGACAGGTCTTTATCACTCAACAACATGGTCCATACTATGTCCTTCATTTTTATCATGCTGATAATCATAACTTTATACTGGATCATGGTTTATGCTTCTCCAAGGCTTTTCCTTGGCGGTTTATCCTTGGGATCCAGATATCTCAGTTTGTGATCTTTCTTTTTCGTACATTACGATGGATCCAAATCTTTGGTCTCCCAATGGAATTTTATAATTCGGACGTGCCTCATTTTATTGCTTCTCGGTTTGGAACCTTGCTCCAAATTGATTTTTCATCACAAACGGTTTTTGGTGGGTTTCGATTTAAAATTGCATGCCCTCTCAAGTCTTGGAGTCTGGATCTTTCCAACGTCTTCCTTCCCTCTGGTAAGCCTCTTTGTCTCTCTTTTCTTCTGGAGCATGCTGCTTCGATATGCCATGGCTGTGGGGAGGTCGGCTTGTCTGAGATGCACGGTTCTACGTCAGTCTGTTCGGGGATGCCACATCAACAAAGTATGGGGCCACGTTCCTCTCATATTAACCAACAAATTTGGACCAACTCAATTGTAACAGATTCTCTGATTCGGCCTTCTCATCTCCACCCAGTTGCTCTGTTTCGAATTAAGCCTCGACGCCTTCTTTTAGTGGCTCTTCTCTAAAATGGAAAAAGTCCGACTTAATCTCTTGTTCGATTAAACAGACGAGACTGATTACCATGTCTTTTAAGGCATTAATAGTGTGTCATTTGGATCGATTTGATGGGTGTTCATCTTATGATGACAATCTCTGGCTTCCCTTGAGTATGTGTTGTTCGATGCGATCTCCCCCCGTGCTTCCAATGCTATTTCCTCACACCATTCCTTCCCATGACTCTTTTCCTGCAGTGGTTCGCGTTGCTTATTTCTTTTCTCTATCCACTTGCCAGCAATGAGTCTTAAATTGTTCCATACGCTCATCTGTTCATACTCAATCTTCTTTGGTGGCTCGGTTTAGGCGATTCTTGGAGCTTCTCTGTTCTTCTAAGTCCATCAGCTCTCAGGTCAATGATCATAGGCATTTCTCTTTCTTTTCTGAGCATGACTTCTGCTCCTTCTTTCACCCTCAGATGATACACCGAATCACTGCTGGTGATCTCTTTTTCTTCCTCAACCCTTCTCTCGGTAAACACGTTCCCATCTGGCTATGGAACAAACTATACTTCGTGCAGGGTCGAATACTTGGTTTGACTTGTGATTGAGGAAGAAGCTTTGGAATTTGCTCATGAGCTCTCCACTTTTGGAGTCTTGGGTTCTTTCAATCCTCGACGTCCTAACTTCGTGGAGCTTGCTTATGCTACTCGTGGTGGTCGCCAGCGTAGTCGTGGTTCTCCTTTTCCAAATAGGCATGGCCCTCGATGTATGTCATATGATTCCTTTGATCTGGGTTCGTGCGAAACTTTTTCCAAAAAGTTTCACCTTGAATCTGCATGAGATTAGGCTTCCTACCCTCCCATGGAGTGGGCGGCTACGTGGGTTTGCGCAAAGGCGGTGCCGCTTCTGTTTTTCTTCTCTCTTGGCAGTATGGCTTTTGTTATGGTTTCGTTGAATCATGCATAGTTTTGGATTTCATCAAGTTTCTCTTCTACCTTCGGTGTTTGATGAACCCTCTGCTTTCTGTGATTGATGGATTTCTTCATCTTTTACCCTTCTCTTCCTACGGGAAGCATCGAACCTCATTGGTTCAACTGGGTTGCTTGACGTCCGTCTTTTGTTCAATGCATGGTTCATGCATGTTATGCTTGTACTTTATTATTGTTTTTTGTCTTTTTTATTTCTGTGCTTTTCTTTCTGTTGTTTCTGTATGTGTTTCATTTTCTATTGTGTGTTTTTTTTTTTTCCTTTCTCTTGGGATGGTCCATGCTGTTGAGGCTCTTTTGTAAGCTGTCACAAGTTATATTGTAATATTTTTCCTTGTTTGTTAATGTAGTGTCTTTTTATCCAAAAAAAAAAAAAACAAGCCATTCTCATTGTTACTTATATCAAGGAAGGGCATTTAGAATAATGATGTTAAATATAAAATAATAAATCGTTTCGAATAATTGCTGGAGTAGCTCAGTTGGTTAGAGCGTGTGGCTGTTAACCACAAGGTCGAAGGTTCAAGCCCTTCCTCTAGCGATTTTTTCATGTATTTTATCAATAAGGCGCGTGAATTTGAGAGGATTCGTTCATTTCTTGTCTTCTCAACTTTAGGACCTCAACGCATTACACTATCTAATGACCTTGAAAGGGCGCAATGATATAGTAACATCCCTTATTTTTTGGGACCAATACTTATAATTCATTGCACATTGAAGCTTTAAACTACTACTTAGAAAGAAAATTTGCAAGTGATATACAATACACACCATGAAAAAGTGAGTTTATTTCAAATAAATAGTGAATTATAAAACTGAAGTAATTTTCACATGCATGTTACTACCTACCTCTGATACTAAATATAAGACTCGGTTGAATAATTTGAGAAGATTAATGAAAATAAATAAATAAATTTAAATTTATCATTTTTCTCTAAACTAATTTGTCTGACTTATAAAATAATACTCCCTTCAAACCTAAATATAAGACCCAGTTAATTTCTTAAAAAAAGATTAATGAAACTAAACAAGTTACTTAATTATATCATATGTTGGGTATCATTAGATTATATATTAGTTTATTAATCAGACAATTTTTAGAGAAAAAATAAAAGTAAAAATAATTTAAGTTAATTTAATTAACTTATTTAATCTCTCTAAATTAGTCAATTGGGTCTTATATTTAGAACTTGTAGTAATATATAATCTTATGGTACACAATTATTTCAAAAAGATCATGTAAAGTACAATATTTTTTGGTGATGTTAGAGGTTTTAACATATAATCTAATGTAACACATTATAATACTATAATTAAGTAATTTATCGAACTTCTTTAATCTTCTCAAATTTAATAACTAAGTTTTATATTAAAAACAGGGTAGTATATAAGAAATCCTCTAAAATATATATATATATATATATATATATATATATATATATATATATATATATATATATATATATATATATATATATATATATACTGTACCTAGATGAATTACGCTCCTTAGAATTTAATTCAATTTGGAATTTAGTATAATCCTAAGGAGTGTGAATTCATCTAGGTACAACATTTTGGTGATGTTAGATGGTGTGGTTAGAAACTTAGAATCAACGGGATGATTGATGCAAAAGGGAAACCCATAGTTCATTCAACAACCATTTGGTTGGGCTGTATGAAATGCCATAATTAGTAGACTTGATGTTTCCATATTTATTTTCATTAATATTATAAGTTCAATATGGCATGCCTTGATTTTGCGTTTCTTTGTTTTTCTTGGGTTAGGTATACTGCAAGAGGAAGGTTATTATTAAAATAAGATACTCCCTCCAATCCTAATTATAAGAGTACTTTTGTAGTGCAATTTGTACTACAAAAATGCTCCTATAATTAGAACCCGAGATAGTATTAGAGTAATAGAAGAAGGCCTCATGAACTAGAGTCCGGATCCTCTGCCCGGCTTCCCTCTCCCCATCCCTCACAGTCGCATCTCGGCCGTCCAAATCTGGATCTAACGGTCCAGAATTGTTTTTTAAAAAAATTAAAAATAATAATAATAATAATTTTTAAAAAAAATTGACGGATCTCGGCCGTCCAAATCTGGATCCAACGGCTGAGATGCGACTGTGAGGGATGGGGAGAGGGAAGCCGGGCAGAGGATCCTCTTCCCATGAACTATTGACAGCATTGGTTTACTCAATGTCTAGAAGTAGTTAAAAGAGCCAGAGCCTATGGCTGTATCTTCATGAGCCGGAATCGAAATGATAATAGCAAGATGTTTGTTTCTTTTTATTTTTCTTGTTTTGTTGATAAAAGCAAGATGTTTATTTCAAATTGTATAAATTCATTCTAATATTTTAAACTTGTAAATTTATCTTAATTATTAGTTGTGATTCTTAATATAGATAAACTCTAGGTGATACATGTTGGGATATTAAAATCCCACTGGACAAAACAATAATAATGTACAAATAAAGGAAATTGAAAACCATAGGACAAGAATAGGAGGGGGAAAAAAAAACTTCACCATGGGAAACTTCCAAATTACAACATCTCTTTAATTATAAGAAAGAACAATTTTTATCTCTCTTTTTAATTAAGAAAACTCCTCACAAAACTTGCTTAAGAAATATTTTATAGAAGGAAGAGAGAAATATGTTTTGATGTAAATTTTTTTTTTTGGGGGGGGGGGGGTTGTTTATTTGTAGCCTCCCCACCGCTTGATTCAATTATTCCCACCAATGTGTAATTAACAATATCTCACTTAGAGATATGATTGAGAACCAATCAATCTCCATATTGTTCTTTCTATCTTGCTATTTTCATGTTGTTTACATTTCTTCCGGGCTAAATGAAGATCAGCGCCATATGAATTTATTAGTGTTGATTGCCTTTGTTAATGCATCTGCTAAGTTCTCCTTTGTGTGAATCTTTTGCATGTCCACATACACTTCCATCTTTTACCACTTCATGAACAAAATGATACTGAACTCCTATGTGTTTTTGTCTTGGAATGAAATGCTAGATTCCTTGCAATATGCAAGGCACTCTGACTATCACAACACAACAACATATGTTGCTATTTGTGTCCGAGTTTTTCCATGAATCTTCTTATACAGATTGCTTCCTTACAAGGTTGTGTTGTTGCCATGTACTCAGCCTCTGTCCTAGATAGTGCCACAACTAACTATAGTTTAGATACCCAACTAATAGCTCCTTTTGCAATTGTGAACACATAGCCTGTGGTAGAGTTTCTTTTTTCAAGATCACCTGCAAAATCAGAATCAACATATCCTCTGACAGTATATTTAGATCCTTCATAACATAAAGCAACATTTGTGGTTCCTTTGATATATCTCAATATCCTCTTAACAGCAGTCTAATGATCGCAACCATAATTTGCCATGTATCAGACTACTCCCACTGCATATGCAATGTCTGGTCTCGTACAAATCATAGCAAACATTAAACTCCCTATTGCTGATGCATACAGTACTCGAGACATCTTCTCTAGAACTCATTCTTGAGGATAACTTGAAATTAACAGGAAAAAAGATAGAAATTGGCTTACAATCTTGCATGTTGAAGCACCACAATATTTTCTCTAAGTAATTCTTTTGAGATAGTCAAATCTTCCTGCTATTTCTGTCTCAGTGAATTTGCATCCTAGAATCTTGTTTGCTAGTTCCAAATCCTTCATTTCAAACTCCTTAGCCAATTGTGCCTTTAATTTTTGAATTAGATCTATGTTGGGACTTATTACCAACATATCATCGACATCCAATAGCAGTATGATGAAATCATTATTACCAAACTTCTTGAAATATGCACAAGGGTCTGAACTGAGTATGTTGTATTCAAGACTCAATATGAAGAGATCAAATCTCTTATACCAACACTCAGTGCCTGTTTGACACCGTACAAAGATTTCTTCAACCTGCAAACCAAGTTCTCCTTATTTGGTTCTTCAAAACCTTCTGGTTGGAGCATATAGATTTCCTATACACCAAATAAATCATTTGATGGTGGGATAGATGCAGATCGGAAATGACCAATTCATCAATTCTTTTCCATTTCTCGTCATCTGTGAACTCCTGCGGTTGAGTACTAATGGCCTCCAGACAATTATCTTTGATCAATAATGCCTTCATCTTCAATTTCCACAACGAGAATTTTGTCCCGTCAAATTTTCCAATATCCATCTTTGTTGTCACGGTTCTATCACAAACTGCTTCTGTCAAGATAGCTCCCACTATTTTACTCAGTCTCGGGCTCCTTCAACCAGTATTTGGTCAAATTATAGTACACCAAGAAAGTTTTCAGGAAAGATTGGAGGGGTCACAAATGGTCCCACTTGAAATCCACTTCTCCTTAGACTTTTTATAGTTTTTGTGACAAAACTTTCCTAGACATGCACTTAATCACCCAATATACTTTACCAGAAACATGCCCTGAAAAATCTGTCCACGTGAATACTACCATTGTATACGTGAATAGTGCCTCCGTACAGTACCTCTATATATCATATGCAGCACCTCAATTTAAGTAAACCAACAATTCCCCAAGAATAATCCTTTTCTAATGTGACAAATCAATCTAAACTACAATTATTGAGCATACTTAGGAAACTTTGGCTCTGATACCACTTATGGGGATATTAAGATCCCACTGGATAAAACAATAACAACAAATAAAGGAAATTGAAAAATCATAGGGCAAGAATAAGGGGGGGGGAACTTCATTATAGGAAACTCCAAAATTACAACCTCTCTTTAATTATAAGGAGAGAAAATTTTTTAGATCTCTCTTTAATTAATAGAACTCCTCAAAAAAATCGCTTAAGAAATATTTTATGGAAGGAAGAGAGCAATATGTTTTGAAGTAGTTTGCATGGCCTCCCCCCACTTGGATTTCTTATTCCCACTTATGTGGGTTTAACAATACACACTATGCTCCCCCCCCCCCCTCCTATTTTACAGGACAACATCCATTCCATTAGATTATAAAGTTATTGGTAGTATAAAATAACTTTTACTTGATGAGTTGATGTATAAACTTTTAGAGTTTGTTTGCTATGAGACATTTGGAGGGGAAGGGAAAGGATGAAAAATTTTATGAGTGGAATTTGAAAATAATTAAAGAAGTAGGGTTATAATTTTTCATACTCTTTTATGTTACATTTTCTCATAACATTTTACAACCCCACATCTTCAATTTTTTTTAAGGGCTAAATATTTCTGCTTTTGCAGCAAAAACATTTTTTCTTTTACACTCATATAAAAGTGAAAGGGTCCCATTATAAAGAGAAAAGAGAGAAAATATTAGTGGAACCAATTTACTTTTATATGAGTGTGATAAAAAAAAAAAAAAATCTGCAGTAAAAATAGAAACATTAAACTCTTTTTTTAAAGGCTAAAGTATAATTTTAGTCTTTTAAGTTTATATGAAGTATCATTTTAGCCCTTAAATTTATAAAGTGCACTTCTAGTCTTTAAAACTTAACACCATTAATGTTACTAACGCGAAATACTGACTAAGTAAAATTAAATGGTGCTTGTGTAATATTGATGAACTAAGGTTTGTTTTTCCTTTAAAAAAGTCATATTTTAATTAAAGTGATAATAATAGAAAAAACTTAGTTCTTAATTCATTTTTTTCAGTTAAAAAAATATTCATTTTTTGGCTGCCATGTGCTCCCTTTCTCATTGGAATACTGCCGCCAAAACCCTTTCTTCCTCCATAAATCTCCGCTGCCCAACACCAAATAAGAAATTAATCTCCGCCGCTCACCACCCTTCTTTATTACTTTTTTCGATTCTAAATATAAGAAATTGCACAATAAACTTTATCCTATATTTAAAACTGGAGGTAGTACTATTATGTAAAACATACAAAGTAACATGTTCGTTTTCTTTTTGTTCTAATAATAATAATAATAATTGGAGGATTTATTGCTGCAACGAGGTGATCTAATTGATTACAAGGAATATATGGAGAGGGGGTGCAATAATCGATTAGTTCATCTATTGCATGAATACTTACAGAGAAGTTGCTATGTCAAATGAACCCAAGTTTGATCATATTGACATCTCCGATAAGCAAAAGTAATGCTCGTGATTTTAATTTTTTCCACCCTTCTTTCCTTGAACCTAAAATGGTTTTTCTATTATTGTTCTCTTCCATTTTTTGGGAAGTAATTTTCTTCACATATTTTTCATGAATCTTCTGTAAGCCGACCAAGAAGGCGTTGATATTATAAAATTGAGATAGAATATTGTCACTAATACTTTTTATTACTATCAATGTCATTATTATTTTTTTACCGTTAGATCAGAATCTTAATAGGAGAGATAAATGATAAAGGTAGATGAGATTCTATAAACTTAAATGAGAATCTCATATAAAGATGCTTGAAATAAGAAAATCATATATAAGGTTGGTAAACTTAAATTTTTTTAAATTGAGTCAATGACCCAATCTAGAATATTTTAATGTTAGTTATTTTTCAATAATACCCTTAACCTGGTCCAAGAAAAAGCAAGAAGTCAGATGTCTGTTGCACTCGTTACCATCGTCGTTCTCTCTCGTGTGCTTTGTAGAGCATGAACGACGCCATGAGAAGTCGCCACTGTCGCCACCGTTAGAAGTTGCCGCTGTCACCGTGAGGAACCTTGTTTGTGCCAAGAAATTGGGTATGAATATTTTCTACTATTTCACAAATCGGGTATATTCCTTCACTTTCGCTGTAACGACCCCTATTCCGTTTCTTTGCGTTCCTTCCACCTTATTTCATCACCAATATTCAAGTCCCACCCACGGCTTCAAATAAAATGTCAACATATTCACCATCTCAGTTGCAACGGTTTCAATATGTTTTCTACTTCTCTTGCAACTTCGTTTAGTAAGCCGATTTTGCTTTGTGCTACTGGCTCAAATTTTGATGCTCCAGTTTCTTTCCCTGAGGGACCTGTATCTGTTGTTAACTTTAAAGAACTTATGGAGAAGAGTTGGTCAATACTTGATTCTGGTAAATCCAGTCCTGAGGAAGAATTTGGTCGTAATATTGACCACATTATTTCAGCTCGAAAGATTGAAGAAACTTCAAGTGGTTTGGTTTCCATTAGTTCCAAAGAATTTGTGGATGGCTTGGTTGGTTCATCTCCATTTTTTTTTTTTTTAAAAAGGGATATAGAGATAATTTGGCTTAAATTCTAAATCCCTAATTTTGTCATACAACCTAATTAATAATTTTTTAAGTTTAGTAATCCAAATTAAAATTTAGGTAATTCAATGTCTTTATATAAGATTTTTCCTAAACTTAAAGAACTAAAATGATACCTTATATAAACTTAAAGAACCAAAAATATACTTTAGTATTCTTTTTAAATACATCTCATAAAATTTTTATTTTCTTCCACTTTTTTAAGTAATACAATTTTTTTTCCTAAAATGTTACAGTGTCCTTTTTCTTTGGCCATTAGAACAATATTCCCTCCCTCCCTCTGATTTTAAATATAGGATTTTATTTGGTATAAATAACACTATAAATTATGTTTTATATTTAAGATGGTATAATATAAAAAATCGGTCGAGAGGCAATTGAATATCTATATATTTATAATCCTCTTGTAATTAATTTGGTAATCTGGATTTTGAATTTATTCTTACCGTTCAAACAAGTTCGCTTGCTGGTCCAAAAAGAAAAACAAGTCATGTTCGCGTCACTTCGACGGAGGCCGCGACTGAACTACGCCCTCTCCTCCATACATATAAGACTTCTTCTGAGGCTAACGCTCCTCACACCGTAACAATCCAAGAAGAAAGATACGATCAAGAAGAAGAAGATGCTTCGCCGAGGATTTCCGAACTTCTCGAACGGAACTACGCCCCCGTTTTCTTCATTCAGTCGCTTGCTTTCTTCATTGCATTCTTCATCTAAGAACGTCGCTGGTCCCTTCGTTGTTCCTGCGGTGGTTGATTCTGATGACGAAGAAACTCTTAATCCTCCTCCTTCTTCGGCGGTTCTTTCCCAGCAAGTCATTCCTAGGTTGCTTCTTCCGAGAGTCGTGGTTTATGACGGCGTCTGTCATCTCTGTCACCGAGGTATGATTCCCTTCATCACCTTTCCTATTTGACTTTCCAATCTTTTGATTCTCTTCCTTTGTTCCATTGAGATGCTTCATTCTACTCTCTCCCCCCCCCTTTTCTTGTTCACTTTTTGCGTCTTCTTTGTTTCTCGGCGGCTGTGTTTCTCGTTGTGAAGTAGCCGGCTTCATTGTTATTACTATCTCATAAAAGGAGCAATTCCGTTGGCCCTAGATAATTTACCACGCGTTCCACCCGTAAGTGTTGATTCTTTCAAGACCTTTGTCTGTCTATAATGCCGGTTGTGAATTTTCTTGTGTTTCTTCATGGAAATTGGTTTGGATCCTTCGTTCTTCTCCGTTTATCCTTGCATTTTATATCTTAGCGCACCTAGTTATTTTGATCCCTATGACGGAAAGGCAGCTTCCGCAAAATAATTGAATTCGTTGCATTTCTATTAAGCGTTATTTTCACGGCAAGTAAGTAGTTTATAATCTCTTGGCTGCGGGATTCATGGTTGCGGCACATTTTTATTTGATTCTCTTGCTGAGTACGGTTAGGAGGTTTACATTTCCGAGAAATGTCTCAACGATGCTGGTACAATTGGCATCCTTTACATGCTAATTGTTTGGGCATTTGTACTACCAAACTTCAATATCAAGTTGCTGGGTCATTTTGGCTCAGAAGTGGCTTCTCTTCAAATTTATGTCTAATTGATGCTAATATAGTTTTAGACACCTGCATATCTTTATTCTCATTTCGTGAGAATAGTTTCAGTTGTGGGAAGGAAGCACATTTCATATCATAGTTTGTATGATTCCCATACTATTTCTATTTTAATACTTAGAAGTTAGAACTGATTAGGTTGGAGAAACTGGAATGTTTTAAATTTATTAACAGTTATTTATCTAATACTTGGGATTTTATTATCCTATATTCTGCCCTTTCCCTGGGAAACAATTAGGTAAGTGGAAGAATATACTCCTACTTCATTCGATCAAAAATGAAATTTTTAGGCCTTGAGATTAACCAGTCATTACTTAGTTTTAGTTAAACTCTCAATTTCCATTCATTTAATTACTCATGCATTTTCCAGGTTCCTTTCAC